>CM076579.1:1436622097-1437317382 GCA_034641835.2 Pinus albicaulis
GAAGCTTAGCATTGAGCTACCCTTCCTTGACATTATTCCTTTCTACCATGTATTCAGCTAGCAATACATGGTTTTCAATACAAAGTGATCCCAATGGTGACAAATTCAACTTGGTCTCAGATTGTTCAGCTTGATGAGAGGAGTCCATGCCACGTTCCAGTTTTCCAATCAGAGGTAGCACTAGCTAGTTATAGCTTGGTCAAACTTGGTCAACATGTCAAACAGGTTTCCAAGTTGTAGACCAAGGCAACATTGGATAGAATCATTCATGCATTACGTTAAATGATCAGCAAGACAATGGGCATTGTTGCCACACAATCTAGCAAGGGTCCTAAGAGGGGTACCTAAGGGACAACTACTAGACCAAATGATAACAATGGGGCAAAGACCCACTGTCACCTCAGTTAGTGTCCCCTGCTCTTTACGGACTTTCACCGACGGGAGGAGTCCTGGTATGAGGTAAATCACTTGAATGGTATGATCAATGGAGGGTTTGATGTGAATTCCAGGACCCATTCAAACGAGAGGCTCAAATAATGGCTCAATGCTTCAAGAAGAAGCTAATGGCTCTCCAAGAAAGGCCTGTGAGGAGACTTAGACCTAGGGCTAGTGATATTGAATGATGATGAGAATTCCTACAATTAAGGTTCCTAAGATGATTAGGACCTCTCAAGAAGCCTTGAAGGATGCTTATATGCCTTTAAATAGATTTTCACTATCCTTGAGAAGCCAAGAGTGGGACCACACAAGACCTAGGGTTTATGCATAATCTCGGGAGAAGACTCTTCAAAGTGCTATCTAGGTCAAGCTCGGATAGGAGAAAAGGTTTTGAATTATTTATTCCACCGAATACTAAGCCCATACAACCCTCAAAAAAGTCCCCAAGTTGAGAGAGAAAAACCTAGGTTTTCCCTCTTAGAGTAGCACCTAGGGCAAGAGATTCTATTGATGAAACTCGGGCAAATGCCCACCAAACTTGGAGCATAGTAGCCTAGACCTTGAGCTTGATGGAGCCTCGAATTCCCGAAAAATCACCTCCATAAAATTTCGCTTCAAGCCCTAGATTTTTGTCCTACCTTCAGGGGACCGAAATTTAGGAGAAAAGTAGGAAAGAGAAATTGATCGCTAAACCTCTTGGACCAATGCCTAGTCCTCTGGGCTATCTAGTGCTAGATGCGTTAGATTGGCCAAATTTGTCCTCAAGGAGGTCAAAAATTGATGCCCTAGTTACCAACCTCCAACAATTACCTACTATTAGAATATTGAGTTTCATGAAGAAAAATAGCATTTTCATATGTAACAACCAACGGTTGTATGTGTAGTGGAAATATTTAAAACACTTCGTAGACAAAGACATCCATTGTTGGACAGTAATTGTAAATTGTATATTGTATAAAGAATTAATGTAAGATGATTACAAATGAGAATGAGTGTCTGTGTTTATACCCTAGGCAGGTGCCCTTTCATCAGTGGGCATGTCTCTAAGACACGCCTCTTCATTACTAACAAAATAACCATTAGTTAAGTACTTATTATTTATTATTACATTTATATTTATATTTATATTTATTATTATTTTTATATGAATTATATTCATAACATAACCTCTCCCTTCAGAAAGCTTTGTCCTCAAAGCTTATTGAGAACATCTTCTCGTTTCTAAACTTTCATCTTCGTCGATACAAGATGATATTATACTCTGAGTGACAGACAAGATTGTCATACTGAGAACGGACCAAACCATCCTAGATTACTCTTCTGGGGAATCTTCTGATCTTTGGAGATGTGTGGTGAATAGTTATCGTATGACTGGATTCTGCAAACTTCAGTTGTAGAAATTTTGTGACCCAACCCTAGTTTTCAGTTTCTCCTTATTTCTCCCATAAAGTTAAATGCCCATTCCCATAACCATACATTCAACAAGATGGAAAAATAAATATTTTCTGAAAACACAAATTCTGGAAATTTCACAGTGCTGAAAATTGCAGAAAATAAAACTCAGAAAAATAAATCAGCCACACAAAGAATTTTGACAAGCTGATCTTTGGTCAAGATGACCCTGGAAAAAACCCCTACAACTCTTGGGGAAAACCAGTTCGAAAGCTCTTCTTTATTTCTGATAAATAGCTTTTACAGTGAAAGAGAAATACTCAGAAAATTTCAACAAGTAAACAAATACAACTTATCTCGTTTTCCATGCTTAACAACTGCCTCGGAAAATGTGCAAACAGCTAAACAGAAACAACATTAAATGTTGTACGGTCTTCCTCGTTTTTCGTGCCCATAACACACCAATAAATGATGTTGTACGACCTCCTCGTTTTGCATGCAGAATAGCAATAAATGTTGTTGTACGGCCTCCTTGAAAAGTGTGCAGAAGAACAACAATAAATGTTGTACAGAATCTGCCTCGATTTCTGTGCACAAGGACAGCAGCAGATTGTATGGCCTACCTCGAAATCCATGCCACAAAAACAGCAACTTTCCTCCCTCGAAATTTGTGCCAGAACTGTACAGCTGCCTACGAATGCATACCCAAAGCTGCTATACGAAAACTGCCTCGAAAAACGTGCCCAAACTGCCTTGAACTGTGTACCAACCTTGCTGTACGGATTTGCTGAAATGTTGCCTCGGTATGCGTGACAAGGTTTTGTTCTCCTTCACCTCACTACTCAGAAATCTCCTTTGCTCTCTTCTTCTCCTCCTCTCAATCTGCTCATGAAAGACTGAATGATCTTTTCTATCATTTTCCTCCTTTAACCTAACCCTAAGTGACGTTTGGGGAATCCCTAAATCCAATTGCTGAGATAGCTTTAGATCTAGGGCTGAGATTAAATGCTCATTTAAATCTCACTTTCTATTTTTTGAATTAACCCCACTTTAATAAAGACCCTCTTAGTCATTTATTTCTAAAGTCACTTTTCACTTTCTAATTTCACATTGACTTTATTAAAGTCACTTTAAAATTAAACTTAGTAACTTTATCACTTAAAGTCACTTTTAAATTAGATTTGACTTTATAACTTTATAAAGTCACTTTAGGAGAAAAATTAAATTCTTTTGGACACTTTTCCCTAGGCCAAAGATCAAAGCCTTAGGGAACCACCTATCCTCCAGTAACCAAATTTCAACACTCTCTCTTACCGAGGAAGATGTTCCTCACCACACCCATCTTGTCTCTGAAGTAGACATGCTTGCCCCGTGGTAAGGCTTTGGTGAGAATATCTGCAACCTGCTCATTAGTGGGAATATACTCAAGCTTCACAGCTCCCTTCCGAACATAGTCTCTGATGAAATGATATTTGATGCCGATATGCTTTGACCTGTCACGAAATACTGGATTCTCTGTGAGTTTAATGTAACTCTAATTATCACAGTAAATCACTGAAGGTCTCAACAGCTGACCAAATAAGCCAAACAACATCTTGTGAAGCCATATGGCCTCACAACTAGCTAGACTGGCTGCCATGTACTCTGCTTCCGCTAAACTCAATGCTACTCACTGCTGCTTTCGGCTGAACCACGACACCACTGCCGAACCCAGCCCAAAACAGCGCCTTGAAGTGCTCTTCCTATCAAAAGCACAACTTGCCCAATCAAAATCAATGTAACCTGCCAATCTCACTCCATCACCCTACCTATAATCCAAACCATACTCCACTGTCCCCTGCAAGTACCGCAAAATGTGTTTTGTAGCAACCCAGTGAACCCTCTAGGGCTCACACATGAACTGGCTCATCGTGTTGACTGCAAATCATATTTTTCGTCTAGTGTTGACCAAATACATCAAGTAACCAATCAACTATCTATATAATGTGGGATCCACCAACTCGAAATCTGAAGCGTGAAGCTTCTTCCAGTTGGTGATCATAGGTGTCGACATGGGTCTACAATCCTCCATGTGGAATCTGCCAAGGATGTCCACAATATACTTCCCCTGTCCCAGGAAGAAATGCCCCTCCTCCTACCACAACTCCAAACCCGAAAAAGTAATGCATCAAGCCAATGTCCTTCATCTCAAACTCTGACGCAAGATCTCTCTTGCAGCTCTCTACTAGTCTCTCTGCACCCATAATGACCAAATCATCCACATACAGCACCAGAATGAGAGGCTCCTCACCTATCACAATAAAGTATAGGTTCAGATCTGCTTCACTCTTTGTGAAACCCATCTCCTGCAAGTACGTATCAATCCTGGAGTACCAAGCTCTAGGAGCTAGCTTCAGGTCATAAAGAGTCTTCTTCAGTCTACATACATGGGACTCCTTCCCATGCACCTCAAAGCCCTGTTGCTGCTCAATGTACACCTCCTCTTGTATGAAGCCATTGAGAAATGCGGTTTTCACATCCATCTGGTGGATCTTCCAACCCATCTCTGCTACTATCGACATAATGGAGCGAATCGAAGTTATATCGAGCCACAAGAGCGAAGGTCTCCTCATAATCTACTCCCTCTACCTGGGAGAACCCTCTAGCCACAAACCTTGCCTTGAATTTCTTAATGTTGCCATCTGCAGCATGTTTTACCTTGTAAAGCCATCTAAAAGTAACCACGGATTTTCCCTCAGGCCTCGGCACCACCTCCCAAACATCATTCTTCATGATAGAAGAATACTCCTCCTGCATGGCCTCTCTCCAGACCTGCTGGCTAGCTACCTCCTCATAGCTAGAAGGCTCAGAGTCAACGATGTTGGCAACCATTGCCATATACCTACAGAACCTCTCAGGTGGTCTGCTCTCTCTAACCGGTCTCTTCGACCCAGCAACAGATGTAGCCTCTCTCAAGGTATCCTGAATCCACTTGGGCTTCCTCTTCCCTGAGCACACTTCTCCCACCGAAGAATGAAACTCCTCATCCTCGTCAGGAGCCTGAACTCCTGAATGTCTGTCTGTTGTCCTCCTGCCTGAACCTGAACCTGTAGATGCTGAAGTACCGTGTGAACTGTCCATCAGTGGACTACCTAGTGAACTGCTCTACGGACTGCTCTGCATGTTGCCCGAAGCACCACCCCTCTGACTCTGTGAACCACTGCCCACTGATGGACCTGACACCGTAATCGATGTACCTCCTGATCCCTGCCCACTAGATCCCTATGACTGACTCAGCTAATCCTGAGGGTCTAGTGCATCCAGATACTCTAACTCCCGTGACCTCCTGAAAGCCCTGTTCTCCTCGAACTTCACATCCCGCCTAACAACAACTCTCCTCTGTGCAGGTATATAAATCCAAAAGGCTTTCGAGGTCTCACTATAGCCCACAAAGATACCCTTCTCTGCAGTGGGCTCTAGCTTGGTCCTCTTCTCCTTGGGTATGTAGGAGTATGCAATACACCCAAAGATACGAAGATGACCAACATCAGGCTTCTTCCCAAAAAAAGCCTCCTCTGAAGTCACATACCCCAAGGCACGATGCGGACTCCTATTCTGCAAACAAACAGCAATGTTGTAGGCCTTTGCCCACAAAAACAATGGTAACCCTTGATCATGTAGCATGGCTTTGGCAGCCCCTTCAACAGATCTGTTCTTCCTCTCCGCAACCCCGTTCTACTGGGGGTTGTAAGGAACTGTGAACTCCCTCCTAATGCCTGCCTCCACACAATAATCAACAAACTCACCAAGTGTGTACTCCCCTCCATTTTCCAACCTCAGGGACTTGATCTTCCGACCTGTCTGAGTCTCCACAAGAGCTTTGAACTCCTGAAACCACCTGAAGACCTCACTCTTGGTCTTCAAAAAATAAATCCAAGTCTTCCTAGAGTGATCATCAATGAATAAAACATAGTACTCATATCCACTCAAGGAAACATGAGACGTCCGACCGCTCACATCGCTATGAATCAAATCAAATATCCCAGTCAATCTGTTGTCACTGCTGGGAAAAGGGGATTTGGAAAACTTGCCCATCGCACATCCTCTGCATTTATCTAGGTGATCAGTACTGAAATCTGGCACACTTGTAGTGATCTCCCGCAATGTCCTCAAGGCTCCACGATACATGTGCCCCATCCTGCGGTGCCAAATCTCGCACAGCTCTAAACTGCTAGCTCTACTGCCGGTACTACTGCGCAATGCCAAAAGGGGTTGAAACGCAAACTTGTACACCTTTGCATGGCATACACCAATCACTCTAGCTGAATCAGCTGGAGCGCCCCTGGGATATATAAGCACCTGTCCTCTCTTGAACAATACCTCATACCCTCTGTCCTCCAATGCTGAGATGGATATAACATTCTTCCTCATCCCTGGCACATAAAGAACATCTGACACCTTCAAGGGAGGTTTGGGTTCCCTATCAAATGTCAATCTGGGATATATAAGCACCTGTCCTCTCCTAAACAATACCTCGTACCCTTTGTCCTCCAATGTTGAGACAGATATAAGGTTCTTCCTCATCCCTGGCACATAAAGAACATCTGACACCTTCATGGGAGGTTTGGGTTCCCTATCAAATGTCAATGTCACCACACTGACTGCTCTAACAATGCTATCGTCTCCAAGTACTACCTCTATATCAGTGCCACTCTCTAAAAGCTCTGAGAAGTACTCACAGACTCCTGTCATATGACGTGAAGCCCCAATATCAACATACCAAATACCTGAAGATGGTCCGCTAGTGGAGGGAAATGCACACTCCCTCTCACCCTCTATGGCAGGTGACCCTGCACTAGTGGACTCACAAGCAATGAACCCAAACTCCCGGTCAAAGCTCTCCAAAAAGTCCTCTATCTCTGCTGATGCTGCCATGGTCTTGTTCTTCCCCTTCTTCTTCTTCTCCGGACACACAATGGCATAGTGTCTCGTCTTCTGACAATTCCAACACTTCACCTTGGAATAGTCCTTCTCCTTGTTCAGCTGCTTACCTTTACCTTTTCCTTTGCCCCCACCACCACTTGTGGAAGCTTGCTTCTTTCCCTTGCCTTTCTTGCCACCTACTAACCGTGCTACATCCTCATCCTGCTCAACTGGTTTGGCTGCCCCAAGCTGGTTCTTTCTGATTTCATTTTGTATGCAATCATCCCAGAACCTCTCCTAAAAAGAAAGGTCCTCACGTGCAACAATCCCATCAGCAAAGTTCATCCATGAACTGGGAAGGTCGTTCACTGCAATCCGCACCAACTCAGTGGGTGGGACGACCTCTCCGATTGCTGCCAACTCATCTCTCACATTTGTGATCTTTGTGAGGTATGTAATAGAACTATCAATCTTTGCCATCTTAATGGCCTTTAGCTTCTCTCTTAGGACCATTTTTCTGTTCTCATTGGTACTCTGGTAGATATTGGTCAAGGTTGTCCACATCTCATGAGCAAGTCTCTTTCCTCTCACATGAGGAATGCAATGGTCTTTAATACCATCCAGAATCAGTCTCTTGCCCTTGTTATTCTTCTTATTAAAGTCTGCCCACTGAAC
This sequence comes from Pinus albicaulis, assembly GCA_034641835.2. Taxonomy (NCBI): domain Eukaryota; kingdom Viridiplantae; phylum Streptophyta; class Pinopsida; order Pinales; family Pinaceae; genus Pinus; species Pinus albicaulis. The sequence continues at coordinate 1,436,629,505 of CM076579.1, forward strand.
AGGGTCAGTAGGCACATTAACAGGGCATTGTTGGGTATGCACCATTATACCCCAAACTTCTGCCTCCTCAAAGATGCTCTGCATTCTTTTCTTCCATACGTTGTAGTTGTTATGCCCATCCAACCTATTCTCCACCCTCAAGCCCAAAGACATGCTTGCTGTCCTAATAAACTGAAAATGACACTACTATAGTAAAAGTTCTGATTTTTGTGTGTAAAATCAGTTTGCTGTAATTTTTCTTCTTGCTGTCCCAAACTGCACTTTTCAGCAATCTAACTCCGATACCATGTAGAAATTTTGTAACCCAACCCCGGTTTTCAGTTTCTCCTTATTTCTCCCATAAAGTTAAATGCCCATTCCCATAACCATATATTCAACAAGCTGGAAAAATAAATATTTTCTGCAAACACAAATTCTGGAAATTTCACAGTGCTGAAAATTACAGAAATAAAACTCAGAAAAATAAATTAGCCACACATAGAATTTTGACACGCTGATTTTTGGTCAAGATGACCCTGGAAAAGCCCCCTATAACTCTTGGGGAAAACCAGTTCGAAAACTCTTCTTTATTTGTGGTAAATAGCTTTTATAGTGAGAGAGAAATACTCAGAAAACTTCAGCGAGTAAACAAATACAACTTATCTTGTTTTCCGTGCTTAACCACCGCCTCGAAAAATGTGCAAACAGCTAAACAGAAACAGCAATAAATGTTGTACGTGTTGAGATTTTGTGTATTTGGGGTAGCATCAGTTGTGCTCTAGGTCCCAAATTTTGAGAAAGGACTAGAGTTCACCTGATCTATAAGACCCAGAAATGGATTAGGGAAATTTCATCTGGTTTAGGAGATATTAAATTTATTAATTATTTTAATGTATTTCCTAAGTTAAAACTTAGGAAAATAAAATAATTAAAGTGAATTTAATTAAACATGTGATGAAATTGTCTTAAGTCACACAGATCAAGCTTTCTTTTAATCTTAGCCATCAATTAAAGATCTAATCTTGGTCGTTGATTTGTCAACGAGAAAAGTATAAAGGAAAGGCTTGGGGTCATTTGTAAGAAACACACAGGCAGAGCACTGAAACTAAGCTGAGATTCTAGGCCGAGGTTGCTAAGAATTCTCAGAAGTGTTTCAGTTGCAGAGAGGGGAATTTAGACCAAGGGGATGATCTGATTCCGGGGTCTAGAATACACAAGCAGCAGAAAAAACATCAGGAAAGACAGCACAGAGGAAGGCAGTAGCAGCAGCAAAGACAGCGTGATTTTCAAGAAACCCTTCACGGGTTACACAGAGACCCTTAGGGGCAGCGTAGTGACTGCGTCACCCAGTCTGGGGTAACGCAGTCCCTTCCAGTGATAGCGCTGAGCATTTGGAGGCCTTCAGAGGCTGACGCAGTGTCTTTCAAGGGAAGATCCGGGGTTTCTAGGCCTAGATCTGGCTGAGTTCTGTAAATCCCGTTTGAGGGTGTGGATCAATCAGTATTGTTGGTCTTAGATCAGCTAGGTGCTGCAGATCTAGAGTTTTCTTTGTAGGTTTTTCCAGATCTGGAACCCAGAGTTGTGTATTCAGAAATATTCTTAATAATAGAGCCCTCCAGCAGCCAGAGATCGGTTTTCTCACATTGGGTTTTTCCGAGGACAGTTTGTCCAAAAATAACTGTGTCACTTTGTCTATGTGTGCATGTGCTTATTCTAGATCTGAATTGGTAGAGATCTGTTATGTGTTTTGCTTTGATGTTAACTTGAATTTATTCAGTTGATAACTTGTATAAGTGAAGCTTAACCGGATTAACGGAAAATAATTCTTGCATAACAATTAAGATTCGAAGGGAAATTTCTCGTAGTGTCGGGCAGTGCAAGCCCGAGGATCTAGAGGGGTCACCCGGTACAAGAAGCATCGAAGAATCAGGCTGACCGGTGAGCGACGGCAGGATACGAAGGACGGTAACGCCGGATTTCGGGGGGAGGAGATTCACGCAGAGGGAAGGGTGACGTTGTTCAGCGCTATGTCCTAGCAAGCCCACGCAATTACTGCGCTGAGGCAACTCAGAAACAGTGCTGGTTAGGTCTAAAGCCAGCCAGTGTGATTCAGATCTGAATCTGTCAGATCCAAAAAAAGTCTGCAGAAAAGTTGCAAAAATTCAGAAGAGTTGGTGGGGTTAAACTTCTGAAGTTTTCAGATTTTTAACCTTAGCACAAGTGACAAAGTTTGGGAAGATATCAGCTTCTTAGAGAGTTTCTTGCCAAAAGAAACTTGCAGTTTGGTCAGAGGATCAAATAAGAAGCCGAGTCATAGTTGATTTGGTAGATTTCCAAGGAGGGAAATCAAGTGTCAGAGGGAGCAGAGGGTTCCCAGTTTGAAAAGGACCCTAGATCCAAGATCTCTAGCATAGAGAAAAGGAGCTCCAACACATTCTGAGCAGATGGCTCCTCATGGACTGCGTGATCAGGATAGGCTAGAGGGCCTCTCAAACTTTTCGGTGTGGAAAGCAAGTATCTTGATTGTCCTTGAGGCATACGGTCTAAGAGACCATGCAGAGCAGACTCGGACCACGCCAACAGATGCGGATCTCCTATGGAAGCATAAAGAAGTTGTTGGGCATGCCAAGCGGCTAATAATGGACAGTAACAACGATCATATTGTGCCACACATAGCTGAGAAGAGGACAGCTAATGAGATGTGGAAGGCCTTGACTTCCCTATATGAGGGAAAATCAGTCCAAAGAAAGATGTTGTTGGAGGCGTAAATGAGGTCATTCATGATGACCAAGGGAGAAGGCATCGAGCACTTCCTCTTCAAATTGCAGTCAATTAGGGATCAGCTAACTACAACGGGTGCAACCGTAGATGATGCAGTGATAGTCAGGACTGCCCTCAATGCAATCACAGAAGAGTGGGAAACCTCTGTCCAAAGTATCTTGGGTAGAGAAGACCTCCCAGATTGGGACAACTTGTGGTCGATCCTACGGCAAGAAGAACTACAAAGGTTCACCAAGAAGCAGCACAGACCTGCATTGAGCAAGGTTAAGAAGGAAGAGGAGGAAGATGCAGCCTTGGCATCGAAGAAGCAGCCGAAGAAGAAGAAGGATCTTTCTAAGATCAAGTGCTTCCAGTGTGGCGAAATGAGACATTTTTCCAACCATTGTCCAAAAAAGAAGAAGGACAAGGAAGCATCTTCTTCCAAACCAGCGGTGGCAGATGATGGGTCAGGAGATAATGTAGCCATGAGTGCTCATGAACCACGGAGGTGGGGTGACATGGATCTCTAGAGAAGCTACGAAAGTAAAGCAGGATCCTTGAGCAGCTCATCTCTTGGATCACAAGTGAGCTATGGTAGCATTAAGATAGTAGCGTGACAAGTGGAGCAGTGGGTGCATAGATCACAGATGAGGCATAAGCAGAGGAAGATCTGGAGGCTGGGAGGAGCAGCGTAGAGCATAGCAACAGCAGCGTAGAAGCAGTAGCAGCGCAAAGGTTGATGTGACTTTTGCAGCGCAGTGCAGAGTTGCAGTAGCGCAGAGAGCTTCAGAGGGACAGCGCAGTGCAGCAGCAGCGTGATAGATTTCAACACAAGGAGCTGATGTCACTTCAATAGTGCAAAGGGAGTCTGATTACGCAGGCAGAGTTGTAGTTGTGCATCGTTCTTTAGATGCCAGCACAGATCTGTAGCCTATGGAGCTTCAGTGATGAGGATGCAGCCCAGTTGACTTCTCTGTTAAATATTGGGTAGGAGATTCAGTGGTTTCTCTCAACAACTGAAGTTGCAGTGCAGCAAGTCAACAGTGGCAGTGCTATGAGCAGCATAGATGCAGCATATTGAGAGGGAGTTGCAGTACAGTAGTTGCAGTGGCAGTGGTAGAGTCATGGGTAGCAGTACAGAATGGCAGCAGCAGTGCAAAGTTGAGTGGTAGGAGCCCAAGGTTCAGCAGCACAGAACCAGTGCCCAAAATCATGTAATGCACAAGTGTGATGTATTGCTAGAGAACACCCTTGACGCTAAGAGGGAGTGTTGAGATTTTGTGTATTTGGGGTAGCATCAGTTGTGCTCTAGGTCCCAAAAATTTTCGGAAGGACTAGAGTTCACCTGATCTACAAGACCCATTAATGGATTTGGGAAATTTCATCTGGTTTAGGAGATATTAAATTAATTAATTATTTAATGTATTTCCTAAGTTAAAACTTAAGAAAATAAAATACTTAAGTGAATTTAATTAAACATGTGATGAAATTGTCTTAAGTCACACAGATCAAGCTTTCTTTTAATATTAGCCATTGATTAAAGATTTAATCTTGGTCGTTGATTTGTCAACAAGAAAAGTATAAAGGAAAGGCTTGGGGTCATTTGTAAGAAACACAGAGGCAGAGCACTGAAGCTAAGCTGAGATTTTAGGGTCGGGTTGCTAAGAATTCTCAGAAGTGTTTCAGTTGCAAAAAGGGGAATTTAGACCAAGGGGATGATCTGATCCCGGGGTCTAAAATACACAAGAAGCAGAGAAGAGATCAAGAAAGACAGCGCAGAGGAAGGCAACAGTAGCAGCAGTAGCAAGGATAGCGTGATTTTCAGGAAACCCTTCAGGGGTTATGCAAAGACCCTTAGGGGCAGCGTAGTGACTGCGTCACCCAGTCTGGAGTAACACGGTCCCTTCCAGTGACAGCACTGAGCATTTGGAGGCCTTCAGAGACTGACGCAGTGTCTTTCAGGGACAGATCTGGGGTTTCTAGGCCTAGATCTGGCTGAGTTCTGTAAATCCCGTTTGAGGGTGTGGATCAGTTACTATTGTTGGTCTTAGATCAGCTAGGTGTTGCAGATCTAGAGTTTTCTCTGTAGGGTTTTCCAGATCTGGAACCTAGAGTTGTGTATTCCGAAATATTTTTAATAATAGAGCCCTCCGGTAGCCAGAGACCGATTTTCCCACATTGGTTTTTTCCGGGGATAGTTTGTCCAAAAATAACTGTCACTTTGTGTATGTGTGCATGTGCTTATTCTAGATCTGAATTGGTAGAGATCTGTTATGTGTTTTGCTTTGATGTTAACTTGAATTTATTCAGTGGATAACTTGTATAAGTAGGAGAAGCTTAACCGGATTAACAGAAATAATTTCTGCATAAGAATTAGGATTCATAAATTTCTGCAGTACGGTCTTCCTCGTTTTTCGTGCCCAAAACACAGCAATAAATGCTGATGTACGGCCTCCTCGTTTTGCATGCAGAACAACAATAAATGCTGCTATACGACCTCTTTGAAAAGCGTGCAGAGGAACAGCAATAAATGTTGTATGGAATCTGCCTCGATTTTTGTGCACAGGGACAGCAGCAGACTATATGGCTTGCCTCGAAATCTGTGCCACAAAAACAACTTTCCTCCCTCGAAATCTATCCCTGAACTGTACAGCTGCCTAGGAATGCATACCCAAAGCTGTTGTACGAAAATTGCCTTGAAAAACGTGCCCAAACTACCTTGAACTATGTGCTAACCTTGCTGTACGGATTCGTTGAAATGTTGCCTCAGTATGCGTGCCAAGGTTCTGTTCTCCTTCACCTCACTGCTCAGAAATCTCCTTTGCTCTCTTCTTCTCCTTCTCTCAATCTTCTCATGAAACACTGAATGATCTTTTCTCTCCTTTTCCTCCTTTAACCTAACCCTAAGTGACTTTTGGGGAATCCCTAGATCCAATGGCTGAGATAACTTTAGATCTAGGGCTAAGATTAAATGCTCATTTAAATCTCACTTTCTATTTTTTAATTCACCCCACTTTAATAAAGACCCTCTTAGTGATTTATTTCCAAAGTCACTTTTCACTTTCTAATTTCACATTGACTTTATTAAAGTCACTTTAAAATTAGACTTAGTAACTTTATCACGTAAAGTCACCTTTAAATTAGATTTGACTTGATAACTTTATAAAGTCACTTTAGTAGAAAAATTAAATGCTTTTGGACACTTTTCCCTAGCCCAAAGATCAAAGCCTTAGGGAACCACCTGTCCTCCGGTAACCAAATTTCAACATCAGTATCCTTGGAAACATAAATTTGTCGTTTATTTTCTGAGCGATACTGGCACGTAGCTTGACTGGAAAGTTTACTCTTGTGATTCAGATGTCGATACATAGCTCCTTTGGTTTGGATTTCCTTTATCATGTTAGTGGTTGTTTCCTGATTTCCTTCAGGCTAGTGATATTGAATCATGATGAGAATTCTAAAGGTTAAGGTTCTTAAGATGATTAGGACCTCTCAAGAACCCTTGAGTGATGCTTATATGCCTTTAAATAGACTTTCACTGTATTATCCCAAATATAAGATTTGCATGAAATAGCTAATAAAAAATTTGTCGTTAACTTGCTAAACAAAATTCACAAATTGAACCATAAAATTTAACTGGCAAACAGGAAAATATTAACTGTGACTGAAAATTGACAGAATGCACATGCAGTAGAACTCAACCTTATCTTATTAACATAGATAATGTTGGTACAAAAACTGGAAATGGTTGAGGTGATGGCCTCAAAAGATATCTTCTACAATACTGAATCAAGCCAGTAAAATCTGCACTGAAAACAATAGCTACAACCTATGAATTCTGGATCAATGCACTCACTCTCACTGAATCACCCAAGGGTTTCCATCCTGGGATACTGCTAAAGTTGTGAACTCTCGGTTTTCCAAACTTCTCCACAGGAAAGAAAACTCAACTCCAAGATGTCTCCAAATGATCTCCTCCTCCTCTTTTACAGATCTAGTGGATAGATCTCCAAGCCTCTAGAAGCATCTTATTTTATTATTTTATTATTATTCTAGAAGCTCCTCAATTGACTTTATCTTAAATGAATTTTAGTTTTATTTATTTCACTTAAGTCACTTTCGGCCTTTTTTCCTCTAACTAATTATTTTTCCTTAATTAAATGACTAATTAAAGCCATTTTTAATCAGGGAAAATGGTAAATCTCCCACCATACTCTCTTCGGCCACTAAAATTCACTTCTCAGTATCCCATCCTATAGATCTTTTCATTTTGGTTTCAATGAGCTATTACACTGAGGTATTCCATCAAGTATTTCTCCAGGAATGCCACCTCAAGTGAAATTAATTAAGTCAGGCTCAATAATAACCTTGTTTTTCGAAAGTTGTTGGAATGCAATGAAATGAAAGGCAAGTTGTGCAAATGATAGAATATGCCAAGCTAATGCCATCGAATCTCGTAAAAACTCTTCAAAACTCTCTTGGAACCCCTGATGACATAAACTTGCTCCCATGACTTGGCCATCATGTGCCCTAGAAATCCATCCTGGCTATTTTATAGAGGAAAATAAAAATGGGGACGTTATAAATCCTCTCGTCCCAAGATTGCTTGCCCTCAAGCAATCTATATCCATCCACTGCAGAGGCATCTGTGAACTGATACCAGGATCCCAAATGAACCATTGTACCACGACATTCCTCCAAGCTAACCAATAATGAATGGGTCCCTCAATACCCGGATCCCAAATAAACCTTTGACTCTATTTTCCATCTATGGAGCCACATGGATCCCAAAACCAGCATAACCAATCATCCTCATCCATTCCCCATGGCTCAAGATGTGCTTCGTCTCTGACTGTAGATGTTGCTCCACCAGTAGAATACCAACTTATCACCTCTCTCCAATCCAACCTCTGGCATAGGCCGAGATCAACCCCACTTTGTTGATGTTGGGCTAGTGCTACTAGAATATTGATGAACTGTCAGTCCACATCCCACTACCCAATGAAACACGTAGTAAACCTCTCATCTAAGGGCTCCTGTTGTACAATGCCCTTGACTAAGAATGATACTCCATCAATAGGATACCAATTCATGATTTCAGGTCAATCTAAGGCATAAACATCGATGTAAGCAACAAGTCTGCTATGTTGATGATGGTCCATGCTCAGCTCATATTGCTCTGTCTGGTCAATCGACAATACCCAACGAGGGAACCTCCTACAATGGGTACAAGTGCCAAGTGGCCAAACTATGTTGCATGCCCTACCTATGTACTCCTGCAGAGGGTTGCTCTGAAACTCCCAAGTGTACTCCTCTTGCTGCCTCGCTAGGACCCTTAGCCATCCCAAACCATTAGACAGCTTGTCTGTTGACTCAGCACACACCCTTATAAGCTCCTCAATTTTACTGTTATGTTGCCAGATGGTGCCTCGGACTATCAAGATCTTATGCTTCAACACCATAAGATTTGTCTTGAAATGCCCAATCTTCTCCTAGTGGCTACTAACTGAAAGTGCAGCAATTTTGTTAGTTGCGTGTGAATCTGTCTGCTCCTCATCAATCGTTGGTCCAAAAGATGGTTGTTATCCTCCTCTATCATGGGCTCAACATGAACCTCCAACTAGCTCTCCATAAAAGGCTCATCATGCATATTTTGTATAACATCCTCCTCAGTTGACTCATGCTCCACCATATGCTACTCACGTTGAATCATCAGTCGCCCATCTGGAAAGTCTGCTCCTTGGACAATTTGTTGCTAATCGTACTCGTCCATCTCACATGAATGCATATCTGGACTGCTGCGAACTCATGCTCATATGAATGCTCATGCTCCTCAAGGGTATCCTCATATGAACTCATGGACTCAACCATAAAAGCAGAATCCTCATCCAGAAAGTCAAAAGGAATCTCCCCCTGATTTACCCCTGTCATCTCCTCGGTGTCACTCATGCATGAGTGGTCAGATCCCTAAGGTTCCTTGCAGATGAAGCAAAGATACTTCGTCCTCAGCTCATTCTTGTTGCATGGTTGGTCACCACAAATCCATCACAACTCCTCTTGGGTCAACTGTCTCCTGAAAAACCTAACGTTCTGCTCAACCAACCTTTCATCTAGTTCATAAGCAGCAAATGAAACCAATTGTTCCTCCCTCCAAATGGCCAACAATCTAGACTATAACTCCCTACAAATGGCATCACGTCCTCCCATGCAAGAAGACAAAATGGACTGCATGTGTGTTATGACCGTGTCAGGATGATGTTTTCTAATGCTAAAGAAGCATTGAAACATCTGCAGGATCAAATCGTGATGCTCTAGCTCAAAGATGAGGTCATAAGATCTAACCAAGGTATCTCTAGCCTCTTCTCAAAGGTAGGGCCCCACTATTATCCAAAACCTGAAAGGTCCCCACTATCAGTCTGAAAACTCTCCTCATAACATCATCGTTGTAAGGAGGTATAGGTGTGGTTAGCCTGATGATGTTATTGAGACAAGATGCAACAGGAAATCTGACCCATTCACAAGGTTCCTCCAAGAATTTGTGTTGTATGAGAGCAAGCATAGTTGGTTTTAGAGCCCAAATCAATTTCTTCCCTTCTAACTAGTTCACTTCGAAAAGGAGTGCATCCAGTTCATCTAGTTTAAAAAGGACTTTCACTATGACCCTCGTGTTTTAAAAAATTTCCCAAGTGCAAAGATTTTGTGTCCTATTTATGGCCCCTTCTGTACATCCTTGAGCTTCTCTTGCTGAAGAAGGGCATGAAAACCTCTCGAGAATGGTTTGTTGGGTTTCTGGTCCAATGTTGCATCTTTTGTATTATTCAAAATTTTCAATTTATTTAGGAGTTATGTGAACTTCTCAATAGGTTAATGATGACAAGTACATCAAGGAGTACACAATAGTGATTAGTTAATACATAAACCTCCCACATCAAGACATAGTCATCCCTCATAAGTCACACTCAACAATTACATAGAGGTCTAAATATAATATGAACACCTCATGTAGATTCACCATACTCTCTTACTAACTCATCAAACATTAAAAACTTTCTTTGAGAAATTTTAACAAACAGTTAGCAAGAATACTTTTGTCAAACACTTTGCAGATAAAGTGGAAACACCTGCATTATAAAAAGTTATGAGAGGCAAATGCTTGAGAGAATGATCAAATGAATTTGATACCAAACTACATGCATACAAAACCCAGGTGAAATGAAGTAGAGCCAAGTGCTAGAAATGGCCCAAACAAGTAGCATGCGCTGCCCAAAAGGTATTGTTGTTGATACTAAAAAAGAATTGAAGTTTTTTCCCTCAAAACTGCTCTGAAAATTCTGAAAATTTAACCTGGAGCTCCTCACACCAAAACAATAAAAACCCATATATGGTTTGGCTTAACTCCAAGCCGAGATAAAGCCCACCAAGTCATGTGAATTACCTTGTTTACCAATAAAATAAATTGTTGAAGGACTTTGGTAGACTTTGACTTGTTTGGAAGAGATCTTGTTGGAGGGTTGACTTGGTGCTTGGGAGAAATCTTGACTTTGGTCTTTGGGTCTTGGAAATCTCATTTTGATTTGATTCTATAATAAGAGAAGTACTCTTTTTCGGTTTTCCCCTTGGAAGGGTTTTTCCCTGACTTGGAACCTATATCTTGTGTACTTTGTATCTTTGTGATCTTCATTGTTTTGGTAATTGCTTGATGAAGAAATAAAAGTAATAAAAGTCCAACTAACATCACAAGTAATTATCAAGTAAGGAAATCCAACTCTAATATTCAAATACTTTAATTTCCAACAACTTCCTCCTAAGATTTGATATTTCCGTGGTTAAAGTTCCTAAGACTCCATCACCCAAGTAGGGAAAACTTAAAAGGCATCGACATCCCTCTTGTGTTGAGAAATCTAGGGGCAGCTAGATTAGATGATTTCTCATTGAAAACTGCTTGTGATGTTCTTTTACTTAACTTGATTTACTTGCTTATTATGGTGTTCCTTAATCATCAAACAGCGACCAAACAATAAAGAACAATGAGACAAGAGAACACAAAATGTAGGTTGCATGCCAGGGCCAAAACCTCTCCTCTTGAGAAGAGAACCCACAAGAATTCTTCTGTTCTTATAGAATGTTCAGATGACAAATTCCAGGACCTATGACCCTTGACAAAGACCCCTCAAAGACTAAGTCAAATCTCTTCTTGATGGATCTCTCTTTCACAAAAGTCAATGCTAGTCAAACTTGCCTTCCAGCTGCTGCAACTTTCTCCTTCGACCAAAAATCTCGGACCTACAATTCCGACTGCAATTTTGGCTATTGCGAAAACCCTAGTTTTGCACGTGTGGGCGAATTGATGGTGAATTTTGCTCTCTAACTTCTTTGCTAGGATAGACTTTTCTTCCTTGACTATTTGGCTTGTAAACATGATGCTTCTTGACACTTAACTCAACTCCTTGAAGTGACTGAAATTTAGTCTTGCTACAGCAGCAATAATACCTTCACTTCTTCACACGTGTGGATGATGGCAGCCCAAAACAATTCCAAAAGCTTTGATTTCACTTCTCTTTTTGGTCTTCCTTTCTTGCTAGCTATAAAGGTCTTCTTCTTGTCTCTTATTGAACTTCTTGAATGTTGAATTGATCGTCTTCAAATGAGGTCGAGTGGTAATTATTTATAGGGTTATTGAGAACCCCAATAGGTCGACTTGTCATCTCTTGGAGGCCCACTTCACTTCTTGCAGGCCGACTTGTTTCTTGTAAGCTGACTTGTCTTGGAGGGTGACTTTGACACAATCTATGACTCAAATAATTTATTTTACATAATACAAGATGTCCTAATAGGGTCTTTACATATGACTATGACTTCTTTGACTTCTCGACTCAATGACAAAGCCTAGAAGCACTCAATGGGTACTTGACCTACAAATAAAATAACCTCAAGCATGAAACCCATGCTACAATATAATAATAATGATAAAATTCCTTTTTCTCTTTTCATCAAATACATAAAAAAATCCTTCATACAGCTACCTTTTCCAAGTCATCATTCTTTTAGGATCTTCCATCCAATCTCATGAATGTTAGTTGTAGGTGACTTCTACAACCTTCTTTCCGTAGCCCTGTTTCAACCCAACCAGATGTTTTTCAAAAATAAAAAATGAACATCAAATCAAAGGTACCTTTTATGATGGCCTTTCGTCGTGACATTTGCTTCATGCATCAACATCCTTTCACATGTTGTATGAATCCATCTCCAAGACATACATTACCAAGGTTTTCTTCTTGCAACATATCAGGGTCTTCATATCTTTCTACATGGAGATGTCACAACTAATCCTTCTAGCTATCAGATATCGATTACTTGAGACAGTAGATGCTTCTTCTTACAAACTCTTCTTTCGCCTTCTTCGCATATTGCTTTCTCAAGACTGTTTATACATAGTTCCTGCATTATGGAAACCATAGTTGCCAACTACCTCATATTCTCCATGAGGTCATATTATGTTGATTTCATCTTGTCAATATGTAGAAGAGTTCTAGGCACATTGATTGCATGCCTTCATGCATCATTCCAATGGAAGAGTTTCTTCTTCTTTCATCATGCTCGTGAGATAGAGCATTTTAACCATTCTATCTGCAACTATATGATGACATAAATTTATCTCTCGATTACTAAATATATACATACATACCTCTTCCTTCATGTGTATTGAAAAGTGTAACTAGGATCGGTCTTCATGTTGACTATGTAATTATGTATTAATGTAAAAGAAAAAAAAGATAATAAAATATGTTCTTGGTATGCTTGCCTCATGGGTTTCATGAGCAAGGTTTTATTTTAGGTCAATAGACTTTTTCTTGATGTCTATTAGGATTTGTCTTCTAGTTATAAATATAATTAAGAGTCATGTATATGAAGAGTCTAGTCAACAGAATATGCCTCAAGACCTTCTCATGAAACTGTGAAGAAAATGGCTCCAGAAGGATGCTCAAAGCAGTGCTCAAATAGCCTTATTAACGTTGGAAGATAAGCATCTCAAGTCGGCTGGAAAATACTGCTGAAAAGCCGGCTCATGAACAGTTACAACCATTCATGGTCAGGCCGGCTTATTACAGGGTCCAGCAACTATAAATACCCCAGAAGACTGTGCAGAAATCACAGAAAAAAATCTGCACATCTCTGAGCTTTTCGGACTGCAATTGCAGATTAGAACAGTTCAGATACCTCTGAGTTTTTCAGGCTTGATCATAGGAGGATAAGTTCGGATAAGTTCTGAAGTTAAAGGTGAATTAAAGGTACAGTTGGCACGTTGAAGAGGAGACAGAACAGCGAAGGGTAGATGGTATAAGTTACCTCTGTTTTGGGTTAAATCTGCCATGTCATGTTCCAAGGTTACAGTGCAAAGAAGAGTGTGTTTCCGGGTGCATAAAAAGGAGGCAATACAGCAAAGAAGGATCACGAGATAACACAGTGATAGGCTCTCTTTGTTGTGAAGTATACATCTACTTTGCATATATGCAGTAACTTCAGGAAGGTTGAAATAACAAGACTGTAATCCAGTGTGTGGACAAGTATGTAGAAGAAAGAGAAGCCAGCAAGGACAATCACAGATCGGACAAGTGATTTGGGTCTTGAGATCAAGAGTATAGGAGGCTGAGGCTAGAGGAAAAGGAGTTCACTAGGAACCGAGCTTTCCTAGAGTCAGTACAAGGGAGTGCAAAAATGAAGATCAGCATACGAAGCCTAATGGAGCAATGACAAGGTCTTGGAAGCATACAAGAGTCAAGGGTTTGTCATGGTCATGGTACTTGTCCACTGAAAGTCTATAAGAAGAATTCCTTATGGGTTTTCCTCTCCAAGAGGGAGAGGTTTTGCCCTGGCTCTAGGAGCCTAATTTTGTGTCTCATGTAATTTGATAATTGACTTGATGAAAAGACTAAATAAACTAAAGAAAAGAAGACATAAATAACTCAAGTAAGCACGCAAGCAATTATCAAGAAGATAATTTGAATTAATCACAGCCCTACCAAATTCTCAACAATGTGGTCATCTAGACTTCCTTCTAGCAGCTTCCTTTACTTTCTTGAAGATGAAAATACTTCAACCAACTTGACATGCTGCATTCCTTCGTCATCATACCATCATCCTTTTGACCAGTGGATCCCACACAACGAGGAATGTAGACTATCTGTGAGACACTTGCTGCTTCTAAGTAGAGGTGAACCTTCTAATGAAGATTCCAATGGAGGACCTTGATGATCCTCATTCTGCAAATGCTTCTTCCTAATGATGATGATGCATGGTGATTTCTTTATCTTTTATCTTGCTAGATGACTTACTCCAACCATATATACTGCTACTTCGGTTATCCTTAATGTCATGAGCTACTTCATTTCTATCATGATGACTACTTCAACTATATAGACATTTATTTCGCCTATCCTTCCATGCTTCTATGATGATGTCATCTCTATCTATGCTATAATGCATCTTATCATATTTGTGATGCCTTCCATCATGACTGCTAACTTCTATAAACTAAGTGAAGGAAGTTATTTCAGTCATAATAAAGGTCTTTCACTTCCTCCGACTTTGTTTTCTTCTTCTCAGGTTCTTCCACTTCTTCGGTGACATGGGCTTAATTTCCTTCCTTTCTCTTCTTGTTGTCCTTCTTGAGTTTAGGACAATTCCTTTTGAAAATGCCCATACTCATTACACTAAAAGCATTGGATCTTTGACATATCAATTTTCTTGTGAAACTTCTTTTGAGGCTCAAATTTCCAAAATTTTCCCTTCTTCCTTGTCAATGTTGCATATGCTTGTGCTTGTTCATTTGACCCAACATTATTCTTCACTTTTAATCTAGATTCTTCAATTTTGCATAATGACCACAGATCGTTGAATGGAGTGGTTTCCTTCTTCCCATAAATGTTTGACACAAAGTTGCCCCATTCATCAAGTAGTGCATTGAGCACAATGGTGTTCATCTCACAATAAGATATAACTTCTAGAAGTTGTTGTAATTCATCTTTAATTTCAGATACCTTCATGAAATACAAAGTTATCCCTTCTTCCCTTGAGATTTTCATCTTGGATAGTTCGGTTCTCAAAAATATGATTTCACATACAGTGCTCAAGGAAAGCAACTCCACCAACTTTTCATGGATCTCCTTCACTATCTTCAATTTTGCAACATAAGGGATGAGAGAATCCTTGATTGACTCTATCAAGATCCTTTGTGCCCTTATCTCTCCTTTCATGTACTTTGATAGTGCTTGAGCTTTCTCTTGAGATGGCTTGGTGATGGAGCCCTTTACATATTCAATAATTTCATTCTCCATGAGAATTAGATCAATTCTCTTCTTCCATGCAAGGTAGTTCGAGGTCCCAACCAATTTATTGTTCTCCTTGTTGTAAATTGAGACATAAAAATATAGAATACTTACTTGTCAAGTAAAGATGCTCCTTGGAATAGATATCTTCAACTTGATACCTTCTTGATGATGTTGACACTTGCAGATGTTTTCTTGATGATGATTGCTTCCACTACTACTTTGATGTTGACAATTAAAGATGCCATCTTTGATGATTGCTTGATGATCTTCTTCAAGGATACTTGAGATATGATCCTTTCTTCAATGTGAGGGAGATCACTTTGAAGATGAACTCCTCTTTCTCGCTTCCTTTGGTTAATGATCGTATAGAGTATAAGCTTTCCAATAATGCTTCAAGTGTTGAATCCTTCATTGAATGGAGATAGGGTCTTTGACGTCTTATTCTTCTTGTGATGATGTGATCCTTCTCCTTGTGATGTGATGGGTACTCCTCCATGATGCTCTTCGTGATTTGATGTCCTTGATGCTTCTTAGTTCTCCTTGATGATCTCCTTGTGCTTCGGCCCTTATGTATCCTTCCTCTTCAATTAGATGATCTTCAAGTTGCCTCTTCTTCTTGTTGTAGTCACCTTAGCTCTAATACTATGTTGAGAAATCTAGGGGCAGCTAGTTTAGGTGATTTCTCTTACTTTGATAACTACATGTGATGTTCTTTTACATGACTTGATTTACTTGATTATTATAGTGTTATCTAATCATCAAACAATAAAGAACAATGAGATAAGAGGACACAAAATGTAGGTTGCAAGCCAGGGCCAAAACCTCTCCTCCTGAGAGGAAAACCCACAAGAATTTTCTCTTCTTATAGAATGTTCAGATGACGAATTCCAAGACCTATCACCCTTGACAAAGACCCCTCCAAGACCAAGTCAAAGCTCTTCTTGATGAATCTCTCTTTCACAAAGTCAACGCCAGTCAAACCTTCTAGCTATTGCAACTTTTTGCTTCGGCCAAAAATCTCGGACCTGCAATTTCGGCTACTGCAAAAACCCTAGTTCCGCACATGTGGGAGAATTGATGGTGAATTTTGCTCTCTAACTTCTTCGCTAGGATAGACTTTTCTTCCTTAACTATTCCGCTTGTAAACTTGATGCTTCTTGACACTTAACTCACCTCCTTGAAGTGATTGCAATTCAATCTTTCTACAGCAACATTAATACCTTCACTTCTTTGCATGTGTGGATGATGGCAACCCAAAACAATTCCAAAAAATTTGATTTCGCTTCTCCTTTTGGTCTTCCTTTTTCGCTGGCTATAAAGGTCTTCTTCTTGTCTCTTATCGAACTTCTTGAATGTTGAATTGATTATTATTATTATTATCCAATTTTAAGGTCACGGCTAAGCCAGACACCAATTGTTGTATGAGACCCCCTTGTTTGTGGGAAAAGGGACCCAACTCTGCACAAGGATTTGACTGCTAAGTCTACGAAGGCATGCATACTCTACCCCCCTCTAGTTTTGAACATTTGACCTCTTAGGAGGAAACACATGCTCTTAACCATTAGGCCCTCTCAAGCTTGTCTTCAAATGAGGCCAAGGGCTACTTATTTATAGGGTCATTATTAATTTTATTTAACAATGGTATGTTTTATGCTTGGCACAATTACTTTCAATTTCCTTTTAGGAGGCCAATGACAATTTCCTAATTGATTTCCAATAACAATCGCATTAACCATAAATCACATTGGCAGTAACTATTGATAGAACATGAACAATAAAATGCAGAAGACAAGCCAAGACAAGAGAACAACAAATTTGGCGAATGCCAGGGAAAAAAACCCAAGATGGGGAAAACCCTTTGATCAATTCTTCTTATTATTATATCAAATGCTCAGCAGAGAGAGAGAGAGAGAGTACAAAAATAAGTCAAAGTTGAATTGTCAAATCACTATCAAAACAACCCAAGAAAATTCTGCAATTTTGTCCTTGGTCAATAGCACTCAAATCAGCCCTAACCAGAAAGTCAATAGCAGTCAAACTTCTCCAAAACAGTTCGGTCAACCACAGTCAAACTTGACCTCTTTTGCTGGTCAAAGTCATGTGAAAATTTCAAATCTGAAATACTATTGTAGTGAAAGATTTATTTCGCCTACTTATTTATGATAAGTTATTTACGAATTTCTTTCAGTTAATTCTAAAATAAATACAACTGCAATATTCACTTAACCATAAGCAGAGAATAGAAAAAATTACATATAACGCAATAGAAACAATCACATGTACATAGTTATTTTTGGGCAATTGTCCCCAAAAAAACCCAATGCGAGAAAACTTGTGCAGCAGATGAAGGTTTATATTACTTTTCAGCAATGAATCTTTTACAATAAGTAAACGTGCAGATTTCTTAAGAAAACACCTGAGATCAATTCTCCAAAACCTTTCAGAGAATTTCTGACACTCGGAAGGCACCCCAGCTTCCTCTACGTCACTCTGTGTGATCTTTTACACAGTCCCTATGCTAGATTGCGTCACTCTACGTGGGGACTCAGTGTTGCTGCTCGGCATTGGCCTCTGTGGCCCTCTGTGTCCTCCTCTTGCCTCTCTCTGTCACTACTGACTTCCACTTCCTTATTCTGCTTCTGCAACTCTGCCTTGCAACTCTCCCTTTGAAATCAATTTCTATTCCTTCAAAATCGATTTCCTTCCGATACTGAGTGTGTGCCCGACTTGCTTTCCAAATGACCCTCAAGCCTTCTCTTATAATCTTCTCGTTGATGAATCAACGGCCTAAATTAGATCACTAATCAATGGCTAAGATTAAAACATGACTTGATCTTCGTTCTCTAGAAGATTCTCACTCGGTTTTGTTAATACCCTTTAATTATTTAATTTCCCTAAATTTAGACTTAGGGTCCTCATTAAAATAATTAATTATTTTAATACAACACAAACCGGGTGGAATTTCCACGAACAGTTTTTGGATTCTTTGGAATACTGATATCCAAGCCTCCTCACAAAATTTGAGACTTGGAACACTTTCCAATGCTACAAAAAAATAAACACTTCCTCTTAGTGAGGAAAGTGTTCAAGCAAAAATGTCCACTGCATCTGCTTGGACCTGAAGCATCTACTGCGTTGCTGATGTCTCGGTTGTTGCCCCTCATCTGTTGCGTTGTTGCCCTCTATACTGTTGCCCATGACATCATCTTTTTCACTGCCTCATCCGTACTGCAACTCCCTCTGAATTTTTAGCGTATACATTCCTCCTACTGGAATGGATTCTTAACCATCCCCAACTTTTCTCTGAAGTAAGCAAACTTAGTCTTACCTGGAGCTTTCGTGAGGATATCTGCCACTTGCTCTCTTGTAGGAATGTACTTCAATTGTACAGCTCCCTGTTGGACATAGTCTCTGATGAAGTGACACTTGATGTCAATGTGCTTCGACCGATCATGAAACACAGGATTTTCAAAGAGCTTGATGCAACTTTGATTCTCACACAAAATGTTGGTTGCTTCCATCCTCTTTTTGAGTAAGTTCATGAGCAACTATCGAAGCCATATTGGCTTCACACGAAGCTTTTCTAGCTGCCATATATTCAGCCTCGATTGTGCTCAGTGCCACGGACTTCTGTTTCCTACTGCACCAGGAAGTCATTCCTGACCCGACATTGAAACAGTACCCACTGGTACTCTTCCGATCTACTAGACTTCTCGCCCAGTCTGTGTTAGTGGACCCACTCAATTGGATGTTATTACCCTTGGTGTACCTCAATCCAAACTCGACTGTCCCACTCAAGTACTTGAGAACATGTTTGGCCACTGCCTAGTGAGCCCTCCTTGGTTCTATCATGAACTAACTGAGGGTATTCATGGCATAACAGATGTCTGATCTAATATCGACTAGATACATAAATGATCCTATGAGCTGCATATATAAGGTAGAATCAGCTTCATCATCCTCGGACGTGTCAATTTTCTTCCAGTTTGTGATCATTGGCGTAGCCATGGATCTACAGTCCTCCATTTGAAATCTCTTCAGAATCTTTGTAGTATATCTTCCCTATCCAAGGAAGATTTCTCCCTTTTGCTGCCAAACTTCCAAACCCAGAAAATAGTGCATCTGCCCGAGATCCTTCATGTCGAATTCTGTAACTAGATTTTCCTTGCAATCTTTGATGAGCCTAGATGATCCAGTCATAAATAGATCATCTATATATAGCACTAATATAAGAGGCTCATCCCCTACTCTCAGATAGTAGGGGTCAGGATCTGCATCACTCTTGACAAATCCCATCTGCTGCAAGTAGTTGTCAATTCGCCCATACCAAGCTCTGGGGGCTTGCTTCAGTCCGTACAAGGCTTTCTTAAGCCTGCACACATGAGTTTTTTGCTCATGTGTCTCAAAGCCCTCTGGTTGTTCTATGTACACTTCCTCTTCTATCACCCCATTCAAGAACGCAGTCTTGACATCCATCTGGTGAATCTCCCATCCCATCTGCGCTGTAAGGGATACGATGGATCTAATTGAAGTATACAGTGCTACTGGGGCGAAGGTTTCTTCATAGTCAATCCCTTCCTTCTGCGCATAACCCTTAGCCACAAACCTGGCTTTAAATTTCTCTATACTACCATCTACAGCATATTTAATCTTGTAGATCCATCTCGAACCTTCCACCGATCTGTCCTAAGGTCTAGGAACTATTTCCCAGACATCATTTGTCATGATGGAGTTGTACTCCTCCACCATCGCATCTACCCACAGAGTTGTACTCCTCCACCATCGCATCTACCCACACCTGAAGCTGAGTTTCCTCCTGAAAAATATAAGGTTCTCCAACTTGTGCTACCAATGCCCGGTACCTGTCTAGTTGCTTGCGCTGCATCTTTTAATTTCTAGGAGCTCCAACAAACTCCTCTGCATCCCTTAGAGTTTGTTGTAGCTCTCTGCTTGTCCTTCCACTGGTGGTGGATGGATTTACCTTCTCTTCCTCTTGCACTTCCTCGGAGAAGCTTTCCTTAGGATCCTTGTGCCATGGAGAGGCACTAGAGCCATCTTCCGTAGGTCGTTGTGGCTGGACCAACGGATCCTCCTCAAACTGTGTAGCTGTAGACATTTCTTGGGATTTCTCGAAGGCTCACTCCTCCATGAATTTCACATCCCGTCTTACTACTATTTGCTTACTCGGGAATATAGATGAGGTAAGCCTTCGCATTCTCGCTATATCCCACAAGCTATCCTTTCTTTGCAGTTTGATCTAACTTCTTCTTCTCATCGGGTACATGGCAATACGCTATACTGCCAAATATCCTGAAGTGGCTCACCTCAGGCTTGCTGCTAGTCAACACGCTCACAGGAGTAACCTTACCCAATGCATTATGAGGAACCCTGTTCTACACATACACGATTGTATTACAAGCTTCAACCTACAGAAATTTGGGCATGTCTTGATCATACAGCATCACCCTTGCAACTTTGACAATAGTCCTATTTTTCCTCTCTGTGACTCCATTCTGCTCTGGATTATACAGAGCAGTCCATTCTCTCTTGATGCCTTCCCTTGCGCAGAACCTTGTGAAGTCTTTGTCAATATACTCTCCACCATTGTCTGATTGTAAAGTCTTGATCCGCTTTCCTGTCAGATTCTCCACAAAAGCTTTATACTCCTTGGATCGCTCAAAGACCCCGTCTTTGGTCTTCAAAAAGTAGATCCATGTCTTTCTGGAATGGTCATCGATAAAGGTGACCAAATACTTTGCACCACTGAGAGCGTTTGTGGACATTGGTCCGCAGATATCTGACTGTATCAATCCCAACACACTCTTGGCCCTATTGTTGCTTCTCGGAAATGCTTCCTTGGCATACTTTCCTAAAACGCACCCTCTGCAGACATCGTCTCTCTTAGTGCTAAGTTCTGGAACTGCCGTGACAGTCTTCTTGAGAATTCTCGAGGCTCCATGATGTAGATGCCCCATCCTTCTATGCCATAACTCATTCAAATCTTTCTCATCATTACTACCTATCAGAGCCATTGGGGACTTGAGCTGTAACTTGTACAGTTTATGGCTCCTGACTCTGAATTGTACCTTCCGTTTCCAACATGGGTGTTTGACGTAAACTTTGTTGCCAATAAGGCATACATTGTAACCCTTGTTCTGAAGTTGAGACACAAAGAGTAAATTCATCCCCAATCCTGGTACATGTAGTACGTTGGTGGCCCGAAGCTTGTTGCCAACTTCTGTTTGAAATATTATGGTGCCTCTTCCAATAGGGGTACATTTTGCCTTGATTTCCATAATGATTTGAAAATTCATCTTCTCCTCCTGGTAGCTGGAGAAACATTCTCGAACTCTCGTCATATGAGCAGATGCTCCACTGTCAGTATACCAGATCTCTGGAGAGGCCATGCTTGACACACAAGCAAAATCCTCTTCTAGTCTGGATGCCAAAATTGAAATGTCATGATCCCTTTGTTCCTTCATGCGTTCCGGAGAACTGCGTGAACCCTTCCGAGTTGTTGTTGTATCAATGTCGGATCTCTGTTCCATTGCAGAATCTCCTCTTTTGTTACTCATCTTTTGCTCTGATACCATTTGAAATTTTCAAATTTGAAATACTACTGCAGTGATATATTTATTTCGCCTACTTATTTATGGTAAGTTATTTACGAATTTCTTTTAGTAAATTCTGAAATAAATACAATTGCAGTATTCACTTAACCATAAGTAGAGAATAGAACAAAATACATATAACGCAAAAGAAACAATCACATGTACACAGTTATTTTGGGACAATTGTCCCCCGAAAAACCCAATGCGAGAAAACCAATGCAGCAGATGAGGGTTTATATAATTCTTCAACAATGAATCTTTTTACAATAAGTACACAAGTAGATTTCTTAAGAAAACACCTGAGATAAATTCTCCAAATCCTTTTAGATAATTTCTGACACCCGGAAGGCACCCCAGCTTCCTTTGCGTCACTCTGTGTGATCTTCTGCACAGTCCCTACGCTGGATTGCGCCACTCTGCGTGGGGACTCAGTGTTGCTGCTCAGCGCTAGCCTCTGTGGCCCTCTGCGTCCTCCTCTTGCCTCTCTCTGTCACTGTTGACTTCCCCTTCCTTCTTCTGCTTCCGCAACTCTGCCCTGCAACTCTCCCTCTAAAATCGAATTCTATTCTTTCAAGATCAATTTCCTTCGGGTACTGAGTGTGTGCCAGGCTTGCTTTCCAAACGTCCCTTAAGCCTTCTCTTATAATCTTCTCGTTGATGAATCAACGGCCCAGATTAGATCACTAATCAATGGCTAAGATTAAAACATGACTCGATCTTCATTCTCTAGAAGATTCTCACTCTGTTTTATTAATACCCTTTAATTATTTAATTTCCGTAAGTTTAGACTTAGGGTCCTCATTAAAATAATTACTTATTTTAATAAAACACAAATCGAGTGGAATTTCCATGAACGGTCTCTAGGTTCTTTGGAATACTGATATCCAAGCCTCCTCACAAAATTTGAGACTTGGAACACTTTCCAATGCTACAAAACAATCAACAAGTCAACCCAAAACAGTCCATAAATCAGCAGTCAAACTTGGTTAAAGTGTGCACTTGAAGGCTGCAGTCAACCCTGCAGTCATCTTTGGTCAACGTTAGTGTTGTGAACATCTCGATAACATCCCGATTTTATCTCGAACTCACGAATTTTTGGCCTAACCAATGTTTGTCGATTTTTACCGATAATTTTATGGTATCTTAATTTTGCCGATGTTTGCTGATTTTTACTGATATTTTCCTGATTTTTACAATTTTTTTGGTTTTTCAAACCTTTGTCGATTTTATCCCGATGCCGATGTTTGCAACATTGGTGAACATGCCCAGAATACCTCAATTTTTGTGCCAATAGATGCAGCTCTCCAAAACAAAAGTGCCTTGATCAAACCTTCTTTACATCAGCATGATCCTATTAACTTATATACCCTTAGGTGATATATACTAGGAAGCCTCCCCTATGGTGAAATTCCACTAAAGAATAGGAGATGGAGTGCTAAGGTGAGAGTGGTTGCCACTTCATATGTTGCATTAGGGTCTCACAAGACCTGCTAGAATTTGAGGCAACAATTATTATTTGTAATATTTTTATAGTATTGCTATCATGAATATAATCTAATAAACACAATAATAAGTAAAACTACACAACAATTAACAGGTTTGTGAAAAATTTTGGATCCAAATTACAGAAACCCTACTGCAGTATTCTGATTTACTTCTCCTACTTGTTTAATTTAATTAAAAAGTTATTTTTCTGAAATATTCAGTAAAACATCAAAGTAAATACTATTGCAGCCTACACATACATACACATCAAGCACTGAAGAATAAAGCCCACATGAAAAAGGACACAATATTTTTTGGACAAATTTCCTGAGAAAATCCCAATGCGAGAAAATCGGTGCAACGGATCTTAGAGAGTTTTATTATTATGCAGAATTCTGAATACATTCAAGGGCACCAGACATGGTTTGCCCAAACAGAGTAAATCATGGCAGATGTACCTCTATCTCTCGGAGACAAAAAATATGGTTGATTCAGCTAAGGATGAAGAACCCCACAGGTGCCTACGCAGTCACTGTGTCACCCTTCAATGTGGCTGCTTCACACCTTCTGAATCTGCTGAAAACGAGCCCTTTCTGGCCCACTAAAACCCCAATGTTGCCTCTCCCAACCCTACGGCCCTGCGTGAGCCTATGTGCAGCTCTGGCTAGGCCTGCGTCACCCTGGCTAAGCCTACACTGCCTCTGCACTGCTCTGGCTGGACCTGCATCACCCTTGTTGGGTCTCTGCGCTACTCTGGTATGGATCTGCCTCTCTACCAATGTATACTCGGCCTCAATCTAAAATCCCACTATCAATCTGCCCCTCACTGCACTGCAAGCTCACTCGAAAATCCTCAACAAACTGCACCCCAAAATTTTGACTTAGCTCAAGTGCTGCCACTATATGTGTGTTCTTCCACTGACCCCAAGCCTTCCTTTAATACTTTTCTCGTTGAACAATCAACAGTCGTGATCTGATCTCTAATCGACGACTAAGATTAGAAAAGACTTGATCCACGTTACTTAGAACATTCTCACCCACATGTCTAAATTAATTCACTTTAATTATTTAATTTCCCTAAGTTAGACTTAGGGTCTCCATTGAAATAATTAATATTTTGAATAACTTAGGTTCCGAGTGGAATTTCTCCAAATGATTTATGGGTCTTGGAGATCTCATGTGTTCTAGCCCCTCCACAAAGTTTCGGAGCTAGAGCACATCCGATGCTACCCGAAATCTCAACAAGGTTGAGCCACCAACGGGTACTTAGTCGCGTGGAGACGGCAAACCAGGGGGAAACACCACTTGGATTTCTTTTTTTGCAGGTAGATCACTCCAAGTGACTGAACCATTTCGAAAGGGAGCGTCAAATCGTCCAGGGGTTCATATTCATCACACATTCTAATCTGAAGACTAGAAGCGCCGAACCAAAGGACGCTCTCCTAGTTGGGTTTGAACGTTTTTGGGGTTATTAAGTCAGTAGTGGGGGGCACTTCTTGTAGAGATCAAATCCACTCCCTTGATTTACCAGCAGTATGTGCAAGTTTCACATCCTAGGAGAGATGAGGTAAGTTGGGCACAAGTTATTAATCCAACAACCATTTTACTCTTATTTACAAGATCCCAAAATTTATTTTTCAGCATTAGTTTAGGATTTTGTTTACTTGCTGATTTTTATTTGATTTATCTTACTAGACCCCTAGAGAAATTGAAATTATTGTTAGATCTAATCTAAGGATAGACACATGTTTTATATGGATTTATTTTACACTTGTATCTAGTCAATATCTTGCAGATGTGAGCTTGTTTTCCAGCTGTACCTGTGTAAATCTGCAACAAAACCAGATACTTAAAGTTCCAAAACAGGTAAGTGCGTTTCTGAAATCCCATTCTATGAATCTAAATTAAATGCTTGCTGATTTTATGTTTTTAGAGTTAAAATTTTACATTTCCAGCCATAATTAAAGCACATCTTAAATCTAGAAATCAATTAGGTATTTTTCCTAAGGGGATACATTCCTAATACTCAAAAAAAAAAAAAACAATTTCCAACTTGTTGAAAACTGACTTTTTCTTTTGTTAAAGGTTAGCAAGTGGATTTTGAAAATTTGACATCCTCTAACATCCCCACCCCTAGGTCTATGATCTAGGAGTGCTTTGGCACTCACTGGGTAGCTGATTTGGCCCTAATATGTTGTTGTCTCTGTGTTTTTACGCAGGCTTTACAGTCTAGTTTTACAGTATAGCAATCTGTTTTAACCCATAAGTCATAAACCAATGGTCCAAATAGGAAACTAATTATATATTTGGTTAGGATAATTTCTGAACACTAAAATTGCTTGGTCACACGATATACTTTCTGCTAATTGGTGTACTCTAAATGTTGTTATAGTTTTATGCTGCTAATTATAGTTGGAAACAGCGGAGAGTCCATATGACAACTCCTCCACTCCTCCTCGACCCCATTTAAGGCACTAGTATTACTTACAGTTAGTTGCGGTTACCGTTGGGAATCCTCCCTTGACCATTTAGGAGGTAGTTAGGTCTAAAGAGTAGGGTCCCTACTCTGTGTGTGCCTATCCAGCAAGATTGCCAGGACCTTAGCAACCCTGCCAATTGGATCCGTAATAAGGAAGGCACCATTTTACAATTGATTGTTGATCAGGAAACTAAAAACATATATTTTCAATAAAGGAAATTTCAGAAACATATATAGGAACACATGTAGATAACATCACTTAGTAAGTACAACAAGGACTATGCTAGATGGAGTTGTAGCATCAACATAAAATATATTTTCAACGCAACATCACACATCAATCAAACATATTAGAAACAAATTGTAGCATTATTTTATCTTTTGCAAAAAACAATACTAATGCACAATTTTAGGCCTAGGCCCTATTCAAAGGTCAAAAGCCCCAGAATAAACCCTTATGCAATTGAATGACTATTCTCATATTCATTAGCTCAAAAACTAACAAAAACACCTGAAAGGACAATATTTATGAATCCAATCTTAATTAAAGCTCGTATTAATGCTGGAAATGACCATTGATAAAAATGACTTGGGGATTTTTTTGATACATCCTAATGCTACATGGATGTCGAATAACAATAGTGGGGTTTTGGACAGGGGCGATGAGCATGAGGGAGCTGCTGCCCATGGTGGCCTAGGGTTTTCTATCGATCCAGGGACAGGAGCCGTACGGGGCTCTTTCTCCCCAACCCTGCTACAACGCTCCTAGATTCTGCGGTTTGCAGAGGTTGTCTGACATGGAGGTTCGCGATGGGGGGGCAGAGGCTCCCCCAACCCCCCTCTACATCTCACTCACCTACAAACAAAGAAACAACGGGATCTGACTCTGCCCCTCAAAACGGTTCGGACGTGCAAGTCGAACTCTCAGGGATGCATGACCCCCTGACAAATTTGCGAACAAACAAAAATGCTCAGAGGAAAGCATCTTTGTCTACATGCATACCTAAGCAGCAGAAAGGCCCAAGATCTACCTTCCAGCACAATGGATCAATAGCAGAATCATGAAGGACCATGCGCTCATCGGCAAGTTCATTGGCTTCTGGCCCACAAAGAAAGACCTTCTAGATTGGATCGCCTCAAAATGGAAGCCAAAAGGGCAAATCACTCTCCAACTAGGCCCGAAAGGCTTTTTCAACATCATCTTCACATGCCTAGAGGACAAGAATCGAATCATGGATGGGGGACCATACTTCTTCAACTCAGCAGGAATTTTCCTCAGAAACTGGGTGGAAAGATTCAAACCTGACAAAGAAGACTTCAACTGGGCACTGGTCTGGATCAGATTGTACTCCCTCCCTCAGGACTATTGGGATGATCTATCCCTCAAAGACATTGGCAACCATCTAGGAGAATTCATCAAAATAGCAGAAGAAACCAATATCAATCGATACACTGCCTATGCCAAGATCTGCATTTACATGCACATAGCCAACGCTGACTTTGAATGGGCTCAAACTATTGAGTATGAACATGTGCATTTTCGTCGTTGCAAATGTCATGAGCATGGGCACCTCTTCAGAGATTGCTCCCTCAATCACAACCAGAAACCCATTTCAGGCTCGAACAACACAGATCCGGATGGTTTCACCAAGATCACCAGCCGCAAATGGCATGCAAGAAAGTCCACTTCTTCCCCCAAAGCCTTACACCCCTCTACCAGCAATAGCTTTGACACTTTAGTCAGCCAACCCTCCCAGCAAGCCCCCACCTCTTCACCCCCTAAACCTCCCTTAAAGACATCCAATCCCCCTCTTGATGCCAGCCATCCCCAATCATCTCAGACTCATCCTTCTGCTACCCCTCCTCCTGAAGCAAATCAGGCTCAAGCCTCGCATGAAAATAAAGCAAACAAAGGGAAAAATATTGAGCAGGAGCAACCCTCTGCCATGGATGAAGAGACGAAGAGCATCGACTTCGGCGAACTCAATATCTTAGGCCTGGAGGAAGCATTCAAACGCTGAGAATTTCACATGATTCCCACTCAGCAGATCCAATGTCTAGAGGAAGTTCTCTCCAGAGCTTGACAACTACCAACTCTTGGCATCCAAGGAGGTACATTACTAGATACAAAAAAAATCATGAAAGAATCCATTAAAAGAGGGAGGCACACTAATTTGCAATGCCTCATGATGCTTGGAGGCCAGCTCGTTGAATCGGGAAGATATCCCAAGTTAACTAGGTTCTACACCACCATCTCTCATAGTTCTCAATGAAACTCATCTCATGTAATATATGAGGGCTCAACAGCCCCTCCAAGAATCGTCTGAGCAAGAAAAGAATTGCTCAAGAAAAACCCACTATTTTTTTACGCAAGAAATCAAATGTTCAAGCACCACATTGAACACTATTTTATCAAGATTATGGAATGGTTGCAGTACCACTGTTGTTGACATTCTTGGAGCCTCAGGAGGCTTAGCTATTGCCTGGAACCCTCTCCAAATTACCCTGACTAACATTCATGCTTCTCACAACTTCATTCAGGCCTCTTTCCATATCCTTGGCATCAACATCCACGGCCATCTCACTAATGTTTATTTCCCCCAACTGATAGCTCAAAAAATTGAACTCCTAGACTCCCTTGAGAGAATTAACTCTCAACGAACCTACCCTCTCTGGGTTTTGGGAGGAGACTTCAACATGGTCACCAGCTTGGAGGAAAAAAGAGGAGGGCGCTCCAAGCTTGAAGTAGATAGCCACAGATTTAAAGAATTCATACAGATCAACCAGCTCATTGATCTCCAAACTTCCAACAGAACTCACACTTGGAACAATCGTCGAGGAGGAACCCACCAAAACGCCTCACGCCTTGACAGATTCCTCATTTCGGACAACTCCATCCATCTAGGTGGCGACATAGCCTCCACCATTCTACTTGTGTCGAGGTCTGACCATTGGCCTATACAGCTGCAGTGGTCCCACCTTGGTGCAACAAGCAAAAAGCCCTTCCGCTTTGAACAATTTTGGCTAACACATCCTGGCTTCAAAGAATTGGTTACCAATTGGTCACGCTGCATCGCCCCGCCGATTGGCTCCAAAATTTTCCAATTCCAACAGAAACTCAAAGCTCTCAAAATCCAGCTCAAGCAATGGAATCAATCATCCTTTGGCAACATTTTCAAAAATCGGCTGGAGTTGGAAGCTCAGATGGCTTGTCTCCAGCAAAAGATCATTCTGGAAGGGCGCACAGATGCACACGCAAACTAGGAGAAAGATCTAATGGGTTGATTGGAAAATCGCAAGCAACAGGAGGAAATTCTCTAGAAACAAAAATCTAGAATCCGTTGGCTCAAAGAGCGTGAAAAAACACAAAAAAAATTCCATCGCTCAACCATCCAACACCGAATGCACAACCGCATCCCAATCCTCAAGAATGTACAGGGGGATAGGCTCAAAGCACACAATGATATTGAACAAGAGTTGCTAAGCTATTTCAAGGACACTCTCAAAGAACCCAACATAGATCGCCAGCTTGCCATCAACAGAATTACCCAGCACATCCCAAGGATAATCACGGAGGATCATAATCAAATGTTGCTACGACCCACCACACTGCAAGAAGTTGAACAAGCGATGTCGCAGCTCAAAGATGGGAAAGCTCCAAGCTCAAATGGCTTCACCTCTAACTTCTTTCACTACTTTTGGGATGTGATCAAGCAGGAATTTTGGTATGTGGTTGAGGAATCTAGAAGCATGCACTGGGTTCTACCGGCCCTCAATGCCACCTTCCTCACATTGATTTTGAAAGAGGAACAGGCAACTACTCCAAGTAAGTACCGGCCCATAGCCCTTTGCAAAGTCATTTACAAGCTCATATCAAAAGTGATAGCCAACAAGCTCAAACCTCTCCTCCCACTGCTCATATCACCTGAGCAAACAGGGTATGTGGAAGGAAGACAAATTCTGGACGGCATCATCCTAATGCATGAAGTCATCCACTCTCTGAAAACGCAGAAAAAACTAGGTATGCTTCTCAAAAATGATCTCTCCAAAGCCTTTGATAAACTCAGTTGGACTTATATCTGACATATGCTCCTAGCCTTCAGCTTCAGCCCCACCTGGATCAAATGGATCATGAGTATGCTCTCCTCCCCTTTTTTCTCCATTCTTGTCAACAACTTACCCTCTCCCACCTGCACTCCCTCAAGAGGCATCCGTCAAGGTGACCCTCTTTCCCCTTTCTTGTTTACCCTCATGGCGGAAGGATTGGGTCGTTTAATCCAACACGCCATCAGCTCTCAATCCCTCAGAGACATCTCCATTCACAACAATCCCCCACTCTCCCATCAACAATTTGTGGATGACAACATGCTTTTAGGCCATCCTTCTGTCCAGGAAGCCAGCTCCTTCAAATCTTTGCTCGATTGCTTCTCCGAAGCTTCTGGCACCACTATCAATGCTGAAAAATCGCAGCTCTTCTTATTTAATACCCCTGCTGTCACCCAACGCAATATTGTGCAGATCCTTGGTTTCTCCATTGCCTCTCTTCCCTCAAAATACCTAAGAGCCCCGCTTATTGACTTAGCCATCAAGCAAACTTCTTAGAAGGAGCTCCTGGACAAGCTAGAAGCAAGACTATCCTTTTGGACCCATCAATCTCTTAACCTTGTTGGTCGTCTTGTGCTGATCAAGTCTGTCCTCCAATCCATGCCGCTTTACCTCTTCTCAGTGTTGTATGCTCCAAAATGGGTTCTGAAAGCCATCCGTAATCTTCAGCGCACCTTTCTTTGGGGTGGCAACAAAGATTCCAAGAAATGGGCCTTAGTTAAATGGTCTGAGGTCTACTCACCCAAACACTTGGGAGGATTGGGCTTGAGGGATCAGGAGCAAAGCAATATCATCATGGGAGCCCACATTTGGTGGAAATGAGTATCTAGTCCTCACACACATTGGGCATAGCTCTAGGCAACTAAATATGCAGAAAATTGGCCACAAGAAGATCTTATACGTTACAACTTAGAAGTCATGGGCTCCCAAATTTGGAAAGCTGCCAATCAACATAAGTACCTCATCCAACCCCACAGTTTTGGGGAAATTCACT
This sequence comes from Pinus albicaulis, assembly GCA_034641835.2. Lineage (NCBI taxonomy): Eukaryota > Viridiplantae > Streptophyta > Pinopsida > Pinales > Pinaceae > Pinus > Pinus albicaulis. The sequence continues at coordinate 1,436,660,246 of CM076579.1, forward strand.
CAAGATCACAGGCTCGTCTTTGGGAAGACTCATGGCAGCAGCAGCCTAAACTGGCAACTCTTTTTCAAAAACCCAGGTGGCAATCTACTCTCCAAGGCAGGGAGAACAATCAAATCAAGCAGTTCTGGACAATGCTGAATATTCAAGTATTCCGCCAATGGCTACCCACCACTCAGTGGTAGGAAAATTGGCACGAGGAAACCCATGATGACATTTGGATGGAACCCACTGTTGATTTATATAGCATCGGAAAGTGTTCTAAGTCTCATTTTTGGTAGAGAGGCTTGAACATCAGTTATCCAGATTATCCAAAAATCGTTTGTGGAAATTCTGCTCGGATATGACTTTATTAAAATAGTTAATTATTTTAATGCAAACCCTAAGGGTATTAATAGAGCAGAGTGTGAATCTTCTAGAAGACGAAGATCAAGTCATCTTTTAATCTAAGCCATTGATTAAAGATATAATCTTGGTCATTGATTCATCAACGAGAAGACTATAAGAAGAGACTTGAGGGCCATTTGGAAATCAAGCCGAGGACATTCTCAGTACCCGAAGGAAATCGATTCTGAAGCAAGAGAATTCGATTTCAGTGGGTGAGTTTGTAGAGGCTGGGTTGCAAAAGCAGAAGGAGGAGGGAGCAGTCAGTTATCGGGAAGCAGAACTCAGGAGGGTGAAGGGAAGGGTGATTTGATCAGCAGGCTAGCAGCAAGAACCCCTCCACACAAAATCACGCAGTCCAGAGAGGGACTGCGCAAAGCATTCACGCTGGATGACGCATAGGGTGAAGGAGGTCACCCGAGGGTCCGAAAATTGTCTGGAAGGTCTAGAAAATTTAGCCAGGTGTTTGCTAATTTTTCTCTGCTCATCAGACTCCTGTAAATGTACTTTCCATTTCTGAAGATAAATATAAAACCCTCAACTGCTGCACTGGTTTTCCCACATTGGGTTTTTCCAAGGACAATTGTCCAAAAACATCTGTGTTCATGTGGTTATTTCTATTGTGCTATTGGTGTAAATTATCTTTCTGTTCTTATGCTCTTAACGATAGTGAAGATCTGCAAATGTGTTTATTTCAGAATTTACTGAAGCATCTGTAAATCACTTATCTCATAAGTAGGAGAAATAAACCAAGTATTGCAGAAATATTTTCCTCTTGAAAATTTCACCCTCACTAAATGAAAAATTAGATGCTCAGATGGATCAGATATCCTCAGATGGGGCCATACTCCCCAAGGAATCTTCACTACCAAGGAGGCCTATCATCTACTCCATCCAATCGATCTAAATCAAGCTGACAAAATTTGGACTCAAATATGGAATTCCAGCATATGGCCAAAGTTTTTACCTTCCTCTGGCTGCTCAGTGAACGTCGTATCTTAACTTGGGACAATCTATTGAAGAAAGGGTTCTTTGGCCCTTCAAGGTGCTTTATTTTTCAAAATCAGGAGGAAACCATAGACCATATGTTGGATACATGCCCCTTTGCAAGCACTCTTTGGGACAGAGTCGCCATTCTCTGTCGTAGGACCAACAAAAAGAGAGGGGATATCACCAACACAATCCGCCACCAGTAGAAAGCCCCTTTCACCAGCGACCTCCTCAACTCTCTCTGGTTGCTCATCCCTGGGCTACTTCTCTGGACAATCTGGAAGGAGAGGAGCAACCGTATCTTCAAAGATCAAGAAACGCCTCAAGAGATTATTTGGAACAAATTATGCAACAACATAAAGGAGACCTTAGCCCTGCATCAATGGAGGTACACGGATCTCCCATCTCTACCTTCAGAGCGCCACATATGGGCCAACTGGAATCTCTCTATCCCTTGTGTTGACCGCACTTTGTCAACTACCCCATAGCAGTACACCCCCATTTTTTCAAATGGGATTCGTCATGTTCGACGTGGTTGCACCATTCAGATTCCGTCATACAGATGTCATCGCCGATCGACAGTTTTTATAATGATGTAAACTCATTCTGCATGTAATGATGTAAATGATCTAAGTAAGACCGTCCATGTATGTAACAACCTAGGTAAGCCTAGTATGTTGTTGATGATTTCTATCCTCGGAGGTTTTTTGTCTCACTGATTCACGTAAGTGATCGGCAGAGTTTTTCCCTCCAGCCTCACCCCAAAGCTAGGGTGGATTTTATCATCAGCATACTAAGTGAGTCCTAGTGTTCTATCGAGTCCTTGTAAAAGTAGTTCGAACTACTTGGTCTACTAGATCATATTTTGAGTCGCAGACTTGGGTATTTATTTGAGGGTCTATACAAATGGGTTTTCCCCCTTCATGTATGTAAATGTATTATCTCATCTAAAAGAGGGTTGGAAAAATAATTATAATCCCCTCTTAGTCAATTAATTAAATTCTCTGGTCAATTAATCAATAAAATCCTAAACCAGAAATTTAATTAATTTAGGGTCCTAAATTAGGATTAAATCTTTAAAAGCAAAATTTGTTGGTCCTTGGAAAATGATTTTGACAGCCCCAAGCCAAGGGAATATTGAGAATTTTAAGAAATATTGGACCTTTGGGCCCTGGTGGTTAAGTCAAGGTCAAAATTTTGGGGTAATTAACTCAAAAATAGTATTTTTGAGTTAATTAAAATTGAATTAAATGATAAATTCGTTTTTTCCCCAAAATTTTAATTTCAACGTTCCGGATTAAAAGATAATTAAATCTTTTGGTTGGTTGAGATTATTTTGACGAGGATCATCCAAACTAGCCGTTAGAGATCTGGTCCTATAAATTTAGAGGTCTTTGTCATTCTTGGATCATCCGATCTCAGGATCATGCACTTGCTCTTAGAAGCTCTTGTAAACTTTTTGTGGAATAAAGCATAAAGACTTTGGGGTTACAAATCTGGATGTTCCTTCTTAGATCTATGTGGTGAATTGTCTCTAAACTCTGCTACTTGGTTTCTTGCATTTTATGGTTGATGGCCTTCATGGATTAATCTGCATATAGGTATCTTATGCAGTTTTCTGGGTTTATAAAATAACATTCTGATTTTTCTGCAAAGGTCTCATGTTGTTTTCTTAAATCTCTATCGATCTAAGATCCGGATCTAAGTGTGCAGGGAATTTTTTTTTAAGATTGGGCGTCTGGGGAAGTCTTCGGTTGGACCAGCCGACTCCCAATAAACATAAATTTGATAAGCTCTTTATTTGTTAAATTCCTGGTCTATCTTACGATATTTGTGATTTTGCAGGGTTTCAAAGGCTTGTGCCTCTCACTAAAACTTTAAATCTCTGAAAATTGTGCTAAAATGGATTTTAAATTTGACCTTGAGGGTTTTAAACTTGTAAACTAGCTTGTATATTTGTAAATTTTTTTTTAGGATTGTTAGGGTTTAATCATTAAAATTTGCATGTGTGTCTTCAGATCTGACTGATTGTTGCAGGTTACAGGTTCAAATCGAATTTTTTTTTAAAGATCTAGGGCAGATCTAGCCTCCAAAGGCCAGATCTGGCCTCAATCTGCCACTGTGGGCGAATACAGATTAAAAGAGCATAAGAATCTGAGCTTAAACTGAAGGAATTTTTAAATTGCTAGGTGATTTAGATCTACTGGGTTCATCCACTGCAAAAGACACTGCCCTCATATCTTTCGATTTCCATTCAATCCCATCGATTCCTATCCGCCTTCATTTCTGTTGCTCAGCGTTTTAAAGCTTCACCCTCGCCATTGCCACATCTCTGCGTTAATCTTTGGCTGCCGCCTCTGAAAATTCGTCCATTCCATCCTGCATATCCGTCCAAATCTTCATTCTCCAGCAGTCGTCCTTCAGCATTCTACCTGTCCAATCCTTGCTGCCGCTGTCCAAATTTGCCTCTGCCTTCAAAACGCATTTGCCGGTCGAGCTCACCTCAACGCTGTCTGCGTTACTTTCAAAGCCTGACGTCTTTCCTGCGTTCATTTCCACTTTTTCGTTTGCCGAGGTGCTACATTCTCCCGTCTCAGCTCTGCCCTAGCCGCATATGCAACCTTCTATGCCTGTCCCGTCCAGCAAATCTAACCTGCAAACAATAAACACAAAACCGGTTGAACTCGACCTTCCTCGCTCGTCGACCTGGAAGAACCAACGCAAACAATAGAAGTCGAGCCGGCGTCCATATTCCTCATGTCGCTGCCTGCATAACAAAAAATCAACCAAAACGAAACACACGTTAAAATTTTCAAAGCCCTTGTGTATATACGTTTGATTTTTTTTATTTTTTTTTATTTTTTGTGTAGTTTTGATAGTATTGGATTTTAGATTAGTCGATTTTAATTTTGTGGTGAAATTTTAGTGTTAGCCGTAGGTTTTATTGTGGATAGGGTAGCGTAGTTTTAGTTTAGAATTAATGATTTTCGATTTCTTTTTTTTAAGTTTTAATGATAGCGTAATTTTTTAAACCTTAGATTTTATTTAATTTTGATTTAGTTTTAGTCTTAGCATAGGTTTAGTTTTAATTTAGTTTTAATTTCATTTTAGTTTAGATTTTAAATTCGTTTGTCTAACCTTAGCTTTAGATTTTAAATTTTAGTTTTAATTAGATTTTGATTTAACTTTAGGATTTTAAATTTTAGATTAAAACTTTTATTTAGATTTAAATTTGTTTTAAATTCAAAAAATAAAAAAAAAATAATAAAATCCAAAAAATAATAAAATTTCTCAAAAATATCTTCTATAGTCAAATAAGCTTTTAAGATTTTATCTTAGGTGTGACTATACAAAATTTTGGAATTTGCTGAAGTGAAATTAATTGGAACATCTTAAATCTCTGGCATTGTCATCTTATTGTTTCATGGTTGTGGTGCTTTTTCAATTAAATATCATCGTCATCAATCGTGTTTTAATAAGCAGCAGTTAATCATCATTTGTTTGTTTCTAATCACATAGCGGGATCTTGTTTGACTCCATAGGGCACTGGTTTTAATCCAATCTTTAAGGGATCTCGTTAAATCTTATCAAGTACTTGATGTTTTAGCTGTGTCTCCTGGATTTATCATCCTCATTTATAATAGGGTCTACCTGCCTTAGCTTGCAAGGAGACAGCGTAAATAGAGAGATTGGGGATAAAGGTGACAGCCCCCAATCTGAGCCGTTGTCGCGGTGCCTGGACAATCTGTGCGACAACACCTTGCAACTTTGTAGTTTCTCCCTCCTCCAATCGTCCTTCAAAATCTCCTAGCTCTTGGAGTCCTCCTCCTCGAGATTTTTACAAACTCAACTTTGACAGAGCCTCAAAAGGCAATCCGAGCGAAGATGGCTTTGGAGGAATCTTCCGTAACTCTGAAGGCGCTCCCCTACTAATCTTCTTCGGATCCATCGGTTGGGACAACACCATATCCGCAAAATTGGAAGGACTCCTCCAAGGCCTCAACCTTGCTCAAGAGAACAATATTTTTCCCCTGGAGGTTGAAGGGGACTATCAGATCATCATCAATGTGCCCCGGCGTCTTCTTCATGGCTCCTCCTCTTCCAAAATCTCAAAGAGCTAGCAATTAGCCTCGAGACTAAAAAATCTAGAACAATGGCTTCATCTCCACAAAGCCATCACCTTCATGCATGTGTGCAGATTAGCTAATGAAGTTGTTGATATCTTAGCCAACGGAGGTGTGGATCAAGACCCTCCCCTCATCTCTAGCAGATTCCACTCCATCTCTGATGAATCTCTACGCACTGCTTGCACTCAACTAGTCCTCATAGATCTCCAACCTCCAGATGCGGGTGATTGACATGTTCGTTTTTGGAGGCCACCTAGTCTCTCCACCTGAAAGCACCTGGCCTCACCATATCGTTGCACCTGCCTCCTGCGTGAAGGCTTTAAATTTGAAACTCTGGGAAGGACGTCGGCACCTGCAGCATTTACTCCTCCCCCTCGACCTTAGCTCCTGCAACTTGCACCTTGGCCATTTATGGCCGATGGCTCCACTCTCAATCTCATTTGCATGTCTCTCTCTCATTCTCTGCAGACATCCGTCACGCCTCTATCCTCTGCTCTACAAACCTTTGTCTTGCCTCCGCCTAGTGCGCTGCTCCTTAGCCCCCCTATGAGCTTTATTTTCCAGTCCTGCAAACCCATCAGCCCTTCGACTCAATGTTGAGAAGACACCGAATGCGGTGCCGCCGCGGAGGAGGGAGAGGCTCTCCCTCTCGCCCTCCAGTTCTGACAATGGTTGCGCACTCCTTGGCCTTCTCTGTGGCTGTGGAAGAACTAGAGGTCCTCGACCCCCATCTACTCTCAGCTCAACTCTCAATTCACCCCCCAGAGGAGCAGCATTGCCACTCCGGCTCCGGTAGCAGAAAACGCCCGCGCAAATCGACTCTATCACGCTCCTCCTCCCCTTGGCCAAGAAAATTCGTCGGCCTCCTCATCAAATGCGTGGCGGAAGACTCAGACAGTGGAGGGAGTAGCTCTGCGGAGGGCACCCAGCAAAAAGACGTAGAAGCAGACAAGAAGGCTCGCTCTACTTCGACTCCAGAGCTGGCACCCAAGCTCTCAAAGAAGGATGAGGCCTTTTGTAAATTTTTGTAGATGTTCTATGCTTGATGCAACTTTCCTTTTTATCCCCAATATCAAACAGCAATCACATAAACAAGAAGTAAAATGCTGATAGAACATACCAGTAGATCGACAGAAGACAAGCCAAAAATATGTGTGTTGGTGCGTTATGGCAGACAACAGGATGCTTCAACTAGTAAAGTCTCAATACAGTCAGCCAACCAAAAGTGTCACACAACCCTCTAGGACAGCAATATCAGTCAACCCAAAGTCAACGAAAGTCAACGTTGTCACAGTCAATGGTCAACGCAAAACAACAGTAGCAAAAGGTCAACGCAGACCGATCAAAGTCAACATTTGGCCTCAATTTCTGTGTCAATAAATGCGGACTGTAGAAATCAGAATTCTGGGAAAGATTTGGGTCAGTTTGACCAAGCGTTGACCAAAGTCGATGCTGGCCAACTCCGTGCCGAAAAACCCTATGTCGAAAAACAGAAATCTTCTTGTTGCATTTTCCCATGTGTAAGAAGAAGAGACTCCAATAGATGATTGAACCAAACAGATGAGGAGAGAGAAAGTGATGTGATGGATGAGTGAAAATGACCTACAACGTTGACCTATTTATATCCATCAATGAGGATGTGTGACACAACTGCTGGGGCTTCAAGCCTACATTTCATTTCAAGTCGACCTGCACATATTTCAACTGCTGGGGCTTCAAGCCTACATTTCATTTCAAGTCGACCTGCACATATTTTGAATAAATTCAAAATAAATGTTCTGCTCATCGGATCAAGATGATCTTTAGATCGATGTTGCACCTCTCCGAAAGAGGTATCCAATAAAAATATTGCCATCTTCATCTGAGCATCACAACATGGAGTTTGGACCTAGTTGTCCAAAATTAACACTCCCTCTCAACTAGGGAGAACTCCATCCACCTGTGCCATCCAAACATCGTGCGTCATCCCGCCGTAACTTGCTTTGTTGGCTTCTTTATTTCAGAACAAAAGTGGGTCAGTCACAAAGACATCATTCATGGCTGACAGATTCAACCCAGAGGTTCGAAACCTCTATAGGACTCAAAAAGAGTCTCATACCAACCTGAAGTTGGTTTACCTGACTCGAAGTCAGTTGGAGGTCTGAAACCTCACTAGACTTGATCCCAGATCAAGTGGTTGGACACGTGCGATCCTAGACATAGAGAGTACGGCAATCTCTTATGCGTCCATCAATGTTTGCTACTGGTCTCTAGCTTTTCCCACCTCACTGGCCAAATGAGAGGTACTTCCCATGAGTTCGGGACTCAATGGATAGGATGCATACGAGGCACAGATCATGAGAGGTGAACCAACTCAACATCGTAACGGTGGGGCATAAGCACCACAAGGTTCGGCAAGCCTAGCCCCATGTGTGCTTATAGCTCCGAGAAGCTATCCCCAAAGCCCCCCAGAGCTCCCACAGCTCATCGTCCAACAGGACCCTTAGCATAGGGTCGTTCCACGATTCCAAGATTCTCACGAAAGGTTAGGAACTTGATCTTCCCCAAGGGCTTTGTGAGAATGTCTGCGACCTACTCATCAGTTCCTATATGATTGAGCCTTACGACACCTCGTTGTACCATATCCCAGATAAAGTGGTACCTAATATCAATATGCTTGGATCGATCATGGAACACGGGATTCTCGGACAACCAAATCCCACTCTGGCTATCACAGAGTATCACGGTGATATCTAGCACATGCCCAAACAGCTCAGTGAAGAGCTTTTGCAACCAAATTGCTTCACAACAGGCCATACTTGTTGCAATGTATATGGCCTCCGCGGTGCTCAAAGCCACCGACTTCTGCTTCATGTTCATCCATGATATCGAAGCAGACCCAAGTGTGAAGCAGCATCCCAATGTGCTCTTACGATCCACCACACTGCCAGCCCAATCGGCATCAGTATATCAATGGAGTGTCACGCTCCCAGCAATGTATCTCAGCCCATGGTTTATCGTGCCCGGAAGATATCTCAACAAATTCTTGGCAACAACCCAGTGAAAGTGATGAGGCTCAACCATATGTTGACTCAAAGTATTCACCGCAAAACATACATCCGGACGGGTGTTCACTAAGAACATCATGGCCCCTACAAGTTGACAATACTCAGTAGGATTTGCTAGCACGGGCCCAGCAGTGCAGCCACTCAACTACTTAAAGTTGAGCTCCATCGATGTGGACACAGACTTATAGTCCACCATTCCAAATCTTTCCAGACAATTCACAATATATTTTCCTTGAGAAAGGAAAATCTCGTCAGATCTCTGCCAGACCTCCAAGCCTAGGAAGTAATGCATCAATCCTAGGTCCTTCATTTCGAACTCAGCAGCAAGCTCCCTCTTGCACTGATGAATGAGAGGGTCAGCACCTATCAGGAAAAGGTCGTCCACATACAGCACCAGAATGAGAGGCTTTTCTCTATCAACCTTGAAGTAAAGGTTCAGATCAACATTACTACGAGTGAAGCCCAGCTTCATCAGGTAGCTATCTATCCTCTCGTACCAAGCTTTGGGTACTTGTTTCAACCCATAGAGGGCTTTCTTCAACCTGCAGACATGGGTGTCCCGATCCAGAACTTCGAACCCCAGAGGTTGCTCCACATACACCTCTTCCTTTATCGCACCATGCAGAAATGCGGTCTTCACATCCATCTGATGAAGATTCCATCATTGCGTAGCAGCAAGGGCTATGATAGATCAGATGGTGGTATATCGGGCCACAGGTGCAAATATATCATCATAGTTTATGCCTTCCTTCAGAGAGAAGCCACGGACAACGAATCTTGCCTTGAACTTTTCAGCACTACCATCAGTTCCATGATTGATCTTATAGAGCCATTTCGAGGTAACAACTGCTTTGTCGTCCGGTCTTGGAACCACATCCCAAACATCATTCTTCATAATGGACTCATATTCTTCGTGCATAGCATCCTTCCAGACTTGATGCTTTACGACTTCTTCAAAAGATCCAGGCTCAGATTGTACGATTGTACTCATGGCTCCTAGATACCCTTGGTATCAATTCGACTTCTTGCTTTCACGGAATGTCCCCATTGGGGCCATATGATTCTCGGCATCCTCGAGAGTGTCCATGAGCCATGATGTTCTTTTCCTCATTGAAGGATGTGGATCAATAGGGTCCATCGGTCCTTCAACATTGGGCATCGTCTCATCCTTCGGTTCTTCTTGATTTCTAGGCCTTGCTTCATGATCTTCCTCAGATCTCGGAATATTGATTACTTTCCTCAAGGAAGCATCTTCGTCAAAGGTAACATCGTGGCATATCTCCACTTCCCTTTGACCAAGCACATAGACTCTATAGGCCTTCGAAGATTCGATGTAGACCACAAACATTCCTTTCTTCCTAGAAGCATCCATCTTGCTCCTCTTCTCCTCTGGTATATGAAAATAAACAGGACATCCACAAACTCTAAAATGTGAGACGTCAGGTTTCTTACCAGAGAAAACCTCTTCGGGAGTTTTGGAGTCCAAAGTGGAATGTGGGCATCGATTTTGTATGTAAACAGCAGTGTTCGCAGCTTCTCCCCACAAAAACTTCGGAAGACCTTGGTCACATAACATGGCACGGGCAGCTTCCATAATGGTCCTATTCTTTCTTTCAGCAACGCCATTCTGCTCAGGAGTATAGACAGTTGTGGTCTCCCTCTTGATGCCAGCTTCTTTGCAAAAGATCTTGAACTCATTCGTCTCATATCCAGTGCCATTATCAGTCCTCAATATCTTGATCTTCTTCCCTGTTAGATTTTCCACCAAGGCTTTGAAGGTACGGAACCACATGAAAGCCTCATCCTTCTTTTTCAAGAAGTACATCCAGGTCTTGCGAGAGAAGTCATCTATGAACGTCATATAATAAAAACATCCTCCCAAGGATGTCACCGGCAGCATACCAGACAGATCAGAATGTACTAATTGCAAGACATCAGATGTCTTTGTGACGCTTGAGGGGAAAGGTCCCCTTGTATGCTTTCCTTCAGCACAACCCTGACATACACCTTCATGATTATTTGTGAACTCGGGCATCCCCGTCACCACCTTCCTTGCTTCGGGAAGGGCTTTGTAGTGAAGGTGTCCAAACCTCTGGTGCCATAGTTCAGTCTGTCGAATAGTATCACATGTCATCGCTTCCAGTGGACTTCCTCCAACCTGGTCGAGTGTATCAACTCTAAACCCAATCGTGATAGCTTCCTTGAAACTCTTCTTCCAGATATGCACCTTCACATCAATTAATGCCACATTGAAACTTTTTTCTTCCATGGCCGAAACAGACACAAGGTTCTTCAAATCAGGTACATATAGTTTTCTGTAGGATAGTATCACATGTCATCGCTTCCAATGGACTTCCTCCAACCTGGTCGAATGTATCAACTCTAAACACAATCGTGATAGCTTCCTTGAAACTCTTCTTCCAGATACGCACCTTCCCATCAATGAATGCCACATTGAAACCTTTGTCTTCCATGGCCGAAATCGACACAAGGTTCTTCTTCAAATCAAGTACATATAGTACATCTTGCAGGCGGAGCACTTGACCATGAGACAAGTGGAGGGTCACAGTTCCTATCCCTTTCACAGGACATGTGGCATTATCTCCAAGGATAATTTTCAGATTAACATCCTTCTCAACCATGTCAGAAAGTGCTTCTTTGCACCCAGTGATGTGCCTTGAGGCGCCACTATCTATCAACCAGACATCCATAGTGTGAGGTGGATATGCAGCAGAGAGGGCAGATACAAGAATGAATTCATTTCTTTTGGCATCAATAATATTAGATTCCTCATACTTGGAATTTATCGACCTTTTGTAAGCATTTCCACCAGAGGGAGCCTTCCTCTTTCCTTTGAACCTGTTGTTTCTTTGATTGCCATTCCTCAGGTTGTTGTTGTTGTCATCATCATCAGGAGAATCCTTCTTGAAAGGGCACTCTCTAGCGTAATGGTCGGTCTTGTTACATGTGTAACATTTACCTTTCTTCCCTTGGGCCCCTGCTCTTCCTTTTTTCCTCGGACCACCAAAGTTCTTCTTCTTAGCATGAGCAGTGAAGGTAGCATTTCCTTCGATTTCATATTCCTTCATCCTTGTCTCTTCTTGTACACATTTCGATAGTACTTCGTCAAAATCAGGTATCACATTGTTATTGAGAATGGTACTGTTGAATATATGCAATTCAGATGAGAGACCTCCAAGTGCGGTGAGAACCATCTCTCGATCAGCGATTGTCTCCCCAATAGCCTAAAGATTATTCCTAATTACGATCAGCTTCAGAAGATAGGATTGAAGGGATTCATCCCTGCCTTTCTTCAGATTCTTCAGTTGGTTCTTAAAGAATAAGACTTGATTTGCATTGTTGGCCTTGAACATGTTGACCAACTTATCATACATCTCCTTGGATGTGTCCAGCTCAGAGATGTAGGCAACCAGACTCTTATGAATAGAGTCTCTGATCATCAGCGTTGCTTTGATTTCCCCCTCCTTATACTTTGACTTGGTGACAGTAGGTGCAGTGGATGGAGGCTCTTGGATTTTACCCTACACATGATCCATGACGTCTTGGTCTTCCAACATAAGATCCAATATCATCTTCCAGGCATGGAAGTCTTCCTTCCCAGTCAATTTGTCATCAACTTTAAAGCCATTGTAGTTTGAGGTACCCATGCATTTCTTCGGTGATTGCTACAAACTTGGTCTTTGTCTTCACCTCACCTCTGATACAATGTAAATTTTTGTAGATATTCTATGCTTGATGCAACTTTACTTTTTATCCCCAATATCATACAACGATAACATAAACAAGAAAGTAAAATGCTAATAGAACATACTAGTAGATCGACAGAAGACAAGCCAAAAGTATTTGTGTTGGTGCATTACAGCGGTCAACAGGATGCTTCAACCAGCAAAGTCTCAATACAATTAGCCAACCAGAAGTGTCACACAACCCTCTAGGACAGCAATATCAGTCAACCCAAAGTCAACAAAAGTCAACGCTGTCACAGTCAATGGTCAATGCAAAATAGTGGCGGCAAAAAGTCAACGCATCTCGGTCAAAGTCAACGTCTAGCCTCGATTTCTGTGCTAATAAATGCAGACTGCATAAATCAAAATTCTGGGACAGATTTGCGTCAGTTTGACCAAGCATTGACCAAAGTCAACGCTGGTCAACTCTGCGCTGAAAAACCCTAGGTCGAAAAACAAAAATCTTCTTGTTGCGTTTTCCCACGTGTGAAAAGAAGAGACTCCAATAGATGATCGAACCAATTAGATGAGGAGAGAGAATGTGATGTGATGGATGAGTGAAAATGACCTCCAACATTGACCTATTTATATCCATAAATGAGAGTGTGTGACACAATTGCTGGGATTTCAAGCCTACATTTCATTTCAGGCCAACCTGCACATATTTTGAATAAATTCAAAATACATGTTCTGCTCATCGGATCAAGATGATCTTTAGATCGATCTTGCACCTCTCCAAAAGAAGAGGAATCCAATAAAAATATTGGCTTCTTCATCTGAGCATCACAACATGGAGTTTGGACCTAGTTGTCCAAAATTAACACCTTTTCCGACTAAGAATGCTTCATAGTTGAGGAGAATCCTCAAATGGAGAATCATGACATTCATAACCGGTAGCTGCAGAGCCTTGGCTCTCCTCGTTCTTAGTTTTTATATGCTATTCTATAGTTTTTTTATCTATATTTCTATCTTCCAGCAAACTCAGTCACTCAGGTTTATGTTTATGGCTGGTTTCCCCAAGAAGGGCAGCTCATTGTTTGAAATGTTGAACTCATTAAGGGTTGGTTTCCCCCTGAAGGGCAGCCCATATTTTGAATTTTTGAACTGTCTTCACCCAACAGGGGTTGGTTAGTCCAGCAACCCCTGTTCTGAAACTTAACTATATTTTTTGTACACTATAATAGAATTTAGCATTACTTAGAAAAAAAAACAATGACTTGGGCATTTGCAAGTAGAGAGTGGCTTAAATAAAGGTGCATCAAAGAGAAAAGTAGTGGTAGAGCCCTTAGATTCATCATAAGTCAATTCTGATAGTGATTGGACTCAAAGTGACATTTACAATACAATATCCACTCTAAAATCTAGCTTGTTAAAATACTATTCTATTTTTGATAGAGGTTATTTATCCACTTGATGAGAAGATAAAGCCCATTCACTGGACTGTTCATCCCCATCTTGTATCTAAAGAAGCCATTGAGTTTGAAAGATGTCATACACTGCATCAAGTAGTTTGTTTGGAGCAAGCCACAGCACTAAAGTGAGCCCAGAAGATAATCTGGAGCCCTATCATGAGGTAAGCCCATTGCTCTGAATGTGTCCCATTGACAATGTTTATTGGAATTTTATATCGAAGAACCCATCTTGTTGAGAAATCTAAAGGGTTGCAGTTAGGATGATTTCTCTTAAACTTGATAACTGCTTGTGATGTATTTTCATTTTTCTTGATTATTAGCTTCTTCTCTTATTATTATGGTGTTCTTATCATTTACCAAAACAAGAAGATCAACAATACACAAGAACACGAGATGTAGGCTGCAAGCCAAGGCCAAAACCTCTCCACTTGGGAGGATAACCCGCAAATCTCTTCTCTTATAGATTCTTCAAATGATGAATTCCAAGACCTCTAGACCAAGACCAATACCCTTCCAAGACCAGGACAAACCTTCTTGATGATGTGCTTCCTTTGTCCAAGTCAAACCCATTCAAATCTCTTCCAACAACACAACTTCGACCCCCAACTACAGAATTTCGGCCTCCACTGCAGATCTGAAATTTTCAGCCGCTGCAACAATTGTTGCTTCCACATGTGTGAACAATTTCAGGACTTCCAAGGCTTCTTTTGACCTTCGCTTGGTTTCTCCTTTTTCTAGGGCTTGTAGGTGACCTAATAGACTTTCCTTCAACCTTCTTTCTGCAATTTCCTCAACTTCGATCTTGCAGCATCAAAACCCTAGCCTTCCTTCTTCACACGTGTGAGAGAAAGAGAGAGAGAAACAACCCAAACCTTCATCCTTCTTCCTTCTTCCTTCTTCACTAGACTTCTTCTACTTCTCCTTCGTTTTGATGATGAGAAGATGAGTGAGTGTCCAGACTCCATAGGAGGTCGTGTTCCCTCCTATATATAGGCTTCCAAGGAGGACGACAAGCCCTAATGAGGCCGACTTCTTAGCTGTCAGGGCGTCTTGGTCTTGGAGTGTAATTTGACTCTTGTAAATACAAAAATAATTCCTTTTACAAGTTACAATGTGCCCGATGGGGTCTTCTTCATATGACAATGACTCTTTTGACTTTTTGACCCTAGGACAAACCCTATAAGCACTCAATGGGTGCTTGACCTCTAAATAATAGACCTTGAGCATGAAACCCATGCTTCAAAAATAACAATAATAAATTTTCTTTCTTTTTACAATATACAAGAATCAAAAGTACATTTCATATTTATGAAGACCAAACCTAGTTACACATTTCAACACTTCTACGTTCTAGAATTTCACTAATCTATGATTATGATTAACATGTTCCCTATAAGTAAATTTGAGTTGCATTTGATCTATTTGTATCTTTCGAATGCTTTTGGAAACAGTGCCAATTCTTTTGATATTTTTGTTTTCAGTTTGTTTAGTAGTGTCTACCACAATAGACTGGATCATGAAATCACTGTTAAACCTCCTAATATTTCAGTTTTAGAATAGCTAGCAGTTGACATTGTTTTTCCATTTTGCATGCACCCATCGAATAACAATAAATACATGTTAGTGTTTTTAGAATTAAAATAGCCGCTGAAGAAAAGTATAATATAAAATTGTAACTTGTAATTTAAAATATGATTAGCATCAGCTGTGTAGGAAATGCAAGAACAAACAGTAGAGAAGAATTGGCATACCCTATTAAAATATATGGTGCCACGTCTTTCAAATAAATGCTTTACAAAATCCTTGTCTCCCATGGAAACACCGCCCGATGATAAAAGAATATCCACCCCAGCAGAAATAGCTTTATCCAGCTTGGCTTCCAACTCTTCATTTTCATCACATGCAATACCTAAATCCAATACTTTACATTGCTGCTGTGTAGCAGCTGCGAGTAGCATAGCCCGATTTGAATCCCGAATCTACAATAAAAGTAAGTAAATAATAAAAGTAAGCATTTACTTTGTTATTTAGACTCCCTATTTATACTATCTTAATTGGTGTCATGTTCAGACAACATTTTCTCCAACTTGACTGAGCATTCAAGCTAGCTGAGTCTGACAAACTACTATTCATGAGGATCATTAGCAAGCTACTTCAGCCATTCCACCGTAGAAAGATTATTCAAAGACTGCATGATAATACAACCTGAAAATGGAAAAGTTACAGGCATACCTGACCACGACGTAAAAAATCTGATGCTGGATCTACTAACTCATCCCCTGTTGAAAGGACTGCAATTGTGGGTATTGGATAAACCTACAATAATATATTACACAAGATAAACATGTTCGCTGATTCTCCAAAGTACTATAAAAAGCATGAGTAGAAAATTATGCTAGCCATAATGATCAAACTGAAGAATTGCTACCTTGACCATAACAACTCCAATTGTAGCCAGCAATCCAATTTCTGCAGCACCTATTCTCTCACCAGATTTCAATACGACAGCCCCTTTTTGAATATCATATCCCTGCTCAGATACATTTGAATGACGAAATTGTGAACTTTTAGGACATGTATTTATTAGGTTAGAAAGATAACAGCTACCCTACAAGGTTGCAACAAGTATCAAAAAGCATTTTCCATGTAATTCCAGAGTTTCTTTAATTTGTACCATGAAGTAATTAGCAAAAAATGTATAATAAAAGAAAAGAGACACATCCACAATGGCCCATTGTGTCTGCCTAGACATTCAAAGAATTAGTTGATCTAACCCATGTACATACAGACAGTTAACCAAACAATGTACTAATTAAAGACAAAATACATTAATTGTTTGATTGGAATCCAATAAGCTAACACACAAGTATTGTGAAAATTCGGTGACCCCGAATCCTACTGCAGCAACTGATATTGTTTCTTCTATTTATTAAATAAATTAAGAAAAGTATTTACAGTGTGCTACTGTGAATATCGAAACAAATATACTGCAGCCTTCACAAAACAAATACTGCGTAAGAAAAATTAACATTGAAAAAATAGATGCACACACACAATATGACACCGTTATTTTTGAACTAAGTCCCCGGAAAAACACAACTCGGGAAATCCGGTGCAGTAGTTGAGGGTTTGATTATTATGCAGTAGTAAATCTGCGTACAATCTATGGTTTCTTAATCTAGCAAACCAAAACAGAGAAATAACTAGCAGTAAAACTAGTGAGAAATTTTCTCACTTCCACAGGCGATCCGATACTGACCTCAACTCAATTTGAGCTGCTACTTGCTCCCTCTACGCAGTCACTGCGTCAGCCTATGCAATACTGTGTCCCACAAGATCATAATTGTGTCTCCTCCTGCTATCTTGCTAGCTGCTGTCTAGGGAATGGATCCTCGGTCCTCCGAACTCTCTGCCCATCTTCTAGCACTGAATCACTTCTTCTCCCCAGTAAAATACAAAATACCCACTGAAGCTCTGCACTGCCACTCTGTGGCAATCACTGCCTCTCTGCAATGTACTCACCGGAACTGGAAAAGCTTCCTCCGGCCTTACTATCTCTGCCCCTCTCTCACTTCTTCGAGCTCACTAGCTCTCTCTCTGGCAACTGAATGCTGCTACTCAGGAAATCGATCTACCAGTGAAATTGAACAGTTGAAGTGTGTTCTCCATGCCCAATCGAGTTTCTTCTTATAATCTTCCATTGAGACTTCAACAACCATGATTAAAACTTAATCAATGGCTGAGATTAACTAGAAATTGATCTATTTCTTTTTCTCGAAGATTTTCACCATGACATAATTAATTCCTTTTAATTAATCATATTTCCTAAGTTTAGACTTAGGAAATATTAAAAACTGACTAATTAATTTAATTAATTCGTCTCTATGTGGTTTTCCAAGAACGATTTATGGGTATTGGAGAAATTACAAAACAATTTGAACTAAGCTTCAGAGATCCCTCTTGGATTTGTGTCTTGGATCTGCGAACAAGTAAAGTGTTGAAATGTGATTCGTACTACCTGTAAAGACTTGAGATTAGAACGTTGAGGAAAGGAGACCTACAAGTTGCTGACCTTGTGAGGACACCTACAAGTTGTTGACCTTGTGAAGCCTTCTTGTAGACCATACTAGAGCTAAGTTGAAGCATCATTTGAGCATCTTTAAGAGAGATATTGAAAGCAATCCTAGAGTCAAAGTTACAGGAGCAATCTTGAAACGAGACTAAGAGGCATCTTGAAGAACATCTTGGAGGCATACTTTTGGATTTCTCTTGCAAACCTTGGAAGCATTGTATTGGTCTTGTATTGCAGATCTTGAACGGTTTGGAGCCTATTGAAGACATCTAAAGCATCGAAGACCCCTTTAGAAGTTGACTTGAAGGCATTAGTGGAGATCTTGATGCATGATTGAAGCCCTCATGGAGCAACCTTGAAGGAAGTTGTTTGGGTATCATGAAGAGTCTTGGAGACACCTTTATGGTTAAAAAAGTTGTCATTAATGAGTGAAACGTATTAAAGACCAATTGAGAGCATTATTGAAGGCAAACCTTGAAGATATTGTCAAGGCTTGTTGCAGAATTTTTTGGGAGGCCTTGAAGAATTATTGAACCTACATTGAAGAGTTCAAGTAGATTGATAGGGCTACTGCCCTAGAGGATAGGTGTCCTTAGGTTGGAGCCTGTGACAGTGCCAAGTGGAGAGGGTTAACGCCCTAGAGGTTGGAGCCTTGTGGAAGATAGGGTTGGAGCCCTAAATATTATTGTACTTGATTTATTGTAAAGAAGAGGATTGGAGTCCTTGTTATTTCTGATTAATAAAATTATTTATTCTATATTGTTCATTTTGTGTTCTATTTATAAGTGATCTAAACTGGTAAAGTAATATTGATTCATTCCCCCTCTCAGTGTTTACAACAGTCTCACTTTGATCTGACTCTATAAGAAGAGAAGTTGTTTGGGTTTTCCCCCTTGTGGGGTTTTTCCCTAGCTTGGAGCCTATATCTTGTGTTCTTTGTGTTCTTTTGATCTTCATGCACTTTATGTTTTGGTTATTGCTTGATGAAGAAGATGTAATAAAGTAATAAAAGCCAACAATCTCTCACAAGTAATTATCAAGCAAGAGGAATCAACCCTAATCTAGAAATACATTGATTTCTCAACATGGGATCTGAGCTAAGGTGAAGGAAGGGCAGCATGAGGATCACTTTTGTTGGCAACCACATTCGAAAACTGTTAATTTTGGACAACTAGGTCCAAACTCCATGTTATGATGCTCAGATGAAGATGCCAATATTTTTATTGGATTGCTCTTTCGGAGAGGTGCAAGATCGATCTAAAGATCATCTTGATCCGATGAGCAGAACATTTATTTTGAATTAAATCCACTTATGTGCAAGGTCGGACAGAATTGAAATGTAGGCTTGAAGCCCCAGCAGATGTGTCACACACCCTCACTGATGGATATATATATAGGTCAACATTGGAGGTCATTTTCATCTATCACATCATCACACATTCTCTCTCATCGTCTGATTGGTTCGATCACCTTGGAGGCTCTTCTTCTCTCACACGTGGGAAACACAGCAAAAGGATTTTCTGTTTTCGTCCTAGGGTTTTTAGCGCAGATTTGCCCAGCGTTGACTTTGGTCAACACATGCTCAAACTGACCCCAATCTTGGTCAAAATTCCAATTTCTGCAGTCCACATTTATTAGCACAGAAATCGAGGTTGATCATTGACTTTGACCGAGATGTGTTGACTTTTTGCTACTGTTGTTTTGCGTTGACCGTTGACTGGGACAGTGTTGACTTTCGTTAACTTTGGGTTGACTAATATAGCTGTCCGAGAGGGTTGTGTGACAATTCTGGTTGGCTGACCATATTGAGGCTTTGCTGGTTGAAGCATCCTGTTGACATCGTAACGCACCACAACACATATATTTTGTTGATCAAGTTAAGTGTAATTTTTGGCTTGTCTTCTGTCGATCTACTGGTATGTTCTATCAGCATTTTACTTTCTTGTTTATGTGATTGTTGTTTGATATTGGGGATAAAAGTAAAGTTGCATCAAGCATAGAACATCTACGAAAATTTACATGGTATCAGAGATGAGGTGAAGACAAAGCCCAAGTTTGTAGCAATCACTGAAGAAGAGCATGGGTACCTCAAACTATAGTGGCTTTAAATTTGATGACAAATTGACTGGGAAGGAATACTTCCATGCCTGGAAAATGACATTGGATCTTATATTGGAAGACCAAGATGTCATGGACTATGTGCAGGGTAAAATCCAAGAGTGATCATCCACTGCACCTGCTGCCACCAAGTCAAAATATAAGAAGGGGGAAATCAAAGCAAAGTTGATGATCAGGGACTCAATTCATAAGAGTCTGGTTGTCTACATCTCTGAGTTGGGTACATCCAAGGAGATGTATGATAATTTGGTCAATATGTTCAAGGCCAACAATGCAAATCAAGTCCTTTTCTTCAAGAACCAACTGTAGAATCTGAAGAAAGGCAGGGATGAATCTGTTCAATCATATTTTCTAAGATTGATTGAAATCAGAAAGAATCGTCTGGCCATTGAAGAGACAATAACTGATCTTGAAATGGTTCTCACCGCACTTGGAGGTCTCTCCTCTGAATGGCATGTATTCAATACTACCATTCTCAATAACAATGTGATACCTGACTTTGACAAAGTACTATCGAGATGCGCACAAGAAGAGACAAGGATAAAGGAATATGAAAATGAAGGAAATGTTGCCTTCACTGCTCGTGCTAAGAAGAAGAACAATGGTGGTCTGCGGAACAAAGGAAGAGCAGGGGCCCAAGGGAAGAAAGGTAAATGTTACACATGTCACAAGACCGGCCAATATGCCCAAGAATGCCCTTTCAAGAAGGATTCTCCTGATGATGATGACAACAACAACCGGACGAATGGCAATCAAAGGAACAACAAGTTCAAAGGGAAGAGGAAGGCTCCCTCTGGTGGAAATGGGCAACCTTTCAAAAGGTCGAGAAATTCTAGGTATGAGGAATCAAATGTTGTTAATGATAAAAGAAATGAATTCATTCTTGTATCTGCCCTCTCTGCTGCATCTCCACCCGACACTATGGATGTCTGGTTGATAGATAGTGGTGCCTCAAGGCACATCACTGAGTTCAAGGAAGCACTTTCTAATATGGTTAAGAAGGATGTTAATCTTAAAATTATCATTGGAGATAATGCCACATATCTCGTGAAAGGGACAGGGACTGTGACCCTCCACTTATCTCAAGGTCAAGTCCTCTGCTCACAAGATGTACTATATGTACCTGATTTGAAGAAGAACCTCGTGTCTATTTCGGCCATGGAAGACAAAGGTTTCAATGTGGCATTCATTGATGGAAAGGTGCATATCTGGAAGAAGAATTTCAAGGAAGCTATCATGATTGGGTTTAGAGTTGATACACTCTACCAAGTTGGATGAAGCCCACTAGAAGCGATGACATGTGATACTATCTAACAGACTGAACTATGGCACCGGAGGTTTGGACACCTTCATTATAAAGCCCTTCCCAAAGCGAGGAAGGTGGTGACTGGGATGCCCAAGTTCACAAATAATCATGAAGGTGTATGTCAGGGTTGTGCCGAAGGAAAGCATACAAGGGGACCTTTCCCCTCAAGTGTCACAAAGACATCTGATGTCTTCCAACTGATACATTCTGATCTGTCTGGTATGCTGCTCGTAACATCCTTGGGAGGATGTTCTTATTATATGATGTTCATAGATGACTTCTCTCGCAAAACTTGGATATACTTCTTGAAGAAGAAGGATGAGGCTTTCATGTGGTTTCGTACTTTCAAAGCCTTGGTGGAAAACCTAACAGGGAAAAAGATCAAGATATTGAGGACTGATAATGGCATTGAATATGAGACGAACGAGTTCAAGAACTTTTGCAGAGAATTTGGCATCAAGAGGGAGACCACAACCGTATATACTCCCGAGCAAAATGGCGTTGTTGAAAGAAAGAACAGGACTATTGTGGAAGTTGCCCGTGCCATGCTATGTGACCAAGGTCTTCCGAAGTTTTTGTGGGGAGAAGCTGCGAACACTGCCGTGTACATACAAAACCGATGCCCGCATTCTGCTCTGGACTCCAAAACTCCCGAAGAGGTTTTCTCTGGTAAGAAACCTGATGTCTCACATTTTAGAGTTTTTGGATGTTTTGTTTCTTTTCATGTAACGAAGGAGAAGAACAGCAAGTTGGATGCTTCTGAGAAGAAGGGAATGTTTGTGGGCTACAGCGAAACTTCAAAGGCCTATAGAGTCTATGTACCTGGTCAAAGGGAAGTGGAGATATGCCACGATGTTACCTTTGATGAAGAAGCTTTCCTGAGGAAAGTTATCAGTCTTCCGGTATCTGAGGAAGACCATGAAGCAAGGCCTAGAAATCAAGAAGAACCGAAGGATTAGACGATGCCTAATGTTGAAGGACCTTATTGATCCACCTCCTTCAATGAGGAAAAGACCATCATGGCTCAAGGACACTCTCGACGATGGCGAGAGACATATGGCCCCAAGGGGGACATTCTGTGAAAGCAAGAAGCCGAATAGATACCAAAGGTATCTAGCAGCCATGAGTACAATCGTACAATTTGAGCCTGGATCTTTTGAGGAAGCCGTAAAGCATCAAGTCTGGAAGGATGCTATGCACGAAGAATATGAGTCCATTATGAAGAATAATGTCTGGGATGTGGTTCCAAGACCAGAGGACAAAGCAGTTGTCACCTCGAAATGGCCCTATAAGATTAAGCATGGATCTGATGGTAGTGCTGAAAAATTCAAGGCAAGATTCGTTGCCCGTGGCTTCTTTCAAAAGGAAGGCACAGACTATGATGACATATTTGCACCTGTGGCTCGATATACCACCATCCAATCTATCATAGCCCTTGCTGCTACGCAAGGATGGAATCTTCATCAGATGGATGTGAAGACTGCATTTCTGCATGGTGCGATAAACGAAGAGGTGTATGTGGAGGAACCTCTAGGGTTCGAAGTCCAGGATCGGGACACCCACGTTTGCAGGTTGAAGAAAGCCCTCTATGGGTTGAAGCAAGCACCCAGAGCTTGGTACGAGAGGATAGATAGCTACCTGATGATGTTGGGTTTCACTTCTAGTAATGTTGATCCGAACCTTTACTTCAAGGTTAATAGAGAAAAGCCTCTCATTCTGGTGTTGTATGTGGACAACCTCTTCCTGACAGGTGTTGACCCTCTCATTCATCAGTGTAAGAGGGAGCTCGCTGCTAAGTTCGAGATGAAGGACCTAGGACTAATGCATTACTTCCTAGGCCTGGAGGTCTGGCAGAGACATGGCAAGATTTTCCTTTCTCAAGGAAAATATATTATGAAGCTTCTGGAAAGATTTGGAATCGTGGACTGTAAGTCCATGTCGACACTGATGGAGCTCAACTTTAAGAAGTTGAGTGGCAGCGCTGCTGGGCCCGTGCTAGCAAATCCTACTGAGTATCGTCAACTTGTAGGGGCCCTGATGTTCTTAGTGAACACCCGTCCGGACGTATGTTTTGCAGTGAACACTTTGAGTCAACATATGGTTGAACCTCATCACATTCACTGGGTTGGTGCTAAGAATCTGTTGAGATATATTTGGGGCACGATAAACCATGGGTTGAGATACACTGCCAAGAGCGTGACACTCCATGGATATACTTATGCCGATTGGGCTGGCAATGTGGTGGATCGCAAGAGCACATATGGATGTTGCTTCACACTTGGTTCTGCTTCGATATCTTGGATGAGCAGGAAGCAGAATTCGGTGGCTTTGAGCACCGCAGAGGCCGAATTCATTGCAGCGAATATGGCCTGTTGTAAAGCAGTTTGGTTGTGAAAGCTCTTCAGTAAGTTGTTCGGGCATGTGCTAGATACCACCGTGATACTCTATGATAACCAGAGTGGGATTCGGTTGTCTGAGAATCCTGTGTTCCACGATCAATCCAAGCATATTGATATCAGGTACCACTTTATCCTGGATAAGGTACAGCGAGGCACCGTAAGGCTCGATCATATAGGAACTGATGAGCAGGTCGCGGATATTCTCACAAAGCCCTTGGGGAAGGTCAAGTTCCTAACCTTTCGTGAGAATCTTGGAATCGTGGAATGACCCTATGCTAACGGTCTTGTTGGACGATGAGCTCTAGGAGCTCTAGGGGGCCTTGGGGATAGCTCCTCAGAGCTATAAGCACACACGGGGCTAGGCTTGTCAAACCTTGTGGTGCTTCAGCCTCACCGTTATGATGTTGACTTGGTTCACCTCTCATGATCTGTGTCTTGTATGCATCCTACCCATTGAGTCCCGGACTCATGGGAAGTACCTCTCATTTGGTCAGTGAGGTGGGAAAAGCTAGAGACCAGTAGCAAAGACCGATGGATGCATCGGAGATTGACGTACTCTCTATGTCTAGGATGGCACGTGTCTAACTACTTGAACTAGGATCAAGTATAGTGAGGTTTCGGACCTCCAACTAACTTTGGGTCAAGTAAACCAACTTCAGGTTGGTATGTGACTCTTTTGAATGCTATAGATGTTTCGAACCTCTGGGCTGAATTTGTCAGCCGAGAATGATGTCTTTGTGACTCATCTTTTCTGTTCTGAAATAAAGAAGCCAGCAAAGCAAGTTACAGCGGGATGACGCACGATGTTTAGATGGCACAGGTGGATGGAGTTCTCCCTAGTTGAGAGGGAGTGTTAATTTTGGACAACTAGGTCCAAACTCCATGTTATGATGCTCAGATGAAGATGCCAATATTTTTATTGGATTCCTCTTTCGGAGAGGTGCAAGATCGATCGAAAGATCATCTTGATCCGATGAGCAGAACATTTATTTTGAATTAAATCCACTTATGTGCAAGGTTGGCCAGAATTGAAATGTAGGCTTGAAGCCCCAGCAGATGTGTCACACACCCTCACTGATTGATATATATAGGTCAACGTTGGAGGTCATTTTCATCCATCACATCATCACACATTCTCTCTCATCATCTGATTGGTTCTATCACCTTGTAGGCTCTTCTTCTCTCACATGTGTGAAACGTAGCAAAAGGATTTTCTGTTTTAGACCTACGGTTTTCACCGCAGATTTAACCAGCGTTGACTTTGGTCAATGCATGGTCAAATTGACCCCAATCTTGGTCAAAATTCCAATTTCTGCACTCCGCATTTAATGGCATAGAAATCGAGGTTGACCGTTGACTTTGACCAAGCTGCGTTGACTTTTTGCTGTTGATGTTTTGCGTTGACCATTGATTGGGACAGCGTTGACTTTTGTTGATTTTGGGGTTACTGATATAGCTATCCGAGAGGGTTGTGTGACACTTCTGGTTGGCTGACCGTATTGAGACTTTGTTGGTTGAAGCATTCGGTTGACCGTCATAATGCAACACAACACATATATTTTGTTGATCAAGTTAAGTGTAATTTTTGGCTTGTCTTCTGTCGATCTATTGGTATGTTCTATCAGCATTTTACTTTCTTGTTTATGTGATTGTTGTTTGATATTGGGGATAAAAGTAAAGTTGCATCAAGCATAAAACATCTACGAAAATTTACAAAAACATTCTTGAAGCAATTATCTATTCTCTCTCTCTCTCTCTCTCTTCAATGGCAAGCTATATGAAGAAAGGCCTCAAGATTCTCAAGAGTCTCTTTGAAACTATCAAAGGTTGCATCATCAAAATCATCTCCAAGTTGTCTAAAGAAGTCATGGATGGAAGTCCCTTTTCAACTCTCACAGGTGCTTTTGAAGATGATAGTATATGGGTAATCGACAATGGAGCCTCAAGACATATGACAAGGGAATGTGGTCAACTCCAAACCTTACCAAAAAGGATTCTCTTCTCATTCAGGTGAACTTGGAGACAAGAAGAGCTACTCAGTCAAACAAATTGTATCTAATTCTTCGGAGTTGGAAACCTATGGAAACATTCATCTCAACAATATACTCTATGTTCCAAGTTTGAAAAAGAACTTGCTCTTTTTTTTTGCATAGAAGATAAAGGTGATAGGGTTACTTTTGTTGATGGCAAAGTTATGTATGGGGTAAGGGATCTAGTATTGAACTTGCTAAGACTATTGGGATTCGTGAGTGGAGGTTGTATAGGATTCTAACACCTCTTCCTCAAGCTCTACTGCATTTAGATATCAACCCTTGTGAACTATGGCATAAAAGGAATGGTCACTTTCATTATAATATATTGTCATCATTCAATCATATGGTTACTGGTATCCCTAAACTGAAGGAAGAACATGAAGGAGTTTGTAAGGGAAGTGCTCTTGTCAAGAATTTGAAGAAACCTTTTGCAAGCAGTGACAAAAAATCCAAGTTAATTTTGGATCTCATTCATTCTGATGCTTGTGGACCTATGGTAGAAAAGTCTCTTAGTGGTCATCAATATTATGTAACATTCATTGATGATCAATCTAGAAAGACTTGGATATACATCCTCGTGTCTAAAGATGAAGTGTTTGATAAATTTCAAGAGGTCAAGGCAGAAGTGGAAAATTTGACAGAATGGAGGATCAAAACCCTAAGATCAAATAATGGTGGAGATGTTGAAAAGTGTAACTAGGTTGGTCTTCATATTGACTATGTAATTATGTATTTTAAGTAAAGAAGAAGTCAAAGATAATAAAATGTATATTTGTTGGACTTGCTTCATGGGTTTCATGAGCAAGATTTTATCTTAGGTTAATAGACTTCTTCTTGATGTCTATGACTCTATTTAGGGTTTATCTTTGGTTTATACATGTATTTAATGTCATGTATATGAAGAACCTAGTAGTCATGGAATGCTCCAAGACCTAGTCCAATAAACCATGGAAAAATGGCTATTATTCAGCCCTCATACAACGCTGATAGACAAGCCTAAATAATCTGTCAAGATGGCCTTCAAACAGCTAGAGAAGTCGGCCTAATAAACAGTCATGTCGGCTCCCAATAGTCACACCAGTTCACCTAGTAAATTCGGCTTATATACAGGCAAACAACTATATATACCCCTGTAGCCTTCGCTGAAAAGACAGAATTTCGGTCAACTCTGAAACAGTGTGGATTTAGGTGCAGCAACTGCAGTGCGAAGGTGCAGCAAATGATGTGCAGATTTTCTGTGATTCTCACTGTAAAAACGGCAGACTGTTATATAGAAGAGAATGCAGATAATTTTTGGGTTCTTATGACTGTTAATGCAGATTAATGTGGAGAACGATTTTGGTCATATCTGAAACAAAAACGCAGATTATCGACAAGCTTCAGTGCAGAGTTTTGAAGTGTTGCAGATCTGGTTAAGACACGCAAACCCTGTGGTATCTCAGTGTGATTAAGGCAGCAGATTACTATAACAGGAGTGCAGATCTCTCTGAAAGAGACACAATAGGAAAGTGTAGAACACAGTGGCAATCAGTGCGGGTCTATAAGAAGACATCTGTGGGTACTTAAGGATGCGGGTTTCTCTGAAATGTTAACAGTGATGGAATGCAAAATTCAGAAGTAGATAAGAGTTGATCACAGAAGGGTGTTGAGTTCAGAGGTTAGACTAGTGCAGATCAGTGCAGATTGAAGCAGAAGAGAAGGGTTAGTGTTGAAGGCAAGCAAAGAAGTAAAGACAAGGTCTTGGAGGCAATCATAGGTCAAGGGTCTAATTTTGGGTCATGGTACTTGTCATTTGAAGATCTATAAGAAGAATTTCTCGTGGGTTTTCCTCTCCAAGAGGGAGAGGTTTTTCCCTGGCTCTAGGAGTCTAATTTGTGTGTCTTGTGTATTTTGCTAAGTTACCAGGATACGGATACGGATACGGATACGGATTCGGATCCGGATCCGGATTCGCTAGTTTTTTGAAAATCCAGGATCCGGATACGGCAAAGATACGTCAAGTACAAAAAAATTAAAATATAATAATATTTTATTTTTTTTTAATTTTAATAGTAACATTTTTTTTTTTAATTAAAAAAAAACACTTTAAAGTTCGAAAATCAAATACTCCCTCAAAGCATCAAACAATTTTAGAACTGAAACCATTTATGTAATTATAACAATTAAAAAATATATAAATTATATAAAACACTTAAAACTAAATACTAAAACTATAGTTATACAAACATGCAAATAGTAAACACTATAAACCACACTTCATTATACGACACCAAACTAGCATAAATCATCTTGATATTTATATAATTATAACAATTAAAAAAAATGTAAATTATATAAAAACTTAAAAGTAAATACTAAAACTATAGTTATACAAACATGCAAATAGTAAACACTATAGACCACACTTCATAATTTAATATTAAAGTTTAAATACGGTATAAACTTTAAAGTTTATAAAGTTTATCCCATATGGGCATTGGGCAGGGAATAATAAAATTTAAATTAAATACAATGGCAAGTTTTTAGTTTGGGGCACGTAATATTAATTAATTTAATTTAAATAAAAAATGTAACACATGTCATCAAATTAACTAAAATATATACTATCAAAATATAACTATAATATATAAAACTTAAAATTTAAAACTTTAAAACTGTTTAAATTTTTAATACAATTTATTTTTTCTGAAATATATCACAACCGCATGCTATATATCACAGCGGCATGCTGGATATAGTAATTCAATTTTTTTTCTAAAATTTATCACAGCCGCATGCTATACAGCGTATAGTAATCCGGAAAGCCAGTTAACACACTACGGAGGAAGTTCGATAGTCGACACACAGTCGAACCAGTAATCGTCTAATGGAACACCAGGAATGCCACACACGGCCGAGGAAGCTCGTCGAACAATCGAGCCGCCAAATGCAAACAATAAAACAGCAACACTCTTTAGCCTTCACTTTACTTTCACGGGATAATTGTTTAGCGAAAAACCTAATCTCTTCACGCTGTTGACTTTTGTGGGGATTAAAAATTCTGATATTCGGCGAGCAGCACAAATTTTGAAAGTTTCCGACAAATTTGGATGGATCCGTTTCTTCGCCGATGATCTTTTTCCTCGAAAACATAAACCGCCACCTAGCGTATTTGAGCCGTATTTTGGCGGATCCGAATCCGGATCCGGATCAGATCCGAGGATCTGGTGATCCTGCCCCTACCAATGTCGGATCCGGTAACTTAGGTATTTTGATAATTGACTTGATGAAAGATTAAATAAGCTAAATAAGAGAAGTCATAAGTAACTCAAGTAAGCTCACAAGTAATTATCAAGAGAGAAATTGTATTAATCTCCAGCCCTCCAAATTCTCAACATGGTTTCAGAGCTAAGGTGTTGAACTCAAGGGCTGCTTGACAAAGAGACACTCCAGGAAGCAAAAGTCAAAGTTTGGGTGAAGAGTCAAATCAGTTTGCAAGGAAGACTCTCAAAATCTTCAAAGGATCATCTTTTCAAGAAAATAATCTTTGCCATCAAAGATTCTACATTCAAGACAGTGGCAGAACAAGACACCATCTTTTGATGACATCCTTTACCATCAATGATCCAAGATCATAGAAGAAATAACTAACCTCTTCGTCATCTTCAAGGAAGCTGCTGAAGGAGAAAGTCACTTACTCAAGTAAGTATCTATGACTTTATCTATATCTGTCAAAATGATTCATTGTATAGAGAGAAACAAATTGGTTGGTTTATCAAACTTTAATACATGGAAGAAAAGGACAGATCTGAAGCTAATTGTAAATGAAGTTATGAGTTTCAAATAAGGATCTTCAATTCAACCTCCAAAAGAAGACATTCTAGCATATATCAAATACATGCAAGGAGATATAAGAGCCTGAAGGATTCTTATAGAAGCCATAAAAGACTCTCATTTCCTATGTATGAAAGCTAGAATCCTCAAAAGAAATATATGAAAAATTGGTGGAACTCTTCTCGAAAGGTTCTACAAAGGAAATAATATCCCTGAGACAAAAACTATACAAATTGAGCATATCAAAGGAAGAGATAATTCAATATCTGATGGAGATTTTCGCAATACGTGAACAACTACTGAAGTTGGGAGAAGTAATGTTTGATAGAGAAATACTCACTATGGTACAAAATGTCTTACCGAAAGAATGGAGAGGTTCTACTTCCAGCTTAGATGCGAGAGAAGAAGCCATGCCATTCCAAAGTCTAGGTAAGATAGAAGAATCAAGATTGAAAGAAGGATCAAGAGAAGAGAATCAAGCCTTTGCCGCCATGTCTGGGAAGAAAGGAAGATTCGGAAAATTTGGTCCTCAGAATAAGAAGAGAAATGTGAACAAAGCACTTACGATGCTTTGGATGTAATGATCTTGGGCATTATAAACGAGATTGTCCTACATTTAGAAAGGACAAGAAAAAAAAAAAAGGAAGAAGCCCATGTCTCAGATATAAAAGAACCTAATGCAAAGAAATCTAAGAAAGAAGAAGCAAGAGATCTCAACTATGATTAGGATATTCTTCTCCTTTAAGTGTTTTTTGTTGGTTGTAAAATAGTATGATAGGAAGCAATGTATATTATAGCATCATGATAAAAGCATGGTCAGAGCTCTTGGTGTAGCAGCTCCGAGGAAAACCTCTCTGATAACAATTTTGATGAAAGGCAGTTATCATGATCAAGGGTCATCATGGAAACAGAGTTCTGGAATGTGATGACATATGAATAAAGCAGGTCAAGGGAATGAAGCTCCTCATTCTAGTAAATCTGCTACAGGATGACTTAAATGAAAAAGGTATGAGGTATGTCTATATTTATATGCTGACACTGGATGTTGTTAAGTCATGTCATATAGTTGCAGGTAACGAACTTCTATATTTAGAAGTATGATCTATGGAGGAGTATCTCTCAGTGCACGAACAAATGAAATCAATATAATATGTCCTCATGGAATATGAGGTGGTTGTATATGAACGAGAAATTGTTCCTGGGAATGGATAATGTGCAGAAAGGAAGAGATCATGAAATGCAACTATGTCAAGAGGCAGTTATCATCCGGAAGCATAGAAGATGTGACTAGGAGATCTCCTGTGAAGATATGTAGACTCTGACAGAAGTCTGGTAAATAAGAAGAACCTTGACAAAAACATATCATTAGGAGAAGTGTCAATCTGTATGAAGGATGTCGATGCCTACAGGAAGATGTCATGGTGAAAGA
The DNA here is from genome assembly GCA_034641835.2 of Pinus albicaulis. Lineage (NCBI taxonomy): Eukaryota > Viridiplantae > Streptophyta > Pinopsida > Pinales > Pinaceae > Pinus > Pinus albicaulis. The sequence continues at coordinate 1,436,691,119 of CM076579.1, forward strand.
TCATCACTAAGGTAGCTTTTGTTCTAAAAGTTCATATATGTTTATCTGGATGAATTTGTGCAGGGTTGTTAATCATAAGAAAGGATGTATGATCCTTGGGGATGATTCGAAGGAAAGAAGCATGGCATAACAATGGACCAGATGAGGAAGATTGATCAATCACTTTCTGATAGTGGACATGACTCATGACTGAAAGTGATAGATGATCTGTGCCCTATGAAGCCAAAAGTTGAAGATTCCTCAATATCGAAAGCCATGACATCGAGGGGAGGAACTCTTCATAAGTAGCTGGATTGCTACTGCAGGACCCTGGTTGATGAGGAGCCTGGTGGTAAGTTTCTTGCTTGGAAGAAACTTGAAATATGTCCTTCCTGTGTTAAGAGGGAGTGACGTATGTGATTCTCTATTACATGTGTCATGCACTAGACCAGGACTAACAGCCGTAAGTCTTAGTGAAGGCCATGTGAAGAGAATGGATAGACACATCATTATGGTCTTCACCTGGAAGATAGAATGGAGGATTGGGTAGTCATCTGGCATTCGATACTCTTTGAGAATGAGATAGGACATTCAGGATAAGAGTAGTCGTGGACCGATATTCTTTGAGGATTGGCTAACCAAGAGAAGAATAGTCCAAGAAGGTCATACTCTGGGAACACCTAGGTGGGGAGTGTACCTTGGAGAGACAATGACTATGGTGTCTATTAGTCATGTGTCTCGCCAGCATTGTAGCCCATTATCTCGTTGAGAGATGGGGTTGTTAGTCAAGGCCTTGCACTAGGACAATGATGGTTGATATGATGCTATACAGATGCGATTACCAATCCGATTCTTCTTATGAGATTCTTCAGTTTGAAAGTAACCATGTACCTGTATGAATACCTCCCTAGTTAAGAGGGAGTGTTGAAAAGTGTAACTAGGTTGGTCTTCATATTGACTATGTAATTATGTATTTTAAGTAAAGAAGAATTCAAAGATAATAAAATGTATATTTGTTGGACTTGCTTCATGGGTTTCATGAGCAAGATTTTATCTTAGGTTAATAGACTTCTTCTTGATGTCTATTTAAGGTTTATCTTTGGTTTATAAATGTATTTAATGTCATGTATATAAAGAACCTAGTAGTCATGGAATGCTCCAAGACCTAGTCCAATAAACCATGGAAGAATGGCTATTATTCAACCCTCATACAACGTTGATAGACAAGCCTAAATAATGTGTCAAGATGGCCTTCAAACAGCTGGAGAAGTCGGCCTAATAAACAGTCATGTCGGCTCCCAATAATCACACTGGTTCACCTAGTAAAGTCGGCTTATATACCGGCAAACAACTATATATACCCCTGTAGCCTTCGCTGAAAAGACAGAATTTCGGTCAACTCTGAAACAGTGCGGATTTAGGTGCAGTAACTGCAGTGCGGAGGTGCAGCAAATGATGTGCAGATTTTTCTGTGATTCTCACTGTAAAAACTGCAGACTGTTATATAGAAGAGATTGCAGATAATTTTTGGGTTCTTATGACTGTCAATGTGGATTAATATGGAGAACGATTTTTGTCATATCTGAAACAAAAACGCAGATTATTGACAAGCTTCAGTGCAGACTTTTGAAGTGTTGCAAATCTAGTTAAGACAAGCAAACCCTGTGGTATCTCAGTGTGATTAAGGCCGCAGATTACTATAACAGGAGTGCAGATCTCTCTGAAAGAGACACAATAGGAAAGTGCAGAATACAGTGGCAATGAATGCAGGTTTATAACAAGACATATGTGCGTACTTAAGGATGCGGGTTTCTCTGAAATGTTAACAGTGATGGAATGCGAAATTTAGAAGTAGATAAGTGCTGATCACAAAAGGGTGCTGAGTTCAGAGGTTAGACTAGTGCAGATCAGTGCAGATTGAAGTAGAAGAGAAGGGTTAGTGTGGAAGGCAAGCAAAGAAGTAAAGACAAGGTCTTGGAGGCAATTATAGGTCAAGGGTCTAAGTCTGGGTCATGGTACTTGTCATTTGAAGATCTATAAGAAGAATTTCTCGTGGGTTTTCCTCTCCAAGAGGGAGAGGTTTTGCCCTGGCTCTAGGAGCCTAATCTGTGTGTCTCGTGTATTTTGATAATTGACTTGATGAAAGATTAAATAAGCTAAAGAAGAGAAATCACAAGTAACTCAAGTAAGCTCACGAGTAATTATCAAGAAGAGAAATTGTATTAATCTCCAACCCTCCAAATTCTCAACAGGAGAATATACTTCCAAAGAACTTGTGGCCTTTTTAAAGGAAACGAGAATTAAGAGGGAGCTAATAATTCCCTACAATCCTCCGCAGAATGGTGTGGCTAGGAAAAACCAATCTATTAAAGAATGTGTAAGAGCCACGCTACATGACCACAACCTTCCCATGTTCTTATGGGGAGAAGCATCTATACCAACAGTATATATACAAAGTCGAAGTCCTCGGAATTCTTAATTGCATGACCCCGGAAAAAGCATTCATAGGAATGAAGCCAAAATCACTGAATATTTGGATGTCCTATTTAGATTCACACTCCCAAGGACAAAAGGAAGAAATTGGACCCTACAGGTATAAGAGGCATCTTTGTTGGATATAGTACTTCATCAAAAGCATATAGAGTCAAAATCAAGGAATATCGTCATATTGAAGAAAGCAAATATGTCATTTTTTATGAGAATATTGCACACAAGCAGTCCAAAGATATCCCCATTGATTCTGATGAGGAAGAAGAACCTATCTTTGAAGAAATTTTTGGGCATTACAATACTTCAAAACTTACAACCAATCATGAAGAAATTGAAGGACCAAGTGAACCTGTTGTTGTACAGAATGTCTAGGCATCGGGACAACAGCTCAGATCGGGGGTTGTCACCCTGATCCTCAATCTCTCTATTTAAGCTGTCTCCTTATAGTAGACTAAGGGGGGTAGACCCTATGGAAATGAAATGAAGGAGAACCAGATGGGAGCCAACCAGTTCGGGAGACAGTTAAACGACCAAATACTTGTAAAAGATCTAGCAAGATTAAAGAATTCGATTGAATTTGAATGATTGATACCAGTGCCTTATGGAGTCATCTATCTTGCTAAGAATTCAAGACCAAGTACTTGATGAGAAACCGCTGTTATGCAATGCTAACTTAGAATGCAGAATGCAATGAAAACGATTTGAAGGGGCGAGATGAAGCAAGCTTCGAAGATGAGAGGTGATGTTAAAAGCCTAAAGCACTTAAATTCCAAATAATCTTATCTAACCACTAAGTACTTAAGCAAGAGTGTCAATTATGAAGATGCCAAAAGATTAATTAATTTAAAATATATATAGATCCACAATAGAGCTCTCAAAATCAGATATCGATCACACTTACTTGAAGAATTCCCCAGAACTTAAATATTCAATAACAATTCATTGATTCAAGTAAATGAAACAAGAGTTAATTAAACAATAGGCGATTTTAATCAATAACACATTTAAAAATTCCATGCCAATGATCATTAAACCCAGCTGAAACATATGAAATTAACTAGCACTTAAATCTCAGTAATTATTCATCAAGATGTACCATGAAAATTTAATGCAAAATAAACACTTTGTCAAACAATTTATGGATTAAATGATATTCTAAAATAATGCACATCCAAAAATTGATTTTTCTTCTATAGTTAAACTTAAGATATTTAAAAAATTAAATTGCGTCAACTATAGCAATTATTCCCCAATTAAACATTTTTCGTGAAGGCTTAGAATTTTACCACATTACCAATAGCTGCAAAAAACCTAAATTTCAAAATAATAATGGCCCTTAAATTTATATAAAAAAGAGAAAAAAATTAAAAGAAATTTTAAAAACTTAAAACAATTTCTAATGTTAAAATAAATTAAAAATTTTGAAATTTTTATTTCTTTTTCTTAAAGGTTAGTAAAAATTTTGAATTTTTAAATTTTTTATAAAAGCTAAAAAATAAAAGTTATGTTAAATGTCAAAAATGAAAAGAAGATTAACTAAATTTAAAATAAATTCAATCTTTACCCAAAAAAAAAAAAAAAAAAAAAAAGATAAAACCAAACTTTACAAAAAAAATCGAAATGTTAATAAAAACCTTGATACAAATCTAAAAATGAAACGTTAAAAATTTTGAATGTTAAGAAGAATCAAACCTAAAAAATTAAAATGAAATCGAAACTCATAAAAAAAATGATGCATTAATGTTTGAGTTTTATTTGTTTGCTTGTGCATAGGTTTGTTATGCAGGTCGAAGGAGCGAGCGGGCAGCAGACAACGCAGGAGCTGGAGGTTGTGGCGGACAGAGGAGAAGGATGGAGTGCGGCTGCGAGGGAATGGCAGCGTGGATAATGAGGGAGCCGCGGAGGTGAGGGCTGCGTGAAGGGAGGAGCCGTTGGCAAATGGAAGTGAAGAATGCGACAGGAAGCAGGGTTCAAAATGTGCAAGTCAGGGAGCAGAGAAAGGGCAATGAATAAGGAGAAATATGCAGCGGAAGGAAGGCAGCCGAAGCATGAAGGATAGGAGGGAAGATAAAGGAAATGCGATGAGGAAAATGCTGCTTGTGCCAGTGTAAAAGAAAAAGGGAGCAGGCAGCGAGCAAGGAAAAAGGAGCAGTGTTAAGGCAGCTAAGATAAAGCGGCAAGGAGCCATGAATGCAGCAAAAAGTATCCAGAAAAATGCAGGCACAGCTGGTCACTTAAAAAAAAAATCAAATTTTTCCTTCTTCCAGCAACTTATTTTATATAGAAATTCAGATCTGAAAATTTTTAACTTGAATATCCATGCAAAAATTATGATCCTAAGATCAGATCTTACCCTCCAGGGCCTAGATCTATCTCAGATCCAAAAAAAATCTCTAAAAACCCCTCGAATGTCACCTGCACAAAACCAAAAACCGCAGCAGATATACAAAGATCTAAAATTAAAACCCCGATTTAACAATTAGAAAACTAAATAAAATTTCTAAATCACTATTAAAAATACAGATCTATACAATATATTTACTGATCTATGCACAAGATTTGCAGATCTCTCAGATCTGAGAAGTATAAGTCTGACTTCGCTCCCAGATTTGAAGATCTAAGACTCTTACAAGCCAAATCTAACTTTAAATTCAATAAAAGTTAAGATAAAATTTTAATTTAGGCACAAGCCCTAGAAAAACCCTGCATAAATAGAATTTAAGATAAGTTTGAGGAATTAGATTCGGAGGGCTCTTCAAATCTTATTTCCTTGGGAGTCAGTTGGTTCATCCGAGGACTTCCCCAAATGCCCCAATTCTAAATCCGAACGATTTATGCACATTTAAAGTTAAATTGTTAAATCAATAGAGAAATAAGATGAAAATACAACTTTCAAGAGTTAGAGATACCTGCTAACTCAATCCAGTTAATATTCTTACCCTAAATCCAGTAAGCTAAGCAAGATACCTGTGCAATAGATTACTCTACAAGAGTCATTAATCAACAATTCATTGAAATAATTACCAGCAGAATATAAAGAACAAGTTTACCATAAAATGTCGAAGAGGAACACGACCATCAAATAAAACCCCAAAGACTTCGTTTGTATTATTCCAGAAAGTATTACAGGAGAGCTTCAAGAGCTAGTACACGATCAAAAAGATTGGATGAAAAATCAGACTAACACTAACCTCTAATTTATAGGTAAAGTCTCCAACGGCTAGTTCGCTTGATCTCCGTCAAAGTAATCTCAACCATCAAAAAGAATTTGATTATCTTTCAATCTCGTCCGTCGAAATTATTATTTTTTGAGGAATTTCGAATTTTTCAATTAATTTATTTTTCATTAGTTAATTACCTTGAAAATTTGACTTTGACTTAACTATCAAGGCCCAAGAATCCAAATTTTCTCAAAATTTTCAATATTCTTTTGGCCGGGGACCTCTGAAAATTTAATTTTTTGGGACCCACGAATTTTACCTTTGAAGAATTTAATTTGACCTAGGACATAAAATTAATTAAATTTCTGGCTTAGGATTTTTAATTTAATTTGGCCAGAAAATTTAATTACTTGATTTATGAGGGGATTAATTATTTTTCCAACCCTCTTTACATAAGACTAATACATTTTGATACATGAAGGGGGAAAACCCATTTGTAATAGACCCTCAATAATCTACCCAATTCTGCGACTCAAAATATGAACTAGTAGACCTAGCAATCTGTAATAAAATGATCTATCCAATTAGCTAGGATCATTCCCAAATTACGTTTACAAAGACTCGATAGAAAACACTAAGACTTACTTAGTATCTTGACGACAAAATCCACCCTAGCTTTGTGGTGAGGCTGGAGGGGAAATCCGCAAAACTCTGCCGATCATTTGTGTCTAGAGACATAGATGAATCAGTGAGACGAAAAACCTCCTAGGATAGAAATTGTCACCAAAACACTAGGCTTACCTAGGTTGTTACATACATGATGGTCTTATTGAGATCATTTACATTATAAACATGCAGAATGAGTTTACATCATTTACAAAATTGTCGACTAAATGATGAAATATGAATGGCACGAACACTCGAACATGATAGATCCCTTTTGCGAAAAAAGGGGTGTACTGCTATGGAGTCGTTGACACAGAGTGGTCAACATCTACCTCTACTTGGGGACACGTTGCTTCATCAAAGGAATGTGAGAATCCAGAATTTGCGTCCAATCAATACACAAGATTATATAGGTAGCGTCCATCCAAAATTCATCATATAACATTAAACACATGAAAATAGAAGCTCTTCATTTATTGACTATTCTACTAACATGAAATGTAAATCTATTCTAACTACAAAATGAAACGCTGAAAGGACAAGGTGTAAGGTTAGAGACACAATACAAAGGATGCCCTGTGGCATCAGATGTGTTCAATATAGTGCATATTGAGCATCTGCCTGCTTTCAGGCAAGTTTGTTGGGTTGCTTTTCGGATGTGCCATGTGCAATCTTGCATACGGTAGGACAATGGCTTATCCGAAAATCGAGCTTCTCGTGGCCATCAGATGTATCGAAACGTTTCCTTATTCTCTTTCTTTTTCGCTTCAGGCTTTTCTTCGTGGCAAACTATATTGTTGATGATGTGAAACATTGTGCTTGTGAACTTTTAGACGAAGTAAACAAGATATGTGTGACATACCTCTCTTCATTCTGCATTTGTTCTAGATCCTTTTCAATTTCTTCTCTGATCATGTCATCCTCAACCAAATCTTCGTTAATGCAGCCAGCCACTTTCTCAGGATATTCACAACAAGACAGGACCTGCTTTAAAGGATTGGGAGAGTTATGATCTGTCGAAAGCTCTTTGATTTTCTACCATCTATCTTCTGGATCAGGCTGAAACTTTTGTACTTGTGATTTCCTTCCTTCTAACCTCTTATGCACGAAACTCATTTCTCTGGCATGCCTTAATATTAATTTCGCTTGATTGAGCTCAGTCTTCACGAATCTGTCTTGCAAAGTGATATGATTTGCCTCCATAGTTTTCATTTCTCAAGTGTGCTTTGCTTCCATCGCAATCTTATGTTTCTGAATAATGGACATCTGATTAGAATGATTAACTTCCATTACCTTTAATCTGCTTTCGATGGTATCCATTTCTTCCATATTTATAACATATGGTGTTTGTTTTTTTTCTATGGCCAATAATCTATTCTGAAGAGATATTTGATCAACTTCCATGTCGCTTATAATTTTATCACTCTTCGCTTGCATGCCCATGAAGCAATTTTGCATGTAGTTTCTCTCTTTTTTATGATTTGCGTGCATGGTGGCTAACTGGTTGTTGTGATCAAATTCAACGATGGCCATTTCTTCATCATGTCTTTCTTCCATGGAAATCATTTGATTGGAGTGATTAAATTCCATTATCGTCATTTCCTCGATTTGTTTTTCTTCCATGGCCAATAACCTGCTCTGCATAGAACCAATTTCCTTGGTGTGATCTAATGTTAATTTTTCTTGATTAAGTTCCATATTTTTAATGAATTGAGTTTGGTTGGCCTCCATATTCTTGATTACCGAGCTTCATTTAGTTGTATATCCTTAACCATATGAATCAATTCGTTAACAAGATGCTTATCGTTGTCAACATTGATTTGACAACTTGTTTCTGCTTCACCACTATAATGGATTTGTTTTGTCGTGGTACAAGTGGATTCATCTTGAGAATTGTCTTGAAATCTCCTGTTTATAGTTGAGTTCTCTACAAGATCACTTTCATTATTTTGCATAATACTGGGAGCACAAGGCGAGCCACCTTGTTTTACATATTTATCTTTAAAAGCTTTGACGATGTGTTGTAAATAATAAAAATACTCCTCAGGACAATTTCGAAACCAATCGATAGCATCACCTTTTAAGGAATAGCCAAAGAGACGTATCTTAACATCTTCATGATTATATTGTGAAGTACGACAATAGCTATTTATTATATGAGTAACCGTCAAGAGATGCTTTCGAGCAATGGCTGAATTACCACCCGAGAATAAAGGCAATTTAGGAATGGCCTCTTCCGGCATGTTGTGAAAGGTATCATCCATGATGACTTGCTTAAAGGCTAAGTGGATGTTAGAGAAAGAGATCCTTGTTCAAGAGTAGTCAAGACATCCACAAGAAGCGAGCTTCTTAGCAGGAATTCTTGGAAGAAATTAGAGAATTGGAGTTGCTACTTGAACATGAATCTAATTCTAAAACTGAAAAATTAGTCGAGAGAAGCAGATGGATATCAGGGAGGGATTCTTGTCTGGGAGTAAATAGATGAATAAGTAGAGTCACCACCCAAACAAGAAACCAACCGAAATATCCAGGTGCAAAAGAAGATGAAAGGATTAGCGATATGACGAAAGATACGATGATGAAACGATGAAGAGAAAAAATTATGCTAGAAAATGTTATGCCGTGTGACGAGTTAATGAATGGCGAAGAAAGATTAGAAGATTAGAAAATGCAGCTGAGACCAAGGACAGAAAAACTCTATCCCCGGCAACAGTGCCAAAAAATGTTGTCGCACAAAATGTCTAGGCACCGCGACAACGACTCAAATCAAGGGTTGTCACCCAATCCCCAATCTCTCTGTTTAAGTTGTCTTCTTATAGCAGACTAAAGGGGGTAGACCCTATGGAAATGGAATGAAGGAGAACCAGTTGGGAACCAACCAGTTCGAGAGACAGTTAAATGACCAAATACTTGTAAAAGATCTAGCAAGATTAAAGGATTCTATTGAATTTGAATGATTGATACCAGTGCCTTATAGAGTCAACTATCTTGCTAAGAACTCAGGACCAAGTACTTGATGAGAAACAGTGGTTATGCAATGCTAACTTAAAATGCAGAATGCAAGGAAAACGATTTGAAGGGGCGAGATGAAGCAAGCTTCGAAGATGAGAGGTGATGTTGAAAGCCTAAAGCACTTAGATTCCAAATAATCTTATCTAACCACTAAGTACTTAAGCAAGAGTGTCAATTATGAAGATGCTAAAAGATTACTCAATTTAGAATATATACAGATCCATAATAGAGCTCTCAAAATCAGATATCGATCACACTTACTTGAAGAATTTCCCAAAACTTAAATATTCAACAACGATTCAATGATTCAAGTAAATGAAACAAGAGTTAATTAAACAATAGGCGATTTTAATCAATAACACACATTTAAAAATCTCATGCCAATGATCATCAAACCCAGCTGAAACATATGAAATTAACTAGCACTTAAATCTTGTAATTATTCATCAAGATGTACCATGAAATTTTAATGCTAAATAAACACTTTTTCAAATAATTTATGGACTACACGAAATTCTAAAATAATGCACATCCAAAAATTGATTTTTCTTCTATAGTTAAACTTATGATATTTAAAAAATTAAATTGCGTCACCTATAGGAATTATTTCACAATTAAATATTTTTCATGAAGGCTTAGAATTTTACCACATTAACAATAGCTCCAAAAAACCTTTATTTCAAAATAATAATGGCCCTTAAATTTATATAAAAAATAGAAAGAAAAAAAAAATATTAAAACAATTTCTAATGTTAAAGATAAATTTAAAAAAAATTGGAATTTTTATTTCTTTTTCTTAAAGGTTAGTAAAAATTTTGAATTTTTTAAATTTTTTACAAAAGCTAAAAATAAAAGCTATGTTAAATGTCAAAAATTGAAAGAATATTAACTAAATTTAAAATAAATTCAATCTTTACCAAAAAAAAAAAAATGATAAAACCAAACTTTACAAAAAAAACTGAAATGTTAATAAAAACCTTGAGACAACTCTAAAACTGAAACGTTAAAAATTTTGAATGTTCAAAAGAATCAAACCTAAAAAATTTAAAATGAAATCGAAACTCATAAAAAAAATGATGCATTAATGTTTGAGTTTTATTTGTTTTCTTGTGCATAGGTTTGTTATGCAGGTCGAAGGAGCGAGTGGGCAGCGGACAACGCAGGAGCTAGAGGTTGCGGCAGACAGAGGAGGAGGATGGAGTGCGGCTGCGAGGGAATGGCAGCGTGGAGAATGAGGGAGCCACGGAGGTGAGGGATGCGTGAAGGGAGGAGCCGCGAGCAAAGGGAAGAGAAGAATGCGGCATGAGGCAAGGTTCGAAATGTGCAAGTCGGGGAGCAGAGAAAGGGCAGCGAATAAGGAGAAATATGCAGCGGGAGGAAGGCAGCTGGAGCGTGAAGGATAGGAAGGCATAGAAAGGAAATGCGATGAGGAAAATGCTACCTGTGGCAGTGTAAAAGAAAAAGGGAGCAGGCAGCGAGTAAGGAAAAAGGAGTACTATTAAGGCTGCTAGGATAACGCTGCAAGGAGCCACGAATGCAGTAAAAAGGACCCAGAAAAATGCAGGCACAACTGGTCACTTTAAAAAAAAAAAAAAAATCGAATTTTTTCTTCCAGCGACTTATTTTATCCAGAAATTCAGATCTAAAAATTTTTAACTTGAATATCCCTACAAAAATTATGATCCTGAGATCAGATCTTACCCTCCAGGGCCTAAATCTGTCTCAGTTCCAAAAAAATTCTCTGAAAAACCCTCGAATGTCACCTACACAAAACCAGAAACCAAAACCCACAAACCCCAGCAGATATACAAAGATCTAAAATTGAAACCATGAGTTAGAAATTAGAAAACTAAATAAAAATTTCTAAATCACTGTTAAAAATACAGATCTATGCACAAGAGTTGCAGATCTGTCAGATTTGAGGAGTATAAGTCTAACTTCGCTCCCAGATCTGAAGAACTAAGACTTTTACTAGCCATATCTAACTTTAAATTCAATAAAAGTTAAGATAAAATTTAGGCACAAGCCCTAGAAGAACCCTGCAAAAATTGAATTTAAGATAAGCCGGGGAATTAGATTCGGAGGACTCTTGAGATCTTATTTCCTTAGGAGTCCGCTAGTCTAGTCGAGAACTTCCTCAAACGCCTAATTCGAAATCCGAAAGATTCTGAACACTTAAAGTTAAATTGTTAAATCAATTTAAGATAAGCCTGTGAATTAGATTCGGAGGACTCTTCAGATATTATTTCCTTAGGAGTCTGCTAGTCCAATCGAGAACTTCCCCAAACACCCAATTCGAAATCCGAAAGATTTCTGAACACTTAAAGTTAAATTGTTAAATCAATAGATAAATAAGATAAAAATAAAACTTTCAAGAGTTAGAGATACCTGCTAACTCAATCCAATTAATATTCCTACCTTAAATCCAGTAACCTAAGCCAGATACCTGTGCAGTAGATTACTCTACAAGGGTCAGTAACCTAATCAAGATACCTGTGCAATAATTTACTCTACAAGAGCCATTAATCAACAATTCATTGAAATAATTACCAGCAGAATATAAAGAACAAGTTTACCATAAAATGTCAAAGAGGAACACGACCATCAAATAAAACCCCATAGACTTTGTTTGTATTATTCCAGAAAGTATTACAGGAGAGCTTCAAGAGCTAGTATACAATCAAAAAGATCGGATGAAAAATTAGACTGACACTGACCTCTAATTTATAGGTAAAGTCTCCAACGGCTAATTCGCTTGATCTCCGTCAAAGTAATCTCGACCGTCAAAAAGGATTTGATTATCTTTTTATCTCGTCCGTCGAAATTATTATTTTTTGAGGAATTTCGAATTTTTCAATTAATTCATTTTTAATTAACTCAAAAATAATATTTTTCAGTTAATTACCTCAAAATTTTGACTTTGACTTGACTATCAAGGCCCAAGGGTCCAAAATTTCTCAAAATTTTTAATATTCCCTTTGTCCGAGACCTTTAAAAAATTATTTTTTAGGGACCCACGAATTTTGCTTTTGAAAAAATTAATTTGACCTAGGACATAAAATTAATTAAATTTCTGGCTTAGGATTTTTAATTTAATTTGGCCAAAAAATTTAATTAATTGACTTATGAGGGGATTAATTATTTTTCCAACACTCTTTACATAAGATTAATACATTTTGACACATGAAGAGAGAAAACCCATTTGTAATAGACCCTCAATAATCTACCCAATTCTGTGATCTAGTAGACCCAGCAATCTGTAATAAAATGATCTAGCCAATTAGCTAGGATAATTCCCAAATTACTTTTACAAAGACTCGATAGAAAACACTAGGACTTACTTAGAATCTTGACGACAAAATCCACCCTAGTTTTTGGTTAAGGCTAGAGGGGAAAAACTCTGTCGATAATTCGTGTCTAGAAACACAGATGAATCAGCAAGACGAAAAGCCTCCTAGGATAGAAATCATCACCAAAACACTACGCTTACCTAGGTTGTTACATACATGATGGTCTTACTGAGATCATTTACATTATAAACATGCAGAATGGGTTTACATCATTTACAAAAATGTCAACTGAATGATGAAATCCGAATGTCATGAACACTCGAACATGATAGATCCTTTTTGCGAAAAAAGGGGTGTACTGCTATGGGGTCGTTGACACAGAGTGGTCAACGGAACCCATGCTACAAGTTATCATTCTGAAAACTTGAAAAAGGCCAGCTTGGTTGAAATCAACTCTACAGGAAGTTGAAGGACATGCAGCAGCAAAATGAACATTTAGAGAAAGCAAGAAGCCTAAGAGATATTCAGGTTATGCAACTTACATGGCTAAACTTATTGAAGCAAAACCTACCACTTATGAGTTTACATAAGATTAATACATTTTGACACATGAAGGGGGAAAACCCATTTGTAATAGACCCTCAATAATCTACCCAATTCTGTGACTTAAAATATGATCTAGTAGGCCCAGCAATCTTTAATAAAATGATCTAGCCAATTAGCTAGGATCATTCCCAGATTACTTTTACAAAGACTCGATAGAAAACACTAGGACTTACTTAGAATCTTGACGACAAAATCCACCCTAGCTTTGGGTTGAGGCTGAAGGAGAAAAACTCTGTCGATCATTCATGTCTAGAAACAGATGAATGAGTGAGACGAAAAGCCTCCTAGGATAGAAATCATCACCAAAACACTACGCTTACCTAGGTTGTTACATACATGATGTTCTTACTGAGATCATTTACATTATAAACATGCAGAATGGGTTTACATCATTTACAAAAATGTCGACTGAATGATGAAATCTGAATGGCATGAACACTCGAACATGATAGATCCCTTTTGCAAAAAAAGGAGTGTACTGCTATGGGGTCGTTGACACAGAGTGGTCAACAGAACCCATGCTACAAGTCATCATTCCAAAAACTTGAAAAAGGCCAACTTGGTTGAGATCAACTTTACAGGAAGTTGAAGGACATGCAGCAGCAAAATGAACATTTAGAGAAAGCAAGAAGCCTAAGAGATATTCAGGTTATGCAACTTACATGGCTAAACTTATTGAAGCAAAACCTAACACTTATAAGAAGGCAGACAATCATCAAGAATGGAAGAATGCAATGCAAGAAGAATACTAATCTATATTGAGAAATGATGTTTGGGAAATTATTCCTAGACCTAAAGACAAATCAGTTTGGGTATTTGTTTCCAGACCTAAAAACAAATTAGTTGTGACTTTTGAATGTGTATACAAAATCAAGCATGTAGTTGATGGAAGTATTGACAAATATAAGGCAATGTTTGTGGCAAGAGGCTTTTCTCAAAAGAAAGGAATTGATTATGAAAAAACTTTTGTTCCAACATCCAGATATACAACCATTAGATCACTTATCTCTCTTGTTGCTCCTATGGGATGGAACATTCATCAAATGGATGTAAAAACAACCTTTATGAATAGGACAATTGATGAAAAAGTTTACATTGAGCAGCACCAATGATTTGAAGTCCACGATAAGGAAACACATGGGTGCAGGTTGAAGAAAGCTCTATATGGCTTGAAGCAAGCACCTAAACTTGGTACATAAGGATGGATGCATCTCTACTAAGACTTGGTTTTGTCAAAAGTTCTGCAGATCCTAATCTCTACATCAAGGTGGTTAAGAATGAATTTATGAACCTGTGATCATACTACTATATGTGGATGACCTACTAATAGCAAGTGTAACAAACAAAGTTTGTATACTCAGAGGAATGCTCTGATACCAATGTAACGAACAAGGTTCGTATATGCAATAGGAATATCCAAAAGATTTGGTATATGTAAATATCTGTTATAAGATTATATATTATATGAGAATCGTATTGAGGATATGAGATGATTACAATGAGAATGAGGGTTTGCTTATATATCCTAGGCAGGTACCCCTTCGCTAACGGAGATGTCCTTAGAACATGTCTCTTCAATACTAATTATTAATTATCATTATTATATTTACATTATTTTTATATATTCATAACATTGCCTTCCTATTCAAAAAGCTTTGTCCTCAAAGCTTACCGATAAAAGGGCTTAATCTCTTTTCCTATTTCAAGCATCTTCTCACCTCTGAACATTCATCTTCATTGATACTAGACGATGTGATGTTCTGAGTGATAAACAAAATTGTCGGACTGAGAAGGGATCTAACCATCCTAGATTAATCTTTTGTGGAATCTTCCGATCGCTGGAAATTTGTAATGAATAGTTATCATAAGACTGGATTCTGCAAATTTTAGCATTCTTTGGAACATAAATATGTTGTTTCCACGCTGAATTATTCAAATATGTAGACTGTCTTAGTTGTCTGCTCTTATGATTCGAATGTCGATAAGGAGCTCTTCTGGTTGGACTTTCCCTTATCATGTGTGTGGCAGTTCCCTGTTTTACTTCAAATACTGTTGTTGAGTTGGATATTGAATCATCACTCAGAATTTCCATTGTTTGAATTGCAAGATCTGAATACGTTTTAACTTCTATTGGTTTCTCATCTTTTTGAGTTGTGATATTGACTGGATCAGTATTTATTCCTCTTTCTTCCACTTGGAATGACGACGTCGACACTTCTTTCGTGATAAGTTCTTCTAATTTGTTTTTCAATGATTTCTTATCATCCTTAAGTTTCTTAACTTGAGTGAGTAGACTTTGATTATGGTTTCTGAGACGTAAAAGTTCTTCAATTTTTGAGTCAACCTAATTTATTTTTTGTAAATAAGATAGGACTATTCACATTCATATTCATATAAAACAGAGAATTACATCGATGCCAGTGTCAGGCAAAATTACAGACTGTTGTATTGTTGCAGTCATTACGTCGATAACTTTGGACATTATTTTCACCATCGGGGATAGGAGTTACAGGGAGAGAAACAGAGGGGAGTGAGCAGTGATCAAAATATAGATAGTTAGGTCAAGAAAAAAGGCCTTTTTGCCTCGCTGAAGAAGAAAAACTGAGCATTTGAAGATTGCAGACGCAGAGCCTAGAAAACTAGAAGCCAAGGGAGCATGGTTGGGCAGCTTCTTCCATCAGGAAGTCGTCTACTCTGATCGGACGTTCAGGAGTGTTGCCATCTTCGGAGTCGTAATGTTGCATCCCACTGGAGGAGAGTCCAGCACCACCGGGGTTGACCTGCACCGAAAAAGAGCGGGGGACAGAAGGATCAGCGCCTTCAGCTTTGGTGACCGGATTAAGATGGCGAGTTGCAGTCTTCCATTTGAGAAGAGCATGGTGCGGAGAGCTTTTGTCAATGAACTGGCAGTGGTGCACTTTGTCGACATACATTACAAATTTTACGGTGAGGAAATATATTTTTTTGTTCCAGAGTGTTGTTGCGGTCCTACTGCTCCTTAAGCGCCATGGTCAGCATGGTTTTGGTCTGCCAGTGGAGGTCAATGGCATGACTGTAGAGGTTCTCCCTAGCTCTGGTAAGGCCAGGATCAAGTATCCAGCTGAAGGCGTCGTCAACAGCTTCTGTCGAGGTTCTTCTGCGGATTGTTCGGGCTTTATCTTCAATGTCCTCAATCTGAGCCTTCACTTCCTGCTTAGTGGTTGCTGCAAAGTCTAGCGCAGCATTTTTGGCCGTCGTCTCCGCGCGCGTAAGAGGGGGCCGAGAGGGGTTCGCCCAGCGGGCACCACGGCCGTGCCCACCATGGGCAAGGACAGGGGGACTGACTCTGCGGGGAACCATGAGAGTAGTGCAGATCAGAGGTCCGGGCAGAAGCCGTAGGCTACAATGGGAGGCCTGGGTGGCCGAGCGTGGGGAGAGGCAGAGAAGAGTGGGCGCGCAAGGCAGTCGAACACTGGATCACAGAAGCCAGAGAATGGAATGAAAAATAACAGAGGATGGTGAGGTTAATATAAGCTGGAGGGAGGAGAGCACAACAGGAGATGCGGCGAGAGAAGGGGACACCTGGACTAGAGATCATCTGTGGGTAATTAATAAGACAGTTGGGGTTGTCAATCGAATGTCTGTCAAGAACAAAGTCGTAGGCTCGATCATATGGTGGGAGAGTGGTGAGGGTGCAGGAGGTCTGGGTCATGAGTGTCATGGGGGATGAGTGGAGATGCCAAGTGGGTGGGTTGTCCTTGAGCCGGCAAATCAATGTCCCTGATGTTACTGCATTCAATTCTGATGTCTGATGGAGTGAAGGCGTCCCACGATCTGGACATGAGACGGTTATTTCTATTGACGCCAGCGTTTGCCAGCGGGCCGACCAGCTGGTTGGCCTTGCACCTAACTGTGTGGAAGGTGACACCCTTAGCCCTGTCTATGTGCAGTTTAATTTTCTAAAGAATTTTGTTTCGCTGCCAATTGTCTGAAACCTGGTTGACATTTCTACCCTGCTGGATCTTTTTGCAGTCTTGGGTAGCGACCATGGAGTCCCCCTCGACGAATAAGGGCCAGAAGTTCTGATCCAAGGCGATGGCGAGACCATGAGCAAGGGCATGAAGCTCAGCCGCATTGTTGGTAGTGTGTCCTAGATTTCCATAATATATCCAGAGGATTTGGCCTGCGTGATCTCTGAAGACACCACCAAGGCCTGCTTTGCCTGGGATATCTTTTGATGCCCCATCATAATTTAGCTTGATGTAGTTGGGTTCAAGAGGCAACCATTTGGGGTCAGACGACGTGGCAAGTGGAGAATTGTGATGCCTAGGAGAGTTGTGGATGGATAGGTCGAGAAGCGATAGGATGCAGAGATCTTCTCGAGTGGGGGAAGAAGTGGGGTCTGGCAGTTTGGCGATGGAAGTATATTCCCTTAGAGTCTATTTTATGGAATGAATTATTTGTTCTTCTTTCTTTTCTTGAATTTTGAAGATTCTAGCATTTCTTTCCTTTCAGATGGCCCAGCATAGGATTCCTCGAAAAAGGTTCCACGCCAGATTGATGAGAGGTTGATTGGAGAAGGAGGTGCGTCAATGATCTAAAGAGTTGAGAATGGAGGAGGGGTCCCTGTCCGAGGAGTTAAAGACAAGGAAGATCCAATTCCAGATGTTGGAGGCAAAGTGGCATTCATTTAACAGATGATTTGAAGTTTCACCATTCCTTTTGCAGAGCATACAGATGGAAGGGCCAATGAAGCCTTTCTTGATTAAATTCTCCCAGGTTAGAATTTTTCTGTGCATTACTAGCCAAAGAAAGAGAGAGATTTTTGGCCAGTGTTTGCGGTTCCAGAGAGTATGCCATTTGCTTTTAGTGGGGGTGGGAGTGGGGTGGGATAAGTAGCCATAGGCCTCTTTTATGTTGAATTGACTAGCAGCATTAGAGCCCCATCTTAGTTTGTCCAACTCCTGTTCCGTTTGAATCTACCTTTTTCCTAGCTCTTCAGCTAGATTTCTCCATTCCTGAGGGTGATTTTGTTGAACCCAGTCTGAGGCCTCTTGCTAGTGGGGGTGGGAGTGGGGTGGAATAAGTAGCCATACGCCTCTTTTATGTTGAATTGACCAGCAACATTAGAGCCCCATCTTAGTTTGTCCGGCTCCTGTTTCATTTGAATCTGCCTTTTTCCTAACTCTTCAGCTAGATTTCTCCATTCCTAAGGGTGATTATGCTTAACCCAGTCCAGGGCCTCTTGCCATTCCCTCCAACCAGTGTTTTCATCATTTTTCCAAAAATCTTTGACCAGCTTTTTTATTTTGGCTGTCCATATGAGTTTTGATTTGTTGGAATTGGTCTTGATTGAGATGAGGGCATTGCTCCCAAGCATCATCTCAGAACAATGTTGTGCCTCCATTTCTTATTTCCCAGAAGAAATGTTTTTGAACAGTTGCTCTATTCCCCCAAGCTTGATTCCAAACCGTGGAGCCCTTGATGTTGCCACAGAGCCTGATGAGAGTCTCCGAGCGGTGAGATGGGGCATATTTTGCGTTCCAAAGCACTGCCCAAGAGTTTTTTGGGCAGGTGATCCATCTCCACCAAGTTTTGGTGCCCAGTATTTTGCCCAGCAAATCTGGATCTCTGAGGCCAAGCCCTCCTTTTTTTGGTCTGCAAATTTTGTCCCAAGCAACAAGAGCCCATTTTCCTTTGTTTTCCTTGCCTTTCCATAAGAAGTCTCTTTGGATGGTCTTAAGTTGGTTGGAGATAGATGTTTGAGCGGCAATGGCAGAAGACTGGTATTTTTGGATGGCTTATAGAACAAAGTTGACCAGGACTAATCTACCAAAGAGATTCATGAATCTGAAAGACCAGTTGGCAATCTTTTTTTTCAGTTTGGTTACCAGAGATTCCCAATTAGCTTTAGCAAGAGGTTTATCAGTTAAGGGAACTCCGAGGTACTTGGAGGGGAAGGAACTAAGCTAGAAACCCAGAGTTCTTGCTATGTTAAGTTGAATGGGCTGGGAGGTATTTAGAAAGAAGATTTTAGATTTGGCTGTGTTAATGGAAGTGCCAGAGGCTTGGGCAAATTCAGCAAGAATGTTCTGAAAGGAAAGGGCTTCTTTGACAGTGGGAGAGCCCATGAGCAGAGTGTCATCCACAAATTGTTGGTGAATGGAAGCGGGGGTCGAGGGGTAGAGTTTTATGCCAGAGATTTTGCCATTTGAGGAGGTAGCCTATATGGAGTGGCTGAGACCTTCTGCCATGATGACAAAGAGGAAGGGTGAGAGGGGATCACCTTGCATGATTCCCCGAGAGGGGTTGATGATGGAGGAGGGGGAGCCATTAAGAAGAATGGAGAAAAAGGCTCCTGAAACCATGGCCATAATCCATTTTGTGCACTCCTTGTTAAAACCAAAAGCTTCCAACACTTTTCTGATATAATTCCAGTTGATTTTGTCAAAGGCTTTGGACATGTCCAACTGGATGAGCATGCCTAGTTTCTTCTGCTCCTTGAGAGAGTGAATGACTTCCTGTGAGAGGATAATGTTGTCCAAAATTTGTTTGCCTTCCACATAGCCTATTTGTTTGGGGGAGATGAGGAGGGGCAAGATGTTTTTTATGCGATTGGCCAAAACCTTGAGATGATTTTGTAAATGACATTGCAGAGGGAAATAGGACTGAATTGATCAAGGGAGTCATCATTTTCAGATTTGGGGATGAGGGTGAGGAAAGTAGCATTGAGGGCTTTTAGGACTGACTTTTGGATGCCGGATTCTTCCACCAAATGATGGAGCTCCGTTTTAAGCAGTGGCCAGTAGGCTTTGAAGAAGTCAATGGTGAAGCCATCCAATCCTGGGGCTTTTCCATTGGGCATGGTTTGGACTGCTTCTTCAACTTCATTCATGGAAACTTTCCTTATAAGCATTTGGTTGTGCTCCTTAGTTAAGATTGTGGGGATGTTTCTGGTGATTTTGTCTATTGCCTCCCCGTTGGCATTGTTAAACTTGGTGAGGATATCTCCAAAATACTAGTTGAGTTCCTCTTCTATTTCTGTGTGAGTGCTAAGGATGTTGCCTTATTGATTTTTTAGGCTTAGTATTCTATTGTGTTTCCTGTGTTGGATCATAGAACGGGGGAAGAATGTTGTATTTTTTTCTCCATCTTTGAGCCAGCTAACCCTGGATTTTTGGCGCCATAAGATCTGCTATTGAGCAGCTCTTTCCTCCCAGCTTTTTTGTAGCTTTAATTCCTCTTGCTTTTGTTGCTCAGTCATTCCATTATTGATGATGTTTTGTTGTAGGGCTTCCATTTTGAGTTCTATCAATTTCTTAGCTGCCATGATGTCTCCGAAGGCATTCTTATTCCATAGTCTGAGTTCAGATTTGATGAATTTCAGTTTCTGCTAGAAATTATACATTTTGCTATGTTAGGTCCCTATATTACTAGTATAACCCCCTTATTGTTATTATTGTAACCTTGTAACCCCCATTTTGTTATTATTGTGCCCTTAAATTATTATTGTTAGGTCGGCTAGGATTACATTGTGGCCCACTAGGATTACATTATGGCCACATGGACTCCTATATATAGAAAGGAGGTTTTGTAAATTGTATCATCCGAGAATTGTTCATTTATGTAATGTATTGGAGGTTGCCCCCTCGAATTGGCTTATTTCTAAGGCGTTGATATCTCTTTTCTTCTATTTTTGGAGCTGGTTACACAACATGCGCAAGGTGGGTTTGGGGGTGGACCACCATTCTTTCATTTTGTTCATGAATTCAGGATGATTGATTCAGAATGCTTCAAACCTAAAGGGCTTGTTTTTGGGACCTTCTGATAACTGGATTTTTAGAACAATGGGCCAGTGGTATAGGTGCTCAGAGAGGAGGAATCTATCTAGCCTGGAGGCTATCTGTCTTTCCCCACCTCTTCTGTTGTTCCAGGTAAAAGAGCCATTTTTGGTGGGGGTGTCTATGAGTCGAAGAGCATCAATAAGGTCCTAGAAGGCAACTAGATCTTTTCCACAAGATTGATCATCATATTAAAGTTGCCAGATATGATGCTGAGGGGATGGTTGAAAGAGCCAAGGTGCTTTTTTAAGCTGATTAACCAGGACATTCTTTCAGTAACAGAGTGAAGAGCATAAACATTGGTGATAGAAATCTTGTCCGTGGTGCCAATGATTTGAAGGACTGTGGTGAGGGCGTATTTGGAAGCCGCAGATTCACAAAGATGAAAGCAGGAGTCCTTCTAAAAGGTGGAAAGACCACCAGCAGTGCCCGATGCCGAGATTTCCATATGGTTGTATTGGTTTTTGAAGCAGGATCATTGAAGAACTTCCATTGAGTTTAGATCGCTTTTGGTTTCTTGAGGTAGGACGATGTCTAGTTTATCAGAGGCTATTCTAGATTTTAGAATTCTTTTCTTACTAGGGTTGTTCAGTCTTATAATATTTCAGGATGTACAAATCATTGAAAAATTTTGGGGGGTACAGTGATTGCTCTTATTTTTCCTTCATTGATGAGGCGAGCTCCCAACTCTTGGAGGAATTGGCTAGTAGACTTCTGGCCTCTCTTCCTGTTATGCCCTTTTGGAAATTTTTTCCCAGCACTTAAGTTGACCATTTATTAAAACTGCATGCTTTTGCCCTTGTTTTGTTGTTCTTGGATCTGGTGCATTCCTTCCTGTAGCAGGTAAGCCTCTTCAAGTTTTTGGATGTGCTCCCTGGGAATGGCTTCTATTCCATTTTTGTTCCATTCTTTTGCTATTTTCTGCAGATCCATTCCCATTAGGACTTGTTCAAACTCAGTTTCCTCTAGGGTGGGTACTTCCTGTATGTTCTCCATGTCAGTATCCTCTTGGTATTTCTCTCTTGTGTGGATTTGTTTTGGGCTTCCATATCCTTGCTTTTGTTTTATGTTGAGTTTTCCTGCTGCATGTTTGCTTCTTTCCTTGTGCTTTGTTGTCCTGCCTCCTCTTAAAGTGCGTTTAGAGCTTCAAAATTATTTTGTTGGGAGAACATGGGAGGGTCTTTCTTTGTGTATACTCTTTTGTTCTGCTTGTGTTTGTTTTCTGCCCTGGTGTATCCTTGGTCATCTTTTTTTCCTGCTTGATTTCCTTATTTTGGAGCCGTGTTTTGGGGACAGTCTCGAAAGAGATGTCCATGTTCATAGCATTTCCTACATATGAAAGAAATATGCTCATAGTCTATGTTTTGAGACGAGATGTCATCCATGTAGTTTAGTCTTATTGCTTCTGGTAGGGCGCCTGAGACATTTATGTAGGCACATATCCTTGCATAGGAGATGTAGTGTCCATTCTTGGTGCCCTCTGACATTTTTTTGTACTCTCCTAGCTCATCTTCTATTGCCTTCAAGACTAATGGTGCCCAGTAGTCTGTAGGTAAAGAGTAGAGCTGAATCCAAACTGGAACCCTGGTGAAGTCTTCTTTGTCTGGGGTGAATTTCTCCTTCCAAAATCTCATGTATAATCCTCCTGAGTTGAAGAAGTACGGACCCCCTTCAAATATTTTGTCCTGATCATCCAGGAGGGCGAAGACCACCGTGAATAAGCCCTTGGACACGAGATGTAGGTCAATATCTCCTTTTGGGTTCCATTTGGCATGAATCCACCCCTTTAGTGCTTGTTCTGTGGGCCAAATGCCCATAAATTTGCAGATAATTGCATGTTCATGCATGTACTCCCTGTAAACTGCAACATCCGGGTCCTGTATAATTATTTCTGGAGTTTTCCTTGCTTTTGGGTTGCATGTGTTTTGCTTCTTTATTTCTTCTTTTGATTCTGTGTCTTCTTTCACTTCTTCTCCAGTCTCATCCGAGGGGAGAGGGGTCTGGTTATTCTTTGTGGTTGTTGCTGTTGAGGTATCCATTGCCTCTTTTCCATGATTTTGCAGAGATGTCGTCGTCAGTTCGGGGTTTGGGCGAGAAAATGCTAAGCTTGGGGTGAGGCGGGTGAAGAAAGAAATGTTGCTTTTGGAGGTATGTCCTGCAGTGAGATCTCAATAGGATGGAGCCAGCGGGCCTCCATCTGCTCCCGTCGAAGAAGCCGGGGTGAGCTAATTAAGTTAGGCCCTACGTTGCACGGGTCACGTAACCACTAACAAAGCGCACGGCCCGCACCGAGGGAGGGTCGAGAGGCGGCGAGCTAGGTCAAAGCATCTAGATTAATCATCCAAAATAAGTTTGATAATTCTATCGTGTATCTCGTTGTTGTGGTGTCTTTTGTCAGGAACAACATTCAATCTGAGTCAACTTTATTTTGGTATTCAAGCTTCTCATCTTTTAAACACTTAATTTGTTCTAATAACCTTTGGTTAAGGTTCTTTAAGCATAAAATTTCCTCTTCTTTCCGTGATAGAGTTTCGTTGAGTTTCTTTTCAGAAATTTCTTTTTTCTTGTTCTAACTGGTGTTTCTTAGCTTTACATTTTCTCACTTGTGTAAGTAGTTTCTAATTATGCTCCTTCAAACATGAATTTTCCTTATTTTTGTTGGATATGACTTCTTCAAGCTCTTTTTGCTTCTTTGATACTGTTTCTAGATTCTCTTGAAACATTGGTTTTGAAATACCCTTAAGATATTTTGATGAAGGCATTATCAGTTCTAATTTCGTTGTCATGTCTTGGAACGTGACCATCTTCTTCTTGTAAGGGAACATCAAGAAAAAAATGATGTGTTTAAAATGAACGTACCTAGTTCCTTGAACCAAGGTCGACCAAGAATTAAGTCAACCTCTTTGTCAAGCATAGTTATGACACAGAATTGAGAAATGTACTCATAATGATCAATTGTCACTTGTAAATTATTAATTTCATATTTTTTTCGCCAAAAAGAAATTTTAGTTCGCCTATATTCGGCCCTAGAACTAATAGTTGATTTGCCAAATTAATATTAATTTAATTACCATCGATGTTTGGATTAATAGCGATACTAATCTCTTTCCTTTGGATACACCTTTTTAATGTAAATAATCTAAAATCTACAATTGGAATACCTTTATAGGAGAATCTTCCTTCCTTTATTTTCGAATTAGGCTCCATTTTTCTCTTTTTTCAAAGATTGACTCTATTTGTCATTAGTCAATATTTTGTGTTTTTTCCTCCTTTTACTCTTGAAAAATGCTTCCTTAATTTTGATTAAATTTTATTTTTTTAATATATATATATATATATATATATATATATATATATATATATATATTCACTTGGTATCGTAATAATCTTCTCTTTTTTTTCTTTTTTTTCCACACTTTCATTTATCTGCGGGATCCTTTTTTCTTTTTTCTTTTTTTAAATTAAAATTTGAACTTTCAATAACTTGAATATTTTATATATATATTGTATTTCTTTTAATTTTTGGACACTTTAACAGCATATATATATATATATATATATATATATATATATATATATATATATATATTGTCCCAAAATCAAATCACTTCACTATTAAATACTTATGTTCACTTCTATAATTGTCCCAACTCATGGAAAAAAGTCACGTCTTATGACATAGAATCATTCATTTTCTCTCACCTTAACAGGGTAATTTGATATCGAAAGAAAAAATAAATTATGTGCAGAATGAATAAGTTTATACAGATTGCAACTATGGTAGGCAACTTGCACCGTATAGGTGAAATTAATATGGTAGCGGATGTTGGTCGAACTACAGATTGTATATGGATGATGGATTAGATTGTCGAATCTATTAACACTCTGATTCTAATTCTGATTTTGATTGGGGCGTGCTTCTCTAATTTATGCCCTAATTTCTACAAGGATCGAGTCAATTGTGCATTTGTGGTTGTAAGGAGGCATTTGTGGCTATACGATGCAGAGGTGGCGGATAGCAAGCACAATGGTTGTGGTTGTGTTGCGATTTAACGTAGTGGCTGGAGGAGGCGGTTGATCGAGCGGTCACAGTGGCCTGGTGGTACGACTGCAGTCACTGTGGACAAGAGACGGCAGCGGCAGGTGGGGAGAGTTGACGAGGGTGAAAGGCGGCAATTAGCACAGAGAGGTGGATGTAGGCAAGCATCTGAGGGTTGTGCGGTTAGATTGCTGAGTTTTTGGCTCCCAGCAGATACATGCAGTGGGTGGTTGAACGTCGAGGGTGGCGGTGACTACGTATGCTGGTGGCAGTTGTAGTGGTGTATTCGAACCTGTCAGCAATTGTGGATGACGGCAGGGTTGTGGCAACCAGGTAAGTCGCCTTGACTTTTTCTTTTTATTTCTTTTCCTTTATATATATATATATATATATATATATATTTTACTTTATAATTCAATTTTTTTTTTAATGCACTTTTTGGTTTCTATAGTTTTCTTTTTTCTTTTTTTAAGACTCTTTTTAATTATTTTTATTATTATTATTATTTTTAACTTCCAATGTAACAAACAAAGTTTGTATACTCAGAGGAATGCTCTGATACCAATGTAACGAATAAGGTTCGTATACGCAAAAGGAATACTCAGAAGATATAGTATACGTAAAATTCCATTATAGGACTATATATTATATAAGAATTGTATTAAGGATATGAAATGATTACAATGAGAATAAGGGTCTGCTTGTATACCCTAGGCAAGTACCCCTTCACTAATGGACATGTTCATAGAACATGTCTCTTCAAGACTATTAGTTAGTTAATCATTAATTATGATTATTATTATTTACATTATTTTTTATTAATTTTATATAATTTTTATTCATAACAGATGCAAGAAGCTATTGGCAGTTGAAGTTGATTGAATTTGAGCTTGTTAATTAGTCTACAAGTTAATTGACTCATTGTCATATATGAAAGACCCTTCTTAGGCATGTAAAGAAAAATATTTGAGTCAAAGTTTGAGTCAAAAGACCCTCCAAGACCTCGTCATAGTGCAAAGATCAAGTCGGCCTACACACATGGACAAGTCGGCCAAAAAGGTTCAATTCGACCTAGTGGAAGACCTATATAAAGGAGACTTTGACCTCACTTGGAAGAGACGTAATTCACTCACCAATTCGTGCAAGGAAGAGTAGGAAGTACGAAGGAGAGAGAGACTAATAGAAGACAAGACAAGCGAGTTTTCTTATTTGTTTTTGGGCTATACTCTCTATTGACCACTCTATGTCAACAACCCTATAGCAGTACACCTCTTTCTTCGCAAAAGGGATTTCATCATTCATACCATCCAGGATTCATCAGTAGTCTTCAGTTTGTTAAAGATGTAAACCCATTCTGCATGTTTATAAGGTAAATGATCTTAGTAAGACTATCATGTATGTAACAACCTAGGTAAATCTATTGTTTTGGTGATGATTTCTATCCTAGGAGGTTTTTTGTCTCACTAATTCATCTGTCTCTAGACACAAATGATCGGCAGAGTTTTTTCCTCCAGCCTCACCCCAAAGCTAAGGTGGATTTTGTCATCAAGATCTTATGTAAGTCCTAGTGTTTTTTATCAAATCTTTGTAGACATGATTTGGGAATAATTTAGCTAGTTGGCTAGATTATTTTATTTCAAGTCTCTTGGTCTACTAGATCATATTTCAGTCACAGAATTGGGTAAATAATTGAGGGTCTATGAAAAACGGGTGTTCCCCCTTCATGGGTTAGAATGTAATTATCTCATGTAAAAAATATTTTAGCCATAGTGCTAAAATATTGGCGGGTTGGAAAAAATTAATAATCCCCTCATGTGTCAATTAATTCAATTTTCTGGAAAAAATAAATTAAAATAATATAAATTAAAATAATCCTAAGTCAGAAATTTAATTAATTAGAGTCAAAGTTAAGTCTTAGGAAAAATAAATTCTCCAAATTAAAAAATTCATGGGTTTTAGAAGAATTAATTTTTGGGGGTCCTCCACCAAGGGAGTATTGAAAATTTCAAGAGATTTTGGATCCCTGGGCCTTGGTGGTTATGTCAAAGTCCATTTTTTGAGGAAATTAACTCAAAATAATTAATTTTGAGTTAATTAAAATTAAATTAAATGAAAAAATATATTTTTCTTCAAAAATTAAAATAGTTTCGACAGTGATGATTAAAAGATCATTAAATCTTTCCTGCAGCCTGCTCTCTCGCCCTCTGCCCACGTCATCGAAAATATTACCCTAATTGACCCCTAACGCAGCAAGTTTCAATACAATTTTTTTTTAAGTGGCCTTTGGCGCTTTAAAAAATTAAAATCTTCATTTTTCCTCCTAACATTTATCACACTTAAAAAATTCTTCATTGGCCTTAAAAAAAAAAAAAAAATTCTTTCATTCTAAACATTACCAAATTCAAAATAAATAAAAAATCTTTATTTCAGTGACCATTAAAAATTTAAATTTGCTTTCCTAGACATTAATTTTTGAATTTTTGTGATAGGGGTTTTGGACCATTAAGTTCTTAAAAAAAATTAATTTAAATACTTAAATTTATTTGTGGGAAAGAAATTAAAAATCCTCATAGTCAAGGAAATATAATTTCCAAAAAAATTCTGAGTTTGACTATAGGAGAAAAAAATATTTTTTTGAGTTTGAGTCATTAGATAAATCAGTTAATTCCAGAATTATTCGAAGGAGTGTTTCTTCATTAAATTGGCATTAATTAGCATTTAAATTTCACTGCTATCTTGAATGTTAAATCGTTGAAATTTAAGTGCTTAGGCTTTCATTATTTGCATGCTTCAGACTAAGTATTGTGATCTTTGGTTTTAACTTTTAATGCTTGACATCTATTGAGATCACTCACATTAATTCATTGCCTAAAAAGGAAAATTAACTCTATGTTTGGGTCTATTTACTTGAATTATTGGATATTTCTTGAATAATTGTTTTTGGCAATTTTTCAAGTAAATTGTGATAAGCATTTTTATTGAGTACTCTATTGTGGAATTGTGGTAAATCGTCTATCTTTCGGTTCTTGAAATTGAGTATTTTGAGTATCTGCATAATTGGGATTTCTCATTGAAATTTTCTCTTAAGTACTTAGTGTTTAACTCAGAATAAATTGTAATCTAAGTGCTTTGAGTCTTTAACATTTCGTTTCATCTTTTAATCATTCCTTGCATTTGCATTTTAAGCTTAGTCGTGCATATTAAAAATTCACCTCCAAGCATAAGCTTGGTTGATAGATCTTTAGGACAAACTTTCTCGTTTAGCTTGAGGTGCCCTGGCAACTCTTCGGTAGTTAACATAGTGACCTTGCAGTCGTCAAAGCCACAGTCTTTGCAGCGCCGTAGGCACCGAGTGATAGGAGCACAATGGGAGGTATCGTTAATCAGGCCCTAGCCTACTTCCTATTGGCTTCCTTCTCACAACTTACCTTGGAGCCCAACTTCAAAATAGTTATAGGAAAGCCAAATTTAGAATGGGCATTTTAATAAAATTAACCAAGACTTCTACATTTCACTTAGTCGTAAGAATTGCATTTCATATAGGCTACTTGATCATTCATTAAAGCAACGTTTGTCATCTTGTTACTTGGTAAACCATTTATCTTGCAAGACTTTTTCTTCTGAGCACTATAGTTTAAAGGCATTGGTCTCATAACTTTAGATCTAGTTTGTCTAAATCTATTTGAATATCTTAAACATTGCTCAATTAATCTCGCATGCATTTAATTTAAGTCAAGTTAATAAGATAGCTCTCATTGCATTTCTTAGAACTTGTTGGTTCCCAACAAGTTTTCCTTCATCATCCATCTTTCACCTTTTAGGGACTACCCCCCTTAGCTTTCCTAGGAGATAGCTAGAACGGAGTGAGCAAAGTTTAGAGAGACAGCCTTTGTCCTGAGCGTTGTGGCCCTTGGTGTACACTTTGGGTGACAACACTCTCCACACGTGCAAAGGAATTAGGGCATTTATTGCTACAGTAAAGGCCAAGTTGCAGGAGTTGAGTTAGGGCATCAAGAAGTACACCTTGCAAGTTGAGTTATCTAGGAGAGAGGATCAATTCTAGCGAAAGAGGAAAGGAGAAGAATTTACCATTATTTTCCACATGTGCAAAGGCTAGAGTTTCTGGAGAAAAATTTGTTGGGAAGGTCGAAGTTGCAAAAGAATTTGTTGGGCAGGTTGTAAATTTATGTAGATGTTCTATGCTTGATGCAACTTTACTTTTTACTACAGCAATCACATAAACAATCAAGTAAAATGTTGATAGAACATACCAGAGGATCTTATAGAAGACAAACCAGAAACAGAGGAATGTGGTGGTGTGTTACGGCAGTCAATAGGATGCTTCAACCAGCAAAGTCTTCTTGGTCGGCCAACCCAGCTTGTATCACAACAGCCCTCAAAACAGTCACTCGGTCAACCCAAAGTCAACCCCAGAAAAGTCAACGCTGTCCAGAAAAGTCAATGCAGGGCAGCAGCAAAAAGGTCACCGCAGCTCCATCTTCGGTCAACCGTTTGACCTCGGTTCTTGTGCCAATGTGTAAGGCCTTCCAAAATCGAAGTCTCCACCAATTTTCAGCCCTTTTGGACCATGTGTTGACCAAAGTAAACACTGGTCAAACTAGCGTGGAAACCCTAGCTGCAGTGAGCTGCAGTAAATTCGGTCAAACCCTTGCTGCAGTGATTCGTCCTCTTTCCCACGTGTGAACCGAATTTGCCTCCAACGAGCTCGTACTAAATCAGAAGAGGAGATGTGTGTGATGAGAGTGAGTGAAATGATCTCCAACGTTGACTATATATATATCCATCATTGAGGTGTGTGACACATTTGCTGGGGGTGTAAAATCTTAAGGCCGACCTGCACATATTTGAAATTATTAAAAATAAATTCAAAATAAATGTTCCGCTCATCAGATTAAGATCAATTTTATATCGATCTTACACCTCTTTGAAAAAGGAACCCAATAAAAATATTAGTATCTTCATCTGAGCATCACAACATGGAGTTTGGACCTATTTGTCCAATTTTAACACTCCCTCTCAACTAGGGAAAACTCCATCCACCTGTGCAATCAAACATTGTGCGTGGGGCCCAAACACACCAACAAGGTTCGGCAAGCCTAGCCTTATGGTTGCTTATAGCTCCGAGAAGCTATCCCCAAAGCCCCCCAGAGCTCCCAGAGCTCATCATCCAACAGGACCCACATCATAGGGTCGTTCTACGATACCAAGACTCTCACGAAAGGTTAGGAACTTGACCTTCCCCAGGGGCTTTGTGAGAATATCCGCGACCTGCTCATCAGTTCCTATATGATCGAGCCTTACGGCGCCTCGCTGTACCATATCCCGGATAAAGTGGTACCTGATATCAATATGCTTGGACCAAGTGGAACACAAGATTCTTAGACAAGCGAATCCCACTCTAGTTATCACAGAGTATCACGGTGGTATCTAGCACATGTCCGAACAGCTCACTGAAGAGCTTTCACAACCAAACTACTTCACAACAGGCCATACTCACTGCAATGTATTCGGCCTCTGCAGTGCTCAAAGCCACCGACTTCTGCTTCCAGCTCATCCATGAGATCGAAGCATAACCAAGATTGAAGCAGCATCCCGTTGTGCTCTTACAACCCACCACACTGCCAGCCCAATCAGCATCACAGTATATCCAAGGAGTGTCACGCTCCCGGCAGTGTATCTCAGCCCATGGTTTATCGTGCCCCGAAGATATCTCAGGAGATTCCTGACACCAACCCAGTGAAAGTGATGAGGCTCAACCATCTGTTGACTCAAAGTGTTCACTGCAAAACATATATCTGGATGGGTGTTCACTAAGAACATCAAGGCCCCTACGAGTTGACAATACTCAGTAGGAATTGACAATATGGGCCCAGCAGCGCTGCCACTCAACTTCTTGAAGTTGAGCTCCATTGGTGTTGACACGGACTTGCAGTCCACCATACCAAATCTTTCCAGAAGCTTCACAATGTATTTTCCTTGAGAAAGGAAAATCTCGCTAGGTCTCTGCCAGACCTCCAGGCCTAGCAAGTAGTGCATCAGTCCTAGGTCCTTCATCTCGAACTCAGCAGCAAGCTCCCTCTTGCACTGATGAATGAGAGGGCAGCACCTATCAGGAAGAGGTCATCCACATACAGCACCAGAATGAGAGGGTTTCCTTTGACAACCTTGAAGTAAAGGTTCGGATCAACATTACTTCGAGTGAAGCCCAACTTCATCAAGTAGCTATCTATCCTCTAGTACCAAGCTCTGGGTGCTTGCTTCAGCGCATATAGGGCTTTCTTCAACCTGCAGACATGGGTGTCCCAATCCTGGACTTCGAACCCCAGAGGTTGTTCCACATATACCTCTTCCTTTATCGCACCATGCAGAAATGCGGTCTTCACATCCATCTGATGAAGACTCCATCCTTGCGTAGCAGCAAGGGCTATAATAGATCGAATGGTGGTATATCGGGCCACAGGTGCAAATATGTCATCATAATCTATGCCTTCCTTTTGAGAGAAACCACGAGCAACAAATCTTGCCTTGAACTTTTCAGCACTTCCATCAGATCCATGCTTGATCCTGTAGAGCCATTTCGAGGTGACAACTGCTTTGTCCTTTGGTCTTGGAACCACATCCCAAACATCATTCTTCATAATGGACTCATACTCTTCGTGCATAGCATCCTTCCAGACTTGATGCTTTACGGCTTCCTCAAAGGATCCAGGCTCGGATTGTACAATAGTACTCATGGCTGCTAGATACCCTTGGTATCTACTCGGCTTCTTTCTTTCACGGAATGTCCCCCTTGGGGCCATATGTCCCTCAGCATCCTCGAGAGTGTCCCTGAGCCATGATGGTCTCTTTCCTAGTGAAGGAGGTGGATCAATCGGATCCATTGGTCCTTCAACATCAGGCATCGTTTCATCCTTCGGTTCCTCTTGATTTCCAGGCCTTGCTTCATTATCTTCCTCAGATCTCGGAAGATTAACTACTTTCCTCAGGGAAGTATCTTCGTCAAAGGTGACATCGTGTCATATCTCCACTTCCCTTTGACCAGGCACATAGACTCTATAGGCCTTCGAAGTTTCACTATAGCCCACAAACATTCCTTTCTTTCCAGAAGCATCCAACTTGCTCCTCTTTTCTTTCGGCACACGAAAGTAAACAGTACATCCAAAAACTCTAAAATGTGAGACGTCAAGTTTCTTACCAAAGAAAACCTCTTCGGGATTTTTGGATTCTAGAGCGGAATGCGGGCATCGGTTTTGCATGTACACAGCAATATTTGCAGCTTCTCCCCATAAAAACTTCAGCAGACCTTGGTCACATAGCATGGCACTGGCAGCTTCCACAATGGTCCTGTTCTTTCGTTTAGCAACACCATTTTGCTCGGGAGTATAGACAGTTGTGGTCTCCCTCTTAATGCCACCTTCTCTGCAAAAGTCCTTGAACTCATTTGTCTCATATTCAGTGCCATTATCAGTTCTCAAAATCTTGATCTTCTTCCCTGTCATATTTTCCACCAAGGCTTTGAATGTACAGAACCACATGAAAGCCTCATCCTTCTTCTTTAAGAAGTATATCCAAGTTTTGCGAGAGAAGTCATCTATGAACGTCATATAATATGAACAACCTCCCAAGGATGTTACGGGCAGCATACCAGATAGATCAGAATGGATCAATTGCAAGACATTAGATGTCTTTGTGACACTAGAGGGGAAAGGTCCCCTTACATGCTTTCCTTTGGCACAACCCTTACATACACCTTCATGATTATTTGGAAACTCGGGCATCCCTGTCACCACCTTCCTTGCTTCGGGAAGGGCTTTGTAGTGAAGGTTTCAAAACCTTCGGTGCCATAGTTCAGTCTGTTGGATAGTATCACATGTCATTACTCCCAGCGGACTTCCTCCAACCTGGTAGAGTGTATCAACTCTAAACCCAATCGAGATAGCTTCCTTGAAGCTCTTCTTCAACATGAGCACCTTTCCATCAGTGAATGCCACATTGAAGCCTTTGTCTTCCATGGCCAATATAGATACAAGGTTCTTCTTCAAATTTGGTACATAGAGTACATCTTGCAAGTGGAGGACTTAACCTTGAGACAAGTGGAGGGTCACAGTCCCTGTGCCTTTCACGGGATATGTGGCATTATCTCCAAGGATAATTTCCAGATTAGTATCCTTCTCAACCATATCAGAAAGTGCTTCCTTGAACCCAGTGATATGCCTTGAGGCACCGCTATCTATCAACCAGACATCCATAGCATCAGGTGGAGATGTAACAGAGAGGGCAGATACAAGAATATATTCATTTCTTTTATCAACAACATGTGATTCCTCATACCTGGAGTTTCTTGACCTTTTAAAAGGTTGATAATTTCCGTCGGAGGGAGCATTCCTCTTTTCCTTGGACCTGGTGTTCATTTGATTGCCATTTCTCCGGTTGTTGTTGTTATCATCACCATCGAGAGAATCCTTCTTGAAAGGACATTCTCTAGCATAGTGACCAGGCCTATGACAAGTGAAACACTTGCCCTTCTTTCCTTGGGACCCTGCTTTTCCCTTGTTCTTTGGACCACCAGAGTTCTTCTTTCTAGAATGAGCAGCGTATGCAGCGTTTCCTCCATTTCCATACTCCTTCATTGTTGATTCTTCTTGAACGCATCTTGACAGTACTTCGTCAAAGTCAGGTATCACATTATTATTTAGAATGGTAGTGTTGAACACATGCCATTCAGAGGAGAGTCCTCCAAGTGCGGTGAGTACCATCTCTCAATCAGCGATTGACTCTCCAATAGCTAGCAGATTGTTCATGATTTCAATTAGCTTCAGAAAGTATGATTGGACAGACTCATCCCTGCCTTTCTTCAGATTCTTCAATTGATTCTTGAAGAATAGTACTTGATTCGCATTGTTGGCCTTGAACATGAGGATCAATTTATCATACATCTCTTTGGATGTGCCCAACTCAGAGATGTAGGCCACCAGACTTTTATGAATGGATTCCCTGATCATCAGCTTTGCTTTGATCTCCCCCTTCTTGTACTTTGTTTTGGCAGAAGCAGTAGCAGTGGATGGAGGTTCTTGGATTTTACCCTGCAAACAGTCCATGACATCTTGGTCTTCCAATTTGAGATCGAATATCATCTTCCAAGCATGGAATTCATCCTTCCCAGTCAATTTGTCATCCTCCTTGAAGCCATAGTTTGTGGAACCCATTTTCTTCTTCGGTGATTGCAACAAATAGGGCTTGTCTTCACCTCAGCTCTGATACCATGTAAATTTATGTAGATGTTCTATGCTTGATGCAACTTTACTTTTCACTACAACAATCACATTAACAATCAAGTAAAATGCTGATAGAACATACCAGAGGATTTATAGAAGACAAACCAGAAACATAGGAATGTGGTGGTGCGTTATGACGGTCAACAGGATGCTTCAACCAGCAAAGTCTTCTTGGTCGGCCAACCCAGCTTGTGTCACAACAACCCTCAAAACAGTCACCCTGTCAACCCAAAGTCAACCCCAAAAAGTCAACGCTGTCCATAAAAAGTCAACGTAGGGCAGCAACAATAAAGTCAACTCATCTCAGTCTTCGGTCAACCTTTTGACCTCGGTTCTTGTGCCAATGTGTATGGCCTTCCAAAATCGAAGTCTCCACCAATTTTCAGCCCTTTTGGACCATGCATTGACCAAAGTCAACGTTGGTCAAACTAGCGTGGAAACCCTAGCTGTAGTGAGCTGCAGTAAATTCAGTCAAACCCTTGCTACAGTAATTCATCCTCTTTCCCACGTGTGAACCGAATTTGCCTCCAAGGAGCTCGTACTAAATCAGAAGAGGAGATGTGTGTGATGAGAGTGAGTGAAATGATCTCCAACGTTGACTGTATATATATATCCATCATTGAGGTGTGTGACACATCTGCTGGGGGTGTAAAACCTTAAGGCCGACCTGCACATATTTGAAATTATTAAAAATAAATTCAAAATAAATGTTTCGCTCATCAGATTAAGATCAATTTTATATCGATCTTACACCTCTCCGAAAGAGGAACCCAATAAAAATATTGGTATCTTCATCTGAGCATCACAACATGGAGTTTGGACCTAGTTGTCCAACTTTAACACAGGTCAAAGTTGCAGAAGAATCTGTTGGGAAAGTCGAAGTTGTAGAAAAATCTGTTTGGCAGGTCGAAGTTGCAGAAGAATCTACTGGATTGAAATTGCGGAAGTTGCTAAGGTTAAGGCTGTTGGAAAACAAGAAAGATTTGACTTGGTCTTGGAGGGCCTTGGTCAAGGGTCATAGGTCTTGGAATTCGTCAATTGAAGTTCTATAAGAAGAGAAGAATACTTGTGGGTTTTCCTCTCAGTTGGAGAGGTTTTTTCCTTGGTCGATCGCCTATATTTTGTGTCCTCTTGTCTTATTGTTCTTTATGGTTTGGTACCTGTTTGATGAAAAGAACACTAAATATAATCAAGAGAAAGAAGAAGCTAATTAAGTTAAGTATAAACACATCACAACGTTATCGAAGAAAACTAACACACAAGCTAATTGCGCTATGTTCTCAACATGGGATCACGGTGAGAGTCGACAAGACGAGCGGCAAAGAAGGATGCTCGAAGAGGCGGAAATGCAAGAAGATCATCAAGCTTCTTGATCTTCAAGAAGGACCACTCATCTCAAGGATCATCGCATCTCAAAGAAAGAAGACCTTAAAACCCTAGCTCATCCAACAAAGAGTTATACACTTTAAGAACCCTTGAGAAGCTCAAACCATCATCATAAAGAAAATATCTACAAGACCCTACCTCCACTCAAAGAAGGGCTACTCATTGAAGCATCTTGAAGTCCAAGGAAAGCAAGAAGGGGTGTTGTCATCATCATCACGGAATCAAGGTGATCTCCCTCTCTTTGAAGGATCACTTTTGAAGGAAGACATTTTCATCAAGAAGACATCTTTTAACATCATCATCAAAATCAAGAAGGTATCAAGTGTTGATTTTTGTAGCATCGGAAAGTGTTCACGGAGCTCAAAATTTGTAAAAATAAGGCTTGGACATCTAATATTCAAAGAACCATAAATGTCATTTTATTGAAATTCACTCGGTTCATGTGCTTATTATATTAATTAATTATTTTAGTGAAGACCCTAAGTCCAAACTTAGCGAAAGTAAATAATTAATGGGTATTAATAAGACAGAGTGTGAATCTTGTAGAGAACGAAGATCAAGTCAAGTTTTAATCTTAGCCATTGATTAGACTTCTAATTTGGGCCATTGATTCATCATTGAGAAAATTATAAAAGAAGGCTTGAGGGTCATTTGAAAACCAAACTGGGCACATACTCAGTAACCCGAAGGAGATTGATTCTGAAGGAATAGAATTCGTTTTCAGAGGGAGAGTTGCGAGCGGTGTTGGGGAGGCGGATGGAGAAGAGAGGTCGGCAGTGGTTGAGCATGAGGACAAAGGGACGCAGAGGGGCCACGAAGGTAGTACGAGCTGCGAGCGCGATGAACCCCGCCAAAGAAGTGATGCGATCCCGGGTGCGGGGAGCGCGAGAGAAACACACAAAGCCCACGCAAATAGAGTCGGGGGCTCTTCTGGGTGTCAGAAAATTTTCAGGAGGGTCCAGGAATTTTGTTTCAGGTGTTTTTTGAATATATTTGCCAGTGTTTTCCTTGTAAAGAATCATTTGCTGAAGAATAATAATAAAACCCTCATCTGCTACACCAATTTTCCCACATTGGTTTTTTTTCCGGGGATAGTTGTCCAAAAATAAGTGTGTACATGTGATTGTTTCTTATGCTTATGTTCCTTATTGTTTCTTTCTCTGCATATGTAATTGTGAATGTTGCAGTAGTATTTATTTCGAAATTTACTGATAGATTTATGTAAATAACTTATCAGAGTAATAAGTAGAAGAAATAAATCTATCACTGCAACTGTATATTTCTAGATTGAAATTTTCACATCAAGTTGAAGATATTGTCATCAAGAAGCATCTTCACTTTGTGAAAATTCCTTAAATCTCTGGAATCCTATTGCAGCAACTAGAAGATATTCACCTAATTGTTAATTTTAACTTGACAATCTATTTGAAGTTTACTATGGCAAACACTGAATACATCACACTGCAACCTACACAAATAAACTGCAGAAGAAATACCAGTGCGGAAACAAACTGAACAAGAATAGATCACACACATTTGACACAGTTATTTTTGGACTAATGTCCCAGGAAAACCTAATGCGGAAAAACGGGTACGCTTAGCCGAGGTTTGTCTGTTATAATATGGTGTTTAAAGGTACAAGAACGCGGTTGGCCGATCGTCGAA
This sequence comes from Pinus albicaulis, assembly GCA_034641835.2. Classification (NCBI taxonomy): domain Eukaryota; kingdom Viridiplantae; phylum Streptophyta; class Pinopsida; order Pinales; family Pinaceae; genus Pinus; species Pinus albicaulis. Next base: position 1,436,728,529 of record CM076579.1, read on the forward strand.
TCATGTAGGCGACGAGAAGGTCTTGTGAGATGCGCCCACTCCTCCACGAACACAACGCCCCATTAGGCACCCAAAGCTGAGTGCTCGCCGGTCTGCACGTCACAACTACGATTTCCTTGCCTCTCTGTTTGATCTTTCTCTTGGCTAGAAATTGAGGTCTTCTAGCCTCCCGAAAATCTCTCCAGGATCTGGCACTAGCCCAACACTGTCTCCTTTGCAAAACTACAACTTTCCTTCAGGCTCTGCGCAGTGACTGCATAAGCACTATGTCACTGGCTCTACACTGCCTCCGTGGCTCTCTCTGTCTTTGTTGCTATGCACTCTACGGCTCAGGAATCCTTCCAACCAGAATTACTGCCCCTCTTTGCAAAAGGTCTCTCAACCGAAGTTTCTCCCTAAGCACTACTCACTAAAGAAATCGATCTCTTGATCTTTACTCTGCCAAATGTGTTTTCCAAATGACCCTTCAAGCCATTCTTATAGTCTTCTCATTGAAACTTCAACGGCCTAGATTAGATCTCTAATCAACGGCTAAGATTATATAGATCCGCCTTTTCTAGAACATTCATGCCCATATTCTATTAATTCCCTTTTAATTATTTTATTTTCCTAAGTTTAGACTTACTGTCCCTTTAAAAATAATTAATTATTTTAACAGAATACAATCTAGGTGGAATTTCACCAAACGATTTCTGGGTTATCTACAGTACATGTGTCTAAGCCTCTCTACAAATTTTGAGACTTAGAGCACATCCAATTCTACCCCAAAATCAACACTCCCTCTTACAAAGGAATGTGCTCTAGTAATACACCCTCTGAGTACTGCTCTGACTCTGTAACATCTCCCTCTGCGCTGTTGATGTCTAACACTGTTGCCCATCACCTCTGCACAAAATGCTGCAACTGTACTGCTACTGACACCGCCACTATCAACACTGCATTTGTACAACAACTCCCTCTCAATTTTGCATCTATGTTGTTGTTGTTGACTCTGCCACTGCGAATTGCTACTGCATTGCATCATAGTTGCTTACTGCAACTGAAAAACATCCAAAATTTCACAAGTATGATGCATCTCGGTGATGAAGATCTGACTGCTGCTAACCATTGCGTTGTCCTTCTGAAGTTGATGCGCTGCTACTGGCTTTTGCACTATGCCTTCTTAAACTACTGCCAACTCTGCTCTGCATTGCTCACTCTGGTGATGTTAACTACTGCACTGTCACTTCTGCACTCCTCTGCACCAACTGGCACTCGTCCATCCTGTTACTTATGATTTGGGCTCTCGTAGCAAGGTGATGATCCGAGAGGTGGACTCCTCAAGGATCCTGCCCAACTTGTAGATCTCTGGGTCTACAACTCCAAATCACCCCACCTCCCTCTTGAAGGTATATGGGAAATCATACCAAATTCCTCATGTATCTTCGTTGCTTCGGCTTGAGTATCATGCTTTTCAATCTTGTCCTTCTTCCTGAGAGGACATTGTGTGGCATGATGTCCCATCTCGCCATACTGAAAGCATTTGATCTTTGAAAGATCCTTCTTCATGTTGCATTGCTCTTGCTACCCCATTGATGCAAGGGTTGCATTCTCCTCCTCCTCCATCTTGACCTTCAAACCACCGCTGCTGTTGCCCTCAAGTTGACACTTGGGTAAGTCCCTCCTCATCTCTTCTTGCTAAAGACTTGCCCACATCAACTCCCAGTCCGACAAATTCTCTCTGCCAAGGATGCTTTGGACAAAGGCTTGATAGCCATCAAACACAGAGTTGAAGGTCAATCTGACCATCTCTGTGGCCTTATGAGTTGATCCCACAGCTGCCAATTGATCTTGGTTTTCCTGAAGTCTAGACAGGAATGGATCAATCCACTCTCCCTTTTGCATCCTGGTGGTCCGCTTTTCTCTTCCACAAACGTCTTTCGTTGCTCGGAAGATCCCTCATACAGCGTAGCTGTTACACAGTAATTTGTCACCGTCCTTACCATTCCCCGTCCCGCACAATGGAGGACCCATTTTGTGACCTGTGAACATTGTCATGCCTTGAAAACATCATCAATGCATTCCTCTAAGCATGAGCTTCATTTGCCCTTAAGACATCTCCTTGCAAAAATCATGAAAAACATCTCTTTTTGCATTGGCGCGGGCAGACAGTTCAGCACTCGCGCCAATGGGGAAAATCCTACAAAGAGGCTGCGCCAACTGGCGCTCTGTCCCAGAGCAGTAGTCGCGCCAGCCAATTTAAGGAGTGTTTTTTAAATAAATATGGCGGAAGTTGTGTTTCAACAAACTCAAAAACCATTGCCTATCTTGAGTTGGGAGGTTTGGCTGCGGGAGTTCTATGGAAGGGAAGTGGTTTGCCACCTCCCATGGAACCTTCCTTGTTGATAGGGCCAATCCCACAATAATAGGGATCCCAACTCCCTCCTTCCCCATCTATAAAAGCCTGCTCAATTCCATGGCAAGCTAGTCTTGAAGTGCCTAAGCTTTGAATTTCCAAATTCCCAAGAGCCTTTGTGCTGTAAGAGCCCTCTTTCTTCCCTTAAGGCCGACTCAAGTAAGGAGACTATTGTCGAGAGACTCAGGAGAGGTTTGCCCTTTCCCTGGCGAGCTTTGCGAGACGTGAACGACTGGAGACCCATCCGAAGGGGAACACGACGTCAGAACATTGGTTGTAATCTTTCTTCGATTTTTATTTAATGAATGATTACGATTATGGTTCCACTCTGTTTTCAATGATTTTAATATGAGTAATATCCTTTCTGATTGATATTGAGTTACGTATGCCGGATTTTATGCTTGTATCTGTTTGTTTCTTGCATGTGCAGGTGTCCGTCCGCGGAGATCGTGGAGGATCGTGATCTGCCGAGGCTGAGGAACGGGAACGCTTTCTTCTTCAGATCGTAGCATTGGATTCCAGGTAGGCTTCTATCTCTAGTCTTTCCATTCGTAACTAGGAACTTGCGTCGTAACATTTTCGATTGTTGCTAGACCCCTGCTGGGCTAGTAGGGATCGCCTCTGTCCGCAGAGGGGATTTACCTCCTCAACAATTTGGCGACTGCAATTGCTCTTCATTTTCATCCAGTTTTTAATAGTTTTACCCTATAAATCAGTTCTGTAGAGCCACTTTTGAAAATTTAGGGCCGCGCTCATTGGCGCGGGTATGGGGCACGGACCCGCGCCAATGAGCTCTTTCATACAAAGGGCCTGCGCCACGTGGCGCGACTATTCACAAAACAGCCGCGCCAGCGGCCGAACCTAAAAACCCGCCTAAAATTTCAACATTTAGACCAAATTGCATGGAATTTGAGACTCATCAGAAATCTAACTAAGGGTTCATGGCCATATGAATGCAGGTAATCGATCAAAATGGCAATTGAATGGAAAGAACGAGAGCATGGAGAAGAGGATGAACAAGCCATGCAAAGTCAAGCTTGCATGAATGCACTTAGAAACTGTGAACTGAAAAAGTTCTTCCTCACACCGTGTCTACGAGCTCAGCCCGAGCTCCTCCAGTATTTAATCAGTATCTGGGATGAACATGAACAGGTGTTCAGGTTACGAGACCAGGTATTAGAGCTGGAGGTTTCCGATGTTTATTTTATCACTGGATTGTCCCGCAGAGGTCCGATCCCGGTGTTAACTGGAAGCAGACCATCTGGGGAAAAGATGGAAGAAGTGATGGCACGAGTGTGCCAAGGAGCACAAATGGGATCAGGTAGCAAGAAGGTGGATATCCACACTATCCCTGATCTGGCATTGAGAGTGGTCCTCCATACCATCACGCGGGCTGCTAGGTCGCAGGCACTGCACGAGGCCACAAAGGCCCAACTCCTCTTGGCCTCAGAATGCATGAGTCCCCTGCTGTTTGACTGGGCAACAGCAGTAACAATCAATATGAAAAGGCAGCTCACAAAATGCAAACAGGGTAAACTAAAACAGTTCGGTTATGGTTCCATCTTGGTATCGTTCGTTCTGGAATGCTTACCAATCTTCCAGGGCCAAGGGGCCGCAGTAGCAGATCCGACACCACGAGAGCCAAGAATGGCTCGCTGGGCAGCATTGATGCCCAGAGCTGGAGGCAGCCAACAGATGTCCTGGAGGCCGGAATTCTTTAGGTGGTTACGGCGCCCGCTGATTGTCGTGGAAGACTGGCCCTATGCAGGAACTGACTTTACCGGGGACCCAGATCTCCCACTACCAGAAGGAGACGACTGGGACGAGGAGTTGGGTAAGACCTCATGTTTTTTTGATTTTATATTTATATGTTTTTTTTTTGTTAATACACATTCGTCCTAACACATTTTATATATGCATGCAGATGTGGGACCTGAGAGACCAACTGGGATGTCTCCAATCTCACGGAGGACACAACTCGCCCCTCATCCTCAGGGAGAGGGCACCGGAGGAGAGGAGTTGATCCAGAATCTCGAGGGCATTGTCCACGGGATCCCAGACTATGCTCGGCTGGCAGACGTACCGATGGCATACCAGCGCCACACGGTGGGAGTTCCGAGTCGGATCCACCGAATCCTGAGACGCTTAGTGCGTGCAGTCACGTGCTATCATGAGCACCATGCGGATTAGCTCTTAGGATTTATACCACACCTATTTTTTGAGAGACATATCGTCTCCGGATGTACTTAAGACGACTATGTGTATTTTGACTTTTATGTGACACACTCTTATGTAAACATTTCGATATCTATATATATACATATCTATTTCTGGATGGATCTTTCTTTACATGTGATGATGATTTATAAATTGCGCAAATGTCTGTCTAATACCAAATTTGCTACTGCATCTGTTAGTGTATTCAAATGTCTGGGTATATGATGATATGTAATGTAGTCAAAATTCCTTTCCAGTAATCGAATACGCAGATACAGACGTAAGATGGACGGGTTTCTTACCGAATAGTGTCCGTTCAGTTGTAACACCACAAGTTGCGAATCTAGATACACGAGCAATTCATGTATACTGCTTATCATTAATAATTCTAACATTAACTATATTCATGCGATGTTGTTCCTGGTAATTTACCTCAAATTTCACATACTCACATGCTCGAACTTGTACTCGTTTGGGTCGAGATGGAGCGCAAGACCCTGGATTGTGTCTGTTGTAATCCAGGCTGCGATTGTGGATTATTATCATTATGTACATGACTCACTGATTGGATGGCTGCGACCATACCTGAGTCTATTTGTTTGATCTTAGTTGGATGGCTGCGCCCATACCCCGGATCCGGATTATAGCATACTCTGTTTCGGATGGCTGCGTCCATACCACATATACATCATGTACTTGAGATATCAGTTGTATCTTTCTGCGCAGGTTTTCCGACGGCGGGCCTTCAGTTGAACATGTTCTCGTAAAGCATTTCACCCCTCTCTCTCTCGGGCCTCATACTTTAGGGGGCATCTGTTACACAGTAATTTGTCACCGTCTCTACCATTCCCCGTCCCGCACAATGGAGGACCCATTTTGTGACCTGTGAACATTGTCATGCCTTGAAAACATCATCAATGCATTCCTCTAAGCATGAGCTTCATTTGCCCTAAAGACATCTCCTTGCAAAAATCATGAAAAACATCTCTTTTTGCATTAGCGCGGGCAAACAGTTCAGCACCCGCGCCAATGGGGAAAATCCTGCAAAGAGGCCGCGCCAACTGGCGCTCTGTCCCAGAACAGTAGTCGCGCCAGCCAATTTAAGGAGTGTTTTTTAAATAAATATGGCGGAAGTTGTGTTTCAACAAACTCAGAAACCATTGCCTATCTTGAGTTGGGAGGTTTGGCTGCGGGAGTTCTATGGAAGGGAAGTGGTTTTGCCACCTCCCATGGAACCTTCCTTGTTGATAGGGCCAATCCCAAAATAATAGGGATCCCAACTCCCTCCTTCCCCATCTATAAAAGCCTGCTCAATTCCATGGCAAGCTAGTCTTGAAGTGCCTAAGCTTTGAATCTCCAAATTCCCAAGAGCCTTTGTGTTGTAAGAGCCCTCTTTCTTCCCTTAAGGCCGACTCAAGTAAGGAGACTATCGTCGAGAGACTCAAGAGAGGTTTGCCCTTTCCCTGGTGAGCTTTGCGAGACGTGAACGACTGGAGACCCATCCGAAGGGGAACACAACGTCAGAACATTGGTTGTAATCTTTCTTCGATTGTTATTTAATGAATGATTACGATTATGGTTCCACTCTGTTTTCGATGATGTTAATATGAGTAATATCCTTTCTGACTGATATTGAGTTACGTATGCCGGATTTTATGCTTGTACTGTTTGTTTCTTGCATGTGCAGGTGTCCACCCACGGAGATCGTGGAGGATCGTGATCTGCCGAGGCTGAGGAACGGGAACGCTTTCTTCTTCAGATCGTAGCATTGGATTCCAGGTAGGCTTCTATCTCTAGTCTTTCCATTCGTAACTAGGAACTTGCGTCGTAACATTTTCGATTGTTGCTAGACCCCTGCTGGGCTAGTAGGGATCGCCTCTGTCCGCAGAGGGGATTTACCTCCTCAACAGTAGCCAACACTTCCCACATCTCCCTGGTTGTCCCTTTACTGGAAATGTGAGACACAATGTGATCCTTCACTTCGTCATGGATCAGTCTTTTGGCCTTTGCCATATTCTTCTTAAAGGCCCTTAATGGTATTGCATCCATCGGTTCAGCCTAAGCACTGTCGATAAAGTGCTTGAGGCCATGCTCATCTAGAAGGAAGGAGATCCTTGCCTTCCAGATTACGTAGTTGGAGGCACCATCCAACAGGTCCTGGTCACGCAATCCACTGGTGGCCATCTCACCCAACTACAGTCGATCTGCCGCCTCTCACCCTCTACGCAGTTGGCTTTACGCACTCCCTGTTGTAGCAAGCCATGATAATCTGCTGCAAATGCACGAGAAATCTGATTTTCTTGGGCAAGAAACTCTCTGAGGTCAAAAATATCCAAAATGTGTCTTAGCTACTCTTCCTGACACTTTTGTACTAGCAATCACTATTTCGCAGCAAACTGCGCCCCTCCAGCTGCTAATCTGCGCTGCTCCCTGCGCCTCGGGAAAATAGCAATCTGGAACAATCCTACCTCTCTATCATCTCACTTAGAGAGAGATTTTCCTTGCCGGTCTAGCCTTCCTGGCTTGGACTACGCAATCAACTGGGAGATCAATCTACTACTTATCCACCTCTTTGATCCCAGCTTCATCAACATTGAATCTGTTGAATATGTTCTTTGCTCCTCCTGCACTCAGCTTAAACAAGCTCTGATACCATGTGAAAAATCCTTAAATCTCTGGAATCATTTTGCAACAACTGGAAGATTTTTATTTTTTTTTCTGAGGAATAAACTCGCGGAGAACCCGGGTGCACTTCCCCAGAATATCTGGATGGTACGTGCAATAAACCGTCGGCGCTGATTACAGCTCCTGACCCCAAGGGACTCAAATTCAGAATCGAACCCGTGACCTCCCTGATTACGGAGAGGACCCACGTCTGGCTCAGACCAGTTGAGCTATCCCTTGGGGCTAACAACAACTGGAAGATATTCACCTAATTGTTAATTTTAACTTAACAATCTATTTGCAATTTATTGCGGCAAACACTGAATATATCACATTGCAACCTACACAAATAAACTGTGGAAGAAATATAAGTGCAGAAAAAAAATTGAACAAGAATAGATCACACACATCTGACACAGTTATTTTTGGACCAATGTCCCTGGAAAAAACAAATGTGGGAAAACCAGTGCAACAGCTGAGGGTTTATATATTATGCAGTAAATATTTCTGAGTACAAGTCTACGATTGACACATCCGTCAAATCATGCAAGAAACTGAGAAAAAAGATCTTGTGAGGCAAACCTCACTCTTCCACGAGAACCCAGCACTCATGAGCACCCAAACTTTACTGCCCTGCACTGCCTCTGCGCAGTCTCTGCATCACAGCTACGGCTGCCCTCTGCCTCTACATTGGTCTCTCACCTGGCCGGAAACTGAGGCCTTCTGGTCTCCAGAAAATCTCTCAGGCATCTAGCACTAGCCCAACGTTGTCTCCTCGGCAAAAATACGACTTCCCTTCACGCTCTGTGCAGGGATTGCGCAAGCATTGCATCATTGGCTCTGCGCTGCCTTCGTGGCTCTCTCTGTCTTCGCTACTATGCACTCTCCATCTCACGAATCCTTCCAATCGGAATTACTGCACCTCTCTGCAAAAGGTCTCTCGATCGAAGTTTCTCCCTGAACACTGCTCAATAAAGAAATTGATATCTTAATCTTTACTCTGCCAAATGTGTTTTCCAAATGACCCTTCAACCCATTTTTATAGTCTTCTCGTTGAAACTTCAACGGCCCATATTAGATCTCTAATCAACAGCTAAGATTAACTTTTGAATTGATCTGCCTTTTCTAGAACATTCACACCCATACTCTATTAATTCGCTTTAATTATTATACTTTCCTACGTTTAGACTTAGGTTCCCTTTAAAAATAATTAATTATTTTAATAGAATACAATCCAGGTGGAATTTCACCAAACAATTTATGGGTTATCTGGAATACATGTGTCTAAGCCTCTCTGCAAATTTTGAGAATTAAAGCACATCCAATGCTACCCCAAAATCAACACACTTGACAAGTAAGTACCTTTATATTTATGTGATATTTATGACTGAATTTGCTATCAAAATTACTTCATTTTTCAAGGAAAGAAACAAATTGGTTGGGTCTCAAACTTTCTTGCATGGAAGAAGAGGACAGATTTGATCCTCATAGAAAATGAAGTCGTTGAACATGTTAAGGGCTCTATCACTAAACCTCCAAAAGAAGAAGCTCAAGCCCTAGCCGAGTATATGAAAGGATAAATTAGGGCTCAAAGGATCCTTATAGAATCCATCAAGGATCCCCTCATACCATATGTTGCAAAATTAGAGACATCAAAAGAGATATATGAGAAGCTAGTTGAATTGTTCTCTGTAAGTACTGTTGGAGAAGTGATATCTTTGAGAAATGAGCTATACAAAATGAAGATCTCAAAGGAAGATGGAAAAACCTCATACTTTATGAGGGTATCAGAAATTCGAGACCAACTGCAAGAGTTGGGAGAAATAATGTTTCATAAAGAAATGACCACCATAGTGCTCAATGCACTACCAGAGGAATGGGGCAACTTTACATCGAGTTTCTATGAAAAGAAGCAATCTACTCCATTCAATGAACTTTGGTCATTGTGTAAGATTGAAGAAACCAGATTGAAGGCAAAAAGCGATGTAGGATCAAACAAGAAAGTCCAAACATTTGCTGCCATGGCTAGGAGGAAAGGAAAATTTGGAAAGTTTGGTCCTAAGAAAAAGAAGAAGAAGGATATGTCAAAGATCAAATGCTATGGTTCTCATGAATATGAGCACTACAAGAGAAATTGTCCTAAATTCAAGAAGGACAACAACAAAAGAGGAAGAAAAGAAGCCCATGACATCGAAGAAGTGGAAGAAGTTGAAAAGAAGAAATCAAAGAAGGAAGTAGGAGATCTCTACTATGACTGAGATAATCTTCTTGTTAATTTTGGACAACTAGGTCCAAACTCCATGTTGTGATGCTCAGATGACGATGCCAATATTTTTATTGGATTCCTATTTCGGAGAGGTGCAAGATCGATCTAAAGATCATCTTGATCCGATGAGCAGAACATTTATTTTTGAATTAATTCCACTTATGTGCAAGGTCGACCAGAATTGTAATGTAGGCTTGAAGCCCTAACAGATGTGTCACACACCCTCTCTGATGGATATATATAGGTCAACGTTGGAGGTCATTTTCATCATCACTCATCACACATTCTCTCTTTGCATCTAATTGGTTTGATCATCATCTTGAAGGCTCCTCTTCACTCACACGTGGGAAAAAGCAGCAGCTAGGGTTTCAAACTGTTCTAGGGTTTCCAGCGTTGACTTTGGCCAACGCTTGGTCAAATTGACCCGAAACTCTCCCTAAACGTTGATCTCCTCAATCCGCATTTTTTGGCACAAAACCGAGGCTAGACGTTGACTTTGACTTGGCTGCATTGACTTTCTGTTGTTGTTGTTTTGCGTTGATCGTTGACTGGACAGCGTTGACTTTTGTTGACTTTAGGTTGACCATTGTAGTGTTGTCCAAGAGGGTTGTGTGACACATTCTGGTCAGCTGACTGTGAGGAGACTTTGTTGGTTGAAGCATCCTATTGACTGTCGTAACACACCACAACACATATATTTTGTTGATCAAGTTAAAAGTATTTTTGGCTTGTCTTCCGTCGATCTATTGGTATGTTCTATCAGCGTTTTACTTTCTTGTTTATGTGATTTCTATTTGATATCGGGTATAAAAGTAAAGTTGCATCAAGCATAGAACATCTACGAAAATTTACATGGAATCAGAGCTAAGGTGAAGACAAAGCCCAAGTTTGTATTGAGCACAATCACCGAAGAAAGAACATTTGTCAAGGACACATGGGTACCTCAAATTATAATGGCTTCAAAGCTGATGACAAGTTGACTGGCAAGGTTGACTTCCATGATTGGAAGATGTCTTTGGATTTAATGTTGTAAGACCAAGATGTCATGGACTATGTGCAGGGTAAAATCCAAGAGCCTCCATCATCTCCACATGCTGCCACCAAGTCAAAGTATAAGAAGGGGGAAATCAAAGCAAAGTTGATCATCCGGGATTCCATCCACAAGAGTTTGGTTGCCTACATATCTGAGTTGCGCACATCTAAGGAGATGTATGATAAGTTGGTCAATATGTTCAGGGCCAACAATGCAAATCAAGTACTTTTCTTTAAGAACCAATTGAAGAATCTTAAGAAAGGAAGGGATGAATCCGTTCAACCTTATTCTCTGAAGTTGACCGAAATCAGGAATAATCTTCTAGCCATTGGGGAGACAATAGCTGATCGAGAAATGGTTCTCACCACACTTGGAGGTCTCTCCTCTGAATGGCATGTATTCATTACTACCATTCTCAATAACAATGTGATTCCTGATTTTGACGAAGTATTGTCGAGATGCACTCAAGAGGAAACAAGAATGATGGAATATGAAAATGAAGGTAATGCTGCCATCACCGCTCGTGCTAAGAAGAAGAACAATGGTGGTCCACGGAACCATGGAAGAGCAAGGGCCCAAGGAAAGAAAGGAAGATGTTACACATGTAACAGACCGGCCACTATGCTAGAGAATGCCCTAATAAGAAGGATTCTCTCAGGGATGATGACAACAACAACAGGAGGAATGGCAATCAAAGGAACAACAGGTTCAAAGGAAAGAGGAAGGCTCCCTCTGGTCGCAATGGAAATGGGCAACCTTTCAAAAGGTCGAGAAATTCCAGGTATGAAGAATCTAATGTTGTTGAATAAGAAAAATGAATTCATTCTGGTATCTGCCCTCTCTACTGCATCTCCACTCGACACTATGGATGTTTGGTTGATTGATAGTGGTGCCTCAAGGCACCTCACTGGGTTTAAGGAAGCACTTTCTGATTTGGTTGAGAAGGATACTAATCTGAAAATTATCCTCGGAGATAATGCCACCTATCCCGTGAAAGGGACTGGGACTGTGACCCTCCACTTATCTCAAGGTCAAATCCTCCGCCTGCAAGATGTATTATATGTACCTGGTTTGAAGAAGAACCTTGTGTCTATTTCGGCCATGGAAGACAAAGGTTTCAAGGTGGCATTCGTCGATGGGAAGGTACGCATCTGGAAGAAGAGTTTCAAGGAAGTTATCAAGATTAGGTTTAGAGTTGATACACTCTACGAGGTTGGAGGAAGTCCACTGGGAGCTATGACATGTGATACCATTCGTCAAACCGAACTATGGCACCGAAGGTTTGGACACATTACAAAGCCCTTCCTGAAGCAAGGAAGGTGGTGACAGGGATGCCCGAATTCAAAAATGATCATGAAGGTGTATGCCAGGGTTGTGCCGAAGGAAAGCATACAAGGGGACCTTTCCCCTCAAGTGTCACAAAGACATCTAATGTCTTGCAATTGATACATTCTGATTTGTCTATTATGTTGCCCATGACATCCTTGGGAGGATGTTCTTATTATATGACGTTTATAGATGACTTCTCTCGCAAGACCTGGATATACTTCTTGAAGAAGAAGGATGAGGCTTTCATGTGGTTCTGAACTTTCAAGCCCTTGGTGGAAAATCAAACAAGGACAAAGATCAAGGTTTTGAGGACCGATAATGGCACTAAGTATGAGATGACTGAGATCAATAACTTTTGCAGAGAAGTTGGCATCAAGAGGAAGACCACAACCATATATACTCCTGAGCAAAATGGCGTTGTTGAAAGAAAGAACAGGACCATGGTGGAAGTTGCCCGTGCCATGCTATGTGACCAAGGTCTTCCGAAGTTTCTGTGGGGAGAACTGCGAACACTGTTATGTACATACAAAATCGATGCTCGTATTCCGCTCTGGACTCCAAAACTCCCGAAGAGGTTTTCTCTGGTAAGAAACTTGATGTCTCTCATTTTAGAGTTTTTGGTTGTCCGTTATTTTCATGTGCCGAAAGAGAAGAGGAGCAAGCTGGATGCTTCTGGGAAAAAGGAAATGTTTGTGGGCTACAGTGAAACTTTGAAGGCTTATAGAGTCTATGTGCCTAGTCAAAGAAAAGTGGAGATTTGCCACAATGTTACCTTTGATGAAGATGCTTCCCTCAGGAAAGTGATAAATCTTCCGAGCTCTGAGGAAGATCATGAAGTAAGGTCTGGGAATCAGGAAGAACCGAAGGATGAGAAGATGCCCGATGTTGAAGGACCGATGGACCCCATTGATCCACCTCCTTCAATGAAGAGAAGACCCTCATGGCTCCAGGATACTATCGAAGATGCCAAGAGACATATGGCCCCAAGGGGGACATTCCGTGAAAGCAAGAAGCCGAATAGATACCAAGGGTATCCAACAACCATGAGTACAATCGTACAATCTGAGACTGGATCTTTTGACAAAGTCGTAAAGCATCAAGTCTAGAAGGATGCTATGCACAAAGAATATGAGTCCATTATGAAGAATGATATCTGGGATGTGGTTCCAAGATCGGAGGACAAAGTTGTTGTCACCTTGAAATGGCTTTATAAGATCAAGCATAGATCTGATGGTAGTGCTGAAAAGTTCAAGGCAAGATTCGTTGCCCGTGGCTTCTCTTAAAAGGAAGGCGTAAACTATGATGATATATTTGCACCTATGGCCTTTCTGCATGGATCGATAAAGGAAGTGGTGTATGTGGAGCAACCTCTGGGGTTCGAAGTCCAGGATAGAGACACCCATGTATGCAGGTTGAAGAAAGCCCTCCATGGGTTGAAGCAAGCCCCCAGGGCTTGGTACGAGAGGATAGATAGCTAGTTGATGAAGTTGGGCTTCACTCGTAGTAATGATGATCCGAACCTTTACTTCAAGGTTGATAGAGAAAAGCCTCTCACTCTGGTGCTCTATGTGGACGATCTCTTCTTGACAGGTGTTGACCCTCTCATTCATCAGTGTAAGAGGGATATCGCTTCTGAGTTCGAGATGAAGGACCTAGGACTAATGCATTACTTCCTAGGCCTGGAGGTCTGGCAAAGACCTAGCGAGATTTTCCTTTCTCAAGGAAAATATATTGTGAAGCTACTGGAAAGATTTGAAATGGTGGACTATAAGTCCGTGTGGACACCGATGGAGCTCAACTTTAAGAAGTTGAGTGGAAGCGTTGTTGGGCCCATACTAGAAAATCCTACCGAGTATCGTTAACTAATAGGGGCCCTGATGTTCTTAGTGAACACCCGTCCAGACGTATGTTTTGCAGTGAACACTTTGAGTCAACACATGGTTGATCCTCATCACATTCACTGGGTTGGTGCCAAGAATCTGTTGAGATATCTTCAGGGCACGATAAACTATGGGCTGAGATACACTGTCGGGAGTTTGAGACTCCATGTATATACTTATGCCGATTGGGTTGGCAGTGTGGTGGATCACAAGAGCACATCTGGATACTGCTTCACACTTGGGTCTGCTTCGATATCTTGGATGAGCAGGAAGCAGGAGTCGGTGGCTTTGAGCACCGCTGAGGCCAAATACATTGCAACAAGTATGGCCTGTTGTGAAGCAGTTTGGTTGCGAAAGCTCTTCAGTGAGTTGTTCGGGCATGTGCTAGATACCATCGTTATCCTTTGTGATAACCAGAGTGGGATTCGTTTGTCAGAGAATCCCGTGTTCCACGATCCATCCAAGCATATTGATATCAGGTACCACTTTATTAGGGATATGGTATAGCGAGGTGCCGTAAGGCTCGATCATATAGGAACTGATGACCAGGTCGCGGATATTCTCACAAAGCCCTTGGGGAAGGTCAAGTTCCTAACCTTCCGTGAGAATCTAGGAATCGTAGAACGACCCTATGCTGAGGGTCCTGTTGGACGATGAGCTCTGGGAGCTCCAGGGGGCTTTGGGGATAGCTTCTTAGAAGCAACCACAGGGCTACGCTTGTCGAACCTGAATGGTGTGCTTCTGCCCCACCGTTATGATATTGAGTTGGTTCACCTCTCTTTTGATCTGTGCCCCGTATGCATCCTACCCATGGAATCCCAGACTCATGGGAAGTACCTCTCATCTTGGCCAATGAGGTGGGAAAAATTAGAGATTAGTAGCAAAGACTGATGGACGCATCGGAGATTGTCATACTCTCTATGTCTAGGATGGCACGTGTCCAACCACTTGATCTGGGATCAAGTGTAGTGAGGTTTCAGACCTTCAACTGATTTTGGGTCAGTTAAACCAACTTCGGGTCGATATGTGACTCCTTTGAGTCCTATAGAGGTTTCAGACCTCTGACCTGATTTTGTTAGTCGCGAGTGATGTCTTTGTGACTCACCTTTTTGTTTTGAAATAAAGAAGCCAGCAAGCAAGTTACGGCGGGATGACGCACGATGTTTGGATGGCATAGGTGGATGGCGTTCTCCCTAGTTGAGAGGGAGTGTTAATTTTGAACAACTAGGTCCAAACTCCATGTTGTAATGCTCAGATGAAGATGCCAATATTTTTATTGGATTCCTCTTTCGGAGAGGTGCAACATCGATCTAAAGATCATCTTGATCCGATGAGCAGAACATTTATTTTGAATTAGTTCCACTTATGTGCAAGGTTGGCCAAAATTGTAATGTGGGCTTGAAGCCCCAACAGATGTGTCACACACCCTCACTGATGGATATATATAGGTCAACGTTGAAGGTCATTTTCATCATCACTCATCACACATTCTCTCTCTACATCTGATTGGTTCGATCATCATCTTAGAGGCTCCTCTTCACTCACACGTGAGAAAAAACAGCAGTTAGGGTTTTGAACTGTTTTAGGGTTTCCAGCGCAAAATTGACCAGCATTGACTTTGGTCAACGCTTGGTCAAATTGACCCGAAACTCTCCCTAAACTTCGATCTCCTCAATCTGCATTTTTTGGCACAAAAATCAAGGCTAGACGTTGACTTTGACATGGCTACGTTGACTTTTTGTTGCTACTGTTTTGCGTTGACCGTTGACTAGACAGCATTGACTTTTGTTGACTTTGGGTTTACCGTTGTAGATTTGTCCGAGAGGGTTGTGTGTCACATTCTAGTTGGCTGACCGTGAGGAGACTTTGCTGGTTGAAGCATCCTGTTGATCGTCGTAACGCACCACAACACATATATTTTGCAGATCAAGTTAAGTGTATTTTTGGCTTGTCTTCCGTTGGTCTATTGGTATGTTCTATCAGCATTTTACTTTCTTGTTTATGTGATTGCTATTTGATATCGGGTATAAAAGTAAAGTTGCATCAAGCATAGAACATCTACGAAAATTTACACTTCTTCACTTAGTTCTTTTCAAGTCTGTAAAATATAGCTACCATGATAGGAAACATTACAAGAATGATAGGATGCATCATATTAGGAGATAGCATCATATTAGAAGCATATGATTGAAGCAAGAGCTCATGACATCTTTAGAAAAGATTGAAATAATAGTTGAAGTAGAAGTCTACATGGATGTAACATTCATCATATAATGGAAGTAGCTCTTGGTAACCTCATTGACAGCATATATAATGCATATGGTTGAAAGAAAGTCATCTAGCATGATAGAAGGAATTCATTATGAGAAAGGAGCTTTTGTCGGATGAGGATAATCAAGATCCTCTGTTGGAATCTTTATAGAAGGTTCAACTCTCTTGGAAGAAGCAAGAATCTCGTTGATCATTTAACCTTGTGTGAAATCCATTGTTTAGAAGGATGATGGTATCGTGACAAAGGAATGCAGCATGACAACATGGTACTTTCAAGCAAGAAAAGGAAGTTATTGAAGGAAGCTTAGATGACCAAAAGAAGAAGAGAGGTATGTATGCAGGTATTTGATTGAGTCATGTTGTCATATCATTGCATGGGAAAAATGCTCTATATCATGAGCATGATCAAAGAAAAGGGATCTCTTCCTTTGAAAGATGCATTAAGGCATGGTTCACATATTGGCAAGATGAAATCAACATAGTATGCCCTCATATGGAATATGAGGTAGTTGACAAAGATGAACAAACTACGGATGGAAGTTCCAAGGTAACAATATGTGAAGAAAGAAAGAAGAAATAGTGAAAGATGCAACTATAGTCACAAGAAATCAACATCCGATGACTAGAAGAATTGGCCATGACATCTCCATAAAGAAGGCATGAAGACCCTGATAAGATTTGTAAATAAAGGAGACCCTTGACATTGAAAGTCTTAGAGATGTACGAATATGCAGGATGTTGATGTAGCAAGAAGAAAATGCCATGATGAAAGACCATCACAAAAGGTAACTTTGATTTGATATTCATTTTTTATTTTTGAACAACATCTGGATGGGTTGATAAATGCCTACCGAAAGAGAGTTGTTGATGTAGCAAGAAGCATATGCCATGATGAAAGGCCATCACAAAAGGAAACTTTGATTTGATATTCATTTTTTATTTTTGAACAACATCTGGATGGGTTGATAAATGCCTACCGAAAGAGAGTTGTAGATGCCACCTACAACTAGCTCTCATGTGGTTGGCTGGAAGATCCTAAAGGAAACATGACTTAGAAGAGGTAGTTGTATGAAGAAAGGCCAGATGTGGACTGAAAGATCACTTCCCGATAATAAGAAGGATGACATGACTATTAGTTCACTCCAATGGTTCGTTGAAAGTGATGGATGGTTGATGCCCTACAAAGAAGTCCCAAAAGATGAAGGCTCCATAACGATAAAGATGAAATTCATGACATCAAAAGGAGGAGCTCTTCAAGCAACTAATGATACCATGATCTCCACCAAAGAACAGATAGTTGTTACTGAAAACAAGTCCCTAGTTAAGAGGGAGCTTGGGTACAATCCTTTGTAGGAATGGGTATATCTTCCCTAGTTAAGAGGGAGAGATACACACATCATTCTTGTCTTCATATAGTGAAGAAAGAATGGAGGATTGGGTAAACGTCTAGCATATGATGCTCTTCGAGGATGAGGTAGGGTATCCAAGATAAGAGCAGTCGAAGAGGACCGATATTCTTTGAGGACTAGGTGTTGAGAAATCCAAAGTGTGGTAGTTAAATGATTTCTCTTATTATGACAGTATCTTGTGTTGTTTTCGTTATTATTATTAGTTCTTTCGATTTATCTTTTCCTATCGTCAAGACTAATGCCAAGCATCAAATAGAAGAGGACACAAGATGTACGCACGCAGCCAGCGAAAAACCACGCTCTAGGGGAAAACCCAATCAAAATTCTATGAAAAATCCTAAATCTGGATTCCTACTACAACAAATCTGAATTACTTCTACTATTATTTTTCATAATTATTTCATTACAGTGGAATATCAAAGTAATTACTGAAGCAATCTACACAAATAATGTTGCGGAATAAATCTAAGTGTTGAAACAAACTAAACAAAATACAATGAAAAACATCCACATTTGACACAGTTATTTTTGGACTAAGTCCCCGAAAAAACCCAACTTGTGAAAACCGGTGCAGCAGATCTAAGGGTTTTATATTATTAAGCAGCAGAATCTTGAGAACAACTAGGGTGCCAGTATCCAGTTCACCCTTCATAGAAAATCTCGACACCAGAATAAATGTGAGATATACCTCACTCTGCAAGTCCCTGGATGATCCGGAACAGCGCTGGTGAAGCCCCTCTCTGCCTTTGCGTGATGCATACGCTGCTACTGCGTAAGCTTGCATGGGCAAGCTAAGGAACTGCGTCACCTCCTCCTCTGCAACGATCAAGCTGATCTGGAACTGAGTTTTGGCCCTCCTGGCTCAAAAACCTCAGCTTCCAGCTATCTCCGGATTGAATCTAGAAGGCACTGTGTCACTTCTGTGCAGTGTTATTGGAACCGAACCGATTCTGGAAAACCGACCGGTCCAACCGGTTTGGAGGCAAAACCGGCCCTCCGAACCGGAAATGACCGGTTCGGTACCGAACCGGCCGATTTTGGCACTGAACCGGCCGAGTCCGTACCGGTCCGGTTCAGACCGGTTCCACTGGTTCACAAGCTTGGGCATTAAAAAATTAATAATAATAATTATTATTATTATTATTCCTAGTTACTAACGCTACCCTAAGCCCCCCCTAAAGCAACTTAAACACCCCTACCCCCTCTATTTCACTCACACTATTCATTCGAGTCTCTTGCAATTCTTGAGCTGAGTTCGGTGAGGAGAATTCAGAGAGGTTTTTCAGGGTTGTTCTAAGGGAGATTTTTTGCAGATTTGAAGAGTTGATTAGAGTCTTGGAGAGTTGTTGTGTTAAATTTAGGAACATGTTCTATGCCATTTCAGATTAGGGCACAAAACACTGAAGCAGATAGAACATATTAATAGATCGATGGAAGACAAGCCAAAACAAAACAGAGATGATTAATGGTGGCGTTACGGTGATCAACAGGATGCTTCTACCAGCAAAGTCTCCAATAGGTCATTTAGCCAAGCGTGTCACACATAACCCTAGAACAACCCAAACAAAGACCACTCCATAAATATGCAACACCAAGAACACAGCTCCATCGCCATCAAGAGAGAAGAAAATCCTCCACACAATGTGTGTATAATGAACTCCAAGTCTCTCCAATATATAGGCATCTTTGGGGGTGTGTGACACGCTCTTTAAGACATTTAAGTCTATATTATATTCCAAGCCGACCTAGCACATAAGTGGAATAAATTCAAAGTCCATGTTCTACTCATCTGATCGAAATGATCTTTAGATCAATCTTACACCTCCCCGAAAGAGGACTCCAATAAAAATATTGGGATCGTCATCTAAGCAGCACAACCCGGAGTTTGGACCTAGTTGTCCAATTTCAACACTCCCTCTCAACTAGGGAGAACTCCGTCCACTAGTGCAATCCAAACATCGTGCGTCATCTCGTTGTAACTTGCTTTGTTGGCCTCTTTATTTCAGAACAGAAGTGGGTCAGTCACAAGGACATCATACCCGGCTGACAGATTCAACCCAAAGGTCCAAGACCTCTATAGGACTCACAAAGAGTCTCATACCAACCCGAAGTTGGTTTACCTGACCAGAGGTCAGCTGGAGGTCTGAAACCTCACTAGGACTCAAGAGAGTCATATACTAACCCGAAGTTAGTTTCACTGACCCTAAGTCAGTTGGAGGTCTGAAACCTCGCTAAATTTGATCCCAGATCAAGTGGTCGGACACGTGCCATCCTAGACATAGAGAGTACTACAACCTTCGATGCATCCATCGGTCTTTCTATGGTCTCTATTCACATTTCCCACCTCATTGGCCAAATGAGAGGTACTTCCCATGAGTCCGAAACTCCATGGGTAGGATGCATACAAGGCATAGATCAGACAGAGGTAAACCATCTCAATATCATCACGGTGGGGTAGAAGCACACCAACTAGGTTCGACAAGCCTAGCCCTGTGGTTGCTTATAGCACCAAAGCTATCCCCAAAACCCCCTTGGAGCTCCCAGAGCTCATCGTCCAATAGGACCCTCAGAATAGGGTCGTTCCATGATTCCAAGATTCTCACGGAAGGTTAGGAACATGACCTTCCCCAAGGGCATCATGAGAATATCCGCGACCTGCTCATCAGTTCCTATATGATCGAGCATTACGGCGCCTTGTTGTACCATATCCTGGATAAAGTGGTACCATCCATCAACATGCTTGGATCAATCGTGGAACCCAGGATTCTATGACAAATGAATCCCCCTTTGGTTATCACAAAGCATAACGGTGGCATCTAGCACATGCTTGAACAGCTCACTGAAGAGCTTTCGCAACCAAGTGACTTCACAACAAGTCCTACATGCTGCAATGTATTCGACCTCAGCGGTGCTCAAGGCTACCATCTTCCTTTTCCTGCCCGAAGCAGATCTACTTGTGAAGTAGTATCCAGATGTGCTCTTACGATCCACCACACTGCCAACCCAATTGGCATCAGTATATCCAAGGAGTGTCATGCTCCCGGCAGTGTATCTCAGCCCATGGTCTATCGTGCCACAGAGATATCTCAAGAGTTTCTTGGCACCAACCCAGTGAATGTTATGATCAACCATGTGTTGACTCAAGGTGTTCACTGCACAACATACGTCCGGACGGGTGTTCACTAAGAACAACAGAGCCCCTACGAGTTGACAATACTCAGTAGGATTTGCTAACACGGGCCCAGCGGCGTTGCCACTCAACTTCTTAAAGTTGAGTTCCATTGGTGTCGACACGGACTTACAGTCCACCATACCAGAAGCTTCATAATGTATTTTCCTTGAGAAAGGAAAATCTCGCCAGGTCTCTGCCAGACCTCCAGGCCTACGCATTAGTCCTAGGTCTTTCATCTCGAACTCAGCAATGAGCTCCCTCTTACACTGATGAATGAGAGGGTCAGCACCTGTCAGGATGAGGACGTCCACATACAGTACCCAAATGAGAGGCTTTTCTCTATCAATCTTGAAGTAAAAGTTTGGATCAGCATTACTACGAGTGAAGCCCAGCTTCATCAGGTAGCTATCTATCCTCTCGTACCAAACTCTGGGTGCTTGCTTCAGCCCATAAAGGGCTTTCTTCAACCTACAGACATGGGTGTCCCGATCCTGGACTTTGATCCCCAGAGGTTGTTCTACATACACCTCTTCCTTTATCGCACCATGCCACAAGAAAAACCGTCTTTCATCCTCGCATCTATGTAGACTTTGATGCTTCCCAGTTTCTGCAAATGATCCAAGCTCATATTGTACTCATGGCAGCTAGATACCCCTGGTATTTATATGGCTTCTTGGTTTTCTTCCGGAATTTCCACCTTTGAAGCCATATGTCTTTGAGCCATGAGGATCTTCCTTCGTCCAGCCATGATATTAGCTCAGGAGCATATACAGATGTATTCTCCCTCTTAATGCCAGTTTCTCTCGAGAGAGAAGACATCTATTTTAAATGAGGGCACCCCAGACACCAACTTGCAAAGGAGTCTTATTCTCCCACAGTCAAAGCCATCCAAGACTCATAACCATATATTGTCAATATACAATATTTGTTCAAAACTTCACAGGCTTTGCTGGTCAAGATTCAATGTTCCAACAACGTGACTGAAGGCTTCTGAACTATTATCACTGTTTTCTTCATCATTAACATTACTGAAGATTTCAAGCTGCATGGTCATACATATTCTGACATATGTCACTGTCAAACAGGGAGAATATATCTACAAGCCTCAGCTTGTGTCAGAAGGACTCATACTTACCTTACAGCAATTACCTGAAGTTCTGTGGAGATCTGTTGTAGCTTCCTCAAACAGCCCTCTAAAATTTTCTTTACTGCAACCCATAGAAGTAGGAGTCCAATCATGATTCCTTTTCTCATAATTCTGCACTTGAGGGCTTCATCTACTACATCTGGCATCTCATCCTGCACTACTTCTAGATCTGCCCAACTATAGTTAGGGCTACAAATCTCAAATCTGCAAATTGTCTCTTGAATTTCACAGATTTAGGAACTAATCATATAGTTGTTCCAATCACTGAATCATCCTTTCTTCATGTCAATCCATGCAGATCTACCACAGTCATAAGGGTACTCCTGCTCATCAATGTTTCTGCCCCAACATCCAACAGGATAAATCTGGTCAAGACTCTTTCTAAGGTCACTGCCAGTAGATTAAGTTCAAGTATATGTTGGTTCACAACCACTGTCACTAGTCAACTGTGTCAGTATCATAATACTGTCAGATGAGGCACTTCACTGCCCCTGCATGTCAAGATCCTATAGCCTTTGTCAAGTACATCAAACAATTTCTTTGACTTCACTTGAAATCCTATCTATGCCATATGCTTAGCCTTACTGCATCAGGTCTACTTGCCTCAAGTCATCAATATGTGCACAGATATGGGAATTATTGTGATTGATCTATGTCCAACTTAGCTTGTATTCGTGGTTGCTTCAGGCATGTAGCCAACCCAGGATTAGTGAGTACACAGTCAAAAACAAATGTGATAACCACCTGCAATCTACAGCATTGTTTCTTGAGGAGACACTCTTCCTAAGAGCCAAAATAAACTGCCCTTAAAGTGGCCCATACAAGGCTTGCTGTTGTGGTATGGCCTGCAGCCTACCACAACACTCATCATGTTGCTTTCAAACCAGATTCAGGCCTGTAATATCCACATTATTTTGTCTAGGACCCACTTCTTTGCCCATGAGCCGACTTGCTATTGTCTAGGGCTAATTTCCAGCCCCAAACTCACCTCACGACACCCAGATCTGTGATGGATAAGCTCTGCAACTTTACCTGTGATTTCTTCTAAGTTTGCAGCTTCGTGAAACAGCTTCAAATCATGCCCAAGTCTGCTCAGAGAAGGCGACTTCCTTCTGATGTCCTTCAGGACCTTTAAACAATACTAAACCCTTAAATATGCCCAAACATTGCTTCAGATCCAGCGGTTGTCCTCCAATGACTGAGTGGTCTTCAACCTAACTAAAACAGCCCTAGATCTAGCCCTGGATATCCATGCTGGAGTGCTTTCATTTCTGCGGCCAATTCAGAACTTAAACCATGCACAAACAGATTCAAACTTACCTCTGGGACTGACGTCAACCTGCTATTATATATTGAAAGCTCAAATTGCAATTTTAATAGGCCGCAATTCCTTGATGTCTGCAAATTCACCCCCAGATATAGGCTTTTAGGTCTCTGCCCTAGACACAGAGAAAGAGCTTCAGATTTTAGAATTTTCTTCAGAGAACTTGCCCAAATTTGACCAACCAAGATAGGTTTCAAATCAGAGCTTCCAGATCTCTTCTTTTCGATGGTTTCAAACTAATCAAAAACAGCGGATAAATGATCCTCTAGGTGAAGAGATTCTGAAGCTGATGCCCTGGTAATTTCGTGCCCTCAAGCTATATGCTGCTACAGCCCACAAATCTGGTCCAAAATTATTCACTTTTGTTGTGGTTGTCCTTTAATGAAAGGTTGCCCCTCTACGTTGTTTGTTTAGGAAATTAGAAACCCTTATACCAGAGTTGCCCTCCTTTCCGAGCTATGAGCTATCTCCTTAGGACTGACTGCACTATCCCTTGGCTGTTAGGGTTTGAACCAATCCTCTATTCACACCTACAACTCCTTAAAAACAAAGCTCGGTCTTCTGCAACCTCAAACAATGATATTATATCACAAACACAACATCAAATAACCCTTATATCTGCGGCACCCTTCCTTTCTAGCTCGGATCTGCAAAGAAACATAAAACAACCTTAAAACTGCCCAGAATTCCCTTCAAGGCCTGCAGTTGTTTTTCTGTGGTAGTTTAGCCCTGTTGTGGATGCAACTTCACCCTAACAATCCTTAGTTTCCTTAGCCTTATCCTCCTGCACTCGATCACCCAAAAACAGACTTAAAAATAAAACTTTTAATACTTCTAATTTACCCTCAAGCAAGGCCGCAAATATCTAGATCATTTTCATCCAGCGCTACTCCTCGGCCTCCTTAATTTTCAGCGGAAAGCATCAAAGAGGTTTCAAAGGCCTGCGGCATTCTCTTTTAGAGACAGTCTGCCCATAAAAACAGTCCTTGAGCACCGTGTAATCTGCCCTCAAACACAGCGGCAGCCTCCTGTAGCTTTTCGACCCTGAAAGAGATAAACAGAAAGTCTCTTTTTCCACGTCAAACCTCTGCTTCAATTCGGATGAGTTACACTTGATGGATCAATAGATCGGAGATTGCTTTTCAACACAAATTGGGCATTCTATTCCCCTAAGCTCTGATACCATGTTAAATTTAGGAACATGTTCTATGCCATTTCAGATTAGGGCACAAAATACTGAAGCAAATAGAAAATATTAATAGATCGATGGAAGACAAGCCAAAACAAGACAGAGATGATTAATGGCGGCGTTACGGCGATCAGCAGGATGCTTCTACCAGCAAAGTCTCCAATAGGTCATTCAACCAAGCGTGTCACACATAACCCCAGAACAACCCAAACAAAGACCACTCCATAAATACACAGCACCAAGAATGCAGCTCCATCGCCATCAAGAGAGAAGAAAATCCTCCACACAATGTGTGTATAATGAACTCCAAATCTCTCCAATATATAGGCATCTTTGGGGGTGTGTGACACGCTCTTTAATACATTTAAGTCTATATTATATTCTAGGCCGACCTAGCACATAAGTGGAATAAATTCAAAGTCCATGTTCTGCTCATCCGATCGAGATGATCTTTCGATCAATCTTGCACCTCTCCAAAAGAGGAATCCAATAAAAATATTGGGATCGTCATCTGAGCAGCACAACCCGGAGTTTGGACCTAGTTGTCCAATTTTAACATGTTGGGTTGGCAAATTTTTGAGCTACTTCAAAGAATTTTTTTTCCCAAAGATCTTTGGGTTTTCTTCAATGATTTGCAACTGGTGGAAGATTTTTTTTTATTTTGTTGGAGCTGCTACATAGTTGATTTCAAAGGATTTTGGAGCTGATTTTCTCCAAAATTTTAGAGGGTAAATCAAGGGCCATGGGAATCAAGCCATAATCCCATTGCAGACTTGGATGCTACTCATTCTTCAGATGAGGATAAGGAGGATGATCAGGATGATGATTTTGTTGATGATTGATGATTTGATTATTGATTTGTTGTAGTTGTAGCTTGTAGTATTGTAGGTTGTAGTATAATACTATGATCAATGATGTTATTTTGGACTATAAAGGCCTTTTAGAGCCTGTTTCTTGATGTTTGTAACATTTTTGTTTCAACGATGTTTTACACTAAGTGCTATTTTGGTTGTATGCACTATTACTTGCTATATAAATGAGAACTTTTTCATATTTGTGTATAAATGGTTTGGATTCATATGGATGCAAATGAATATATCTGTTTTTTCTTTAAAATATGAATATTTTATGTGTTTTTCGTAAACCAGTTTTTTTCCCGGTTTTTTTCGGTTCTCGGTCCACAAGGTTTTTCGGTTCGATGACTGGTTCAGTTCCGATAACATTACTTCTGCGTGATCCCCTTCAAGGACTACGTCACCCCTCCAGATGACTGCGCTGCCTCTACTGCGTCACTGCTGCCTCTCTCTCTAAAATGTACTCTTGGTCCCCCTGACTAGTTACTGCATCTGCCCCTCTCTGGAACTGATCACTAGATCAAATCACTTAGCCAGCCCTGCCCTAGTGATTCGATCTTGATCAAAAGTTGTGTCCCTCTCACAAGCTCGAAGATGCCAAATGCTCAGTGTCTCTTCCATAGGCCCCTCACCCTCCTTCTTATAATCTTTCGTTGACCCTTCAATGCCCAAGATTAAAACACAATCAAGGGCTCAGATTAACTGGGAGTTGATCTATGACTTTATCTAGAAGATTCACACTTAGTTTAATTAATACCCTTTAATTAATCAGTTTACCTAAGTTTAGACTTAGGAAAACATTAAAAAACAATTAATTAATTTAATTAAACCATCTCTAAGTGGAATTTTCTAAAAATACATGTGTTTTAGCCTATATACAAAATTACAAGGCTAGAGCACATCCGATGCTACCATAAATCAACACTCCCTCTTAGCGTGGAAAGTGCTCTAGCAATACAACTCTATGTGTTTCTCTGACTTCTGTGACATCTACTATTGTGGTGTTTGATGTTGCTCACCAACTCTGCACAAATGTTGCAATTGTATTGCTGCTGACTCTGCATGCTACTGCCAACTGCTGCTATACTGCAACTCCCTCTTAATTTTGCAACCATGTTGTTGCACTGCGTTGCACCATTGTGCACTACGTTGTTGCTGCTCCATTGTTGCTGCTGTTGTTCTATTGTACTATTGTTAATTGTAACAAAAAAATCCGAAACTGGACAAGTAATATTGCATCTGAATAATAAGACTGTCTGCTGCTAACTTCTGCACTAGCTCTCTGAAACTGTTGCATTGCTGCTGCTCTGCACTGCACCAGTGTGCTCTACGTTGTTGCTTCTCTTCTACTACGCTGATCAGACTCTAGTACTGCTAGCCACTGCATTGTCTCTTCCTCTTCTGCTGCAACTGTCCATCTTGCTACTGTCTTAAGGCTCCCGTAGCTCGTATGTGATCCAAGAGTTCGGAAATACTCAAGGGTCCTGCCTCTTGTAGATTATGGATCTACAACTCCAAATCAGCCCACTTCCCTCCTTTTGGAATATGAGCTAGCATAGCACAATCAGCTTCTGCCTCAATCTTGGCAGCTACAGCTTGAGGATCCTACTTCTCCTCTTTGTCCTCTTTCTTAAGAGGACATTGTGTGGCATAATGTCCCATTTCCCCACACCTCAAGCACTTGATCTTGGACAGGTCTTTTTTCTTCTGTCGTTGTTGCCCTTTTCATACAATGGTTGTGTTTTCTTCCTCCTTCTTGACTTTCGAACCGCTACTACCATCCTCAATATGAATTTTGAGGAGATCTCTCCTCAGCTCCTCTTGCTGCAAGGCTGCTCACATCGTGGCCCATCCTGGGAGTCTTTCTCTGCCCAGAATGCTCTAGACAAAGACCTGATAGTCTTCTAAAATAGAGTTCAGAGTGAGTCTTACCAGCTCTGAGTCTCTGGGTGCTGACCCCATTGCTGACAGTTGGTCTCAGTTTTCCTGAATTCGAGACAGGAAGGAGTCAAAATGCTCTCCCTTCTTCATCCTGGTGTTACGGAATTTCTCCTCCAGATACATCTTCTACTGCTCGGAAGATTGTAATATTCCCAATTAGCCTTGCTAATTGGAATATTTCATTTTTGCTTTATTTTGCCGCTTTAGCTAGACATAATAAATAAAGTGAGAAATAAGAGGGGTCACCTCACTTTAGTCACCTCACTTTATAATAAAATGTTCTTTTCCTAGTAGATTGACGTTGTAACTTAAGAGAGGGGGCCTTGGGGGTCCACATGAGTATGATGGGGGAGGCATCAGGCTGACCCAAGGTAAACTGCGCAGGTCAAAGGAGAGTTAAGTTTTGGAGGGAGTTTGGCATTATAAAGGAGAGGTTCTCACCTCATTTGGAGCATGCATATTTTGATATTGATATTGAGAGCTAGACTTTTGTCTGCTTCAGCACGCCGGTTGTTTAGTCGGTCTGTTAAAGATCATGAAGTGTACCCAGGTTCCTGGCTTGAGATCCACCCTTAGCCCTCGGGACTTTTGGTGCCCTGCCTCTCGGTAAGTAAGGTTTTTCTGCTCCCACCTCGCCCTTCGGGGGGACTTCGAGTGCCCTATCAGTGAGGGGTTGTGCCTTAGCACATTTTTCAGTAGAGCAGCAGCAATTTCTGAAGATTATCTGAGGAGGAGAAAGCCCTCTTGTGGCTGCGCAGAGCAAGAGGAGGAAGGACGCTGAATCTGGAAGGAGAAGGACGCTGTCCCATCTGGAGAGAGGACGCTGTGCCTTTCAGGAAGGGAGGATGTTGGCCAAGAAGGACGCAGTCCAGTCTAGCAGGAGAAACGCTGTTCTGAGGGGCAGAAGGACGCTGTGAAGCCCTAGAGTGAGGACGCTGTCCATTTTTGAAGGTAAGAGTTGCAGATCTGAAGGTTTATTGCTAGATCCAGTTGTGGAAAGGGTAGATCTTGCAGATCTAGTCTTGTATGTGGCAGATCTAGTCTTGTATATTGCAGATCTGAAGGTTTGGCACCAGATCCAGCTGAAGGAGTGACAGATCTGAGGAGATATTGATAGATCCAGTCCAGATCTGAAAGGGTAACACCAGATCTAGCCCTAGGGGAAATTTGTAGATACGAAGAAAGTTCAGTCTAGTGTAGATCTGAGGGTTTGATATCAGATCTGATATTGGAGGACGCAGTTCAGAGAGGGAAGGACGCAGATCTGATTGGAGGCTTCAGATCCATCAGGTGGGACGCAGATCTGAGGAGCAGGCTAGTGGGAGAAGGGCTCATCAGCGTTTTCCAGCGTCCTGTAGCAGATCCATTTGTCTGGAGGATTGAGGGCTTGTGCTGCACCTGTTTCTGCGCTGTCACTAGCAGGGACAGCGTTTTCCAGCAGAGGGGGTTTTCAGCTTGGGATCAGCCCAGTTTCTGCGCAGATCATCACCAGTCTCCAGGGCAGCTTGGACGCTGTCATTATTTGCAGCCATTCCTTGTATGGGAGGGTCATCACTTGCCTAGGGCAAGGATAGGTGCACTGATTATGATTTCTTGTATTACTCTCCATGTACTTTCTGATTAATAAAATGGCTCAGATTCTGGTATTACATGTGTCTTGATTCAGTGATCTGGTTCAGTATTGTTTCCTTTCATATCTGTCTGGCATATTTCTGTTTATTACTGCTTATTTCCCTTTGGGGATATTACAGTGGTATCAGAGCATAATTCTGGCTCAGCCTGTGGTCTATGACATCAGAAAAGAAATCATACAGAGCAATAGCAGTTGCAATTCCAGAAACGCAGTTGGAAAAAGGGCCAAAATAAAAAGGGTCAAATTTTGGAGTTTGGAATTAGGAAAAACGTTTTCTGGGTTTTTCTGGGTTTTGGGCGAGGATCACTTTCCCAAATTCCTGGAATTTTCTGAATAGT
This sequence comes from Pinus albicaulis, assembly GCA_034641835.2. Classification (NCBI taxonomy): domain Eukaryota; kingdom Viridiplantae; phylum Streptophyta; class Pinopsida; order Pinales; family Pinaceae; genus Pinus; species Pinus albicaulis. The sequence continues at coordinate 1,436,757,591 of CM076579.1, forward strand.
TTTCAGTGGATAAATCGGAGGTCGAAGTTAAGCCACAGTATGGTTTTGCAGCAGCCGTGCAGTTTCTGAGGAGCCTGTAGACATATAGCAGAAAGAGCTGATGGTAGGTGATGTGGATAAGAGGAGATTTAGGGAGACAGGTCAGCGGGATCCAATGGAGGCCGTGTTTGCGAAGTTGACTGAGAAGTTGACTGAGAAGATGGAAGCAAAGATGAATGCATTCATGCAGGAGTTAACCAAGAAGGTTGCAGAGGGGACGCAGAAGGTCGATTCCATGGACACACGACCTACCATGCCTACTTTTCCGGTAGAGGAAGAGGAGCGAACGGAACCAGGAGAGGTGAATCTAGCTCAACATGCGACTCTGTTTGCGGATTGGCGAAGCATGGGACAGGAATTCATGGATGCTCTCCCTTTCGATCAATATATCCAGTTCAGATGTGGCGGCAAGACTTATGAGCAGGAGCGACACAAGGGACGTGGCTCCCACCGTGATAGTCACCGTGCAGCGAGCAGATTCCATTTACCGACATTTGACAGGTCATCCAAGCGCTCAGGAAGAGCTTGGGTGGACAAGTTGGATACCTCTTTCCAGCTTGACCGAGTATCGGAGAGGAAAACCATTAAAATGGTTACCTCGCACTTGGAGGATGAGGACACACAGGATTGCAGGGGGTTCGAGGATACACCTAGTGTGACACAGGACTCCCCATCATTAGAGACCTCCTTGACCGTGCCGGTTGATATCGTAGTGGAGGGGATAGAGCCTACCCCGGTAGAGCCATCCAGTGAGGTGATGACTGGAGCCGTGTCCGAGTCTTCGGATGGTAGCAGCACACAACAGATGGGTGAGGTGTCAGGAGATGTATCCACCCTCGATGAGGTAACGGCAGGTACAGAGATATTGGATGATGGTCGCAGACAGCAGTATCATCGGCTTCGGACAGACTTTCGAGTCTTGAGGGAGAAGGCCGCGTCGGTACGGGAGACCATTTTGTTACAGGACCAGGAGATGGAGGGTATGAGAGCGACTTGTGCCAAGTCGGCGGCCAAGTTGGTCCACATTGGGGAACAGCTGGATTCCCTGATGGTACAACCAGAGGGCACAGTGAAGCGTCAGATCATTCCCCTTCAGGTATGCATGGATGGGACTGGCAGTGCTGTTGAGTCATCTCTTCCCGTTGGAGAGAAAGAGGCAGAGCCACCTAGTCAGATCTCATGTGTTGATTTGGATAACGGTATGAGACGATCAGAGTTGTATAGGGTACAACATCCATATGTTGAGATTGGATGGAGAGAGATTTTGAGTTGGTACTCGGTGGAGCGGGCTATGGAACACAATGATTTGGTTCCCTTCTCACGAGAGCAGATAGAAGATGGGGGACATCTTCGGATGGATAACGTCTCTCATGCTTGTGTTGGACATCCCTTGAGCCATACACACCATGATGGGAGGTTTTTGCCCACCACCTATTTGAGTCTTGATAGGGTCTCATTGATCCTTGAGGAGTTTATATTCCAAGATCCCATGCAGTGCAAAATCAGAAATTTGATTTGGGAGGATGGTAACCCTCATGGGAGGAGTACCAGGTTGAGGGGAAGGAGGCATCCACAATGTATTGAGTGGATGTGGTTGATGAGCAAGGAGCTAGGAGGCTATTTGCAGATCTATGACACCAGGCAGCAGGAGGCTTGGCTGCGCTGGTTACTCTTGAAAGAGTTTGGCCATCACTTGGCAAACACTCTTCCTAAGAGTAGGAGGATGGGGAAAAGATGGATGGATACTTGCATCATTGAGCAGCATGGAGTATGGATGCATGGTGTTGATGTGTTACTCATATCATTCATTGTGTCTTCATCACATGAGTTGTTTGATGGAGGTATGGAGAGGCAACACAATGTCTTGTTGCTTGGGTTGTTCCTAGGAGAGCAAGGGCAGATTTGCTCTCACACTTTGTATGATGTTGCCGGAGAAGGAGATGGCACAATCTCCATGGTCTTTGATTGGGAAGCACTTCCACCTTGGGAGGTATTCCATATTTATTGCAGCATTATTAGAGGAGTCTTTGACAAGGAGCATGTCAAAGAACAGAGTCTTGTACTGACAGGAACTCATTTGCATGAGCTCACGGCGTTGTCACCTTGGAGCAGAACATTATGGAGGAAGTATGCGCAGCAGAGATATGGTGGATCTATAACCCATAGGTCCCAGGATCACTTCATATTTGTTGCACTTACAAGAAGTAATGATGATAGAGACATCTATGGCCTATTCTTCTTGACTTGGGTTTCCAAGCATAAGGAGGATTATCTTCTTGCACCACATGAGACCTTCGGCATTTCCTTCATTTTGCTGCTGATCATGTCTTCATTTGCTGATATATATCAGATTTGTATGAGAGGCTTGACTACGAGGGAGACACATGAGCTGGATGTGTCCGTGAGTGGGAAAAATTCTCACAATTTCTGCACTACATGTTCTAATGGGAGCATGGGAGGAGGCATGGCCACCATTACTGTGTATGCGTTCTCTTTTGATGTGGGCCATGAGATCGATATTCATCCATTGTACAGCCATGGGCAAGTGTTTGGACCTATGTTGTTGTCATATTCAGCCATTTGCTATCCATTAGTAGATGTGTTGAATCTTGTACATTGCTTGCCATGTGATTTTCTGAGGTTGCAGTGGATGAGACTGCACTATGGTTTGTTTTGGGCCAGCTTGTTCTTCATCGATGGAGGAACCTTCTATGGTGGATTGTTTTTCACTTTGCCATTGGAGGGCAATGATCAACATAGACTCTACACTTGTCATGAGTGGAGAGAAGGACAGCATGAGGTAAGCTATGATGCTTGCCAAGTTCATATTTTCAGCCCACCTTCATTACCAGAGCTTGAGGTGGAAGGAAATTTTTGGGAGTTGCCTTGTTGGGAGGTGGCTCAGTTGGTCTGGATGATTGCTTGGAGATGGAGGATCCACAGGAGGGAGATATTCCTCATTATATTTTCGACTCCATGCCTTGATGGGAGAGAGATGATGAGCTGGTGCACAGTCGATGGGACAACTTACACAGCCATAGATGCAGAGCGGCAGCGGTCATGGTCTTCAGTCATAGCTAGAGGCAGGGAGCAGTCCGAGCCATGGGGCTTGAACGATTATTGGCCACAGTGGCGATGGTATCCGGGAGGACTATTGATTGGCTGGTACCATGAGAGGCCAGTTTGGGATCCTGGCATTGAGATATCCCTTCATGTCAGGGTGATGCAGGAGACAGAGAGGTTTCAGTGGGACCCAGGCACATTTTGCAGTATCGGCAGGGAGCATCAGCTAGAGAGTAGGCTTGTTCAAGCATTGCTTGAGAACAAGCAATTTTTGCCGGATGAGGATGCCACTTGGGAGAGCAAGCAGACTTCACAGCATCCATCACTTCAGTTGCTTGAGGACAAGCAACGTTTTGACGGGGGAGACTGTAATATTCCCAATTAGCCTTGCTAATTGGAATATTTCATTTTTGCTTTATTTTGCCGCTTTAGCTAGACATAATAAATAAAGTGAGAAATAAGAGGGGTCACCTCACTTTAGTCACCTCACTTTATAATAAAATGTTCTTTTCCTAGTAGATTGACGTTGTAACTTAAGAGAGGGGGCCTTGGGGGTCCACATGAGTATGATGGGGGAGGCATCAGGCTGACCCAAAGTAAACTGCGCAGGTCAAAGGAGAGTTAAGTTTTGGAGGTAGTTTGGCATTATAAAAGGAGAGGTTCTCACCTCATTTGGATCATTCATGATTTGATATTCTTATTGATAGTGGGACTTGTGTGTGTCGGTTGTTTAGTCGGTCTCGTAGCCTTGTTTAGTGGAGTGTCTCGGTCGGAGATCTCACCCTTAGCCTCGAAGAGGACTTCGAGTGCCTGCACGGTAAGGTTTTGGTTCTACCCTCGGCAGGGGAGCTTGGTGCCGCCCCTGGTGAGGTTGTTCGTACATTTTGATAGAAGCGTAATGATTGAAGATTATCGAGGAGGAGAAAGCCCTCTTGTGGGCAGCGAGAGCAGAGGAGGCGGAACGGCGAATCTGGAAGAGAAGAATGACTGTCCCACAGAAAGGGTGTTGTGCGCTCGGAAAAGGAGGCAGCAAGAGAGGGCCTTGATCAGTCATGAGAAAACGATTACGGGGCGAAGGGCCAGCAGAAGCCCTAGAGTGAGGACGCTGTCCATTTCTGAAGGTAAGAGTTGCAGATCTGAAGGTTTATTGCTAGATCCAGTTGTGGAAAGGGTAGATCTTGCAGATCTAGTCTTGTGTGTGGCAGATCTAGTCTTGTATATTGCAGATCTGAAGGTTTGGCACCAGATCCAGCTGAAGGAGTGACAGATCTGAGGAGATATTGATAGATCTAGTCCAGATCTGAAAGGGTGACACCAGATCTAGCCCTAGGGGCTGTAGATCTGAAGAGAAAGTTCCAGATCTAGTATAGATCTGAGGGTTTGATATCAGATCTGATATTGGAAGACGCAGTTCAGAGAGGGAAGGACGCAGATCTGATTGGAGGCTTCAGATCCATCAGGTGGGACGCAGATCTGAGGAGCAGGCTAGTGGGAGAAGGGCTCATCAGCGTTTTCCAGCATCCTGTAGCAGATCCAATTGCCTGGAGGATTGAGGGCTTGTGCTGCACCTGTTTCTGCGCTGTCACTAGCAGGGACAGCGTTTTCCAGCAGAGGGGGTTTTCAGCTTGGGATCAGCCCAGTTTCTGCGCAGATCATCACCAGTCTCCAGGGCAGCTTGGACGCTGTCATTATTTGCCGCCATTTCTTGTATGGGAGGGTCATCCCTTGCCTAGGGCAAGGATACAGTCTACGATTACGATTTCTTATTGCTCTCCATGTACTTTCTGATTAATAAAATGGCTCAGATTCTGGTATTACATGTGTCTTGATTCAGTGATCTGGTTCAGTATTGTTTCCTTTCATATCTGTCTGGCATATTTCTGTTTATTACTGCTTATTTCCCTTTGGGGATATTACAAAGATCCTTGATACAACTTTTCCAACCCTACCCACATTTCTCTAGCAGTGTCCTTTGTTGCTATGTGGGGTACGATGTGATCCTTTACGCCATCTAGCATCAATCGTTTGGCTCTTGCCATGTTTTTCTTGAAGGCTCTCAGATGTGTTGCATCCAGCGGCTCTACAACTGCGCTGTCAATGAGGACCTTTAGATCATGCTCATCAAGGAGAAACTGAATCCTTGACTTCCAAATAACATAGTTGGAGGCACCCTCCAACCTATCTTGGTCATGCAATCCGTTGCTGGGCATCTCCTCAACTGTCGACTTCTCCCTCTAACCCTCTGCTCAGCGAGACTTACGCACTCCTTGAGGAATAAGTCAATGCTTCTGCTACTGCACGGGAAAAACTGAGTCTCTTTGAGTAAGAGAACTCACTGAGGTCAAGAAATCCCCAACTGTGTTTTTCAGAAATTTTCTAACGCTCATGCACCAACACTCACTACTGTGCAACGACTGCGTCCTTCAGCTATGTTGGTCTGCTACGTTGCCTGTTTTGCAACTGAAATAGCTTACCCCTCTGTTAACTCTCTCATAGGGTGCTTTCTCTGCGCTGGAAGGCTCCCCTGGTCTGGACTGCGTAACTACTAGGGTAGTCTACCGCTTCTTACGCAACTCCCAGTCCCTTCAGCGTTGATCTGCTGGTTCACTCTTGTTTCTCCTACACTTCAGCTTGAATAAACTCTGATACCATGTGAAAAATCCTAAATCTGGATTCCTACTGCAACAAATCTGAATTACTTCTCCTATTATTTTTCATAATTATTTCATTACAGTGAAATATCGAAGTAATTACTGAAGCAGTCTACACAAATAATGTTGCGGAATAAATCTAAGTGCTGAAACAAACTGAACAAAATACAATGAAAAACATCCACATTTGACACAGTTATTTTTGGACTAAGTCCCCGGAAAAACCCAACTTGGGAAAACTGGTGAAGCAGATCTGAGGGTTTTGTATTATTAAGCAGCTAAATCTTGAGTACAACTAGGGTGCCAATATCCGGCTCACCCTTCCAAGAAAACCTCAGCACCAGGATAAATGTGAGATATAGCTCACTCTGCAAGTCCTCGAATGATCCGGAACAGTGCTGGTGAAGCCCCTCTCTGCCTTTGCGTGATGCCTACGCTACCACTGCGTAAGCCTGCGTGGGCAAGCTAAGAAACTGCGTCACCTCCTCCTCTGCAACGATCAAGCTGATTTGGAACTGAGTTTTCGTCCTCCTGGCTCAGAAACCTCAGCTTCAAGCTATCTCCGGACTGAATCTAGAAGGCATTGCATCACTTCTGCGTGATCCCCTTCAGGGACTACGTCACCCCTCCAGATGACTGCGATGCCTCTACCGCGTCACTGTTGCCTCTCTCTCTGAAATGTACTCCTGGTCCTCCTGACCAGTTACTGCATCTGCCCCTCTCTAGAACTGATCACTAGATCAAAATCACATAGCCAGCCCTGCCCTAGTGATTCAATCTTGATCAAAAGCTGTGTCTCTCTCACAAGCTCGAAAATGCCAAATGCTCAGTGTCTCTTCCATAGGCCCCTCACCCTTCTTATAATCTTTCGTTAACCCTTCAACAGCCAAGATTAAAACATAATCAAGGGCCCAGATTAACTGGGAGTTGATCCATGACTTCATCTAGAAGATTCACACTTAGTTTAATTAATACCCTTTAATTAATCAGTTTCCCTAAGTTTAGACTTAGGAAAACATTAAAAAACAACTAATTAATTTAATTAAACCATCTCTAAGTGGAATTTTCCAAAATCCTTTATGGTTATTATAGAATACATGTGTCTTAGCCTATATACAAAATTACAAGGCTAGAGCACATCCGATGCTACCATAAATTAACAAATTCTTCCTTCAATAGATTCAAGATGAGACGACCAAGACCCTTACAACCTAGACTAGAGAGTCCCTCCATCAAGTCATCCTTGTTTGTTCTTCTGAGTAGTGACTTCCTTCCACTCTGTTTGCACTGAACTTGTATTCTGAGGATTATCAAAATCCATGTCACTGTGTTAGCATTGAATACTCGTCATTGTGTTGCACCGAGACCTCGTCGTTGTAATAGCACTGAGATCTCATCACTGTAATTATCACTATAGTTAAACTGAGACCTCATCACGATTTCATCACTGTAAAAGTACTGAGATCTTCATCACTATAATTACACTGAGACTTGTGATAGAATCGAGATTGTAATGGTACCGAAATCCTTTACTGAGATTTCACAAAGACTGTGGCACTCTGGTGAGACTTCATCACTGTGTTGGCACCGAAATCCTTTACTGAGATTACACCGAGACTGTGGCACTGTAGTAGCACTGAACTTGTGATAGCACCGAAGTTTGTTTACTGTGGTAGCACCGAAGTTTGGTTATTGTGGTAGCACCGAAGTTGAGATCAATTTTGTACCCTATCCGAGCTCCTTCACCAAAACACTTGTCTCTAAAATTGTTGTCTAGACATGTCAATTGAGCGAAGACCTTAGACTTGTATATATAGTTGTTTCCCACAATAAATAAGCCGACTTGACTTCTTGAAGAGATGTGTCCTTATATTAGGCTAACATGTGTTCTTTGAGGGAAGCCGACTTAATGGAGACTTTGATGAAGAGGCTGACTTGATGGAGGATTTTTTTACCAAACAATATTTGACTTTGACAACAACCTAAAGCCTACAATGGAGGCTTGACCTATGAAAATTGACCCAAGCATGAAACCCATCCTTTAACAAGTCAATTCAATAATAATAAAAATTCTTTTTTCTTTTCTTTTGACAAATAAATTACATTTGGACTCAAGTACAATTTATGAAGACCGAACTTAGTTAAATTCTTCAACACTAGGAATCCAAGATAAGAATAGTCCTAAAAGGACATAACCTGTGAACACCCGGGTGCGGTATATGCCTTAAGAGACGTTGATGATGGTGTCTGTTAGTCATTGGTCTCGCCAGCATTATGCTCTAATCTTGTGGAGAGATAGAGGTGTTAATCAAAGCCTTGCTATGTGACAACGTTGGTTGATATAATGCTAAACAAATGGGTTATCAATCCAACTCTTCTTATGAGAATTCTTCAAATTGAGAATGTCCAAGTACCTTGTATGGATTATGAATACCTCCCTACTTAAGAGGGAGTGTTGAAATATGTAAATAGGTTTGGTCTTGTAAATTTTTGTAGATGTTCTATGCTTGGAGCAACTTTACTTTTCTCACAGCAATCACACAAAATAGTTAAGTAAAATGCAGATAGAACATATAAGTGGATCTTATAGAAGACAAATCAGAAACAGGAATGTGGTGGTGCGTTACGGCGGTCAACAGGATGCTTCAACCAGCAAAGTCTCCTTGGTCAACCAACCCAGAATGTGTCACAACAGTCCTCCAATCAGCAAACGAGTCAACCCAAGTCAACTCCAAAAAAGTCAACGCTGTCCAGAAAAGTCAACGTAGGGCAGCAAGCTAAAAGTCAACGCAGCAGCAGATTGGTCAACCCTTTGACCTCAATTTCTGTGCCAAACAGTACGACCTTCCAAAATCGAACTTCTCACCAAATTTCAGCCCATTTGGACCATGCGTTGACCAAAGTCAACGCTGGTCAAACTTTCTGCAAAACTCTAACTGCAGAAATTCGTCCTTCAGCTCAGCCGTACAGATTTGTCCTTCTTCTCCTTCACACATGTGGGCTGAACTCGTCCTCCAAGGAGCTCGTACTAAATCAGATGAGAGAAGAAGATGTGAGTTGAGTTGTTGTGAAATGCTCTCCAACTTTGCCTGTATTTATATCCATCATTGGGGTGTGTGACACATCTGCTGGGGGTGTGAAACCTTAAGGCCGACCTGCACATATAATTTATTATGAATAATAAATTCAAAATAAATGTTATGCTCATCGGATTAAGACATATTATATATGGATTTTACACCTCTCCGAAAGAGGAATCCAACAAAAATATTAGCCTCTTAATCTGAGCATCATAACATGGAGTTTGGACCTAGTTGTCCAAATTTAGCACTCCCTCTCAACTAGGGAGAACTCCATCTATCAGTGCAATCAAACATCGTGCGTCATCCCGCCGTAACTTGCTTTGCTGGCCTCTTTATTTCAGAACAGAAGTGGGTCAGTCACAAAGACATCATCCCCCGACTGACATAATCAGTCCAAAGGTTCGAAACCTCTATCAAACTCATAAAGAGTATCCAACCAACCCAAAGTTGGTTCATCTGACCCGAAGTCAGGCAGAGGTCCCAGACCTCACTAAACTTGATCCCAGATCAAGTGGTTGGACCGTGCCATCCTAGATAGAGAGTACGGCAATCTCTGATGCGTCCATCAGTCTTTGTTAATAGTCTCTAGCTTTTCCCACCTCATTGGCCAAATGAGAGGTACTTCCCATGAGCCCTGAACTCAATGGGTAGGATGCATACGGGGCACAGATAAATGAGAGGCGAACCGGCTCAATAATCACAAGGGTGGGGCAGAAGCATTATGAGTGCTTATAGCTCCGAGAAGCTATCCCCAAAGCCCCCCAGAGCTCCCAGAGCTCATCGTCCAACAGGACCCACATCATAGGATCTTTCCACGACACCAAGACTCTCACGGAAGGTTAGGAACTTGACCTTTCCCAGGGGCTTAGTGAGAATATCCGCGACCTGCTCATCAGTTCTTATATGATCGAGCCTTACGGCGCCTCGCTGTACCATATCCCGGATAAAGTGGTACCTGATATCAATATGCTTGGATCGGTCGTGGAACACAGGATTCTCAGTCATGCGAATCCCACTCTGGTTATCACAGAGTATCACGATGGTATCTAGCACATGTCCAAACAGCTCACTAAAGAGCTTTCGCAACCAAACTGCTTCACAACAGGCCATACTCGCTGCAATGTATTCGGCCTCAGCGGTGCTCAAAGCCACCGACTTCTGCTTCCTGCTCATCCATAAAATTGAAGCAGAACCAAGATTGAAGCAGCATCCCGATGTGCTCTTATGATCCACCACACTGCCAGCCCAATCGGCATCAGTATATCCACGGAGTGTCACACTCCCGGCAGTGTATCTCAGCCCATGGTTTATCATGCCCCGAAGATATCTCAGAAGATTCTTGGCACCAACCCAGTGAAAGTGATGAGGCTCAACCATCTGTTGACTCAAAGTGTTCACTGCAAAACATATATCCAGTCGGGTGTTCACTAAGAACATCAAAGCTCCTATGAGTTGACGATACTCAGTAGGATTGGCCAAAATAGGCCCAGCAGCGCTGCCACTCAACTTCTTAAAGTTGAGTTCCATCGGTGTCGACACGGACTTACAGTCCACCATCCCAAATCTTTCCAGAAGCTTCACAATGTATTTTCCTTGAGAAAGGAAAATCTCTCCAGGTCTCTGCCAGACCTCCAGGCCTAGGAAGTAGTGCATCGGTCCTAGGTCCTTCATCTCGAACTCAGCAGCGAGCTCCCTCTTACATTGATGAATGAGAGGGTCAGCACCTGTCAGGAAGAGGTCGTCCACATACAGCACTAGAATGAGAGGCTTCCCCTGCACAACCTTGAAGTAAAGGTTCGGATCAGCATTACTTCGAGTGAAGCCAAGCTTCATCAAATAACTATCCATCCTCTCGTACCAAGCTCTGGGTGCTTGCTTTAACCCATAGAGGGCTTTCTTCAACCTGCAAACATGAGTGTCTCGATCCTGAACTTCAAATCCCAGAGGTTGTTCCACATACACCTCTTCCTTTATTGCACCATGCAGAAAAGCGGTCTTGACATCCATCTGATGAAGACTCCATCCTTGCGTAGCAACAAGGGCTATGATTGATCGAATGGTGGTATATCGTGCCACAAGTGCAAATATGTCATCATAGTCAATTCCTTCCTTTTGAGAGAAGCCACGGGCAACAAACCTTGCCTTGAACTTTTCAGCACTCCCATCAGATCCATGTTTGATCTTGTAGAGCCATTTTGCGGTGACAACAGATTTGTCCTTAGGTCTCGGGACCACATCCCCGACATCATTCTTCATTATGGACTCATATTCTTCGTGCATAGCATCCTTCCAAACTTGATGCTTTACGGCTTCCTCAAAAGATCCAGGTTCAGATTGTACAATAGTACTCATGGCAGCTAGATACCCTTGGTATCTGCACGGCTTCTTGCTTTCTCGGAATGTCCCCCTTGGGGCAGCATGACCCTCAGCATCTTCGAGGGTGTCCCTGAGCCATGATGGTCTCTTTCCTAGTGAAGGAGATGGATCAATAGGGTCCATTGGTCCTTCAATATCAGGCATAGTCTCATCCTGTGGTTCTTCCAGATTTCCAGACCTTTCTTCATGATTTTCTCTAGATGTAGGAAGATCTACTACTTTCTTCAGGGAAGCATCTTCGTCAAAAGTGACATCATGGCTTATCTCTACTTCCCTTTGACCAGGTACATAGACTCTATATGCCTTAGAAGTCTCACTATAGCCCACAAACATTCCTTTCTTCCCAGTAGCATCCGGCTTACTTCTCTTTTCTTTCGGCACATGAAAATAGACAGGACATCCAAAAATTCTAAAATGTGAGACATCAGGTTTCTTACCAGAGAAAACCTCTTCGGGAGTTTTGGAGTCCAAGGCGGAATGAGGGCATCGGTTTTGAATGTACACAGCAGTATTTGCAGCTTCTCCCCACAGAAACTTTGGTAGACCCTGGTCACATAGCATGGCACGGGCAGCTTCCACGATAGTCCTATTCTTGCGTTCAGCAACACCATTCTGCTCAGGAGTATATGCAGTGGTAGTCTCCCTCTTAATGCCAGCTTCTCTGCAAAAGTCTTTGAACTCATTTGACTCATATTCAGTGCCATTGTCAGTCCTCAAAATCTTGTTCTTCTTTCCGGTCATATTTTCCACCAAGGCTTTGAAGGTACGGAACCACATGAAAGCCTCATCCTTCTTCTTCAAGAAGTATATCCAGGTTTTGCGAGAGAAGTCATCAGTAAATGTCATGTAGTAAGAACATCCCCCCAGGGATGTCACGGGCAACATACCAGATAGATCAGAATGGACCAGTTGCAATATTTCAGATGTCTTTGTGACACTTGAGGGGAAAGGTCCCCTTCTATGTTTTCCTTCAGCACAGCCCTTACATACACCTTCATGATTATTTCCAAAGTCAGGCATCCTTGTCACCACCTTCCTTGCTTCGGGAAGGGCCTTGTAATGAAGGTGTCCAAATCTCTGGTGCCATAGTTCGGTTTGACGGATAGTATCACAAGTCATTGCTCCCAGCGCACTTCCTCCAACCTGGTAGAGTGTGCCAACTCTAAAACCAATCGAGATAGCTTCCTTGAAGCTCTCCTTCCACATGAGCACCTTTCCATCAGAGAAATTTACATTGAATCCTTTGTCTTCCATGGCAGATACAGACACAAGGTTCTTCTTCAATTTAGGTACATAGAGTACATCTTGCAAACGTAGGACTTGTCCTTGAGACAAGTGGAGGGTCACAGTCCCTGTCCCTTTCACGGGATATGTCGCATTATCCCCAAGGATAATTTCTAGATTAGTATCCCTCTCAACCATGTCAGAGAGTGCTTCCTTGAATCCAGTGATGTGTCTTGAGGCACCACTATCGATTAGCCAGACATCCATAGTGTCGGGCGGAGATGTAGCAGAGAGAGCAGATACAAGAATATACTCATTTCTTTTATCAACAACATTAGACTCCTCATACCTGGTATTTCTAGACCTTTTAGAAGGTTGATTGTTTCCACCAAAGTAAGCCTTCCTCTTTCCTTTGGATTTGTCATTTCTTCGATTCCCATTCCTACGGTTGTTGTTGTTATCATCACTATCGGGAGAATCCTTCTTGAAGGGGCATTCTCTAGCATAGTGACCAGGCCTATGGCAAGTGAAACACTTGCCCTTCTTTTCTTGAGCCTTCGTTCTTCCTTTGTCCTTAGGACCACCAGAGTTCTTCTTTCGAGAATGAGCACCATAGGCAGCATTTCTGTCATTATTGAATTCCTTCATCCTTGTTTCTTCTTGCATACATCTAGACAGAAGCTCATCAAAGTTAGGAATGGTATTATTGTTGAGAATGGTAGTTGTGAATACTTGCCATTCATATGGAAGTCCTCCAAGTGCGGTGAGAACCATCTCACGATCAGCTATTGTCTCCCCAATAGCTAGCAGATTGTTCCTTGTTTCGGTTAATTTCAGAAAGTAAGTTTGAACAGACTCATCCTGGCCCTTCTTCATATTCTTCAACTTGTTCTTGAGGAATAGCACTTGGTTCACATTGTTTACTTTGAACATAAGGATCAATTTGTCATACATCTCCTTGGATGTGCCTAGTTCAGATATATAGGCAACCAGGCTCTTATGTATGGATTCCCTGATCAACAACTTTGCTTTGATCTCTCCCTTCTTATACTTGTTTCTAACAGCAGCGGTAGCATTGGATGGAGGTTCTTGAATCTTACCCAGCACATGATCCAAGAGATCATCGTCTTCCAATTTGAGATCTAATATCATCTTCCAGGCATGGAAGTCATCCCTTCCAGTCAGCTTGTCATTCTCCTTGAATTCAAGACTTGTGGAACCCATTTCTTCCGGTGGTGATTGCTAAAGATAGAGTTTGTCTTCACCTCAGCTCTAATACCATGTAAATTTTTGTAGATGTTCTATGCTTGGAGCAACTTTACTTTTCTCACAGCAATCACACAAAATAGTTAAGTAAAATGCAGATAGAACATATAAGTGGATCTTATAGAAGACAAATCAGAAACAGGAAAAATGTGGTGGTGCGTTACGGCGGTCAACAGGATGCTTCAACCAGCAAAGTCTCCTTGGTCAGCCAACCCAGAATGTGTCACAACAGTCCTCCAATCAACAAACGAGTCAACCCAAGTCAACTCCAAAAAAAGTCAACGCTGTCCTGAAAAAGTCAACGCAGGGCAGCAAGCTAAAAGTCAACGCAGCAGCAGATTGGTCAACCCTTTGACCTCGATTTCTGTGCCAAACAGTACGGCCTTCCAAAATCGAACTTCTCACCAAATTTCAGCCCTTTCGGACCATGCGTTGACCAAAGTCAACGCTGGTCAAACTTCCTGCAAAACCCTAGCTGCAGAAATTCGTCCTTTAGCTCAGCCGTACAGATGTGTCCTTCTTCTCCTTCACACGTGTGGGCTGAACTCGTCCTCCAAGGAGCTCGTACTAAATCAGATGAGAGAAGAAGATGTGAGTTGAGTTGTTGTGAAATGCTCTCCAACTTTACCTGTATTTATATCCATCATTGGGGTGTGTGACACATCTGCTGGGGGTGTGAAACCTTAAGGCCAACCTGCACATATAATTTATTATGAATAATAAATTCAAAATAAATGTTCTGCTCATCGGATTAAGACATATTATATATGGATTTTACACCTCTCTGAAAGAGGAATCCAACAAAAATATTAGCCTCTTAATCTGAGCATCATAACATGGAGTTTGGACCTAGTTGTCCAAATTTAACAGGTCTTCATAATGACATGTGAAATCATGAGTTTATGTATTTGATGTAATAAGAAAAATAAATTTATTTTTGTTGTTCTTGAGGCATGGGTATCATGTTCAAAATAAATTTATTTTATAGGTCAAGCTCCCATTGAGAGCTTCTAAGGCTTGTTATTTAATCTACAAGTCAATTGAGTCATTATCATGTATGAAAGACCCTTCTTGGGCATGTTACATATTGTAAAGAAAATTACTTGAGTCAAAGTTTGAGTGAAAAGACCCTCCAAGACCTCGTCATAGTGCAAAGATCAAGTCAGCCTACACACATGGACAAGTCAGCCTAAAAGGTGCAATTTGTCCTAGTGGAAGACCTATATAAAGGAGACTTCGACCTCACTTGGAAGAGACACAATTCACTCACCAATTCGTACAAGGAAGAGCAGGCAGTACGAAGAAGAGAGAGTCTAATAGAAGACAAGAAAAGTGAATTTTCTGATTTGGTTTTGGGCTATACTCTCCACACGTGCGAAGGAATTAGGGCATTTATTGTTGCAGTAAAGGTCGAGTTATAGGAGCCGAGTTAAGGCATCAAGAAGTACACCTTGCAAGTTGAGTTCTCTAGGAGAAAGGATCAACTCTAGCGAAGAGGAAAGGAGAAGAATTTACCATTATTTTCCACACGTGGAAAGGTTAGGGTTTCTGCATAAGAATTTACTAAGTAGGTCGAAGTTGCAGAAGAATTTTCTGGGCAGGTCGAAGTTGCGGAAGAATCTGTTGGGCAAGTCAACATTGCAGAAAAATTTAGTGGGCAGGTCAAAGTAGCAGAAGAATCTACTAGATCGAAAATACAGAAGTTGCTAAGGTCAAGGTTGTTGGAAAACAGGAAAGATTTGACTTGGTCTTGGAGGGTCTTGATCAAGTGTCGTAGGTCTTGGAATTCGTCAATTGAAGTTATATAAGAAGAGGAGAATTCTTGTTGGTTTTCCTCTCAGTTGGAGAGGTTTTGGCCATGGTTGATCACCTATATTTTGTGTCCTCTTGTCTTATTATTCTTGATGGTTTGGTAATTTTTTTATGAATAGAACACTAAAAATAAGCAAGTGAAGAAGAATCTAATTAATATAAGTAAAAAGACTTGAGAAGCAGTTATCAAAGAAAGAGAAGTCATCTAAGCTAGATGCCCCTATATTTCTCAACAGCATGATCATTGGATAGCAACTAAACATAATCTGAGATATCTTCGTGGAACAATACATAGTTGTCTGAAATATGTTGGCAATGAGATACAGTGATTGGGCTACACAGATTTGGATTGGGGAGGCAGTGATGCAGATGGAAAGAGCACTACTTGTGGATGTTTTAGTTTGGCATCATCTATGATCTCATGGATAAGCAGGAAACAAGATTCAGTTGCATTAACTAGTGTTGAACCAAAATATATAGCAGCTAGTGAAACTGGTAGAGAAGTTGCTTGTCTCAGAAAGTTGCTTTCAAATTTGTTTTAAGGACCATTGAACCCTACCATTATACATTGTGACAACAAGAGTTGCATAAGGTTGATAGAAGACCCAGCTTTTCACGCTAGGACAAAGCATATCAATAATAAGTATCACTATATTCGAAGCTTGGTGCAGGATGGGGTCGTGAAGCTAAGTACATCTCCACTACAGCTAGCTGGCATATTGACAAAATCTCTTCCAAATAAGAAGTTTGAATATTTCATAAACAAGCTTGAACTAGTTGATATCTCCTCCCTAGTTGAGATGGAGTGATGAGGAATATTGTATTCTCCATGTGTCATGCACTAGACCAGGACTAACAACAGCAATTCTAATGAAGACACTAGGAGGGAGAATGGAGCATTTGATAAGCATCTGAGAAAAATACTTCTTGAGGATTGGGATCCAAGATAGAAATAGTCTCGTAGACCCGATACTCTTTGAGGATGAGGTAGGGCATCCAAGATAAGAGTATTTGAAGAGGACCGATACTCTTTGAGGATTGGGAATCCAAGATAAGAATAGTCCAAGAATGACATACCTGGTGAACATCTGGATGGGGTATGTGCTATGAGAGGTTGCAGTTATGGTGTCCATATGTATGCCTCTCAGCATTGTGCTCTAATCTAGTGGAGAGTTAGAACTAGTTAGTCAAGGCCTTGCTATTTTGCAATATTACAATGTTGGTTATCTTGTTGATGCTTGAAGATGGCTTATCAATCTGAACTCTTCTTTTGAGAATATTTCAATTTGAATATCCTTGTATCCTGATGTGTAACTATGAATACCTCCTTAGTTAAGAGGGAGTGTTGGAAAATGTAACTAGGTTTCGTCTTCATAATTATCTTTGTACTTGTATCAATATGTATTTCTTGTAAAAATAAAAAAGAAGAAAAAGAAATTTATTTTTATTATTATTTTTCTAGTCAAAGCATGTTCTTCATGCTTCTAGGATTTATTGAGTAAGAAGAAAATTTATCATGTGCCAAAGTCCCATTTGGACTATTTTGTAACAAAAGATAAATATTATTTTTGAGTCAAAAAGAGTCATTTTGTCCCACAAGACCAAGTCGACCTTGCCTTGTCCAGTTGGCCTTGAAGAGGCCCAATTCGACAACATGGATGGCTATAAAAGGATGAGACTTCCTCCTCATTTGCACACTTACTCTCAAAAATTCGATCTCTGAACAAGAAGAAGAAGAAAAGTAGCAAAGGTCAAAGAAGAAAGAGCAAGAAGTCAAAGGAGAGAGAGAGCTGAAATTTCTTATTTTTTTCCCACACGTGCAAGAGTTTTGTGGTAATTTTGCAAGCTGCGGGACCGAAGTTGCAGATCCAAGTTGCAAGGAAGAAATTTTGAGTTTGACCATATTTGTTGAAGTTGGACCAGAGTTGACTTTGTTGACTTTGACTTGTTTGAGGAAGGTTCTGAAGGAGGGCTGACTTAGGGATTGTGGAGGTCTTGGTCTTAGTCTTTGGGTCTTGGATGTCTCACTTTGATCTGATTCTATAAGTAGAGAAGTTGTTTGGCTTTTTCCCCTTGTGGGGATTTGCCCTGGGTTGAAGCCTATATCTTGTGTTCTTTGTGTTCTTATGATCTTCATGGACTTTATGTTTTGGTAATTGTTTGATGAAGAAGATATAATAAAGTAATAAAAGCCAACAAACTCTCACAAGTAATTATCAAGTAAGAGGAATCAACCCTAATCTACAAGTACATCGAACTCTCAACACACACAACAATGGTTTCTGAAATGAGATAAACCACAAAAACATGTATCCACTCTGTTATTTCTTCGCAGTTTACATATTTTAGTTTTAATTCTCCACTTTTTAGATGATATGTTCAACTTTGGGAGAAAGTTTAGTAACTCCCCCACTAGTTGTAACCTGCATCCTCCAGTCCCATTGACAACTTAGTCACCTATGGACACTACTAAATTTTCAATTTCAATGCTAAAGAATGGCATATATACCTTCCAGTAACTTTTTCACAAATCCAAATTGTATCTCACTATTGACCATCATAAATGTGTCTTCATGATCTCTAATTTATAAGTTCCTAGACAACAATCTGCAGACCTGATTATAGAATGTAATTTTTTCTTATCTTATTTGACTTTAAAGTTTAATTACTAATCTAGTATATACAAAATTACAAATACAAGGGCCCTTGTCCTCCTGTGCCTTCACGGCTATTAGGATGCATTGTATCTTAGTCCCACTAGATGCTATGGACCACTCTTGGACATGAACCTATTTTGTCAACTAGATGCCTACCTCAATATGTCCCTATTTAAGTAGCCCATATTTCCCTCTTAACAGCCATATTTCCCTCTAACAGCAGTCTTCTGTAAGAAACAGTCATAACATGAAAGGGATTCATTGTTCAATATTCATGTTAAAGGCGTTGTTCACATTGCTTCAGACATTTCAGTTTAAGGAACTGTCTTCAATAATTAAAAGCATAGACAATACCAAAAGTTGTCATATGAATTAATAATTAGGAGGCCATTTTAGGGTAGCATGCATCAAGCCTTACTAGCCACTCAATAAACTTCATGGCATTTTCTTTCACTCTATTCTTCTGTGAATAAACATTTAGTAATAGTGCCTGTTTTCCATGTCTGCAAAGATCTTACCACAGGACGAATGTCCTGGCCTTTATAGGCTCTAGTCAAAATTCTTATTCTCTTCATTCCTTCTGGGCTTTCTTCAATTTGTTGAGTATTTTCTACTTGTACCACAGCATCTGCACCCTCTGGTACTGGTCCTGCAAAGGAGGAGAAAGTATGATGAATAATTTTCAGTATGATGACAGTTCCAAAAGGAGGACATGTAGCTTTTGCAGCAGAAATATATTTTTCAGTTCATAAAACCATGGCCAATTACATTAACCATACTAATGTTTCGTATCAAAAAATAAGGTAGACATATGTTACATCTTATCCCAGAAAAGCAAATTGCATGTGAAAAAAGGCATTTATAGAGAAAGTGGCAGGTACGCATAGAAGTAGGGACATGTTATTTATATATTTGATGTAGTTAGTAGATATCATATAGGAGAAAGTGTCCAAAAAAAAATACAAAACAAGATGTCATTAATAGGGTACAAGAAGAACAGGAAAAGAACCAAAAAGACAAGAAATATGGAAATGCTGCTACAGCTGTCTTTCAACTAAGATGTCAAATGTTGAGTGGGACAGCCACTTGGCCTGGGTGGGCAAGGTACTTTTGCAACCAACCAACTGGTGATGTGACACTACCTAGTGGATCTAGAGTGGACATCAAGAAGACCATCATCAGGAAGGGGAGAATGAAAACACTGAATGGTTGCCTCTGGATGTGTGACTCGGAATGCTTCCTGCAAGTGAGGTGGCCCATACAGCTTTAGTTGATTGGCATTCACCACATCACGGGTTGTATGCACTACCTCAGATTAGCCCCCTGTTTGTGGATGAGATGCACTAAATAACTGAAGCAAATAACATAAAAGCTTCCACAAGTTTTCCAAAAGTGACTAAGAAATCTAGAGTCGTGATTGGAAACGATGACTAATGGTAATTCAAACTGATGTCTTACACAATTGTGGGATGCAAGTGTAGGAGCCAAGGAATATCTTTGGTGAAGAAACTAGCATTGGTTAAGAGTGATTTCTAGCTAGGAGGACTTGGTGGCTATGGTTTTCATTGTTTCCCTAGTGACGATTTCGAAAGCTTGAACCAGCTTGTGATAAGTAATGAGTATGTACATGCACATCATCTCTTATAAACTCATGAAGTGCTTCAGCTATCCAATGGTTGTGTACTTGCAGATAGAATTTTCAGCTTGTGTTGGCTTCTTGATGGAGCAAAGCCCAGCATTTGTTGCTCATGCTAATTTCACATAAAAATAAGGCTGAAATTGTTAAGAGATTTAATATATGTTGAGAAATCTAGGGGCAGCAAATTAGGAGATTTCTCTTCTTGATAACCGCTTGTGATGTATTTTTACTTAACTTGATTAGCTTCTTGTTTCACTTGATTATTATTAGTATTCTCTTCATCAAACAGCTACCAAACCATAAAGAACAATAAGATAAAGGACAAATGATATAGGCGATCAGCCAGGGCCAAAACCTCTCCACTTGAGAGGAAAACCCACAAGAACTATGCTCTTCTTATAGAACTTCAATTGATGAATTCCAAGACCTATAACTCTTGACCAAGACCAAGTCAAACTTTTTCCTTTTCATTGCCAAGTCAAACCAAGCCAACGTGGCCTTGATGCTGCTTCAATTTCTTCTTCGTTCCCAACTTCGGCTCTGCAATTTCAACCTTTCTTCCTGCACTTCTTGGCTTCCTGTACTCTCCCGCAATTTTCCCACATGTGACAAGTATGTGGCAGTTTGAGTCCTTTTATTCCTTCTCTTGACTAGGCTTCTTCTCCTCAAGGCTTCAGCCTGCAAATTAAAGTTCAAACTATTTTGGCACCGAATTTAGGCTCTTAGATATGACTGTAATTCGGTCTCTGTCTCGCAATGGATGCCCTAGTTTCATCCCGCACGTGTGAGAGTTTTTACCCAAAAACATACATCAAAATATACTTCTTCTTCCTCATCCTATCTTCTCCTTTCTTTGTTATCTTATGTGCTCTAGATCGAGTTCCTTGTGTGTGATTGATGCCCTCAAAGGTGATCAACTAGTCTTGTCTATATAGGCTTCTAGTCACTTCAAAATAGGCCGACTTGTCACTGTTTGGTAGGCCGACTTGTTGCTTGCCTCTTGACAAGGTCTTGGAGGGTCCTTTGACTCTATTATGACTCAAATAATTTTCTTTATAATATGTAACATGTCCAAGAAGGGTCATTCATACATGACAATGACCTTCTCAACTTGTAGACTTAATGACAAGCCCTAGAAGCTCTCAATGGGAGCTTGACATATAAAATAAATTTCCTTGAGCATGAAACCCATTACTTGTAGAAATTCAACCCCCACTCTGGTTATTAGTTTTCCTTATCACTCCATGCATATACTTTTCAATCTGAAAATGAGATAAATATTCAAATCTGGAAATCACTGAAATTTCTGAAAACATAAATTTGGAGATTTTTGCAATTGCTGAAATTGCAGAAATGAAACACAGGAAAATAATGACAGCCACACACAGAAAATAACACAGTGATTTTTGGTCAATGTGACCCTGGAAAAACCCCCCACAACTCTTGGGGAAAACCAGTTTGAGAGCTCTTCTTTGTTTCTGAAAATGCCTTTACAGAGAAACTGAAATATACAGTAAAAATTCCAGCAACCACAAAACATACTAATCTCGTTTTCCGTGCTTGACTCTGCCTCAGAAAATGTGCCAATCAGCTAAACAGTCAAAACAGAAAATTTACAGCAAGAGATACCAGCATTAAATGTTGTACAGTCTCCTCGAAATTCGTGCCCAAAAATTCTGTGCTACTGTACGAAATTTACAGTTGCCTTTTCAGCCTCGAAATTCGTGCCCACTCGGCCTCAGAATGTGTGCTGCCTACTGATGTTTCTTCCCCTCGAAATATGCATTGTATGGACCTTGAAATTCGTGCCACTGCTGCTACATGGAATCTGCCTCGAAATGTGTGCCAATAAATGTTGTACGGATTTGTTGCCTCGAAAAGCATGCAACCTCCAGCTGTTGTACGGACTGCTGAAATGTCTCCCTCCTTCAACTTCTCACCACTCGGAAATTTTCTCCTTTCTCTCAATAGCTAATGAAAGACTGAAGTGATATTTTCCTCTTCTCCTCTCTTTTTACCCTAAGTGACCTTTTGGGTAACATTAAGATCTAATGGCTTGAGATTCATTTAGATCTAGGGATGAGAATAAATGTGCATTTAATTCTCACTTTCTATTTTTTAACTCACCCACTTAAATAAAGACCCACTTAGCCTTTTATTTCCATAGTCACTTTTTCACTTTCTAATTTTTCATTGACTTTAATAAAGTCACTTTAGAATTAGAATGTAACTTTATCATTTATAAAGTCACTTTTAAATTATTCTGACTTTACCACTTATAAAGTCACTTTAGGAAAAGAAGTACACATAAAGTGGACACTTTTCCCGAGGCCAAAGATCAAAGCCTTAGGTAACCACTTGTCCTCTGGTACCCAAATTTTAACACTCCCTCTTACCGAGGAAAGTGTTCCTCACCACTCCCATCTTGTCTCTGAACTAGACATGTTTGCCCCGTGGTAAGGCTTCGGTGAAAATGTCTGCTACTTGCTCATCTGTGGAAATATACTCAAGCTTGACTGCTCCCTTTTGGACATAGTCTTGAATGAAGTGATACTTGATCTCGATATGCTTTGACTTGTCATGGAAAACTAGATTCTCCGTGAGTTTTATGCAACTCTAATTATCACAGTAAATCACTGAAGGTCTCAATGCCTGACCAAATAGACCAAACAACATCTTGCGAAGCCATATGGCCTCACAACTAACCAAACTAGCAGCCGTATACTCTACCTTAGTTGAGCTCAATGCAACTGACTGTTGTTTCCGGTTGAACCACGACACAATTTCCAAACCCAACCCAAAACAACACCCTGAAGTACTGTTCCTATTTGAAGCACAACCCGCCCAATCTGAATCAGTGTACCCTACCAGTCTCACTCCCATCACCTGTCTATAATCCAGACCATACTCTATAATCCAGACCATACTCCACAGTACCCTGCAAGTAACGAAGAATGTGTTTTGCAACCACCCAGTGCACTCTCCTGGGCTCACACATGAACTGACTCATAGTGTTAACTGCAAAACGTATATCTGGTCGAGTGTTGAACAAATACATCAATGACCCAATCAGTTGTCTGTATAGAGTAGGATACACCAATTCGGAATCAGAAGCATGAAGCTTCTTCCAGTTAGTGATCATAGGTGTAGACATGGGTTTGCAGTCCTCCATGTGAAATCTGCTAAGAATATCCGCAATGTACATCCCCTGTCCCAACAAGAAATACCCCTCCTCCTGCCACACCTCCAATCCCAGAAAATAATGCATCATGTCGATATCCTTCATCTCAAACTTTGAAGCAAGATCTCTCTTGCAGCCCTCAATGAGTTTCTCTGCATCAGTGATGACCAAGTCATCAACATATAACACCAGAATTAGAGGCTCTTCACCTACCACAATGAAGTATAGGTTCGGATCAACCTCACTCTTGGTGAAACCCAAATGCTGCAAGTATGTATCAATCCTCGAGTACCAAGCTCTAGGAGCTTGCTTCAGGCCATAGAGTGCCTTTTTCAATTTGCATACATGGGACTCCTTCCAACACAAACTGTGGCTACTCAATATAAACCTCCTCGTATAAAGCCATTGAGAAATGCGGTCTTCACATCCATCTATTCGTCTTCCAACCCATCTGTTTGTTGTTATCGATAATGGAGGCGAATGGAAGTATGCAGAGCTACGAGGAGGAACATGTCTCGTCATAGTCTGCTCCATCTACCTACTGTGAGAACTGTTGAGATTTTGTGTATTTGGGGTAGCATTAGTTGTGCTCTAGCTCCCAAATTTTGAGGAGGGACTAGAGTACACTTGATCTACAAGACCCAGAAATTGATTTGGGAAATTTCATCTGGTTTAGGAGATATTAAATTAATTAATTATTTTAATGTATTTCCTAAGTTAAAACTTAGGGAACTTAAATAATTAAAGTGAATTTAATTAAACATATGATGAAATTGTCTTAAGTCACACGGATCAAGCTTTCTTTTAATCTTAGCCATTGATTCAAGATCTGATCATGGTCGTTGGTTTCCCAACGAGAAAAGTATAAAGGAAAGGCTTAGGGTCATTTGTAAAGACACACAGAGGCAGAGCACTGAAGCTAAGCTGAGATTCTAGGGCGGGTTTGCTATGAATTCTCAAAAGTGTTTCAGCTGCAGAGAGGGGACTTTAGGCCAAGGGGATGATCTGATCCGGCGGTCTGAATCCTTGAGGAGGCGAGATCAGCTCGGAGAACGCGACGGAGAGCAACGCGGTAGAGAGGCGTGATTATCAATTTGGAAACCCTCGGGGGTTACGCGAACCCCGAGGGCGAGCGTAAAGACTCGTCACCCGGTCTGGGAGTAATGCGGCCCTTCCGAGGAAAGCGGCGGCGAGGGGTGAAGAGGTCTTCAAAGGCCAGCCTTGAAGGCTTCGGGCGGCACTAGGGTTTTTAATTTGAGTTCTATAAATCTCGTTTGAGGGTGTGGATCAATCATTATTTTGGCCCTAGATCAGCCAGTGAGTTGAAGATCTATTATTTCTCTGTCGGGTTTTCTAGATCTGGAACCCAGGCTTGTTGTATTTAGAAAATTCTTAATAATAAAACCCTCCAGCAGCGTGAAGATTGGTTTTCCCGAATTGGGTTTTTCCGGGGACTATTTGTCTAGAAATAAATGTCACTTTGTCTATGTGTGCATGAACTTGTTCTAGATATGGATTGGTGGAGATCTGTTATGTGTTTTGCTTCAATTTTAACTTGAATTTATTCAGTTAATAACTTGTCTAAGTGGGAGGAGCATAGCAAGTGCGGTAATAATTTGCACGTAAGTGTAAAGATTCAGAAATTTCCACAGAACCCTCTCGCCACAAACCGAGCCTTGAAATTCTCGATGCTGCCATCTCCAGGCTGCAGCATGCTTTATCTTGTAAAGACATCTAGAAGTAACCACTAATTTACCTTTAGGCCTCGGCACCACCTCCCAAACATCATTCTTCATAATCGAAGAATACTCCTCCTGCATGGCCTCTCTCCAAACCTGCTGGCTAGCTGCCTCCTCATAGCTAGAAAGCTCAGAATCAACGATGCTAGTGATCAATGCCATATAACTACAAAATCGCTCTGGTGGTTTACTCTCTCTAACCTGTCTCTTTGGCCCAGCAATAGATGTGGCCTCGCGCAAGGTGTCCTGAAGCCACTTGGGCTTCCTCTTCCCTGAGCACACTTCTCCCACCGGAGTGAAAGAATCCTCATCATCATCAGAAGCCTGAAATCCTGAAGGCCTGCCAACCGACCTCATGCCTAAACCTGTGCCTATAAATGCTGAAGTACCATGTGAACTGTCCATCTGTGGACTACCCCGTGAACTGCTCTGCGGATTTCTCTATATGCTGCCCGAAGCACCACCCACCTGACTCTGAGAGCCACTGCTCACTGATGGACCTGACACTGTAATCGATGTACCTCCTGATCCCTGTCCACTGGATCCCTGTGACTGACTCAGTTTCTCTTGAGGGTCAGGTGAATCCAGATACTCTAACTCTCGTGACCTCCTGAAAGCTTTCTCCTCCTCGAACTTCACATCCCGCCTAACAACTTTCCTCTTCGTAGGAATATAAATCCAAATGCTTTCGAGGTCTCGCTATAATCCACAAAGATGCCCTTGTCTGCAGTGGGCTCTAGCTTGGTCCTCTTCTCCTTGGGAACATAGGAGTATGTAATGCACCCAAAGATACGAAAGTGACCAACATCAGGGTTCTTCCTAGAAAAA
Organism: Pinus albicaulis; assembly: GCA_034641835.2. Taxonomy (NCBI): domain Eukaryota; kingdom Viridiplantae; phylum Streptophyta; class Pinopsida; order Pinales; family Pinaceae; genus Pinus; species Pinus albicaulis. Next base: position 1,436,783,149 of record CM076579.1, read on the forward strand.
GCCTCCTTCGGAGTCACGTTGCCCAAGGCACGATGTGGACTCTTGTTTTGCAAGTACACAACAGTGTTGCAGGCCTCTGCCCACAAAAACAAAGGTAACCCTTGATCATGAAGCATGGATTTGGTAGCCCCAACGATGGATCTGTTCTTCCTCTCCGCAACCCCATTCTGAGGGAGTTGTAAAGAACTGTGAACTCCCTCCTGATGCCTGCCTCCGCACAATTATCAACAAACTCACCAAGGGTATACTCCCCTCCATTGGCCGACCTGAGGACCTTGACCTGTCTGGGTCTCCACAAGAGCTTTGAACTCTTGAAATCGCTTGAAGACCTCACTCTTGGTCTTCAAGAAATAAATCCAGGTCTTCCTGGAATGATCATCAATGAATAACACATAATACTCATAGCCACTCAAGGATACATGAGACATCCGACCACTCACATCGGTATGAATCAAGTCAAGGATCCCTGTCGCTCTACTGTCACTGATGGGAAAAGGGGATTTGGCAAACTTTCCCATAGCACATCCTCTGCACACATCAAGGTGATTAGAACTAAAATCTGGCACACCTGTGGTGATCTCCCGCAATGTCCTCAAAGACCTCGTCCACATGTGCCCAGATCCCTACGTCAAATCTCCTTACATTTTTACTTGCTAGATGCGATTTGTGCTGAGAAGCTACTGTGCTGCGGAGATGAGCTTGTACACTTGGCAAGCAGCCTTCTAAATCCTCTAGTTGGATAATTTGCAGGTTCCCCTAGGGTCATATAAGCACACGCCCTCTCTTTGAACAGCACACTGCTTCCCTACACTTGGGTTCTTGGAAGCATCCCCCTCGTTCTGGCTGAAACGCGCTATGTCGGAGGACACAGAACTGAAACAACAGAAAGCTCGGAGGTGATTCGGACACGTTCAGACCTGTTAGCTCCTGCCTTTGAGACAGTTTTGTGATCTTCTGGAACAGAGGAACATCTGACACTAGGCATTTAAAAAAAAGCTAGAGCATTTTATTTTTTAAACGCCAGGAGCGATCGAGGAGCGTTGAGCCCGGAACAAAAAACGCTTCCTACTAGGCGGAAATTTTTTTCAATGAAAAAAACGATTTGTTTAGGGCCAGAAATGGGTTTTAGGGCTGATGTGGAGGTGAGGGAAGCATTGACATTTCATGGTAATGTTAAATATTTAAAGTAAGTGACATTTCCTTTATTTTCATTTCATCCTTTTAAATTTTTAACATTACCATGAAATATTCAATACAAGAGTGGTTTCGACCTCATTGGATTTCATATGGATAAACTAGAATTTTAGGTTTCACTCAAAATTCAGCAGACTTAATGGTTTTCAGGGTTTCATGGTTTGGGAATTTGCAATGTTTCCATTTGATTCTATCATGTGTAAGGGTATGATATTGGCATTTGATCAAGAGCAAGAAGTCCTTTAAGAACCTTGATGTACCCTTCGATCAAAGGAAAACAATTGGTTAGGCATGCTAATTTTTTTCTACCGCATTTTAAGGTTGAGGAGATGAACCCTTCACTCAAACCAAAATCATTGGTTAGGCATGTTAAAGCTTGTTCTATCATGTTATAAGGTTGAGCAATCCAAGTCTGAAGACTTTGAGCTAGATGATGTTTATGTATGTCTTGTTGATGATCCCATTTCTAGTAGCAATGAATCAATTATGAGTTTCATGAGAGACCATGTTGCTCAGTGATTTGTAGTTTTGATGTCTATTTTTGCTCCTACTACTACTACTAAAGTTGTAAAGGAGTTTTAGGAGTCCTCAAACTCTGAGCCATATTATTTATGTAGCTCATGTTGATGATCCCTTGCTTAATAGTGGTGATGATTTTGATCATGATGAGGAGTGATCATGTTGTTGATCACTAATATGTAGTCTTTTAGTAGGCCAATGGCCTCATAGCTTGTAGCATTGTTTTTGGACTTTATAGGCCATTGGAGCCTCATTGCTTATGTATTTTTTCAATGATATGTATTGCACTTGGTGCCATTTTGATATATTCACCTTTACATGGTATATAAATGAGCAAACTTTGCATATTTTGTACTCAGCACATCGATGTCATGGTTACAAATCTTAAAATAGTTTTTATTAAAAAATAATTATTTAATGTATTTTTTAAAACAGGTTCATTGTTAGACCGGTTCCGGTTAGAAACCCGGTTCATTAGGTCCACCGGTCCAGTCACTGGTTCCGATTTTAATAACTATGCTCACACAAATCCAGAAGTACAAGAGGGGTACATGAAGGCATTGGACAAGTTGGTACCTGACAGGGAGGAGTGTGCTAGATTGCGCCTTGAATTAGGGAAATACTTCAGTTGCACTGCTAACTTTGGTTCTTTCCATGCAATGGAAGACAGGGACAGATTTGATGCTATCACATGGTGGGAAGCATATGGCGGCATGGGACTTTTGCCAAAGGATTGGCTAAAAGTTCTCTCACCCGGGTTGTGAACACTTCTTAACGGGAGAGGTGTTGGAGCCTCTGACTTCATACACAATGTGAAAGCGAGGTTGAATGAAAACCGAGCTGAAAGCTTGGTTTATGTGCATTACAACTTGAGGTTGTTGAGCCATTACTGTGATTGGGCAAATGAGGATCAATCATACAGAGTCTGGGACAACAACCCAGAGGATGATAATTTGGAGGATGGCACAGTACATATGGAAGAATTGGAAGCAGAACTTTTTAGGGATGATGATGAAGCATCAGCAGCACCGCCACACACAGGGCTAGTCCCACCATCTTCTGGTAGCAGTGCGGGTGCCAGTGCCAGTGCTAGTGCCAATTCTCGATATCACACTATTGTTCATTTGCAGATCCAGCCTCCACCTTCTAGTCATGGTCGTGGTACTCCTGAGAGTACTAGAAGACCACCATTTCCTCGTGGCTCGCACAAATTAGACATTTCTAATTGTTGTTGACAGTTGAACAGTTGAAACTTGACTCTTTCATATATTTAATGACAATTTAAGTTTGAAGTTTGAATATGAAAGGTGAAACTTTGAAGTTGGCATTTATAAGTTTACAAGTCATTATGAATTATGAATATGATGCTTCATGAAAGTTATATGGAGATCAATGAATCAATGATGATAAATGTTATATATTGAAATTTGAAATCAATGAATCAATGATGATAAATGTGATATATCAATGATGATAAATGTATATTGAATTTTGAAATCAATGAATCAATGATGATAAATGTTAGATATTGAAATTTGAAATCAATGATGATAAATGTTATATATTGAATTTTGAAAGCTTGAAACCTTCAGATTGATGATTCGCGAGACTCAAGAGTCAATATGTTGTATGCTTCCAACTTGTAGGCGTGGTTGATGAAGATTATAACTTCTAGATGATTGATGTTATATGATTCAATCTATGCTTTTATGTTTTTTATGTCTAATTCATCATTCTATATGTTTTTGTTGACATATATGCATCAAAATATAAAAAATATAAAAAATATAAAAAAAATATATGTATATATAAAAACGCTCCCGGAAACGCTCCGGACCGGAAGCTTCTAAAAATGGCGCTCCCGCTCCCACTCCGCGTTTTCGCTCCCGATCCCAAGTAACCTTGCCCTCTGCCCTCAAGTGCTGAGACGGATATCAGAGAAGTACTCTCGGACTCCTGTCATATGACAAGAAGCCCAAATCTCAACATACCAAATACCAGAAGATGCTCTGTTAATGGAGGTAAGTGCACACTTCCTCTGAACTTGTATGGCAGGTGATCCTGCACTAGTGGACTCACAAGCTATGAACCCAAACTCCCGATCAAAGCTCTCTGAGAAGCCCTCTATCTCTGCAGAAGCTGCCATGGTTTTGTCCTTTCCCTTCTTGTTCTTCTTCTCCGGACAGACAACTGCATAGTGTCCCAACTTCTAACAATTCCAACATTTGACTTTGGAATAGTCCTTCTCCTTGTTTTGTTGCTTGCCTTTACCTTTACCTTTGCCCCCACCTCCACTTGTGGAAGCTTGCTTCTTTCCTTTGCCTTTCTTGCCTCTTGCTAACAATGCTACATTGTCATCCTCCTCCACCTGTTTTGCTGCCATAAGATGGTTCTTTCTGATCTCATTCTGAATGCCATCATCCCACAACCTCTCCCGACTGGGAAGGTTTTCCCGTGCAACAATGCCACCCATAAAACTCTCCCAAGTCTTGGGAAGACCATTCAAAGTAATCCGCACCAACTCAGTGGGTGGAATGGTCTCTCCAATGGCTGCCAACTCATCTCTCACAGAAGTGATCTTTGTGAGGTATGTTGTAGCACTATCAATCTTAGCCATTTTAATGGCCTTCAGTTTTTCCCTTAGGACCATTTTTATGTTTTCATTGGAGCTCTGGTAAAGAATGGTCAAGGCTGTCCACATCTCATGTGCATGTCTTTCCTCTCACATGAGGAATGACATGATCTTTAACTCCATCCAGAATCAATCTTTTTGCCTTAGCATTCTTCTTGTTAAACTCTGTCAACTATACAGGGTCAGCAGGTACTGCTACTGGGTGTTGTGTGGTATGTACCATTATGCCCCAGACTTCTGTTTCCTCAAAAATGATCTGAATTCTCTCCCTCCATGCATTGTAGTTGCTCTGCCCATCCAACCTATCTTCAACTCTCAAGTCCAAAGACATGCTTGCTGTCCTAACAAACTGAAATTTTCAAATCTGTGGTAAAGGTTCAGTTTTCTGTGTAAAAATCAGCTTGCTATGATTTTCACTTTGTTGTCCCAAACTGCACTTTTCAGCTAACCAAGCTCTGAAACCATGTAGAAATTCAACCCCCACTCCGATTATCAGTTTTTCTTATCACTCCATGCATATAGTTTTAAATCTGAACATGAGATAAATACTAAAATCTGGAAATGACTGAAATTTCTGAAAACACAAATTTGGAGATTTTTGCACTTGCTGAAATTGCAGCAATGAAAGACGGGAAAATAATGACAGCCACACACAAAAGATAACACAGTGATTTTTGGTCAATGTGACCCTGGAAAAACTCCCTACAACTCTTGGGGAAAACCAGTTTGAGAGCTCTTCTTTATTTCTGAAAAATGTTTTTACAGAGACTAAAATATACAGTGAAAATTCCAGCAACCTCAAAACGTACTTATCTGATTTTTCGTGCTTCACTCTGCCTCAGAAAATGTGCCAATCAGTGAAATAGTCAAACCAGAAAATTTACAGCAAGAGATACCAACATTAAATGTTGTACAGTCTCCTCGAAATCTGTGCCTAGAAATTCCGTACTGTTGTACGGACTGTACGAAATTTACAACTGCTTTTTCAGCCTCGAAATCTGTGCCCACTCAGCCTCGGAATGTGTGTTTCCTACTGTTGTTTCTTCCCCTCGAAATCTGCGTTGTACAGACTTCAAAATTCATGCCCACTGTTGTTGTACAGAATCTGCCTCGAAATGTGTGCCAATAAATGATGTATGGATTTGTTGTCTCGAAAAGCATGCAACCTCCAGCTGTTGTACGGACTGCTGAAATGTCTTCGTCCTTCAACTTCTCACCGCTTAGAAATTTTCTCCTTGCTCTCCTCCTCTCTTTCTCTCAATAGCTCATGAAAGACTGAAGTGAACTTTTCCTCTTCTCCTGTCATTTTACCAAAAGTGACCTTTTGGGTAACCCTAAGATCTAATGGCTAAGATTCATTTAGATCTAAAGATGAGAATAAATGTGCATTTAATTTTCACTTTCTATTTTTTAACTCACCCACTTAAATAAAGACCCACTTAGCCTTTTATTTCCATAGTCACTTTTTCAATTTCTAATTTTTCATTGACTTTAATAAAGTCACTTTAAAATTAGAATGTAAATTTATCACTTATAAAGTCACTTTAAAATTAGATTTGACTTTACCACTTATAAAATCACTTTAGGAGAAAAGTACAAATACATTTGGACACTTTTCCCTAGGCCAAAGATCAAAGCCTTAGGAAACCACTTGTCCTCTGGTACTCAAATTTTAACATTACTCAAGAATAACAATAATAAATTTATTTTTGTCATTGCATCAAAAACATAAAATCATGATTACATATGTCATTATGAAGACTAAACCTAGTTACATATTTGAACAATTTATACCTTGAAGATAAAGGGGCATATTTACTGCTGTAAAATCTGTTGTAATAAAGTTATGTATGCATGAAAAATGTGCCCTAAAGGCTGTAACTTGTTGACATTCAAGCACACTTGTTTGGTGTTTTCTCTCCTGTGCTACCTGGTGATTTGGACTAAAGTGAAGTGAGGTATTTGTTATCATTCACTGCTGTAATTAAATATTTCAGATCAGCCCTAAGGCTGAAATATCTCAGGGATTAAATCCGGAAAACCTCTAATGAGAGGTGGAATTTCTGTTGTATTCAAATTGAAATTTAAAAGTCGAGGAATGGGAATATTTACAGAAACACAACTGGGGCTTTCCTACGGAAAAACCAAGGCAAGCTTCTCAGCCTCTTGCTCTGGTTCATAATGATATCTGTAGACTTATAGCTAAATCTTCATGGCGGAGCTAAGCACTTCCTCACCTTAATTGATGTTTTTTCCTACTTTCTTTGGGTATATCCCATTAAATCTAAGGATGGGGTGTTTGGAATGTTCCAGGAATTCAAATCTCTTACGAATAATCGAAGAAACAAAAAGATCAATTATCTCAACACTAATGGCTAAGGTGAGTATATTGGCAATGTCATCTAGTCATTCCTTGCATCATTGGGCATCGCTTGGTAGCGAGTCATTCCTTATACTCTACAGCAAAATGTAGTGGAACTTGAGACTAGGGTATCATGGAGATGGCTCATAGCACGATTCACTTCAAAAAAGAGGAGCCTTTCACTCTAGGAAGAAGCAGTTGTTTGCATAACCCATATCATCCATAGAACACCTACTTATTGTAAAAATTCCAAGATCTAGATCTAGAATCCCTACTGCAACAAGCTGAACTACTTCTCCTACTTGCAAATCTGATTTAGACAAGTTATTTAAGATTACTTCTTAAAATATCGAAGTAGTTACTAAAGCAACCTTCACCCATTAAAATATATTTGTGAAAACAGAAACTGAGCAAGATAGAATAATGCAAACACAGGACACCGTTATTTTTTGACAAACGTCCCCGGAAAAACCCAATGTGAGAAAATCGGTGCAGTAGATCTAAGGGTTTATATATTATGCAGTAATTTTCTGAATACAAATCTGGGATGCCTTTCTGGCTATCCCTGCAAAGAATATGACTGAAAAAGAGTTAGTGAGAGAAATCTCACACTGATACTGGAAGCCCGATTGACCAACAAACCCCGAATGGCAAGGCTCAAGCCCTCCACTGCGCTATGTAGTCTTTGCGTCACTCTATGTGGGGACTTCGTGACTTCTGCGTTGTTGGTCTTTTCCTGGCTGGATCTGCCCTTCTGGCCTCTTCCGGTCTCACACCCCGGCATTCTGGCACTGGATCTGACTGATCCTCAGCTGAATTTCAGATTTCCTCAAGGTTGCAGCGCTGCCTCTGCGTAGCTTCCACGCTGCCTCTGTTGATCTGCTCTCTATCTTCTCCGCGATGTATTCCCGACTCAAGAAAATCTCCAACCGGAATTACTATGCGCCTCAACTGCATTCAACAATCACTTACATTTTATTTTCATCCGAGCACTACTCCGTCAGAAAAATTAGATCTCTAGATCCTCTCAATGTAATTTACAAACGACCCACAAGGCACCTTACCCATAGGTACCTAGGTCATTAGAGAAGTATATTGGCACCTACAAGTGAAGCATTGAGAATCTTAGTGTTAAAATTTTACTGCAGTGTATTGGTTTATCTCCTCCTACTTGATTTAATTTATACAAGTTATTTTCAGAAGTTAGATTCAGAAAATACCGAAAATAAACACAACTACAGCCTACACATGCAGATCATTTACTGAATAATTCACTCATGCAACAAAGTGACACATGGATTTTTGGACATAAATCCCTGAAAAAACCCAAAGCAGGAAAACCGATTCAACAGATATGAGGGTTTTATTATTTAGTTCTGAGTACAACAAATCTGGGTTCCAACCTTGGAAAACCCAACAGAGAATAAAAGATATAAAATCTGCAGCTAACCTGAAGATCTAGTGCCAAATATCTGACTAATCCACACCCTCAAACGGGATTTACAGGACTCAACCCGGATCTGACCCTAGAAACCCTCAGCGCTGCTTTTGAAGCCCCGGCATTTCCCTGGAGGGACTGCGTCAGCCTCTGCATGGCTCTAGGAGGGCCTGCATCACCCTAGGAGGGTCTACGCTGCCCTTGCGCTGCCTTAACTTGGCCAACATCAACCCAGTGTGGCCCTAGTTGCCTCTGTGTTGTCCTTGCTACTCTGCGTGGCTCTAAAGCCTCTCTGCACTGTCCTTGTGGCTGCTCCTCTTGCCTATTGCTGTCTCTTGGCCCTGAAATCAGATCATTCCCTTGGCCAACACTACCCCTCACAGCAGGAAATCCCTCCTGAAATTCTTAGCAAACCCGCCCTAGAATTCCAGATCTATTCCTCAGTTCTACCAAAATTGTGTGTCTTCAACTGACCCTCAAGCCTTTCTCTTATACTTTTTCGTTGAACCCTTCAATGGCCGAGATTAAATCATCCATCAACGGCTGAGATTAAAAGACTGCTTGATCCATGTGACTCAAGACAATTTCATCACATGTTTAATTAAATTCACTTTATTTATTTTATTTTCCTAAGTTTAAACTTAGGAAATACATTAAAATAATTAATTAATTTAATATCTCCTAAACCAGATGAAATTTCTCAAATCAATTTTTGGGTCTTGTAGATCTAGTGTACTCTAGTCCCTCCACAAAATTTGGGAGCAAGAGCACAACTAATGCTACCCCAAATACACAAAATCTCAACACTCCCTCTTAGCATCAGGAGTGTGCTCTAGCAATACATCACAGCATGTATTACAAGATCTTGAGTATTGAATATGTGTTGTTGATGCTTGGCCTGCTGCCCTCCATCCACTGCACTGTTGCTCTTTGTATTGTTGCCCATGCCACTGCCACTGACACTGCCACCTCTGTACTGCAGCTCCCTCTCAAATTGCTGCATCATGCTGCCCATAGCACTGCCACTGCTAACTGTTACAGTGAAACTCAATTGCTGAGAAGTAAGCAACTGAAAGCCTCTACCCAATTGTTTGACAAACAAGTCAAGTTGTCCTCCACCACTGAAGCTCCCTAGATGTTGAATCACGTTGTCCCCTTGGAGACACTGTCATGCTGCAACACTGCATTGCGTGAGCCCAGCTTCTCTGTGCTGCTAAAGTCCCATCAGCCTCTCTGCAATGCTGCCTCTTCATCATGTTGCTCACTCTTCAGCTCTTCAACTCCCTCTTGCTCTTCAATGTGGTCATCTACAACTATCTCCTGACTCATCCCGCTACCGTCTTAAGGCTCCCATAGCTCGAATGTGATCCAAGAGTAGGGCTGACTCAAGGATCCCGCCATCCGTCTATGGATACTCTATATATCCATGTCACCCCACCTCTTCTCTCGAGGTGCGTGAGCACTCATGGCTATATCATCATCAGAGCCATCTTCATTTGTTGTTGCAGCCTTGGAATCAGAAGCTCCTTTGTCCTTCTTCTCAGGACACCTACTTGCGAAATGACCAAGATCACCACAATTAAAACACCAGACCTTGGAGAGGTCCTTCTTCTTCTTCACTTGCTTCTTTTCCCTTGATACAAGGGTTGCATTCTCCTCCTCTTCTTTCTTCACTCTGGCTAATCCGCTTCCTCCACTAATAGACTGTTTCTTGGTGATCCTCCTGATCTCCTCTTGGCGGAGAATAGCACACATATCTGCCCATGATGGTAACGTTGCCCTTCCCAGAAAGCTCTGGACAAACGTTTCCCATTCTTCAGAGACAGCATTCAGGGTCGTCCTCACTAGGAGCCCTTCATCTGGATTAGCACCCATGCCAATCAGCTAGTCACGGATAGCTTGAAGTCTGAAGAGGAATGGATCTATCTCTTCACCCTTCATCATTTGGAACATAAGCACCATCTAATTCTCAAGAAGCATTCTTCTTTGAACCGAGCCTCCTTGGTACATCATCTCCAAGGCTGACTACATGTCATGTGCTGTATTCTTGCCAGCAATATGAGGAATCACGTGGTCCTTAACTCCGTCTATGATCAAACGCTTCGTCTGTGCTTGATTTTTTTCATACTTCTTGAGTGAATCTGCATCGGTTGGTACAGCAAGTGTTTTCCCTGCATGATCTTTGAGACCATACTCATCCAGAACTGAGATGATTTTGGCCTTCCAGATAACAAAGTTGGACATGTCGTCCAATCTTTTCTTGATCCCTCAGTCCATATCGAGCCATCTTTGCTCAGATCTGAAGAAAACAGTACTTCTCCCTTTGGATCTGGGTTTCTTGGTGACTAGAAAACCCTCTAATAACCTGCTTCTTACTCAAACTGACTTCTGTTAAATTTGGACAACTAGGTCCAAACTCCATATTAAGATGCTCAGATTAAGAGGTTAATATTTTTGTTGGATTCCTCTTTGTGAGAGGTGTAAAATCCATATAAAATATGTCTTAATCCGATAAGCAGAACTTATATTTTGAATTTATTATTTTTAATAAATTATATGTGCAAGGTCGGCCAGTTTTGTAATGTAGGCTCGCATGCCCAACAGATGTGTCACACACCCTCATGATTGATATAAATACAGGAAAAGTTGAAGAGCATTTCATGATCAACACAACTCATCATCTTCTCTAATAAATGATCGAGCTGCCTAAAGACAGGACATTACACGTGTGAAGGGCAGAAGTAGACAAATTGTGCGTTTGTTGGGAAAACACAGTTTCTCTCTTTTGCTAAGTTGTAGAGCTTTCTTTGACCATTGACTTTGGTCAACGCTTGGTCCAAACAAGCTGAAAACTTGTGGAAGGTTCAATTTATGAAGGCCGTACTACCTGGCACAAAAATCGAGGTCAAAGGGTTGACCGTTTTGCTACTGCGTTGACTTTTAGCTTGCTGCCCCTGCGTTGACTTTTCAGGACAGCGTTGACTTTTGCAGAGTTGACTTGGGTTGACTCATCTACAGATTGGAGGGTTGTTGTGACACATGCTGGGCTGGCTGACCAAAAGGAGACTTTGCTGGTTGAAGCATCCTGTTGACCGCCGAAACGAATACACACATTTTTCCTGTTTCTGATTTGTCTTCTGTAAGATCTACTTATATGTTCTATCTGCATTTTGCTTAACTACTTGTATGATTGCTGAAAGAAAAGTGAAATTGCTACTAGCATAGAACATCTACAAAACTTTACATGGTATCAGAGGCGAGGTGAAGACAAACTCAATCTATAGCAATCATCATCGGAGGAAATGGGTTCCACTAGTCTTGAATTCAAGGAGAATGACAAGCTGACTGGAAGTGATGACTTCCATCCCTGGAAGATGATATTAGATCTCAAATTAGAAGATCATGATCTCCTGGATCATGTGACAGGGAGGATTCAAGAACCTCCATCCAATGCCTCTGCTGCTGCTAGAAACAAGTATAAGAAGGGAGAAATCAGAGCAAAGCTGCTGATCAGGGAATCCATAAATAAGAGTCTGGTGGCCTACATATCTGAACTAGGCGAATCCAAGGAGATGTATGACAAATTGATACTTATGTTTCAAGTAAACAATGTGAACCAAGTGCTATTCCTCAAGAACAAGTTGAAGAATATGAAGAAGGGCCGAGATGAGTCTGTTCAAACTTTCTTTCTGAAGTTGACCGAAACCAGGAACAATCTGCTAGCTATTGGGAGACAATAGCTGATCGTGAGATGGTTCTCACCGCACTTGGAGGACTTCCATATGAATGGCAAGTATTCACAACTACCATTCTCAACAATAATATTATTCCTAACTTTGATGAGCTTCTGTCAAGATGTATGCAAGAAGAAACAAGGATGAAGGAATTTGATAATGAAAGAAATGTTGCCTATGGTGCTCATTCCCGAAAGAAGAACTCTGGTAGTTCTAAGGACAAAAGAAGGACAAAGACTCAAGAGAAGAAGGGTAAATGTTTCACCTGCCATAGGCCTGGACACTATGCTAGAGAATGCCCCTTCAAGAAGGATTCTCCCGATAGTGGCGATAACAACAACAACCGAAGAAATGGGAATCGAAGAAATGACAAATCCAAAGGAAAGAGGAAGGCACACTTTGGAGGAAACAATCAACCTTCTAAGAGGTCCAGAAATACCAGGTATGAGGAGTCTAATGTTGTTGATAAAAGAAATGAGTATATTCTGGTATCTGCTCTCTCAGCTGCATCTCCGCCCGACACTATGGATGTCTGGCTAATTGATAGTGGTGCCTGAAGACACATCACCGGATTCAAGGAAGCACTTTCTGACATGGTTGAAAGGGATACTAATCTAGAAATTATCCTTGGGGATAATGCCACTTATCCTGTGAAAGGGACCGGGACTGTGACCCTCCACTTGTCCCAAGGACAAGTCCTCCGTTTGCAAGATGTACTCTATGTACCCAAATTGAAGAAGAACCTTGTGTCTGTATCTGCCATGGAAGACAAAGGATTCAATGTAACTTTCTCTGATGGAAAGGTGCTCATGTGGAAGAAGAGCTTCAAGGAAGCTATCTCAATTGGTTCTAGGGTTGGTACACTCTATCGGGTTGGAGGGAGTCCGTTGGGAGCTATGACTTGTGATACTATCCGACAAACCGAACTATGGCACCGTAGATTTGGAAAGCCCTTCCCGAAGCAAGGAAGGTGTGACGAGGATACAGTTACCAAATGTGCAATGAAGGTGTATGTAAGAAGTGCATGTTTGAAAGAAACATACAGGGGACCTTTCCCTCAAGTGTCAAGAACATAGGATATTGCAATGGTTCATTAAGTCTTTGGTATATTTGCCATGTCCAGGGGGGATATTCTTACTATATGACATTTACTGATGACTTCTCTCGCAAAACCTGGATATACTTCTTGAAGAAGAAGGATGAGGCTTTCATGTGGTTCCGTACCTTCAAAACCTTGGTGGAAAATATGACCGGAAAGAAGATCAAGATTTTGAGGACTGACAATGGCACTGAATATGAGTCAAATGAGTTCAAAGACTTTTGCAGAGAAGCTGGCATTAAGAGGGAGACTACCACTACATATACTCCTGAGCAGAATGGTGTTGCTGAACGCAAGAATAGAACTATTGTGGAAGCTGCCCGTGCCATGCTATGTGACCAGGGTCTACCAAAGTTTCTGTGGGGAGAAGCTGCAAATACTGCTGTGTACATTCAAAACCGATGCTCTCATTCCGCTTTGGACTCCAAAACTCCCGAAGAGGTTTTCTCTGGTAAGAAACCTGATGTCTCACATTTTAGAAATTTTGGATGTCCTGTCTATTTTCATGTGCCGAAAGAAAAGAGAAGTAAGCTGGATGCTACTGGGAAGAAAGGAATGTTTGTGGGCTATAGTGAGACTTCTAAGGCATATAGAGTCTATGTACCTGGTCAAAGGGAAGTAGAGATAAGCCATGACGTCACTTTTGACGAAGATGCTTCCCTGAAGAAAGTAGTAGATCTTCCTAGATCTGAAGAAAATCATGAAGAAAGACCTGGAAATCTGGAAGAACCCCAGGATGAGACTATGCCTGATATTGAAGGGCCAATGGACCCTATTGATCCACCCCCTTCACTAGGAAAGAGACCATCATGGCTCAGGGACACCCTCGAAGATGCTGAGGGTCATGCTGCCCCAAGGGGGACATTCCAAGAAAGCAAGAAGCCGTATAGATACCAAGGGTATCTAGCTGCCATGAGTACTATTGTACAATCTGAACCTGGATCTTTTGAGGAAGCCATCAAGCATCAAGTTTGGAAGGATGCTATGCATGAAGAATATGAGTCTATTATGAAGAATGATGTCTGGGATGTGGTCCCGAGACCGAAGGACAAATCTGTTGTCACTGCGGAATGGCTCTACAAAATCAAACATGGATCTGATGGGAGTGTTGAAAAGTTTAAGGCAAGGTTTGTTGCCCGTGGCTTCTCTCAAAAGGAAGGAATTGACTATGACGATATATTTGCACCTGTGGCACGATATACCACCATCCGATCAATCATAGCCCATGCTGCTACACAAGGATGGAGTCTTCATCAGATGGATGTCAAGACCGCTTTTCTGCATGGTGCAATAAAGGAAGAGGTGTATGTAGAACAACCTCTGGGATTTGAAGTTCAAGATCGAGACACTTATGTCTGCAGGTTGAAGAAAGCCCTCTATGGGTTAAAACAAGCACCCAGAGCTTGGTACGAGAGGATGGATAGTTACTTGATGAAGCTGGGCTTCACTCGAAGCAATGCTGATCCAAACCTTTACTTCAAGGTTGTGGAAGGAAAGCCTCTCATTCTAGTGCTGTATGTAGACGACCTCTTCCTGACAGGTGATGACCCTCTCATTCATCAATGTAAGAGGGAGCTTGCTGCTGAATTCGAGATGAAGGACCTAGGACTGATGCACTATTTCCTAGGCCTGGAGGTCTGGCAGAGACATGGAGAGATTTTCCTTTCTCAAGGAAAATATATTGTGAAGCTTCTGGAAAGATTTGGAATGGTGGACTGTAAGTCCGTGTCGACACCGATGGAACTCAACTTTAAAAAGTTGAGTGGCAGCGCTGCTGGGCCTATCTTGGCCAATCCTACTGAGTATCGTCAACTCATAGGAGCTTTGATGTTCTTAGTGAACACCCGACCAGATATATGTTTTGCAGTGAACACTTTGAGTCAACAGATGGTTGAGCCTCATCACTTTCACTGGGTTGGTGCCAAGAATCTTTTGAGATATCTTTGGGGCACGATAAACCATGGGTTGAGATACACTGCCGAGAGTGTGATACTCCGTGGATATACTGATGCCGATTGGGCTAGCAGTGTGGTGGATCGTAAGAGCACATCGGGATGCTGCTTCAATCTTGGTTCTGCTTCGATCTCATGGATGAGCAGGAAGCAGAAGTTGGTGGCTTTGAGCACCGCGGAGGCCGAATACATTGCTGCTAGTATGGCCTGTTGTGAAGCAGTTTGGTTGCGAAAGCTCTTTAGTGAGCTGTTTGGACATGTGCTAGATACCACTGTGATACTATGTGATAATCAGAGTGGGATTCGTATGACTGAGAATCCTGTGTTCCACGACCGATCCAAGCATATTGATATCAGGTACCACTTTATCAGGGATATGGTACAGCGAGGCGCCGTAAGGCTCGATCATATAGGAACTGATGAGCAGGTCGCGGATATTCTCACAATGCCCTTGGGGAAGGTCATGTTCCTAACCTTCCGTGAGAATCTTGGAATCGTGGAAAGACCCTATGATGTGGGTCCTGGTGGACGATGAGCTCTGGGAGCTCTGGGGGGCTTTGGGGAGAGCTTCTTGGAGCTATGGGCAACCACAAGGCTTGGCTTGCCAACCTTGGTGGTGTGCTTGGACCCCACCGTTGTGATTTTGAGTTGGTTCACCTCTCATTTTCTGTGCCCCGTATGCATCCTACCCATTGAGTTCAGGGCTCATGGGAAGTACCTCTCATTTGGCCAATGGGGTGTGGAAAAGTTAGAGACTATTAGCAAAGACTGATGGACGCATCAGAGATTGCCGTACTCTCTATCTAGGATGGCACGGTCCAACCACTTGATCTGGGATCAAGAGTTGTGAGGTCTGGGACCTCTGGACTGACTATGTCAGTCGGGGGATGATATCTTTGTGACTGACCCACTTCTGTTCTGAAATAAAGAAGCCAGCAAAGCAAGTTTCGGCGGGATGACGCACGATGTTGATTGCACTAATAGATGGAGTTCTCCCTAGTTGAGAGGGAGTGTTAATTTTGGACAACTAGGTCCAAACTCCATATTAAGATGCTCAGATTAAGAGGCTAATATTTTTTGTTGGATTCCTCTTTCTGAGAGGTGTAAAATCCATATAAAATATGTCTTAATCCGATGAGCAGAACTTATATTTTGAATTTATTATTTTTAATAAATTATATGTGCAAGGTCGGGCAGTTTTGTAATGTAGGCTCGCATGCCCAACAGATGTGTCACACACCCTCATGATTGATATAAATACAGGAAAAGTTGAAGAGCATTTCATCATCAACACAACTCATCATCTTCTCTTCTCATCAAATAGTACGAGCTACCTAAAGACAAGTTTCAGCCACACGTGTGAAGGACGAAGAGGACAAATTGTACGGCTGAGCTGAAGTACGGATTTTATGCTGCTAGGGTTTCGCAGAAACTTTGACCAGCGTTGACTTTGGTCAACGCTTGGTCCAAACAAGCTGAAAACTTGTGGAAGGTTCGATTTATGAAGGCCGTACTACCTGGCACAAAAATCGAGGTCAAAGGGTTGACCGTTTTGCTGCTGCGTTGACTTTTAGCTTGCTGCCCCTGCGTTGACTTTTCAGGACAGCGTTGACTTTTGGAGAGTTGACTTGGGTTGACTCATCTACAGATTGAAGGGTTGTTGTGACACATGCTGGGCTGGCTGACCAAAGGAGACTTTGCTGGTTGAAGCATCCTGTTGACCGCCGAAACGAATACACACATTTTTCCTGTTTCTGATTTGTCTTCTGTAAGATCTACTTATATGTTCTATCTGCATTTTGCTTAACTACTTGTATGATTGCTGAAAGAAAAGTGAAATTGCTACTAGCATAGAACATCTACAAAACTTTACAACTTCCCTTCTGGAAATCTTCCACCAAATTTCAAACGGACAGTATTCTTTGATCCTCCTGATCGAATATCAGATCTGTTTGGCTCAGATCTGCGAAATAATTGTCTTCCTCCCGCCTTTGTTGCCTTAGCTAGGCACAATTATGCACCTGCAGAATCTCTATCCCACCAGCACTGCTTCCAGAACATGGTTGAATTCTTCTGCAACAAGAGAAGTGACTGGACAGCGTCCTCCTGGCTGGCCCAGCGCAGTCCCAGCGCTGCTCAAAAGTGGACTGCGTAACCCCAGACTGGGTGACGCAGTCCTTACGCTGCCCTAGGAAGGGTCTGCGTAAGCCCAAAGGCCTTCTGCAGCTTCAGTGCTGTCTCCTGGATCTTCTTTCCCTTGTTGTCAAGATGCCCTTTCCGGATCTGCTGCTTCTTCTGCCACCCTGCAGAGAAATAATTCTTCAGCTGATTGTTGGAGATTCAACTTGATCTTCTATCACTCTGATACCATGTGAAAATTCTATTGCAGTATATTGGTTTATCTCCTCCTATTTGATTTAATTTATACAAGTTATTTTCAGAAATTAGATTCAGAAAATACCGAAAATAAACACAACTACAGCCTACACATGCAGATCATTTACTGAATAATTCACTCATGCAACAAAGTGACACATGGATTTTTGGACATAAGTCCCCAAAAAAACCCAAAGCGGGAAAACCGGTTCAGCATATATGAGGGTTTTATTATTAAGTAGTTATGAGTACAGCAAATTTGGGTTCCAACCTTGGAAAACCTGATAGAGAATAAAAGATATAAAATCTGCGATAACACAAACACATAAAGTACCTAATCTCTACGTGATCCACCCTCAAACCAGATTACGGGACTGAAGGCCCGGATCGACCCTAGAAACCCTCGGCGAATTTCTTTTTTGACCCAGCGTTGCTTTACAAACTTGACGTGCCCAGGAGGGCCCACGCCGGCCTACTGCGTGGCTCTAGAATGTTGATTTATGGTAGCATCAGATGTGCTCTAGCCTTGTACCTTTGTATATAGGCTAGGACACATGTATTCCATAAAACCCAGAAATGGTTTTGGAAAATTCCACTTAGAGATGATTTAATTAAATTAATTAATCGTTTTTAATGTTTTCCTAAGTCTAAACTTAGGGAAACTGATTAATTAAAGGGTATTAACTAAATCAAGTGTGAATCTTCTAAATAAAGTCATGGATCACCTCCAAGTTAATCTTAGCCCTTGATTATGTTTTAATCTTGGCCGTTGAAGGGTCAATGAAAGAATATAAGGAGGGTGAGGGGCCTATGGAAAATACATTGAGACACTTGAGCCATTGAGCATTTTCGAATTTGTGTGAGGAGACACAGCTTTTGATCAAGGATCAAATCACTAGGGCAGGGTTTGCTAAGTGATGTTGATTCAGTGATCATATTCAGAGAGGGGCAGAAGCAGAGACTGGTCAAGAGGACCAGGAGTGCATTTCAGAGAGAGGCAGCAGTGACGCAAAGAGAGAGCGCATTTTTCTGAAGAGGTGATGTAGTCCCTGCAGGAAATCACGCAAAAGCAGGGCAGTGTCTCTTGGAGTCAGTCCGGAGATAGTTAGAGGCTGGGGTTTTTGAGCAATGAGGGCCAAAATCCAGTCTCAGATCAGCGAGATTAGTTGTAGAGGAAGGTGACACAGTTCCTCAAGCTTGCCCACGCAGGCTTACGCAGTTCCATCATAGGCAATCACGCAGAGGCAGTGAGGGCTTCACTAACGTTGTCAAATCAACCGGAGACTTGCAGAGTGAGGTATATCTCACATTTTTCACCAGATTGTATAGATTTCTCTGAAGGGTTTGTCGGATGTTGGCACCCTAGTTGTACTTAAGATTCTGCTGCTTAATAATACAAACCCTCAGATCTGCTGCACCGGTTTTCCCGAGTTGGGTTTTTTCGAGGACTTAGTCCAAAAATAATTGTGTCAAATGTGGATGTTTTTCATTGTATTTTGTTCAGATTGTTTCAACACTTAGATTTATTCCGCAACATTATTTGTGTAGACTGCTTCAGAAATTACTTTGATATTTCACTGTAATGAAATAATTATGAAACATAATAGCAAAAGTAATTCAGATTTGTTGTAGTAGGAATCCAGATCTAGGATTTTTCACATAGGAGGGCCTGCATCACCCTAGGAGGGTCTACGCTGCCCTTGAGTTGCCTTTACTTGGCCAACATCAACCCAGCGTGGCCCTAGCTGCCTCTGCGTTGTCTCTGCACTGTCCCTGCTGCTCTGCGTGGCTCTGATGCCTCTCTGTGTTGTCCTTGTGGTTGCTCCTCTTGCCTCTTGTTGTCTCTTGGCCCTGGAATCAGATCATTCCCCTGGCCAATACTACCCCTCACTACAGGAAATCCCTCCAGAAATTCTTAGCAAACTCGCCCTAGAATTCCAGATTTATTCCTCAGTTCTACCAAAATTGTGTGTCTTCAACTGACCCTCAAACCTTTCTCTTATACTTTTTCGTTGAACCCTTCAACGGTCGAGATTAAATGATCCATCAACAGTTGAGATTAAAACACTGCTTGATCCATGTGACTTAAGACAACTTCATCACATGTTTAATTAAATTCACTTTAATTATTTTATTTTCCTAAGTTTAAACTTGGGAAATACATTAAAATAATTAATTAATTTAATATCTCCTAAACCAGATGAAATTTCTCAAATCAATTTCTGGGTCTTGTAGATCTAGTGTACTCTAGTCCCTCCACAAAATTTCGGAGCTAGAGCACAACTGATGCTACCCCAAATACACAAAATCTCAACACTTGGGTCTCCAAGCAGCAGTAGCACATCATAGATGACCCTATGCACCTCTTGCACCTAGGATGTTCTACCACTTTGCACTACATTTGATGATTGTTCGGGATGATACACCTAGCCTAGCATGCCTCCAAGCTAGCCTTAGTACCATATGAGGGATGCAATTGATTCAGGACCCAAATGAGGATAGTCTCACCTTTAGAGACTTCGAAGGGCTAGTAACACCTTCAGAGCCCTCAACGTTAGGGCAGAGATGGACATTACGAGCAGTTAGAGGCCTAGGAGACCATTTTATGGTGCCCCAATTGAATTTTTGGGACCACAAAGGGGGGATATTGATGGACATTTAAGGGCCAACCCTAAAATTGTGACCTTTAGAGGCTTCTACATCACACTTAGCACTTAATAGCCTCAACGTTTGGCATTTGGAGCTCTTCTCATGCATGACATCAGCTCTAGAAGGTTAACGGCTCACACGTGTGGGTTTGTTTCTCACTTTTAGTCTAAAGCTAATGGGTTGGCTTGTAACCCAAGGCATTATTGTGATTTAAATTGTATCTAGGGGCTTTTCGGCTAAAATTATAACTCATCTTCATATAAATAGAGGAGAGGATCATTTGTAAATCATCATTATCTATTGGACTATTTCGGCCCTCCTTAGAGAGATTTCGGCCTATCGTTTCTTGGTGAAGCTGTGATCTATTTTGGATTGTTCTTCTTCAATGGAGTTATTTGCTTGACTTTGGAGAAGTTGTCTTAGATCAATAAAGGATTTTTCATGCATATTGTCTTGTAAGTGAGCTTGTTTATTGAAAAAATTCTGATTTTATGTCTAATGTACGGAATAAATTAATGATCTAGAGTTTTTTTATTGTGCCCTAATTTATTGAAAATCAAGTGTATATAGAAGCTAAGTCTCATTATTGTATGCATTACTCCTGTATGATATGTGAATGGAAATCCCCTTGGCGTATCTTGGATTATAGCTCTCCCAATTGACATTGATCCCTCACAAAGGCAATAGTTAGGGTTTGTACTAGGGCATCAAACATCCTTACCCCTTTGCAGGTTATTCATTAATAAAATATATATATGTTTCTGTCTATTACTGGGCTTTTGTGCTTCAAATCCATAGACTCCATCCACCCAAGGACTAGGCGTTGGCCTTGTCTAATTAGTGATCAAGTCATCTTTTAACCATAAATTTGAACTTTCTCTCTCCTTCTCTAATTTGGCCCTCATAAGGCCAAGCGGCCCAATTAGAGCCTAGTGCAAATTAGCTAGGAAGAGGAATTTTGGGTCTTGGAAGGTCCCAACATCAAGGGTTGTAGTGGTTGCCTCATAATCATTCACCTTGGCGGCCATTCCTTCCATTTTCATCCATAATTTCTCTTGCCCTAGTTATTTCCCCCAGGATAAAACCCTAGTTTGGTTAAAGCTTCAACTTGAGGGCTTGTTGAGGGTTTCATGTGCCTTTACCTTGCTAATACCCATTATTTGGAAACCATTTCTTAGCATCTTGACCTTAGATCATCCCAACTCACTACATATCAGTTAACCCTAGGTCTTGCATTGCCCCAATTTCGCCTCTACTTGGGATGTGAATTTCCTTTTCTCATAGTTTGAACCTCATTCTAACGCCGAGCCATCTCTAAGTAGGTTATTTGTCACCTTGAACCTCTAAACCTCGAATATCGGTAGTAGGTGACCTTATACCGAGACTCCTCCCATTTGTGAAAATCATTATGTTGATCTATGGTAGCATCGGATGTGCTCTAAGCCTTGTAACTGTGTATATAGGCTAGGACACATGTATTCCATAATACCCAGAAATGGTTTTGGAAAATTCCACTTAGAGATGGTTTAATTAAATTAATTAATCATTTTTAATGTTTTCCTAAGTCTAAACATAGGAAAATTGATTAATTAAAGTATATTAATTAAACTAAGTGTGAATCTTCTAGATAAAGTCATGGATCACCTCCAAATTAATCTTAGCCCTTGATTATGTTTTAATCTTGGTCGTTCAAGAGTCAACACAAGAATATAAGGAGGAGGGTGAGGGGCCTATGGAAAACACATCAGAGAAAGAAAAAATCAAGAGATCGATTTCTTCAGCCGAAGGAAAAGTCGAAGCGATCCTTGATTGCAGAGAGGGGAAGGTGAAATCTCCGGGAGGGAGAATTTGTAAAGGAGAAAGAGTAAGGGAAGAGAAGAGAGAGAGGAGCCATAGCAGCAACGCAAAGAGGGCCAAGCAGCAGTTACGCTGGCCCAGCGCAGGGCAGCAGAGGGAGTTTCGATTTCAATTGGTGGAGGCAGCTGAGGGTTTATCCAATCTCTGAAGGTCATTTTTGGAAGGGGACAACACTCTAGTCTCAGGCAGCAGTTAGCACAGAGGCAGCCATAACAAGCAGCAACAGCAGTGATGCAATGACAACGTGAGGGACGCAGTCACTGCGCAGAAATTACACAGAGCAGCTCAGTATGGGTGTAGGTCAATGCCGAAACTTCGTGGTGATGTGAGATTTGTCTCACTAAGCCTATTCTCATCAGATTTCTTTAGGTGATTGATTGATACTTACAATCACACATTTGTATTCAGAATTTCTGCATAATAAAGAAACCCTCAAATCTGTTGCACCAGTTTTCCTGCATTGGGTTTTTCCAGGGACAATTGTCCAAAAATAATGATGTTTATGTGTGATTACTTGTGCTATTTCTTTTATTTTGTTTATTGATCGTGAAGTCTGCAGCATATTTTATTTCAGTATTTAACACAGTTAAATGTTAAATAATTGTGATTGAGAATACAATATAAAAAATATAATAAGTAGCTGCAGTAGAATTCTACATTATAGAATTTTCACATGGTATCAGAGCTGTCAAATCCAAAGGAAGCAGGGTCAAAAAAAGGACTGCGCAATCTAGAAGCTTCAGAAGGGACGCAGCACAGAGAAAAGAAAGCACAGATAAGTATGGCAGACTTAGATGTTTTATCCTCTAGGTTAAAAGAAGATGGCGCATGCTTGTCAAGTTCAGCATTTGCAAGAATTTTGGTATATTGATAGCGGGGCTTCAGCTCATATGACTGGAGTACGAGAATATTTCTCGAGCTATAGGGAAGAGCAGATGAACTTCCAAATCACTATGGGGAATAGCACGAAATTCACTCCAGTTGGGAGAGGAGCCGTAGTGTTTCAGACGGAAGCCGGATCGAGTGTCAAGGTTATAGATGTACTACATGTGTCGGGGCATGGGATGAATTTAATCTCAGTATCCCAGTTACAGGACAAAGGGTATGACATACACTTTATCGGAAAGAAGGTATATGTCAAGCACCCAAGTTGGAAGCAAACAAGGCAGATCAGAATTAGAAGCAACAGACTATATAAGTTGCAACTTGAATCTCCAATGGCACTAATCAGTAGTAGTATTGACGACAAGAAAGGGTTGAACGAACTTTGGCATAGAAGAATGGGGCACTTGCACCATGGTGCATTGAAGATGCTCAGAGAAACAGTTGATGGGGCACCTGTTCTCAACTCGGAGCATGATGATGTATGCCGAGTATGTGTACTTAGGCAGTACGCTATGGCATCCTTTCCCAGAAGTGAAAACCGAGCAACAAGCATATTAGGACTGATACACTCAGACATCTGTGGACCTATGTCCACTAATGCTCTCAAGGGTGGCAAATACTTTGTCACATTCATCGATGATCAGTCCAGGAAAACCTGGATTTACTTCCTTAAGACAAAAGATGAAGTCTTTGAAAAGTTCAAAGAATTCAAGGCTCTTGTTGAAAATATGATGGGGAAGAAAATCAAGACATTGCGTTCAGGTAATGGTGGAGAATACATAGATGGAGACTTCACTGACTTCTGCGCAAAGGAGGGCATCAGGAGGGAGTGGACTGTGCCATACAATCCCGAACAGAATGGTGTGGCAATACGGAAGAACAGGACAATTGTAGGAGCAGCCAAGGCCATGTTATTTGACCTTGATTTACCCAGATATTTGTGGGCTGAAGCCTGCAACACGGCAGTGTATATCTAGAACAGGACTCCTCATAAAGCATTGAGGAAGAAGACTCCTAAAGAGGTTTTCACAAGGAAGAAACCAGAGGTAGGGCATCTTCGGATATTTGGCAGCATGGCATATTGCCATGTCCCAAGCGAGAAGAGAAGCAAGCTTGATCAAACTGCAGAAAAGGGGTATCTTGTAGGATACAGTGAAACCTCCAAGGCATATAGGATCTATATTCCTGGCAGTAGAAAGGTTGTGATAAGACGCGATGTTAATTTCATGGAGGATAGAGCTTTTCAGAAATCACGTGATATATCAGTAGAGGATCAAACTACAGAAATTTCCTTGGTTCAAGAACAACAGGGGCACCAAGAAGAACAAACAGAAAGACAGACTTTGGTACCAAGTACAGGTACTAAAGTTTTCACAGAAGAGGATCAGGAAGATACTTAGTCTGAGGAACAGCTAGATCAGGAGGAAGAATTGAGAGAGCAGCCTTCCACCAGTGGTCGGATTAGCAGAGAAGCTCAGCCAATACTGAGGGACGCAGAAAACTTTATTGGGACTCCCAGGAATGGGAAGAGACAGTGCAGACCTCCTGACAGGTACCAGGCTTTGGTTGCCCAGGTAGAGGAACCTTCCAGCTTTCAGGAAGCGGTTCAGCACCAGGTATGGGTAGATGCCATGATAGAAGAGTATGCTTCTATCATGACAAATGATGTCTGGGAAGTGGTGCCCAGACCTCAGATCAGATCAGTTGTTGGATCACGATGGATCTACAAGATCAAATACGCTACATATGGTAGCATAGAAGAATGTAAGGCAAGGTTCGTGGCAAAAGGGTATGCTCAGAAGGAAGGCATTGACTATGAAGAGACCTTCGCACCAGTTGCCAGATATACCTCCATCCGCACTGTTGTATCTTTAGCAGCGCAGATGGGATGGGAGATTCATCAAATGGATGTCAAGACAACGTTCTTGAATGGAGAAATTGAGGAAGAGGTATATATCAAACAGCCAGAGGGTTTTGAGACTCATGAAAGGAAGTCTCATGTATGCAG
Source organism: Pinus albicaulis (assembly GCA_034641835.2). NCBI lineage: Eukaryota > Viridiplantae > Streptophyta > Pinopsida > Pinales > Pinaceae > Pinus > Pinus albicaulis. The sequence continues at coordinate 1,436,807,854 of CM076579.1, forward strand.
ATTGAAGAAAGCCCTGTACGGGCTTCAGTAGGCTCCGAGAACTTGGTATGGTCTGATAAATAGCTATTTGCAAAAGATGGGGTTTGTCAAGAGTGACGCGGATCCCAATCTTTACTATTTGCTGGTAGAGGATGAGCCATTGGTACTTGTACTATATGTAGATGATCTATTTCTCAATGGATCATCTAGGCTCATCAAGGATTGCAAACGGAATCTAGAAGTTGAATTAGACATGAAGGATTTGGGGTTGATGCACTACTTCCTAGGATTGGAAGTCTGTCAGAAGAATGGGGATATCTTCATGGGGCAGGAGAGGTGTGCCTTGGAAATTCTAAAGAGGTTCAGAATGCAGGATTGCAGGCCCATGACCACACCCATGATCACCAATTGGAAGAAGACAGAGGCATCAGAAGACGCAGAAGTGGACCCCACCTTATACAGACAGCTTATCGGGTCATTGATGTATCTGGTTAACACCAGACCAGACATTTTCTTTGTTGTCAACACTCTTAGTCAGTTCATGGTGGAACCCAAAAGAGTGCACTGGGCAGCAGCAAGGCATGTTTTGAGATATGTACGAGGAATAGTCAAATTTGGTATAAAGTATGGCCGAGGAGAGGATGTCAGACTCAGTGGATTCACAGACGCAGATTGGGCAGGAAGGTCAGTGGACAGGAAAAATACCTCTCGGTATTGTTTCAGCGTTGGATCAGGAATGGTGTCCTGGTGCAGCAGGAAACAGAAGTCAGTAGCATTGAGCACAGTTGAAGCAGAGTACATGACAGCTAGTACAGCTACATGCTAAGCCATATGGCTTCGAAAACTCCTTGTGAGTCTATTCAGGAGCAGGATGGAGCCAACTTGCGTTTACTGTTACAATCAGAGTTGTATCAAACTCTCTGAAAATCGAGTATTTCATGATCGGTCCAAACACATTGACATCAGGTGTCATTTTATCTGAGACTGTGTTCAGCGTGGGGCAATACAACTCCAGTACATTCCCACAAGATAACAGACAGCAGATATACTCACTAAGGCTTTGGGGGGGATTAAATTCAATAATTTCAGAGGACAATTGGGTATGACTGAAAATCCATTTCAGTAGTCAATGGTGTTGAGATTTTGTGTATTTCGGGTAACATCAGTTGTGCTCTAACTCCCAAATTTTGAGGAGGGACTAGAGTACACTTGATCTACAAGACCCAGAAATGGATTTGGGAAATTTCATCTGGTTTAGGAGATATTACATTAATTAATTATTTTAATGTATTTCTTAAGTTAAGACTTAGGGAACTTAAATAATTAAAGTGAATTTAATTAAACATGTGATGAAATTGTCTTAAATCACACGGATCAAGCTTTCTTTTAATCTTAGCCTTTGATTCAAGATCTGATCATGGTTGTTGGTTTCCCAACGAGAAAATTATAAAGGAAAGGCTTGAGGTCATTTGTAAAGACACACAGAGGCAGAGCACTGAAGCTAAGCTAAGATTCTAGGGTGGGTTTGCTAAGAATTCTCAAAAGTGTTTCAGCTGCGGAGAGGGGAATTTAGGCCAAGGGGATTGATCTGATCTCGGGGTCTAGAATCAACAAGAGGTAGAGATCAGCTCAAAGAGACAGCGCAGAGAAGCAGAAGAGCAGCAACAACAAGGACAGCGTGATTTTCAGCTGGAAACCCTCAGGGATTACGTAGAGACCCCAAGGGACAGCATAAGGCCTGCATCACCTAGTCTGGGGTAATGCAGCCCTTTCTGGAGCAGCGCTGAGGGTCAGAGGGGCTTCAGAGGCTGACGCAGAGGCTTCAGGGGCAGCACTGGGGTTTCTAGGCCCTAATTTTGGCTGAGTTCTGTAAATCCTGTTTGAGGGTGTGGATCAATCATTATTTTGGCCCTAGATCAACCAGTGAGTTGTAGATCTATTATTTCTCTATCGGGTTTTCCAAATCTGAAACCCAAGCTTGTTGTATTCAGAAAATTCTTAATTATAAAACCCTCCAGCAGCCAGAAGACCGATTTTCCCGCATTGGGTTTTTCCGAGGACTATTTGTCCAGAAATAACTGTGTCACTTTGTCTATGTGTGCATGAACTTGTTCTAGATCTGGATTGGTGGAGATTTGTCATGTGTTTTGCTTCGATTTTAACTTGAATTTTATTCAGTTAATAACTTGTCTAAGTAGGAGGAGCATAACCAGATTAACAGTAATAATTTCTGCATTAAGTGTAAAGATTTAGAAATTTCCACATGGTATCAGAGCAATTGCAGATCTAGGAGGGTCACCAGCAAGAGACTGAAGGTTCTAGCTGCAGAAAGCAGCTAGAAAAGCAGCAGAAATGCAAATCTAAAGGAACAGCGCAGTTTTCAGAGGCAGATTCACGCAGAGGGAAGGGTGACGCAGTCTAACACTGTCTCCTAGAAAGCCCACGCAATTACTGCGCAAAGGCAGCTCAGAAACAGTGTTGGATTAATCTGAAGCTTGCTAGTGTGATGCAGATCTGAATTTGTCAGATCCAGAAAAGACTGAAGAAAAGCTACAGAAATTCAGAAGGTGCTGGTGGGGTTAAATTTCTGAAGTTTTCAAATTTTTAGCCTTAACACAAGTGACAAAGAGCGGGAGGAGATCAGCTTCTCAGAGAGTTTCTAGTCAAAAGAAACTTGTAGTTTGATCAGAGGATCAAAGAGAGCTGAATCAGTGCTGATTTGGCAGATTTCCAAGGAGGGGAATCAGTCGTCAGAGGGAGCAAAAGGTGCATGTTTCACCAAGGGCCTTAGATCCATTTCTCTAGCAAAGAGAAAAGGAAGTTCCGACACATTCTGAGCAGATGGCTCCTCATGGACTGCGTGATCAAGACAGGCTGGATGGCCTCTCAAACTTTTCAATTTGGAAGGCAAGGATCATGATAGTCCTTGAGGCATACAATCTTAGAGACCGTGCAGAGCAAACTCTGGCCACAACGACCGATCTGGATCTCCTTCGAAAGCATAAGGAAGTTGTTGGGCATGCCAAGCTGTTGATCATGGACATAATTAAGGACCATATTGTACCACACTTAGCTGAAAAGAAGACAGCTAATGAGATGTGGAAGGCCTTTATCTCCCTTTGTGAGGGAAAATCTATCCAAAGGAAGATGTTGTTAGAGACACATATGAGGTCATTTATGATGGCCAAGGGAGAAGACATGGAGTATTTCCTCTTCAGACTGCAGTCGATCAGAGATCAGTTGACTGCAACTAGTGCTAAGGTGGAAGACGGTGTGATGGTCAGGACTGCCCTCAATGCAGTCACAGATGAGTGAGAAACCTTTGTCCAAAGTATCTTGGGCAGAGCGGACCTCCCAGATTGGGACAGGTTGTGGTCAATTCTACGTCAAGAAGAACTCCGCAGATTCACCAAGAAGAAGTACAGCTCTGGCTTGAGCAAAGTGAAGAAGGAAGATGAAGAAGATGCAGCCTTGGCATCAAAGAGGCAGCAGGGAAAGAAGAAGAACGATATATCAAAGATCAAGTGCTTCCAGTGTGGTGAAATGGGACATTTTGCCAGCAATTGTCCTCGGAAGAAAAAGGACAAGGAAGCTTCTTCTTCCAAGGTTGTTGTGGCAGATGATGGATCGAAAGATAATGCAGCCATGAGTGTTCATGAACCACGGAGGTGGGGTGACATGGATATGTAGAGAAGCTACATAGAAGTAGGTGGGATCCTTGAGTAGCTCATCTCTTGGATCACATGCGAGCTACAGTAGCCTTAAGACAGTAGCGGAACAAGTGGAGCAATGGGTGCATAGATCACAGATGAAGCAGAGGCAGATTTGAAGACTGGGAGGAGCAGCGCAAAGCAGAGAAGCAGCAGCGTAGAAGCAGCAGCAGAGTAGAAGCTAATGTGACTTTAGTAGCGCAAAGCATAACTGCTTACGCAGTGCAGAAGGCTTCAGAGGGACAGCGCAGTGCAGCAGCAGCATGCGAGATTTCAGCACAAGGGACTAATGTGACTTCAGTAGTGCAGAGGGAGTCTGCTTACACAGTGTAGAGTTGTAGCTATACATCATCCTTAAGATTCCAGCACGGATCTGTAGCCTATGCAGCTTCAATGATGAGGATGCAGCCCATCTGACTTAACTGTCAAAGATTGAGCAGGAGATTCAGTTGTTTCTCTCAACAATTGAAGTTGCAGTGCAGCAGATTAGCAGTGGCGGTGCTATGAGCGGCACAGATGCAACATATTGAGAGGGAGCTGCAGTACAGAGGTTGCAATGGCAGTGGTAGAGTCACGGACAGCAGTACAGAATGGCAGCAGAAGTGCAAAGTTGAGTGGCAGCAGGCCAAGCATCAGCAGCCCAGAACCAGTGCCCAAAATCTTGTAATGCATAGTGTGATGTAATGCTAGAGCACACCCTTGATGCTAAGAAGGATTGCTGATATTTTGTGTATTTGGGGTAGCATCAGTTGTGCTCTAGCTCCCAAATTTTGAGGAGGGACTAGAGTACACTTGATCTACAAGACCCAGAAATGGATTTGGGAAATTTCATCTGGTTTAGGAGATATTAAATTAATTAATTATTTTAATGTATTTCCTTGGTTAAAACTTAGGAAATTTAAATAATTAAAGTGAATTTAATTAAACATGTGATGAAATTGTCTTAAATTACACGGATAAAGCTTTCTTTAAATCTTAGCCATTGATACAAGATTTGATCATGGTCGTTGGTTTCCCAATGAGAAAAGTATAAAGGAAAGGCTTGGGATCATTTGTAAAGATACACAGAGGTAGAGCACTGAAGCTAAGCTGAGATTCTAGGGTGGGTTTGCTAAGAATTCTCAGAAGTGTTTCAGCTGCAGAGAGGGGAATTTAGGCCAAGGGGATGATCTGATCCCGAGGTCTAGAATCAACAAGAAGCAGAGAGACAGCGCAGAGAAGCAGGAGAGCAATAGTAGCAAGGATAGCGTAGTCCCTCAAGGACAGCATGATTTTCAACTGGAAACCCTCAAGGGTTATGCAGAGACCCCAAGGGACAACGTAAGGCCTATGTCACCCAGTTTGGGGTAACGCAACCCTTTCCGAAGCAGCACTAAGGGTCAGAGGGGCTTCAAAGGCTGACGCAGACGCTTCAAGAGCAGCGCTAGGGTTTCTAGGCCCTAATTTTGGCTGAGTTCTGTAAATCCTGTTTGAGGGTATGGATCAGTGATTATTTTGCCCCTAGATCAACCAGTGAGTTGTAGATCTATTATTTCTCTGTCGGATTTTCCAGATCTGGAACCCAGGCTTGTTGTATTCAAAAAATTCTTAATAATAAAACCCTCCAGCAGCCAGAAGACTGGTTTTCCCACATTGGGTTTTTCCGAGGACTATTTGTCCAGAAATAACTGTGTCACTTCGTCTATGTGTGCGTGAACTTGTTCTAGATCTGAATTGGTGAAGATCTGTTATGTGTTTTGCATCGATTTTAACTTTGAATTTTATTCAGTTAATAACTTGTCTAAGTAGGAGGACCATAACCAAATTAACAGTAATAATTTCTGCATTAAGTGTAAAGATTCAGAAATTTCCACAAATGGATCTTCAGCGCAGTTGAAAGAGGGAGTTGTAGTACAGTGGCAGTTGGCAGCAGCATGCAGAGTCAACAGCAGTACAGTTGCAGCATTTTTTGTGCAGTGTTGGTGAGCAGCATCAACACCACAACAGCAGATGTTACAGAAGTTAGAGCAGCACAGTGAGTTGTTTTGCTAGAGCACTTTCCTCGCTAAGAGGGAGTGTTGATTTATGGTAGCATCGGATGTGCTCTAGCCTTGTAACTTTGTATATAGGCTAGGACACATGTATTCCATAATACCCAGAAATGGTTTTGGAAAATTCCACTTAGAAATGGTTTAATTAAATTAATTAATTATTTTAAATGTTTCCTTAAGTCTAAACTTAAGAAAATTGATTAATTAAAGTATATTAATTAAACTAAGTGTGAATCTTCTAGATAAAGTCATGGATCACCTCCAAATTAATCTTAGCCCTTGATTATGTTTTAATCTTGGTCGTTGAAGAGTCAACACAAGAATATAAGAAGGAGGGTGAAGGGACTGTGGAAAACACATCAGACAGAGAAAGAATCAAAAGATCAATTTCTGCAGCCGAAGGAAAAGTCGAAGTGATTCTCGATTGCAGAGAGGGGAAGGTGAAATCTCCAATAGGGAGAATTTCTGAAGGAGAAAGAGTAAGGGAAGAGAAGAGAGAGAGGAGCCATAGTAGCAACACAGAGAGGGCCAAGCAGCAATTACGCTGGCCCAGTGCAGAGCAGCAGAGGAAGTTTCGATTTCAGTTGGTGGAGGCAGTTGAGAGTTTATCCAGTCTCCGGAGGTCATTTCTAGAAGGGGAAATCACTCTAGTCTCAGGCAGCATTCAGCACAAAGGCAACCATAACAAGCAGTAGCAGCAGTGACACAGTGACAGCGTGAGGGACGCAGTCACTGCGCAGAAATTACGCAGAGCAACTCAGTATGGGTGCAGGTCAGTGCCGGAACTTCGTGGTGATGTGAGATTTGTCTCATTAAGCCTATTCTCATCAGATTCTTTCAGGTGATTGATTGATACTTACAATCACACATTTGTACTCAGAATTTCTGCATAATAAAGAAACCCTCAGATCTGCTGCACCAGTTTTCCCGCATTGGGTTTTTCCGGGGACAATTGTCCAAAATTAACGTTGTTTATGTGTGATTACTTGTGCTATTTCTTTTATGTATTTTATTGATCGTGAAGTCTGCAGCATATTTTATTTCGGTATTTAACACAGTTAAAAGTTAAATAATTGTGATTGAGAATACAATAGAAGAAATATAATAAGTAGCTGCAGTAGAATTCTACATTATAGAATTTTCACACCATAAAGAGTAGAGGGTAGTAGCTGTGGTGACAGTGGGCTTGTAATATTCCTAAATTAGCATGCAGCTAATTGGAATATTAATTTTACTCTTATCATTTAGTTAAATAAATAAATGGGTAGGGAGGCCCATGAATCTCTTTAATAGGCATAAAATCCCTCTTAAAATAAAAAGGGATCATCTTTATAGCTGGATAAAGCACCCTCATGTGTGAACAGGGGCTAATGCATGTGGACAAGGTCAAGTTTGATCAAGTCAACAGCGCTGGTATGGATGGAGTGGATCATCAATAGAGACAGCACAGTGTTAGTGGGAGGAAGATTCCATGATGGTGGAAACCCTAATGAGTGGGACGCAAGGTAAGAAGGCTCACATTTGTTTATAAGGAGGGCAAGGCAACCATAGTGAGGTATATTATTGATTATTGATTTTATGGTCTGGATGATTGTTTTGCATTCTTTAGCTGTTTAGTTGAGATTGTTGTGTTGTTTAGCACCAGGTGTTCCCGATCGGGAATCCTATCTCCTTTCTTGAGAGGCCTCTTGGGGGAGCATTGCACTTCATTTTCCACACTCAGGCTTAAGGCCAAGCTTCAGTCTTTAGCTATAGCACAATTTCTGCAGAGTATTGTGTTGTGTTGCAGGGTGTTGCAGTGGAGGGTTGAGAAACCCACTTCCGAAGCTAGTTTTTCATAGGAGGAAGGATTACACCTCTTGGGAGATCAGCCAGGAAGATTTTTGAGCATATTTCACATCTTGGCACTAGGCCAACATATTCCCCATCATCTACAACACAGTATCCCTCTTTGACTGCGTTATTTCAGTGAGCATTTGCAGTGGGGATTTCAGTGTTTGATTTGGAGGGTGAGATCTTCAGTGTTGGGATCAGCCTTTCACTTGAAAGATTTATTGGAGGAGATTTATCTATTCAGACATCATCTTCAGCCATCTCCATCTAGTTATTGAGTTGTAGCTACTATTCAGCCCTAGGGCTGCATTCCGGCATTTTGGTATTTTTGTATATTTCAGGAAATCCTTCCCGAGTTGTCTTGAAAATGTGTTTGGGAGCTTAGATCTTTACTCCCGGCACTTTATGAGCCATACATTTGCAGATCTATATTATTGTACATTTCCAGTAGCAGTGTACCCATAGTTTAAAAAAACGGCCGATTCGAATCGGACCAGGCCTGGTCGACCGAGCCATTAGGCTTGCCGGTCCGACCAGGCACAAGAAACGTCGCTATTTATGCCACTGAGCCGCTGCGAGACGGCCAGAATGAAACCGACTCCACTGTGCTCGGCCCAGCACCTGGCTGAGCTTACTCCCACGACCTCAGTCCAAAATCGATTTTATGGACTTGAAACCGAATTTAATTCTGCTGTTAGGTTTGTTTGAGGTTTTCTGAAGAGTTGTGGAGTTGGTTTTTGGAGCAGCTTCATGGTAATGTTAAATTCTTAAAGTAAAAGGATGAAAATGAAGATTAAGGAGAATGTCACAATGAAGATTAAGGAGAATGTCACATTTACTTAAATTTTTAACATTACCATGAAATGACTCAGGATGTTTGAGAGTGGTTCCAACCTCATTGGATTTCATATGGAGAAAGTAGAATTTTAGATCTCATTCAAAATCCAGCAGACTTATCAGTTTTTCAGGATTTCAAGATTAGGTTATTGCAATGTTTCCATCGAATTTTGTCATGTATTAGGGTATGGAACTCGTATTTAATCAAGAGCACCAATCCCTCTATGTACCTTGATGACATGATGTTAGTGACATTGGTTATGTTTTTTGTTTTGATCTCTATATCATCATCCTATATTGGACAGTGCACTAGGTGCAATTTTGATATAATGGATATATTCATGAGCCTACTTTGATCATATGTTGTCTTTTGTGACTTATCTATATTGTAATGCTTTGTGTTTGGAAACATGAAGAAAAATCTTTAAATTTATGTTTTTGTACAAAAAAATTAATATTTAATGTATTTTTTACAAAAACCGAGTCATTGAAACCGAGTCGACCGAGTCATTACCGATTCGGAGTCATTACCGAGTCATTACCTCGGCCTGGTAGCTGACCGATTCCGTTTTTTAAAACATTGAGTGTACCATCTAAAACTGTGTTGTACTTGTTCTTGGGCATTCTGCTATGTAGCAGCATTTCATATTTGGCATATGTATTCATGGGAGGCTTGCTTGACTTGATTATTTGTGTTGTGCCCACTTCTATTGTACTCATTTGCTGCGGATTTACATAATAAAATGGCTCCCTGGTTGTCATACATTTTGGTGTAATGTTATTCACTACTATTTCCAGTTTTATGTTCATGTATTGCTGCTTCCCCATTTTGGAATATTACAGGGCTACTACTCTATTGTTATCACTAGGTCTAGTTCTTGCCTTGTGGGGTGCCCCTTCACAAGGCCTGCTAGATTTTGTGGCAATAGTACTCTCATCATATCATATCATTTTTACGCACAAACACCCCTTCAGATTTTGGGGGGGGGATGTTAGATACATAATCCTTCATGGTACATATATTTTGAACAAGCTCCTAGCTAAAGGAAAGTTTGGGATGTTGAGAGGGAGATGTGGATTGATGTAGAACATTTCCTCTGGGAGCTTTAGATTTTCATTATGTTGCTCAGTGGGTGTTCTCCTCAACAGGGCACAACAGTGACATAGATCCATTTCAACAAAAAACATCTCAAGTTCTATGCAGCGATCTTGGCAGAGAGATGGAACAGTACTAGTTTGCAGTGTGGAGAAGGTGCAGTTATGTAGTCTAAAGTAAAGGGCACCTTCAGCAATGTGGGATAGTGTAGAGGGCACATGCATGATTGAGGCATGCATGTGCCACTCTTTACATCTTTTATTTTTTAATAGCAGTTTTCTATTTTAGTCTTTCCAAAATTACAATAGGAGACTCTTGCTTGCATTCATGCACACTTTAATGCTTCAAATTAGCAAAGTACCTATGCAGATCTGGTCACTTTTCTCTGGGCCAAAATTAGGTTTAGGGTTAGGCTTTTGCTTACCTAACCTAGGTGCTCCACTGAGATGGGGTTCATTATTGTAAACCGCAGTGTCTTTCTAATCTATAAAAGAGGAAGAGCGTGGTCTACAGAAATATAGACAGTGGGGTTTTGTATTGATTGCACTGTACAAGAAAAAAAAGTGATTTTAAGAGCTACAAATTTCTACTGTTTTCTGTTCATACTTTTATGTTAGCTATGCATTTGAAGATCTAGCATACAAACAGCAATTTTCAAAGTTCATTATGTTTCCAGCTTTCTAGTGTTTATAATTTCCAGATCTGCTTACCATATATTGAAATTTTAACAAAACCTGTGCAACAGAAATTAGCGATGGAAGATAGGAAGCCCTCCTATAATCATGTGACCAAGGGTCTTTAAGATATGATCAGGCACACTGCCAACATTGTCCCTCACCTGAAGAAAAGGAAAGGAGTGAAAAATCCAAAAATACACTATTTGAGGTGATGTCAGCCCATCTGGAAATCCCATTCTTCTGTTAAGCACAAACTCTAGGCATGGTTTTGCTACAATAAGGGTTGGCTCTCAAGAGTCAGAACCATAAAACAATAGTGATAAAAGCTACTTCTGTTCTGTATGGAAAGGATGAAACAGTGATGCATGCTTTTGAAGATGTCAGGCTGAGAAGATGTTTTAAACTAGGTTTTATGCTGAATTCCACTTCTTCACTGCCCCACTTTTGTGGAAAGGTCCTCCCTTGGGTGACACTTGGATAGTTTGGGACAGATGCAAATTGTTGTGGGCATTCAGTACAGATGCTTGTTCTTAGTTTTCTATGGAAGCATTGGTGTAGAGTTAATTTGCAGGACGACCTTTCTTCTTTTAGCCTTGGTGATTTGAGGAGCTTTACACAGGAGTTGATTTTGCTTGTGATAGTCAAGCTCAGTGCTTTTCATCATGGTGTTGATTCTCTTTCCCTTTGTGCACAAGCACATCTGCTTGTCTTTTTTTGTTTTGAAGGCAGCATTTTCATAGCCCAGTTGTTTGAGTAGTGTAATTTTTGTGCCCTGATGTACTGATTTGATTTTCAAAGTAACCTATCCAGAATTTGCATTTAATAAAACCAAGTTATAACATGAATAGACCACAACTTAACTTCATAATAAAAAACACATTAAAAAAACTCCCAAGTACCAAATATGACCATTGCAATATTTGCTGTAAAACTGATTACGTAGTATTTACCTCCTTAAGAGGAATTTAGAAGAAATAAAAGGTTTATTTTATTCTTTCCATTGAGCTCTAGAAATTAAATAAAAACTCTCTAAACTTTATGCTGGCAGCTTTATTTCTTCCATATAATTTCTAATGGAACCCTGGTATGAAATTGTGCACAATCTCATCTAAGATATAAATGTGATTCTGGCAATGTTTCCTACTTTCGCAGTGCAGTGTATTGCTTAACAACTCCACCTATAAGACACACTGTGAGTGGAACTACTAAGTCTTACAGTCTTGAGACTGATTTGGACACATTGTAACAAAGATCCCGGTCAGTTCCATTTGGTTTGGTCCCATCATAAGCTATGCACCTCTGTTGCACAAAATGCCTAAACCACCCACATAACAGTACCAGAAATTTGCAGAAACTCAGAAAAGCATCAGAAACTTCTTGGAAACCTAAGTGCCCATGAGTAGCATGGGATCCATAGGAAGTCCAAAGAACCCTAATTTATGGAAAATGAAGACAAATTAACCTCTAATTCATTTCTAAACCTACCTGCAAATTATGCCGTCATTCTTCTTTAATTCCAAAATGATGTGCTATTTAAAAAATGATATCTATGTGTGTGTGTGTGTTCATGTGTGTGTGTGTGTGTGTGTGTGTTCATGTGTGTGTGTGTGTGCGTTATTTAAAAAGAATATATATATAGACACACAAACACCATGTTTCCCTCAATGTACCCATTTGGAGGGGGGGCACATTTCCAGGAGTTCGCATTTGGAAACTAGTACAGGTTTCCATGTTTTGTGCAGCTTAGCTATGGACATTTATGAAATGCAAAAGCTATCTATGAAATGCAAAGGCTATCATTCGCTTCATCCTCATCAAAAGAGAAAAGGTGAAAACAGGTAAAAGCGTTTGTAAGCATGGTTCTATTTGAATTATATAAGAAATTACAGTAACAAGAATACGACAGGTAGGTAGAATGATAAAATCAGTGATTTTATATGAAATCTGACAATCCAAATGACACCTCCCTTGCAGTGCACTCTAAAATGGGGAAGCAGGCTAAAATGTAAGTGAAAGAAACCATTCAAAGCTCAACAACAAAGATGAAATGCAAAACATGGACCGAGTGAAATAAACAAATACCTACCTCCAGTTGTTATGTAAACCACGGTACCAGAAGAGACAATAACACCCGCTGCATCATTTCCTGCTCTTGACTCTGCTATAACTGGATAATCACCAGGTCCATCTGCTGCTATTACAGCAAATCCATCCTAATACACACAAGCTTCAAACATTGAGTACTTACTAAAGAGCTAGATGACTTGCATAATCAGAGGAATGCAGGAAATCTTGCTATGACCTATTTTCAAACTGCATTAAAGGCTTTTCCATATTCTGAAATCAAAGGGTAAAGAAGCCAATATTGATCATTTTCAACCACAGTTTAGTGTTGTCAACCTTGCATCTATTTTACGAGAAACATCTGCACAGGACCCCTGAAACGCTGTTCTGCATCTCAGAAGCAGATATTGAGGGGAATCAGTATATAAATGTTCTGGATATGATTAGGGGTGTTTCCCTTACTGGAAACACCGTATCCACAGCCAGAAATGTGAATCCAGCATTCAGCCCTTGCTCTGAAATGTTTCACAATTTTTGGAAACGTTTCAGGTACATACCACAGGATTTCCACCCGAAAAATCAATTAAAAAGAAAAATAAAATATATTTTCTTTTTTAAAACAGAAACCTAGAAGCAATTACATAAACCAGCTTCTTTAGATGAATCTTATATTTTAGATGATATAAGCAGAAGTCTTGACACTAGTGGGCTTGATCCTCTCGTGTATTTATAGAAGATGCTTCACTTGTAAAGGATTCTCCTTTTCGGGTTCCAATGAATAACTTGCTCGGAATGCCAGCCTTGTGCTTTGTATATGAAGTTTCTGTTTGCTTTAGGTTAATTTGCTGTTATGGTAACTGGCAGTAATTTTTCAAACTTTACAGCATTCTGTTAAGGCTTCAGGGCATTGTCTTAACTTTTATTTCTTGTTTTAAATTTAAAGAGGTGGTTGTTGAGGTATTTGCAATTGCAGACCTTTTTCCCAGAATGAAAATATTGGATTAATTTTCATTGATTATGTACAGTACAATGAACTGGATGGTATGTGTCATGCAAAAGAGAAATATATGTATCATGTAAAAGTAAGATGTAAGTACTAAGATATAATGCTAAAGCTTTTCTTGCTTGTAATTGATACATGGAAATCTCAAAAAAATGACATTTCATCGTTTACTTGCACACACACACACACATATATTCCAAGGAATATATTCAGTTTATTTTATTAATTTCAAAATATGAAAACTGCACCAGGTGTTTACAAACTGAAACATTCAATATAACCAAAAGCCCCAATAGGCTAAAATCACCCAAAATAATCATGGCTCTCACCACACATGCTAATCTCAATCCAAACAGACACGATCAGAGATCCATCTCCCCATGAGATTAAGCATAACATCTTACAGTTTTCATTAAAAGACAAAAAAGCTCAATTTATGCCAATTGCGCATGGCTCCGAAAAGCTTATTATCGCCCATTTCAAGCATAGACCTAGACACGTTGTCTGATATTTATGAACTTAACTTTTCCCTAGTACCATGAGCTCCTCGTTCCAGAGCTATGCAGAGAGGAGGACAATGTGACCAACTCTTACTACAGAATCTTGTTCGTTGGAGATAAACTCACCTTTGCCAGACCTACCTTACTTGATTCCTCTGACATGGAAAAACTTGGAAACTAGCCTGTTGTTGATGCCAGAGAAGATCCTTGATCTCACTCCACCACTTCCGAACCATCCAAGATAGAGTCTAGCAAAGAGCCCCCTCCAATGAGCTATGGGAATTGTTACCACTCATATTGTATGTTAAGATGATGAAAGCTCCAAACCACATAGTACAATCCAAGTGGAACCTTTGGTGCTCAACCCACCATTGATACTAAATGGAAGAAGATATAGAAGGAGACTGCTTGAGAATGTATTGTTAGATAGTGTTGTGATGCAGACAAACCTTTCAATTCTGCTAATTCTACATATTATCAACCTACGATTGATACTATAGCTGCATGTGGTCTAGGCTTCAAAGGCCTAAATTCTCACAATATCAGGGGAGGCACTTTTACAAAATGAGGTCCAAAGAATAGATGAATACCTCACAGAGTTCAAGCAATTATGGACTTCTTACCGACCAAAATGGGTAAACCCTAGGAGAAAACTTTTCACCTATTCCTAACAGCCAGTCGACCAGCAAAACAGCCAGCAGGCCCTGACAGCCACCACTAGCCGATGATGTGTCATGATATCTCCGCCACTTGCATCAGCCATATACTTCTAACCCATCCGGCATGAGCACATGGAGAAGGTGGGCAAGTTACTTTAAGCATTTTGCAATTGGGTGCTCATGATTGTTTGTATTTGGCCATTTGGTATGGATTATGGGGTGACTTGGAAGGAAAGTTTTAGTCCGTGATCCTGTTCTCTCACCTTAAATGGGGTGTTAATCTTCGATCCTAGTCCAATGGGATCTCCCCTAATGGCCCAACGTGTATAGGAGGGGCACTAATTGGGAAGCCCTGATTGAGAGTGTAGTTTAATCTAGATTCTATCCCCATGTCATACTTAATACTTTTCATCATACATTACAAGCCCATATCTCACATCCACTCTTCGGGTTAACCTGACCATTAGTTCTTTGGGATTTGGCACTCATACATCCACATACCTCAGTAGGGCCTGGAAACTTTGCCCTCAAAAGTTGATGCAGCTAAAAGAAAGAAAAAGAGCATATCATGGCCATAAGTAGAACAAAAGAAAAAAACTCAAAATGCAAAAGATGGCTAGGGACATACACATTAGGACATGGGAAAAAGCCTAGCATGAACTCTCACTCACTCATTGCAGCCATCACTCAGTTCCTGAGCACATGTTGCTCCATTTCATCAAAAGAAGGAACCATTGCATGTCCCAACCCCGATGAGCGATGAACTGACTCAATATTAAGGGGTAGTTAATTGCAATATCATTCAAAGCAAGCTCTAACCCTTGAGCTATGACCAGTAATACAAGGAAAAATCAAGCAAAAGTAAAAGGCAGACATGAGGGGTCGAAAAACAAAGGCCGAGTTGGTAACCCATGCATCCACTATTGCTCCCTCCTCACATCTATACACTTAGGATGTGTATCCCCATATGCTAGTCCCTTTGACCATGGCACTTGGCCATGAAATCTTCCCCCCTCCGTACCATCATTATTATTCACTAACACCTATCAATTGAAGGGTGGACTGGGGAAATGTTACTTCACCTTAAGGCTTGGAAATACCTAATAGGGTTGTCCATTATTACTCCTACCTAAGGAGAAAACACCATTGCAAGTTCAAAGCCCTGATTTTGGAAGGGAATCCATATTTGAAGTATTAAATAGCCCATGACACTCAAGCTTGGTTCACTTAGATCCAATAATGATATTTTTCCTTGATGACCAGTTGCTTTCACTAGACTCTTTGTTGTGATTGTCAGGTGGTTTAGCAACAAAGGTCTTGGGCACCTTACTGACAAGTACCCAACCCCTTAGAGAGGTAAACTGGCATTGTCAAGTGAAGCGTTAATACTCTTGGGCCTTCGAGGCGCAATGACATATCACAGATGTAACAGAGCACTCCTTGCACCCAGAATGTTATGCCTTGATTTGATGATTCTTAACAATATCAAACATGGACCAGTCATGCCCCCAACCGACCTTAGCACCATATGAGGGATGGAAACTGATCCAGGGCCCTAATGAGAATGGTCTTGTTAGAAAATCAGAAAGGCAGAAAGATTTTCTTGTTCTTGATAATTTACTTGTGATGTTCCTTAGTTCTTATTAGTTTCTTATTATCTTCTTTCTTCTTAGTTCATCAAGCAAATATCAAACATAGATCAAGGAAACCAAATATAGGCGGCCAGCCAGGGAAAAACCGAGTCAGTAATTCTTCTTTCAAGAGTTTTCCTGAGACTCTAGACCTTGACTCACACTTCCTCCACACCAAGTCAGCCTTCCTTTTGATCTTGTCTTCGACCTGGCAGCAACAGCAACACTTCCTTTGACCTAGAAACTTCGACCTTGCTTCAGAGACTTTGATCTTGGAGAAAAGACTTTGATCTTGCTTTAGGGAGTTCGATTTTGACCCAATACAACTTCTCAAGGCACCAACATCCAGCAAAAACAACTTCGACCTACTCTTCTCTTGGCAGCAGCAAAACAATGAGGGACTTCAATCTTTCAATCTAGGGCACGTGAGAGAGAGAGAGAAACACCAAAATTTCGATTTTTCTTTACTCCTTTAGCTTGTCCAAACTCGCAATCCTTATGGCTCCTTCCTTGACTTCGCACTTTTTCCTATGCAGCAGTAGATATCGAAATTTTGTGTGAGAGAGGATGCTCCAAATAAGTTTGATCTCCTTGTATATATAGGCTTGTGGTGAGCTCGAATTCCTGGAGTTGAGGCCGACTTGGTGTGGAGGCTCCATAAATCACATTTGACTCAATATTAAACCTTTTTACATGATTCAAAAGTCCAAGAAGGGTCTTTTTAAATATGCAATGACTCTATAAACTCAGAATAAATCTTAGAAGTCCACAATGGGGACTTTGACCTAAAACATAATAACCCAAGCATGAAACACATGCTTTAATAAGTCATTTAATACTAATATAAATTATTTTCTTTATTCTTTTGACAAGTACATTAAATATTGACTCAAATACAATTTATGAAGACTGAACCTAGTTACAATCTTCAACACTCCCTCTTAACTAGGGAGGTATTCATAATATACAAGTACAAGGAAGATCTCAACTATGTGAACTATGATGAATTTTTAGGCGCCTCAAAGACATGGACTAGATTCCTAACCAGGGAAATCTATCCATTGGTCTCTCAACAGTTTAGGCACCGCAATGCCATGGACTAGATTCTTGACCGAGGCAATCTGTCCAAGTGGGACTAAGATGGACTAAAGCATTCAGCCTCTATAGTACCATCAGGCTTACTTACTAACCATAAACCCAAGGATCTAGGTGCACAGCCACCCAATGCCACCCTCCCTACCAGACATCAAAACAAAGTGTCGGCCCGATGTCCTTCCAGGCAATGCTTCACTAGCAAAGCCTCAACAACAAATCTCTCCCGAACAAATTGATCGGTTACCAACATGCTTTCAATACTTCGAGAGATTCACCTGTACAAACACAACCCCAATCAGTAATACACTTTCAAATATGCATCATCAAAAAAAAACCTTGGGTGTCTCAATGTTGCTCTTCAACTTATTTCAGTAGGACTACCAATGGAATCTTTGAGAGAAGATTCCCCAATCATTCACTTTCCTTTCCTACTTCACATGTAGCAACATATTCTTCAAAATGTATTCTCCAATCAAAACTATGTTATGCCCTGCCTCTTAATCAGGGAGATTTCTTCTATCCAGGCTCCCTCTTAATTTATGGAAATCAACTTCTTCCTTCGGTATCGGAGAATATTTCATGGCTTCCATCCTTCTTATCATGATTATCACATTGACTTCTCTTATGGACTTCTTCACCAACTTGTCTATGATTTACCTGCACAATTTTAAATAGCAAGTACAACCAAATCTATAGAAGCATGAAGTTAGTCATAACAAAATCCTATAGTAGCAAAAACATTAGACTTTATAAACACAATCAGCAAGAGACTATACTTCAATACTAGCTCGGGTTTTGTTATAAACCTTCAATCACATCAGTAGTTTAATTAAGATGGCAGAAGACAAGTTTTGTCATATAGCGATCCCTAGAAAATAAGTCAAAAGAAAAAAAAGTATCTAATAAATTTCGGAAGTCATATGTTAGACTTTCCACTAGGATTTCATGTAAACGCTAGATTTCATACATGAACTGCAATAACCAAAAACAATCAATCACAGCTTAATCAACATGAATAGCTTTTACTAGGGTTTGATGTAAACCCTAGATTTTTCATCTACAAATTCTCAACAATCATTATATAGATTTTATACTAGAGAATTTAACTATTACAAGGGTTTAGCTACAACACCCTAGATTTCCCAAATAATATTATTTTTTGGAATTTCAAACTTCGACACATTAGGACTTATGAGAAGTTATGACTATTAGTAATTAGGTCAACACACATATCTAGGAATCCATAAGTCGATCATATGATAGATAACTTTAACATATTAGACATATACCGACCTATACCAAGCTAGGGTTTCAACCAAATGAACACATACCTAGGGATTCATTCCTAGGACCTTACTATAAAGACATAACAAGAGTATTGCTTATAGACCCAACCAAAACTTAGGGTTTCGGTTCTTACCAAAGCAAACCCTTATTATATCAAAAGGTTTGGGATTTCGAACAGCATCATTTCAACCCTAACAAGTTAGAGTTTCCATGATCATATCAAAACCCCAAACATGACATCATCAATATATCAACTAGAATAGCAATTTCTTCATTAATAACCCTCAGTATATTTAGGGTTTCACACATTATTAGGATACCCTTAAGCTAGGGTTTTCCAGAGAACCTTTTTAGGGTTCTATTATACAAACAATCAGGGATATAAGGTGGTTAGATTCATCAAATGATGAATCATCCCAAACAAGAATCTTTTAAGATTCAAGAGAGCTAGACACAGCAATTGTTAGTAATATAGAATGGATTTTACAAAGAGAATAACAAAGCTTTATGATCTAAGACATACCTTTTTTTTCTAGACAAACCTTTTTAACTCCAATGGTTTACCTTGTGATGCCTTCCTTCATACTTTTTGAACATTTAGAAAGTCATTTCCAAGACAAGGAAACAGAGGTAGAATGGTTATTAGTATTTAATATAATCAAAACTTTAAACAAGTATATGAAACCAAAACTGAAAAGGAATGAGATACTTATCTTTGGGAGTTGTTGTGGGCTCCCTCAAAAGCTTTTAGGGATACTTAAAAGCTTATAAAACAAGAAATGTCTTTTCCAAAAATATGTTAAACCTACAAATAAATATAAAATATACAAATGAAATATCTAAGGCTAAGATCAAAGGGCTTAGTAGTGTAAGTCCCTTATGTCAGTCTCTTCGGGTTTCACTCTCTTGGGAGAGGTTTCTTCAACCACCATGATCTCTTTCTCTTTTCTTATTTCTAGGATTGTCTTGAAACTCACTTCTATAGTGACCCATTTTATAACAACGATAACATTCTATCTTGGAAATGTCAACCTTCTTTCTTGGCCCCTTCTTCTTGAAGTTTCCCTTGTGATGAGCAATGTAGGCATTTGAAACTTCTTCATTGTTGGTGGCTAATGAGATCCTTAACTCTTCTTGACTGCAGGCAGTCCATAGTTCCTCAAAAGTGGGAGTTTCTTTCCAGCTGTTGAGACCTTAAGCAAAAGAACTCCAAGAAGGTGGCAAACCTAATAAGGCAATGAACACAAGTTCCTTGTCTGGCACTATTTCATCAATGGCAAGAAGATCATCTCTTATTCTTGCTATCTTCACAAAGAAAGTGACCACAGTATCTTCCGTAGTCATCTTGGTGGTCCTTACTTCATTCTTCAAGCTAGCTACTTTCCCAATGTTCTTGATGGCGAATAGTTTTGACAAGGCTTCGTACATTTCTTGAGCATGGTCAATGTTAGCTATGTAAGGGACAAGGTTCTCCTTTATGTTGTCGACCATTAGAGTCATGGCTACTAATTCCAATTCCTTGTATTTCACCTTATCTGCATCACTAGAGTCTTTTGTAGGTTTCTTTACTTTTCCTTTCACAACATCTAATACTTTGTTCTTTTCAAGGATGAGGTCAATCCTCTTCTTCCAAGATCTGTAGTTTGATGCTCCTTCAAGCTTGTTCTCTCCCTTGATATTGTTAGACATCTTTCTTAAAGATAGTGAAAACTTCTTTCCTTAAAGAGCTTCCTCTTATGGTCCTCTTATCATTCCTTGATCAATTCTTTGAGACTTCCTTTTTCCTTCTTTCTTCACCAAAGCTCTGATACCAAGTTAAAAAATCAGAAAGGCATAAAGATTTTATTGTTCTTGATAATTTACTTGTGATGTTCCTTAGTTCTTATTAGTTTCTTATTATCTTCTTTCTTCTTAATTCATCGAGAAAATATCAAAGCAATAGCACATAGATCAAGGACACCAGATATAGGCGGACAGCCAGGGAAAAACCCCACTCTAGGGGAAAACCCAATCAGTAATTCTTCCTTCAATAGTTTTGCTGAGACTCTAGACCTTGACTCACACTTCCTCCACACCAAGTCAACCTTCCTCTTGATCATGTCTTCGACTTGGCACCAGTAGCACTTCCTTTGACCTGGAAGCTTCAACCTTGCTTCAGAGACTTCGATCTTGGAGAAAAGACTTTGATCTTGCTTCAGGGAGTTCGATTTTGACCCAATACAACTTCTCAAGGCACCAGCATCCAGCAAAAACAACTTTGACCTATTCTTCTCTTGGCAACAGCTACTGGCAGCAGCAAAACAATGAGGGACTTCGATCTTTCAATCTAGGGCTCATGAGAGAAAGAGAGAGAGACCAAAATTTCGATTTTTCTTTACTCCCTTAGCTTGTCCAAACTCGCAATCCTTTTGGCTCCTTCCTTGACTTCACACTATTTCCTATGCAGCAATAGATATCGAATTTCTGTGTGTGAGAGAGGATGCTCCAAATGAGTTTGATCTCCTTGTATATATAGGCTTGCGGTGAGCTCAAATTCCTAGAGTTGAGGCTGACTAATCACATTAAGGTCGACTTGGCGTGGAGGCTCCATAAATCATATTTGACTCAATATTAAACCTGTTTACATGATTCAAAAGCCCAAGAAGGGTCTTTTTAAATATGCAATGAGTCTATAAACTCAGAATAAATCCTAGAAGTCCACAATGGGGACTTTGACCTTAAACATAATGACCCAAGCATGAAACCCATGCTTTAATAAGTCATTTAATAATAATATAAATTATTTTCTTTATTCTTTTGACAAGTACATTAAATATTGACTCAAATACAATTTATGAATACCGAACCTAGTTACAATCTTCAACATGTCTCACCTTTTGAGACTTGGGAGAGCTAGTAGCACCTGGAAATCCCTCAATGTTGGAGCAGATATGGACATTATGAGTAGTTGGAGACCCCATGGAGACCCCTTTGTGGTGCCACAGCTGGATTTTGGGACCACAAAGAGCTATTGAAAAAAATTTGAGGGCCAACCCTCAAATCATGATTTTTAAATGCTACTACACCACATTCGGCACCTTGTAGCACCAAGGCGTGACATTTGGAGCCTTCCTTATGGATAGTGTGAGCCTTAGAGGCCTCACGGCTCACACCTGTGGAACTTCTTAGCTTTTAAGTTGAGTGATGTTATCAGAACCAGACCGATCATCAAACCAGTAGACCCCCTGGACCGGGAACCAAACAGAACTGGATGGAAATTGGTAAAAAAATCAGACCAAAAAACGAGTCAACCAAAAACACATAAAATATTCAAATTTTAAAGAAAACCACATATATTCATATGCATCCATATGAACCCAAACCATTTATACACAAATATGAAAAAGTTCTCATTTATAGAGCATTTAAGGGTGCACATAACCAAAATAAAACCGAGTGCAATCCATATTTGAACCAAAAATACATCAAAAAACAAGACCTAAATGGCCTCTATCATCCAAAAAAAATCATTTTACAACAAATCCCTACATATCGTCAAAATATTTGCTTCTATTAAGATCTGTCATCAATATCACCCTCTAAGCATTAAAATAAGATAAAAAATATTTAGGCCTGTCAATTCAAGATTTTGTTTGAGTGATGAGTACATTTTTAGAAGGATAGTGACAGAGGAGTTCAACAAACAATGTCAGTAACAAGGAACATAAACTTTAAAGGAATTGGTGCTCTTGATTAAATGTTAGTTCGATACGCTCATACATGACAAAATCCAATGGAAACACTGCGATCTCTTCAATCTTAAAATCCTGAAAAAATATTAAGTTTGTTGGATTTTGAGTGAGATCTAAAATTCTACATTCTCTGTATGAAATCCAATGAGGTCGAACCACTCTCAAACATCCTGAGTCATTTCATGGTAATGTTAAAAATTTAAGTATTTCATTTTCATCCTTTTACTTTAAGAATTTAACATTACCATGAATTGCATAGTAATAGTGTTGAGATTTTGTGTATTTGGGGTAGCATCAGTTGTGCTCTAGCTCCCAAACTTTGTGGAGGGACTAGAGTACACTGGATCTACAAGACCCAGAAATGGATTCGGGAAATTTCATCTGGTTTAGGAGATATTAAATTAAATAATTATTTTAATGTATTTCCTAAGTTAAAACTTAGGAAAATAAAATAATTAAAGTGAATTTAATTAAACATGTGATGAAATTATCTTAAGTCACACGGATCAAGCTTTCTTTTAATCTTAGCCATTGATTAAAGATTTAATCTTGGTCATTGATTTGTCAACGAGAAAAGTATAAAGGAAAGGCTTGGGGTCATTTGTAAAACACACATGGAGGCAGAGCACTGAAGCTAGGCTGAGATTCTAGGGCAGGGTTGCTAAGAATTCTCAGAAGTGTTTCAGTTGCAAAGAGGGGAATTTAGACCAAGGGGATGATCTGATCCCGGGGTCTAGAATACACAAGAAGCAGAGAAGAGATCAGCAAGGACAGCGCAGAGAAAGGCAGCAACGACAGCAGCAGAGAGCAGCAATAGCAACAGCAGCAGCAGTGTCTTTCAGGGGCAGCGCTGGGGTTCCTAGGCCTAGATATGGCTGAGTTCTGTAAATCTCGTTTGAGGGTGTGGATCAGTCAGTATTTTTGGTCTTAAATCAGCCAGGAGCTGCAGATCTAGAGTTTTCTCTGTAGGTTTTTCCAAATCTGGAAACCAGAGTTGTGTATTCATAAATATTCTTAATGATAGAACCCTCCAACAGCCAGAGACCGGTTTTCCCACATTGGGTTTTTCCGGGGACAGTTTGTCCAGAAATAACTGTGTCACTATGTCTATGTGTGCATATGCTTATTCTAGATTTGAATTGGTAGAGATCTGTTATGTGTTTTGCTTTGATGTTAACTTGAATTTATTCAGTTAATAACTTGTATAAGTAAGAGAAGCTTAACCAAATTAACAGTAATAATTTCTGCATAAGAATTAAGATTCAGAAATTTCTACATGGTATCAGAGCAATTGCAGATCTAAAGGGGCAGCACAGTTGACAGGAAGGGAAAATCTGACATGAACCAAGGGAAGGGTTCATGCAACCAAAAGGACTCACGCAGTCCTCCAGAGCATGCAGAAATGCAGAGGGAACATGACATGAAAGTGTTGGCATCCAGACTAAAGGAGGATCTTGCATGTGTGTCAAGCACAGGTCCTCCTGATGTTTGGTATATTGACAGTGGAGCATCTGCTCACATGACGGGGGTTCAAGAATGTTTTTCGAGCTATCAAGAGGAGCAGATGAATTTCCAAATAACTATGGGAAACAAAGGAAAATGTACCCCCATCGGGAGAGGTACCGTAACTTTTCAGACGAAAGATGGCCACAAGATTCGAGCCACGAATGTTCTGCATGTACAAGGGTTGGGGATGAACTTACTCTCAGTGTCTCAACTTCAGAACAACTTCAGAACAAGGGCTATAATGTATACTTTATTCAAGACAAAGTATATGTCAAACATCCTAACTGGAGTAAAAAGGCACAAATTGGAGTAAGGAGTCACAAGCTGTATAAGCTTCAACTTGAATCTCTGGTGGCCCTGATCGGCAGTACAGACGACAAGGATCTGAATGAGTTATGGCACAGAAGGATGAGGCATCTACATCATGGAGCCAAGGGGATTCTCAAAAATACTGTCATAGGGGCTCCTGATCTCAGCACAAAGAAAGACGATGTTTGCAGAGGATGCGTACTAGGGAAGTACGCTAAGGCAGCATTTCCAAGAAGCAACAGCAGAGCCAAAGGTGTATTAGAGTTAATACACTCTCACATTTGCGTTCCAATGTCTACAACAGCTCTCAGTGGGGCAAAATATTTTGCCACCTTCATTGATGATTATTCCAGGAAAACTTGGATCTATTTTCTGAAGACCAAAGATGAAGTCTTTAATCGGTTTAAAGATTTCAAAGCATTGGTGGAGAACTCTATAGGAAAGAAGATCAAGAAGTTAAGGTCAGATAACAGTGGAGAATATATCGATAAAGACTTCACAAATTTCTGTGCGCAGGTAGGCATCAAGAGAGAGTGGACAGCTCCCTACAATCCAGAACAAAATGGAGTTGCAGAACGGAAGAATCGGACCATAATAGAAGCTGCAAGGGCAATGTTGTACGACCAGGAAATGCCCAAATTCTAATGGGCAGAGGCTTGCAACACAGCAGTCTATATTCAGAACAGAGTTCCAAATAGGGCTTTGGGGAAGGTGACTCCCAAAAGTGTGTTCACAGGCAGCAAGCCTAAAGTAAGCCACATCAGGATATTCGGCAGCATAGCATACTGCCATGTTCTAGAGGAAAAGAGGAAGAAACTGGATCAAACTGCAGAAAAGGGTTTTTTGATGGGCTATAGTGAGAATGCAAAGGCATACCGCGTCTATATTCCAGAGAGTAGGAAAGTCATGGTAAGAAGGGATGTAAAATTCCTTGAAGAAAAAGCCTTTAGGAAATCTCGAGAGATGGCCACAGATACGCAGATTGAGGAAGATCCACTGGTACAGCCTCAACGACCTCTGGAGGAGAGGTCCAATGCCTCTCCTAGGCACAATTGTTCTGAAGGAAGCTCCTCCGACGAAGAACAGGAGGAAGAACAAGTGAGACCACCCACCACTGATGGGAGACCGAGCAGAAAACTCCAACAGATTCTTAGAGATGCAGAAGGATTTGTTGGAATACCTAGAGAAGGGAAGAGGATAAGGAAACAACCTGACAGATATCAGGCACTGGTAGCTCAGGTTGGAGAGCCCTCTACCTTTCGGGAAGCAGCTCAGCATCAAGTATGGGTAGATACCATGGTGGAGGAGTATAACTCCATCATGACAAATGATGTCTAGGAAGTAGTCCCTAGACCACGGGACAG
The DNA here is from genome assembly GCA_034641835.2 of Pinus albicaulis. NCBI lineage: Eukaryota > Viridiplantae > Streptophyta > Pinopsida > Pinales > Pinaceae > Pinus > Pinus albicaulis. The sequence goes on from CM076579.1 coordinate 1,436,833,165, forward strand.
ATCTGTTGTAGGATCCAGGTGGATCTACAAGATCAAGTATGCTGCAGATGGTAGCATAGAAAAATTCAAAGCAAGATTTGTAGCAAAGGGGTATGCCCAGAAAGAAGGCATTGACTATGAAGAAACCTTTGCTCCTGTAGCACGGTACACTTCTATCAGATCCATCATCTCTTTGGCAGCGTAGATGGGATGGGAGATTCACCAGATGGATGTCAACACTGCATTCTTGAACGGTGTGATAGAGGAGGAAGTGTACATAGAGCAGCCAGAGGGCTTCGAGACACATGAGCAGAAGACTCATGTTTCCAGACTTAAGAAAGCCTCGTATGGCTTGAAACAAGCCCCCAGGGCATGGTATGGTTGGATTGAAGGGTACTTGCAAAAGATGGGGTTCGTCAAGAGTGACGCAGATCCCAGCTTATACTACTTGAGAGTAGGAGATGAGCCACTTATTCTTGTTTTGTATGTGGATGACTTGTTTTTGACTGGGTCATCCAAGCTCATCATGGACTGCAAGGAGAATCTGTCAACAGAATTTGACATGAAGGACCTGGGACAGATGCACTATTTTCTTGGGTTAGAAGTTTGGCAGCATGAAGGGGAAATCTTCCTAGGGCAAGCAAGATACACGACAGAGATTCTAAAAACATTCCAAATGGAAGGTTGTAGACCCATGGCCATGCCAATGATCACTAACTGAAAGAAGATAGACACATCAGAGGATGATGAGGCTGATCCCTCCTTGTACAGACAGCTCATCGGTTCATTGACGTATCTGGTCAATACAAGACCAGACATCTGCTATGCAGTGAATACCCTCAGTCAATTCATGGTGGAACCAAGGAGGGCTCACTAGGCAGCAGCTAAACATATTCTCAGATACTTGAGAGGGACAGTCGAGTACGGGCTAAAGTACACGAAGGAAAATGAAATTCAGTTAAGTGGGTTCACAGATGCAGACTAGGCTGGAAGCACAGTAGATCGAAAAAGTTTCAGTCTCGGATCAGGAATGACCTCCTGGTGTAGCAGGAAACAAAATTCCATAGCATTGAGCTCAGCCGAGGCAGAGTACATGGCAAGAAGCACGACTTCGTGTGAGGCCATATAGCTCCGCAAATTAATTTTGAACCTACTTAAGAAATGAATAGAGCCAACCAAGATCATGTGCGATAATCAGAGTTGCATCAAGCTCTCTCAGAATCCTGTGTTTCATGACTGGTCGAAGCACATTGACATTCGGTGTCACTTTATCCAAGACTATGTTCAGAAGGGAGCAGTACAGTTACAATACACTCCTACAGGTGAACAAGTAGCAGACATTCTCACAAAGGCTCTGAATAAGGTTAATTTCACTTACTTCAGAGAGAAGATGGGAATGATCGAGAACCCCATCCACTAGAGGAAAGGGTGGTCTTCCGAAGAAGAGGGAGCTGCAGTACAGTAGTTGTAGTGGCAGTGGCAGAGTCATGGGCAGCAGTACAGAATGGCAACAGCAGTGTAGAGTTGAGTGGTAGGAGGCCAAGCTTCAACAACACAGAACCAGTGCCCAAAATCATGTAATGCATGTGTGATGTATTGCTAGAGCACACCCTTGATGCTAAGAGGGAGTGTTGAGATTTTTTGTATTTGGGGTAGCATCAATTGTGCTCTAGCTCCCAAACTTTGTGGAGGGACTAGAGTACACTGGATCTACAAGACCCAGAAATGGATTTGGGAAATTTCATCTTGTTTAGGAGATATTAAATTAATTAATTATTTTATGTACTTCCTAAGTTAAAAATTAGAAAAATAAAATAATTAAAGTGAATTTAATTAAACATGTGATGAAATTATCTTAAGTCACACAGATCAAGATTTCTTTTAATCTTAGACATTGATTAAAGATTTAATTTTGGCCATTGATTTGTCAACGAGAAAAGTATAAAGGAAAGGCTTGGGGTCATTGTAAAACACACATGGAGGCAGAGCACTGAAGCTAAGCTGAGATTCTAGGGCGGGGTTGCTAAGAATTCTCAGAAGTGTTTCAGTTGCAGAGAGGGGAATTTAGACCAACGAGATGATCTAATCCCAGGGTCTAGAATACACAAGAAGCAGAAAAGAGATCAGCGAGGGCAACGCAGAGAAAGGTAGCAGACGGTAGCAGCAGTGTCTTTCAGGGGCAGCGCTAGGGTTTCTAGGCCTAGATATGGCTGAGTTCTGTAAATCCCGTTTGAGGGTGTGGATCAGTCAGTATTTTTGGTCTTAGATCAGCCAGGAGCTGCAGATCTAGAGTTTTCTCTGTAGGTTTTTCCAGATCTGGAAACCAGAGTTGTGTATTCAAAAATATTCTTAATAATAGAACCCTCCAGCAGCCAAAGACCAGTTTTCCCACATTGGGTTTTTCCGGGGACGGTTTGTCCAAAAATAACTGTGTCACTGTGTCTATGTGTGCATATGCTTATTCTAGATCTAAATTGGTAGAGATTTGTTATGTGTTTTGCTTTGATGTTAACTTGAATTTATTCAGTTAATAACTTGTATAAGTAGGAGAAGCTTAACGAGATTAACAGTAATAATTTATGCATAAGAATTAAGATTCAGAAATTTCTACAAATAGTAGGGCCATAGGCTTGAATATTAGGCACCTATTGTGGGGTAGTTCCAAACCAAGACAAAAATTAAAAGAAAAAAAGCAAAACATGTCCCACATGATATGTTCTATAGGGCTTTACTGTGTTGGAAGTGTAACTAGCTTCGGTCTTCATAATTGTTGTTATACTCATTTCAATATGTATCTTATGTAACAAACAAAAGAAAAGAAAAAGTTATTATTTTAAAGCATGGGATTCATGCTCTTTATTGATGGTATTCTAGGTAAAAGCATGGTCTTCATACTTCTAGGGTTTGTTAGGTCATAGGATATATTGTCACGAGTCAAGAGAGTCAACATCATGTTTATAAGATCCTTCCGGGAAAAATATATGTTGTAAAAGAGTTTATTTTGAGTCTAAAAAGTCTTGGAAACCTCCAAAGTACAAGTCGGCCTAAAGGAGGGAATTCAACCCCTTGGAAAGGCAATATAAAGGCGCAGATTCGACCTCAATTGGAACTCACTCACTCACAAGTCTGATCTCTCAAGAAAAGTTTGATTTAAGGCAAGGAGAAGCAAGAAAGGAGGAGCGAAGGTCTAGAAGGAAAAAGGAATCCAAGAAGGCCTGTTTTTGGGCTCTTTATCTCTCAGATGTGCAAATCTAGGGTTTTTGCGCTACAAAGGAGACCAAAATTGCATTTCCGAGTTACAGTAGGACGAGTTGCTAGAAGAAGAAATATTTTGTCTTGAACTTGTTGACCTTAGGCGGATCTTTCTTGCTCAAAGAAGGATCTCCTGAAGAAGCTGAATTAGGATTTTTGCAACAGCTACAGGGTCGAAGTTGCAGGACGAAATTGTCAGGTCGAAGTTGTGGTTGAAGTTGCAGTAAGAAGTTGGTTGATACAAGATTGCATTGTGGTATCTGGATGGGCTGACTTGGTATTTGGAGGAGGACTTGGTCTAGGGTTTGGGTCTTTGTTGTCGCGTTTGAAGCAGATTCTATAAGAAGTGAAGAATTTATGGGTTTTCCCCTTCGAGTGGATTTTCCCTGGCTTGGAGCCTAATATATGTGTCCATTGTCGTGATATTTGTTTGATAAAGATCTAATAAAGAAACTCAAAGAAGATAACTAAAGTTCACAAAAAAGTATTAAGGTTAGGGAAAATTGAAATTAATAGCTGCCATACTGCATTTTCCAACATGGTATCAGAGCTAAGGTGAACAAGAAGGCAACTGGAAGGATCATCTTGTGGACACAAGAAGGGTGTACTATGTGAAATTTTCAATCTGAAAATCTACAATTGCAGTGATAGATTTATTTCTCCTACTTATTACTTCAATAAGTTATTTACAGAAATCTATCAGTAAATTTCGAAATAAATACTACTTCAACATTCACAATTATATATGCAAGGTAAACAGTGAAGAACATAAGCATGAGAACCAATCACATGTACACGGTTATTTTTGGACAAATGTCCCCAGGAAAACCCAATGCGAGAAAACCGGTGCAGCAGATGAGGGTTTTTTAATATTCTTCAACAAATGAATCTTTACAAGGAATACACTGGCAGATAAAATCTAAAAACACCTGAGACAAAATTCTCGGCTCCTCCCGACAATTCCCTGACACCCGATCAGCCTCTGCTTCCCTTTGTGCCTGTCTGCGTGTTTTTCTACGCAGTCCCTGTGCTGGACTGCGTTAAGACTGCATAGGCTCTGCGTGGGTTCACTGCGCTACCTCCTATGACCCATTGTGTCCCTCTGTCTTCGAGCTCAGTCACTGCTGACTCCCTCCTTCTCCTTCTGCTCCAGCAACTCTTCACCCTGCAAATCTCCCATAGAGATCGAATTCTATTCCTTCATAATTGATCTCCTTCGGGTACTGAGTGTATGCCCAGCTTCTTTTCCAAATGACCCTCAAGCCTTCTTTTATAATCTTCTCATTGATGAATCAACTGCCCAAATTAGAAGTCTAATCAATGGCTAAGATTAAAACTTGACTTGATCTTTGTTTTCTAGAAGATTCACACTATGTCTTATTAATACCCTTTAATTCTTTAATTTCCCTAAGTTTAGAGTTAGGGTCTCCATTAAAATAATTAATCATTTTAATAAGACATGAACCGAGTGGAATTTCCACAAACTGTTTCTGGGTTCTTTGGAATACTGATGTCCAAGTCTCTTCACAAAGTTTGAGACTTAAAACACTTTCCGATGCTACAAAAATCGACACTCCCTCTTAGCGAAGAAAGTGTTCCAGCAATATGCCTGTTACATGCTGCTCTAATTTTGAAGCATCCTCTGCGCTGCTAATCTCTGGACGTTGCCCCTCATATGTTGCGTTGCTGCCTTCTGTACTGCTGCCCATGACACTGCCACTGTCACTGCTGCATCTATACTGCAGCTCCCTCTGAATCCTGATCCTAACCATTCCTGCTACTGGAATGGATTCTTGATCATCCCCATCTTCTCTCTGAAGTAGACAAACTTAGTCTTCCCCGGAGCCTTCATGAGAATGTCTGCAACTTGTTCTCCTGTTGGAGTGTACTGTAACTGTACAGCTCCTCGTTGGACACAATCCCTGATGAAGTGATATCTGATGTCAATGTGCTTCGACTGATCATGAAATGTGGAATTTTCAGAGAGCATGATGCAACTCTGATTATCACATAAAATACTGGTCACTTCCATTTACTCCTTTAGTAGGTTCACAAGCAGTTTCCGAAGCCATATGGCCTCACACGAGGTTGTGCTTGCTGCCATATATTCAGCCTCCACTGAGCTCAGTGCCACGAATTTATGTTTCGTGTTGCACCAGGAAGTCATTCCTGATCCTAGATTGAAACAATACCCACTGGTACTCTTCCGATCTACTGGACTCCCAACCCAATCTGCGTCGGTGACCCCACTCAACTTGACATCACTACTACAAGTGTACTTCAATCCAAGCTCGACTATTCCTTGAAGGTACCTGAGAACATGCTTGGTTGCTGCCCAATGAGCCCTCTAAGGTTCTACCATAAACTAACTGAGGATATTTACAGCATAACAGATGTCTGGCCTTGTGTTTACCAGATACATCAAATGTCCTATGATTTGCCTATATAGAGTAGGTTCAGCCTCATCATCATTGGACATGTCGATTTTGTTCCAGTTGGTGATCATTGGAGTCGTCATGGGTCTACAATCCTCCATCTGAAATCTCTTCAGAATCTCTGTAATATCTCTTCCTTGACCAAGAAAGATCTCCCCCTTCTGCTGCCAAACTTCCAACCTCAGAAAATAATGCATTAGCCCTAGATCCTTCATGTCGAATTTCGTAGCCAAATTCTTCTTGTAGTCTTTGATGAGCCTCGATGATCCTGTCAGAAATAGATCATCTACATATAAAACCAGTATCAGGGGCTCACTCCCTACCCTTAGATAGTAGGGATTGGGATCTGCGTCACTCTTGACGAATCCCATCTTCTGCAAGTAGCTGTCAATTCGACCATACCAGGCTCTAAGAGCTTGCTTTAGTCCATATAAGGCTTTCTTAAGCCTGCACACATGAGTCTTCTGATCATGCGTCTCGAAACCCTCTGGTTGTTCAATATACACCTCTTCTTCTATCACCCCATTCAGGAACGCAGCATTGACGTCCATCTGGTGAATCTCCCATCCCATCTGCGCAGCAAGGGATATCACGGATCTAATAGAGGTATATCTGGCTACAAGGGCGAAGGTTTCTTCATAATCTATCCCTTCCTTCCGAGCATACCCCTTAGCCACAAACCTGGCTTTAAATTTCTCGATGCTGCCATCCGCAGCATACTTGACCTTTTAGATCCATCTTGATCCTACAATTGATCTCTCATGAGGTCTGGGGACTACTTTCCAGATATCATTCGTCATAATGGAATTATACTCTTTCACCATTACATCTACCCACACCTGGTGCTGAGTTGCTTCCCGAAAACTGGAAGGTTCCCCAACCTGTGCAACTAAGGCTTGATACCTTTCAAGCTGCTTACGTTGTCTCTTCTCATTTCAGGGCACTCCAACAAAGTCTTCTGCATCTCTCAGAATCTATCATAGTTCCCTGCTCGTTCTCCCACTGGTAGTGCGCGGATTTACCTGCTCTCCCTCCTGCAAGTCCTTGGGAGAAATGTCCCTTGCATCCTCATGCCTTGGAGAGGCAGCTGAATTATCTGTCGTCGGTTGTTGAGGTTGAACCAACAGATCCTCCTTAGACTGCGTAGCAAAAGGCAACTCACAGGATCTTTTGAAGGCCTTCTCCTCCAAGAATTTCACATCCCTCTGCACCACAACTTTCCTACTCTCAAGAATATAGATGCGATATGGCTTTGCATTCTCACTGTATCCTACCAGATACCCCTTTTCCACAGTTATATCCAACTTCTTCCTCTTCTCACTAGGCACATGACAATAAGTTGTACTACCGAAGATCCTACAGTGACTCAGTTCAGGCTTGTTGCCAGTGAAGACACTTTCCGGCGTGATCTTTCCCAATGCAGGGTGAGGGATCCTGTTCTGAACATAAACAGTTGTATTACAAGCTTCAGCCCACAGAAATTTGGGCATGTCTTAATCATACAGCATCGCCCTTGCAACCTCGACAATAGTCCTGTTTTTCCTTTCTGCCACACAATTCTGCTCCAGAATATATGGAGCGGTCCATTCTCTTCTGATACCTTCCCTTGCGCAGAACCCAGTGAATTCCTTGTCTGTGTATTCACCACCATTGTCTGAACACAGTACCTTGATCCACTTTCCTGTCAGATTTTCTACCAAAGCTTTAAACTCTTTAAACTGACTGAAAACTTCGTCCTTGGTCTTCAAAAAGTAGATCCAGGTTTTCCTGGAATGGTCATCAATAAAGTTGACGAAATACTCGGCACTTTTAAGAGCTCTAGCCGACATTGATCCACAGATATCTGAGTGTATCAAGCCCAATACACTCTTGGCCCTATTGTTGCTTCTTTGATACGCTGCCTTGGCATATTTACCCAGTACGCACCCTCTGCAAACATCGTCCCGCTAGGTGATCAGTTCTGGAAATCTTGTGACAGTTTTCTTGGGAATTTTTAATGCCCCATGATGCAAATGTCCCATTCTTTTGTGCCATAGTTCATTCAGGTTTGTTTCATCAGCGCTGCCAATTAGTGCCATTGGGGATTCGAGCTGCAACTTATAAAGTTGGTTGCTCCTTACTCTGATCTGTGTTTTCTTCTTCCAACTGGGATGTTTGACGTAAACCCTATTACCAATAAATTAAACGTCATAAACTCGGTTTTGAAGCTGAGACACTGAAAGCAAGTTCATCCCCAGCCCGGGCACATGCAGTACTTTAGTGGCCCGAAGCTTATTTCCAGTCTTGGTATGAAATACTACGGTACCTATTCCAATAGGGCTACATTTTGCTTTATTACCCATGGTTATTTTAAAATTCATCTACTCCTCTCGGTAGTCGGAAAAACATTCCCGCACTCCTATCATATGAGTAGAAGCTCCGCTGTCAATGTACCAGACTTCCGCAGAAGCAGTGCTTGACACACAAGCAAATTCTTCTTCAAGTCTGGATGCCATAACAGAAACATCATGATCCATCTGTTCTATCATGCTTCTTTCCCTCTCTGGAGAACTGCGTGAACCCCTCCGAGCTGCTGCCGCAATGTCAGATTTATGTTCACTTATCGATTCTCCGTTCCTGTTACTCATTTCATTTACTCATTTCTATCAGTTGCAGTGATAGATTTATTTCTCCTACTTATTACTTCAATAAGTTATTTACAGAAATCTATTAGTAAATTTCGAAATAAATACTATTGCAACATTCACAATTATATATGCAGAGAAGTAAACAGTGAAGAACATAAGCATAAGAACCAATCACATGTACACCATTATTTTTGGACAAATGTCCCCGGAAAAACCCAATGCGGGAAAATCGGTGCAGCAGATGAGGGTCTTTGTTAATATTCTTCAGCAAATGAATCTTTACAGGGAATACACTGGCAGATAAAATCTGAAAACACCTGAGACAGAATTCTCGGCTCCTCCCGACAATTTCCTGACACCCAGAACATCCTTTCCTTCCCTTTGTGCCTGTCTGCATGTTTTTCTGCGCAGTCCCTGCGCTGGACTACGTAAGTCTCCGTAGGCTCTACGTGGGTTCACTACGTTGCAGCGCTGCGCTGCCTCTTGTGACCCACTATGTCCCTCTGTCCTCGAGCTCAAGCCTCAGACACTGCTGACTCCCTCCTTCTCCTTCTGCTCCTGCAACTCTCCCAATGAGATCGAATCCTATTCCTTCAAAATTGATCTCCTTTGGGTACTGAGTGTATGCCCGACTTGTTTTCCAAATGACCCTCGAGCCTTCTTTTATAATCTTCTTGTTGATGAATCAATGACCCAGATTAGAAGTCTAATCAATGGCTAAGATTAAAACTTGACTTCATCTTCGTTCTCTAGAATATTCACACTCTGTCTTATTAATACCCTTTAATTATTTAATTTCTGTTGAAATTTGGTTACCGGAGGACAGGTGGTTCCCTAAGGCTTTGATCTTTGGCCTAGGGAAAAGTGTCCAAAATAATTTAATTTTTCTCCTAAAGTGACTTTATAAAGTTATAAAGTCGAATCTAATTTAAAAGTGACTTTAAGTGATAAAGTTATGAAAGTCTAATTTTAAAATGACTTTAATAAAGTCAATGTGAAATTAGAAAGGAAAAGTGACTTTGGAAATAAATGACTAAGTGGGTCTTTATTAAAGTGGGGTGAATTCAAAAATAGAAAGTGAGATTTAAATGAGCATTTAATCTCAGCCCTAGATCTAAAGCTATCTCAGCCATTAGATTTAGAAATTCCCCAAAACTCAGTTAGGGTTAGGTTAAAGGAGGAAAAGGAGGGAAAAGATCATTCATTCTTTCATGAGCAAATTGAGAGAGAAGGAAGAAGAGAGCTGGAGATATTTTTTTGGTTTGAGCTTGAGAAGATGAAGGAGAGGCAGATTCAGCAGTGCGTACAGCAGCAAGGGGCTGCACGTTTTTCGAGGCAGCAGGAGGCTGCACGAATTTTAAGGCAGCAAGGCCGTACAGTAGCATAGATTTTGAGGCAGCAGTCTGTACAGCAGCTTGAGGGACGTTTTTAGAGGAGAGGGATAGCATAGAAATTAAGGCAAAGGTACAACAGCTAAAGGCACGGATTCCAAGGTGGGTGTGCACGATTTTCAAGGCAGCTAGCACAGATTTCCAGGCAGCGTGCTGTATTTTTTCCGTACAATCCGTATGGTGGTACAGCTAAGTACTGGGCACGATTTCCAAGACTGTCATTTGCTGTAATAAATTTTTGTTTTGAGTTTTTTGCTGTTTTGGCACATTTTCCAAGGTGGAAGCAAGCACGGAAAACTAGATAAGTTTGTACTTTGTTCGCTGGAATTTTTCCTATACATTTCACTTCTCTGTAAAAGCATTTTTCATAAATAAGAAGAAGCTTTCGAACTGGTTTTCCCCAAGAGTTGTAGGGGGTTTTTCCAGGATCACATTGACCAAAAATCAGCGTATCTAAGATCTGTGTGTGGCTGATTTATTTTTCTGAGTTTTTATTTATGCATTTCAGCATTGTGAAATTTCCAGAATTAGTGTTTTCAGAAAATATTTATTTTTCCAGTTTGTTGAATGTATGGCTATGGGAATGGGCATTTAACTTTATGGGAGAAATAAGGAGAAATTGAAAACCAGAATTGGTTATAAAATTTCTACAATTTCCCTAAGTTTACACTTAGGGTCTCCATTAAAATAACTAATTATTTTAATAAGACATGAACCTCGTGGAATTTCCACAAATGGTTTCTTGGTTATTTGGAATACTGATGTCCAAGTCTCTTCACATAGTTTGAAACTTACAACACTTTCCGATGCTACAAAAATCAACATACTAAGGGGAATCATTTGCAAAAGTCTACATCAAGACCTCATCAAAGGAAAGCCTGAAGAGGAAGATTACAAGAAGGTTGTTGATTTCTCGTGGAAGGGAAGCTATGTGGATAACATCTTTGAAGGAAGCATCAAAAGGATCTTGGTATCATTTCATCATTCCTTGAAGTTGTTGAAGTCTCTTTGAAGATCTCAAAATCTTCAAGATAGTTAGAGACTGTTGATTTTTGTTAGAATCTGATGTGCTCTAAGCCCCAAATTTTGTGGAGAGGCTTAGACACATGCACTATGCATTACAGATAACCCAAAGACCATTTTGGGAAATTCCTTCCAGAAACAATTTTATAAGAAAAATTAATTATTTTTAATGAGGACCCTAAGTCTAACTTGGGAAATTAAAATAATTAATCAGTATTAATGTAAACTGAGGATGAAACTTCCAGAAAAAGCAGATCAAGTCTAATTTAATCTTAGCTATTGAATGGAGATCTAATCTCGATTGTTGATTTGTCAACAAGAAGACTATAAAGGAAGGCATGAGGGTCATTTGTAAGACACATCGAAAGGATCTAGAGATTGAATTTTTCTGACGGAGCAGTGCTCGGAAGAAAATCAGATCTAAGCGATTCTTGGTTGCAGTAAGGGGCAATAATTCTGGTTAGAGATTTTCCTGAGCCGAAGAATACAAAGCAGAGAAGGCAAAGAGCAGATCAGCAAAGGCAGCGTAGCTGAGCCAGCGCAATCCCACGCAGAGGCAGTTCTGCAGCCTCAAGGGAATTTGAGATTCAGCTGAGGGTCTGCCCAATCTAATGCCAGAGAGTCGGGGTGTGAGACCGGAAGAGGCCAAAAGGGCAGATCCAGCAAGCAGAAGACCAATGACGCAAAAGCCACGCAATCCCCAAGCAGAGTGATGCAAAGACTGTGCAGCACAATGGAGGGCTTGCAGATCCGGGGTTGTTGGTCAGTCGGGCTTCCAGATAAGTGTGAGATTTCTCTCAGGAACTTTTTGTCAGTCATATTCTCTGCAAGGATTGTCGGAAAGGCATCCTAAAATTGTATTCATAAATTTACTGCACAATATATAAACCCTCCGATCTGTTGCCCTTGTTTTCCCGCATTGGGTTTTTGCGGGGAAGTTTGTCCAAAAATAACAGTGTCCTATGTTTGCATTATTCTTTCCTGCTCGGTTTCCTTTTCACAAATGTATTTTAATGAGTGAAGGTTGCTTCAGTAACTGCTTCAGTATTTCCAGAAGTAATCTGTTAATAACTTGTTAAATCTGAATTTATAAGTAGAAGTAGCTCAGTTGTAGTAGTAGGGATTCTTGGATCAGGGATCTAGGAATTTTCACAGAGACATCATCAAAGAAGGACTCTCTTGATTGATAAGTATTATATAGTTATTATATTGTCTAAATCTACAAGTCATATGGGTTATTTTTGCAAGGAAAGCAATAAGCTCATTGGCTCAGCAAATTTCCTAGCATGGAAGAAAAGAATTGACCTGGCACTTACAGAACATGAAGTAATGGAATATGTTCTTAGTGAAGTCACTGAAACTAGCAAAGACAAGACTCAAGAACTAACAAAATACAAGAGGAGAAGTAAGGGCACAAAGGATCATTGTTGGATCAATTAAGGATCCTCTTGTTCCATTTTTTGCAAATTTGAAAACTTCCAAGGCTATGTATGACAAGCTAGTGAACTTGTACTTTGTGAATACATCAAGACAAAAGATCTCTTTGAGGAAAAGCTATAATAATGAAGTCAAAGGATGACGACATGGCTTCCTTTATCATGAAGATCTCTCAATTAAGAGACCACTTGCAGGAGCTTGGAGAGACAATTTTTTATTCATAAATGACCATCTGTGTACTAAATGTATTGCCACCAGAATGGAGCAACTTTGCAACAAGCATCTACTCTAAGAAAAACTCAACTCCTTTTGATGAGTTGTGGGCTCAATGCATCTTGGAAGAAACAAGGATCAAGGTAAAAGATGACATTGGATCATAAGAACAGTCCCAAGCCTTTATAGCTCGAGTCAAGAAGCTGAAGAAAGGAAAGTTTGGAAAGTCCAAGAAAAAAGATATGTCCAAAGTTCAATGCTTTAAGTGCAATGAGTATGGACACTTAAAGAGGGATTGTCCAAGTCAATAGAACAACAAAAGAAAGGAAGAAGAGAAGCTCACATAGCTGAAGAAACGAGAGAACCTGAGAAGAAGTCGAAGAAAGAAAATGTGAAATATAGTTACTATTGAAGAAGACACCTTGTCTATCAGGTTCTTTATGAAGATTAGTCTTTCCTTTAAGAATAGTATGCATTGTTGTTTAGAAGAGTCTTGATTTTGAATAGCATCATAGGAAGAAGCATGTGATAGTGACATAAAGTCTACTTGAGTAAGTTGCTTTGTAAAAATCATCTAGTCTTTAAAGGAAGATATATAGACCATTTTGAATATTGTTCATCAAGGCAATATCTAACTTTATGTTAGAGGTACTCGTCTTGCTAAGATGGATCATCATGATCCTGAAATAACCATCATCGTTGGAAGGTTCTTGGAAGAAGCATTATGACAAGGATAGTATACATTCCATATAGGATGGAAACAATACTTTTAAAGGGATGAAGGAATGCAATGGGTTAGTTTGCAGGCTCATCGCTAGATGATGGAAAAAGAAACATAGGAATGCATATTGAAAGTAACCCGTGGATAAGATTCATATGTGCAGAACCTTGTAACATGCTTTGTATGATTATGTGATGTTTATAAGGGAATAATTTGACTTACTCAAGGATAAATTAAAAAATTAATACTTTCTCTAGATTATGTAAAACAATGATTAACATCTAGTACAATCTCCGAAAGAAAAGTTTTAATTTTGTAATCAAGTTCAATCCTTGGCACTTTGATGCTTGAAGGAAGATTCATATGGAGATGAACCATGAGGATGTTGATTGGACGAGAAGGTCATCATGATGAGGTAAGTCTAATTTTTATTGTTAACATATTGTTTTGTTGCCTAGAAGAATATTGCAAGAAGAGATGAAGAAAGTTGAGGTAAGCTCAACAGATGATGCCTGGCAATTATGAAGTCAAGATGTTCTCATCTTGGGATTGAAAGGTAGCAGTGTGAGAAGATAACCCAAAGGTCAACAACAAGAGATCACTTTCATGAGGAAGTTGTGATTAGCTTGAAGTTTGGTAAGGCTCAATATAATTCCTTCATTGTTGATGACAAGATGAAAGTGATGGCCTGGAACCTATCACAAGGTTGAAGGAAGAGGATGGCTCCATGATACCCAGGAAGGAAGAAAGCTCAATGTAATGAGATGAGAAGGAAAGAGGGAGACGTGCAGCTATAGAGAACAAGTAGCTGATATTCTTATGGAAACAAGCTATAGAGCTTGTGGATATGACTTCCCAAATAGAAAGGAAGTCGAGAATCTCCTCTAGATTTGATAGGGAGTAAAGGAGTCTCCTTGGATAGGAGCAAGGGTCTATTCTCTAAGGAGAGTAGGGATATCCTCTCTGGTTGAGAGGGAGTAATGGTGGAGGATTGAATAAGCATTTGTGGTTTCCTTGAGGATATAGCATCCAAGAAAGGAAAGGTATTGACACTCTTTGAGTATAGTACAGGTGTCCAAGATAAGAGTACTCGAAGAGGATCGATATTCTTTGAGGATTCAGGAATGGAAATCCAATATAAGAATAGTCCTAAAAGGACATACCTTGTGAACATCCGGATGGGGTATGTGCCTTGTAGAGGTAGAGCGATATCACATGTAAAGCCTCCCAGCATAATGCTCTTGAATGAAGATGAGCTTGCCTAGTTAGGCCTCAAAGACAGTGTTGATCATAATATTGATGCTTACAATTGGCTTATCAATCTGACTCTTCTTATGAGAACTCTTCAGTTTGAGAATGATGTTGTACTGATTGTACAATTATGAATACCTCCATCATTAAGAGGGAGTGTTGGAAATGTAACTAGTTTCGATCTTCATAATTGTTGTTATACTCATTTCAATATGTATCTTATGTAACAAACAAAAGAAGAAAAGAAAAAGTTATTATTTTAGAGCATGGGTTTCATGCTCTTTATTGATGGTCTTCTAGGTAAAAGCATGTTCTTCATGCTTCTAGCGTTTGTCAGGTCATAGGATATATTGTCATGAGTCAAGAGAGTCAACATCATGTTTATAAGACCCTTCCGGGCAAAATATATCTTGTAAAGAACTTATTTTGAGTCCAGAAAGTCCTAGAAACCTCCAAAGTACAAGTCGGCCCTGGCAGCTTCAAGTCGGCCTAAAGGAGGGAATTCAACCCCTTGGAAAGGCTATATAAAGGAGCAAATTTGACCTCATTTGACACTCACTCACACACAAATTTGATCTCTCAAAAAAAGTTTGATTTAAGGAAAGGAGAAGCAAGAAAGGAGCAGCGAAGGTCTAGAAGGAAAAAGGAATCCAAGAAGACTTGTTTTTGGGCTCTCTATCTCTTACACGTGTGCAAATCTAGGGTTTTTGCAGCTACAAAGGAGACTGAAATCGCAGGTCTGAGTTGCAATAGGACGAGTTGTTGGAAGAAGAAATATTTGTCTCGACCTCGATGACCTTGGGAGGATCTCAAATGACTAGGTCGCAAAGCCTACAAGGCCAAAGCTAGAGTCGGTTGCAAGGTCGAAGTTGTGGTTGAAGTTGCAGTAAGAAGTTGGTTGATGCAGGATTGAGTTATGGTATATAGAAGGGCTAACGTGGTACTTGGAGGAGGACTTGGTCTAGGGTTTGGGTCTTTGTTGTCTCATTTGAAGTAGATTCTATAAGAAGAGAAGAGTTTTTGGGTTTTTCCGTTGGAGGGGTTTCGCCCTGGCTCGGAGCCTAATATCTGTGTCCACTGTCTTTATTGTTTTACTCTTAATATTTGTTTGATGAAGAGGATCTAATAAAGAAACTCAAAGAAGATAACTAAAGTTCACAAACAAGTATTAAGGTAAAGGAAAATTGAAATTAATAACTACCATACTCATTTTCCAACATACTGAACAGGTTCCAAATCGGACGATTCAGTACCGAACAAGCCAAAAACAGTTCAAATCACCAATCTAAACCGATTTTTGCCTCAAAATAGTCGAACCGACTAGTTCAAACCAATTCGTTCTGGTCCTAATAAAACTGATGTTAAGAGCTAGTGGGCTTTTTTTGTAACCCAAGGCATTTTTGTGACTTTACTTGTCATTAGGGTCTTGTAGGCTAATAATTAGAACTCATCCTCCTCATATAAATAGAGGAGAGGATCATTGTTATTGATCATCATCACTTGGACTATTTCAGCCCTCCTTAGAGAGATTTCAGCCTTCTTGTTTCTTGGTGAAGATGTGATCTATGGAGTACTCTTGTTCATTGGAGCTACTTTCTCGACTTTGGAGAAGTTGTCTTGGATCAATATGGGTTGTGCATGCATTTTATCTTGTGAGTGAACCTTGTATTTCGTAAAAAAAATATTTTATGTCTAATGCATGAAATGCATTGATAATCTAGGGTTTTCTATTGTGCCCTAATTCATTAGAGATTAATTTTATAGAAACTTGATATCATCATTGTATGCATTACTCATGTATAAAATGTTAATGGCGATCCCCTTGGTGAATCTTTATAATAGCTCTCCCAAGTGACCTTGATCCCTCACAAAGGCAATAGTTAGGGTTTGTGCTAGGGCATCAAACATCCTTACTCTTTTGCAAGTTATAGCTTACCTTAAGAATCCATAGACTCCATCCACCTAAGGACTGGGAACTGGCCTGGTCTAATAGGTGATCAACCCTCGTATCATCCATAAATTGAATTTTTCTCTTCCTCTTTTTCCCTTTTGCGACCCTCTTAAGGCTAAGCGGCCTCATATAGGGCTTAGTATGAATCAGTCTGGGAGAGAGATCTTCGCTCAACAACAAGAGTGGAAGTGGTTGCCTCAAAATCACTCCTCTTGGTGGTTAATCTATCCATTTTTCTCCATAATTTCTCTTGCTCTAGCTATTTTCCCTAGGATAAATTGTAGTTTGGCTAAGCTTCAACTTGAGGGCTTCTTGAACTTTGGACTTCTCTCACTTAGCACTGATAATTCTTGACAATGTACCAGTCGACCCAATGTTGAGATTTTGTAGTTGGTATAGCATCGAGCGTGCTCTAGCCCTGAAATTTTGTGAAGGGGATAAGTGTTAAAATTGGACAACTAGGTCCAAACTCCATGTTGTGATGCTCAAACGAAGATACCAATATTTTTATTGGATTCCTCTTTCGGAGAGCTGTAAGATTGATATAAAATTGATCTTAATCTAATGAGCAGAACATTTATTTTGAATTTATTTTTAATAATTTCAAATATGTGCAGATCAGCCTTAAGGTTTTACACCCCCAGCAGATGTGTCACACACCTCAATGATGGATATATATATAGTCAACGTTGGAGATCATTTCACTCACTCTCATCACACACATCTCCTCTTCTGATTTAGTACGAGCTCCTTGGAGGCAAATTTGATTCACACGTGGGAAAGAAGATGAATTACTGTAGCAAGGGTTTGACTGAATTTACTGCAGCTCACTGCAGCTAGGGTTTCCATGCTAGTTTGACCAGCGTTGACTTTGGTCAACGCACGGTCCAAAAGGGCTGAAAATTGGTGGAGACTTCGATTTTGGAAGGTCGTACACATTGGCACAAGAACTGAGGTCAAAAGGTTGACCGAAAACCGAGTTGCGTTGACTTTATTGCTGCTGCCCTGCGTTGACTTTTCTAGACATCGTTGACTTTTATGGGGTTGACTTTGGGTTGACCAGGTGACTGTTTTGAGGGCTATTGTGACACAAGCTAGGTTGGCCGACCAAGAAGACTTTGCTGGTTGAAGCATTCTGTTGACTGCCGTAACGCACCACCACATTCTTCTGTTTCTGGTTTGTCTTCTATAGATCCTCTGGTATGTTCTATCAGCATTTTATTTGATTGTTTATGTGATTGCTGTAGTGAAAAGTAAAGTTGCATCAAGCATAGAACATCTACATAAATTTACATGGTATCAGAGTTGAGGTGAAGACAAGCCCTATTTGTAGCAATCGCCGGAGAGGATAATGGGTTCCACAAGCTATGGCTTCAAGGAGGATGACAAATTGACTGGGAAGGATGACTTCCATGCTTGGAAAATGATATTGGATCTCAAATTGGAAGACCAAGATGTCATGGACTATGTGCAGGGTAAAATTCAAGAACCTCCATCCACTGCTACTATTGCTGCCAAAACAAAGTACAAGAAGGGGGAGATCAAAGAAAAGCTGATGATCAGGGAATCCATTCATAAAAGCCTGGTGGCCTACATCTCTGAGTTGGGCACATCCAAAGAGATGTATGATAAATTGATCCTCATGTTCAAGGCCAACAATGCAAATCAAGTACTATTCTTCAAGAATCAATTGAAGAATCTGAAGAAAGGCAGGGATGAGTCTGTACAATCATACTTTCTGAAGCTGATTCAAATCAAGAACAATCTGCTAGCTATTGCAAAGACAATAGCGGATCGAGAGATGGTACTCACCGCACTTGGAGGGCTCTCATCCGAATGGCATGTGTTCAACACTAACATTCTAAATAATAATGTGATACCTGACTTTGACGAAGTACTGTCAAAATGCGTTCAAGAAGAATCAAGAATGAAGGAGTATGGAAATGAAGGAAACGCTGCATACGATGCTCATTCTGGAAAGAAGAACTCTGGTGGTCCGAAGAATAAGGGAAAAGCAGGGGCCCAAGGAAAGAAGGGCAAGTGTTTCACTTGTCATAGGCCTGGTCACTATGTTAAAGAATGTCCTTTCAAGAAGGATTCTCCCGATGGTGATGACAACAACAACAACCGGAGGAATGGCAATCAAAGGAACAACAGGTTCAAGGGAAAAAGGAAGGTTGCCTCTGGCGGAAATAATCAACCTTCCAAAAGATCAAGAAACTCCAGGTATGAGGAATCACATGTTGTTGATAAAAGAAATGAATACATTCTTGTATCTGCCCTCTCTGCTCCATCCCCACCCGACACTATGGATGTCTGGTTGATAGATAGTGGTGCCTCAAGGCATATCACTGGGTTCAAGGAAGCACTTTCTGATATGGTTGAGAAGGATACTAATCTGGAAATTATCCTTGGAGATAATGCCACATATCCCGTAAAAGGGACAGGGACTGTGACCCTCCACTTGTCTCAAGGTCAAGTCCTCCACTTGCAGGATGTACTCTATGTACCAAATTTGAAGAAGAACCTTGTGTCTATATCGGCCATGGAAGACAAAGGGTTCAATGTGGCATTCACTGATGGAAAGGTGCTCGTGTGGAAGAAGAGCTTCAAGGAAGCTATCTCAATTGGGTTTAGAGTTGACACACTCTACCAGGTTGGAGGAAGTCCGCTGGGAGCAATGACATGTGATACTATCCGACAGACTGAACTATGGCACCGAAGGTTTGGACACCTTCACTACAAAGCCCCTCCTGAAGCAAGGAAGGTGGTGACAGGGATGCCCGAGTTTCCAAATAATCATGAAGGTGTATGTAAGGGTTGAGCCGAAGGAAAGCATACAAGGGGACCTTTCCCCTCTAGTGTCACAAAGACATCTGATGTCTTGCAATTGATCCATTCTAATCTATCTGGTATGCTGCCCGTGACATCCTTGGGAGGATGTTCATATTATATGACGTTCATAGATGACTTCTCTCGCAATACTTGGATATACTTCTTAAAGAAGAAGGATGAGGCTTTCATGTGCTTTCGTACATTCAAAGCCTTGGTGGAAAATATGACAGGGAAGAAGATCAAGATTTTGAGAACTGATAATGGCACTAAATATGAGACAAACGAGTTCAAGAACTTTTGCAGAGAAGCTGGCATTAAGAGGGAGACCACAACTGTCTATACTTCCGAGCAAAATGGTGTTGTTGAACGAAAGAACAGGACCATTGTGGAAGTTGCCCGTGCCATGCTATGTGACCAAGGTCTACCGAAGTTTCCGTGGGGAGAAGCTGCAAACACTGTTGTGTACATACAAAACCGATGCCCACATTTCGCTCTAGGATCCAAAACTCCCGAAGAGGTTTTCTCTGGTAAGAAATTTGACGTCTCACATTTTAGAGTTTTTGGATGTACTGTTTACTTTCATGTGCCGAAAGAAAAGAGGAGCAAGTTGGATGCTTCTGGAAAGAAAGGAATGTTTGTGGGCTATAGTGAAACTTCGAAGGCCTATAGAGTCTATGTGCCTGGTCGAAGGGAAGTGGAGATATGCCACGATGTCACCTTTAACGAATACACTTCAATGAGGAAAGTAGTTAATCTTTCGAGATCTGAGGAAGATAATGAAGCAAGGCCTGGAAATCAAGAGGAACCGAAGGATGAAACAATGCCTGATGTTGAAGGACCAATGGATCCGATTGATCCACCTCCTTCACTAGGAAAGAGACCATCATGGCTCAGGGACACTCTCAAGGATGCTGAGGGACATGCTGCCCCAAGGGGGACATTCCGTGAAAGAAAGAAGCCGAGTAGATACCAAGGGTATCTAGCAGCCATGAGTACTATTGTACAATCCGAGCCTGCATCCTTTGAGGAAGCCGTAAAGCATCAAGTCTAGAAGGATGCTATGCACGAAGAGTGTGAGTCCATTATGAAGAATGATGTCTGGGACGTGGTTCCAAGACCAAAGGACAAAGCAGTTGTCACCTCGAAATAGCTCTACAAGATCAAGCATGGATCTCATGGAAGTGCCGAAAAGTTCAAGGCAAAATTCGCTGCCCGTGGCTTCTCTCAAAAGGAAGGCATAGATTATGATGACATATTTGCACCTGTGGCCCGATATACCACCATTCAATCTATTATAGCCCTTGCAGGTGCGCAAGGATGGAGTCTTCATCAGATGGATGTGAAGACCACATTTCTGCATGGTGCGATAAAGGAAGAGGTATATGTGGAGCAACCTCTGGGATTCGAAGTCCAGGATCGGGACACCCATGTCTGCAGGTTGAAGAAGGCCCTCTATGGGTTGAAGCAAGCACCCAGAGCTTGGTACGAGAGGATAGATAGCTACTTCATGAAGTTGGGCTTCACTCGAAGTAATGCTGATCCAAACCTTTACTTCAAGGTTGTCAAGGGAAAGCCTCTCGTCCTAGTGTTGTATGTGGATGACCTCTTCCTGACAGGTGTTGACCATCTCATTCAGCAGTGCAAGAGGGAGCTCGCTGCTGAGTTCAAGATGAAGGACCTAGGACTAATGCACTACTTCCTAGGCCTCGAGGTCTGGCAGAGACCTGGCAAGATTTTCCTTTCCCAAGGAAAATACATTGTGAAGCTTCTGGAAAGATTTGGTATGGTGGACTGCAAGTCTGTGTCAACACCAATGGAGCTCAACTTCAAGAAGTTGAATGGCAGCGCTGCTAGGCCCGTATTGTCAAATCCTACTGAGTATCGTCAACTCGTAGGGGCCCTGATGTTCTTAGTGAACACCCGTCCAGATATATGTTTTGCAGTGAACACTTTGAGTCAACAGATGGTTGAGCCTCATCACTTTCACTGGGTTGGTGCCAAGAATCTTTTGAGATATCTTCGGGGCACGATAAACCATGGGCTGAGATACACTGCCGGGAGTGTGATACTCCGTGGATATACTGATGCCGATTGGGCTGGCAGTGTGGTGGATCGTAAGAGCACAGCTGGATGCTGCTTCAATCTTGGTTCTGCTTCGATCTCATGGAGGAGCAGGAAGCAGAAGTCGGTGGCTTTGAGCACCGCAGTAGGGCCGGTCATATCGCGAGTATGGCCCGTCGAAGGGCTTTGCTGTGAAAGCCTTCAAAGCGTCAGACATGTGCTACACCACCTGATACTCTGTGATACAACTCAAAGTGGGGATTCGCTGTCCGTACAATCCAAAGTGTCTCCACGATCGATCCAAGCATATTGATATCAAAATTCACTTTTATCCGAGACAGGTACAACGAGGCGCCATAAGGCTCGATCATATAGGAACTGATGAGCAGGTCGCGGATATTCTCACAAAGCCCCTGGGGAAGGTCAAGTTCCTAACCTTCCGTGAGAGTCTTGGTATCGTGGAACGACCCTATGATGTGGGTCTTGTTGGACAATGAGCTCTGGGAGCTCTGGGGGGCTTTGGGGATAGCTTCTCGGAGCTATAAGCAACCACAAGGCTAGGCTTGCCAAACCTTGTTGGTGTGTTTGGGCCCCACCGCTGTGATTTTGAGTTGGTTCACCTCTCATTATCTGTGCCCCATATGCATCCTACCCATTGAGTTCAGGGCTCGTGGGAAGTACCTCTCATTTGGCCAATGAGGTGGGAAAAGCTAGACTAGTAGAAAAGACTGATGGACGCATCAGAGATTGTCGTACTCTCTATCTAGGATGGCACGGTCCAACCACTTGATCTGGGATCAAGTATAGTGAGGTTTCAGACCTCCAACTGACTTCGGGTCAGGTAAACCAACTTCGCGTTGGTATGAGACTCTTTGTGACTCTGATAGAGGTTTCGGACCCTTCCGATCGAATCACCGAGAATGACATTCTTTGTGACCTACCAACTTCGTTCAACAAAGAGGCCAAACAGCGGTTACGGGCGGATGACGACGGTGTTTGTTTGCACAGTGGATGGAGTTCTCCCTAGTTGAGAGGGATGTTAAAATTGTAACCAGGGTCCAAACTCCATGTTGTGATGCTCAGATGAAGATACCAATATTTTTATTGGGTTCCTCTTTCAGAGAGGTGTAAGATCAATATAAAATTGATCTTAATCTGATGAGCGAAACATTTATTTTGAATTTAGTTT
This sequence comes from Pinus albicaulis, assembly GCA_034641835.2. NCBI lineage: Eukaryota > Viridiplantae > Streptophyta > Pinopsida > Pinales > Pinaceae > Pinus > Pinus albicaulis. Next base: position 1,436,855,530 of record CM076579.1, read on the forward strand.
TAATAATTTCAAATATGTGCAAGTCGGCCTTGAGGTTTTACACCCCCAGCAGATGTGTCACACACCTCAATGATGGATATTTATACAGTCAACGTTGGAGATCATTTCACTCACTCTCATCACACACATCTCCTCTTCTGATTTAGTACGAGCACCTTGGAGGCAAATTTGATTCACACGTGGGAAAGAAGACGAATTACTGCAGCAAGGGTTTGACCGAATTTACTGCAACTCACTGCAGCTAGGGTTTCCATGCTAGTTTGACCAGCATTGACTTTGGTCAACGCATGGTCCAAAAGGGCTGAAAATTGGTGGAGACTTCGATTTTGGAAGGCCATACACATTGGCACAATAACCGAGGTCAAAAGGTTGACCGAAAATCGAGCTGCATTGACTTTATTGCTGCTGCCCTGCGTTGACTTTTCTAGACAGCGTTGACTTTTCTGGGGTTGACTTTGGGTTGACTGGGTGACTGTTTTGAGGGCTGTTGTGACTCAAGCTGGGTTGGCCGACCAAGAAGACTTTGCTGGTTGAAGCATCTTGTTGACCGTCGTAACGCACCACCACATTCTTCTGTTTCTGGTTTGTCTTCTATAGATCCTCTGGTATGTTCTATCAGCATTTTACTTGATTGTTTATGTGATTACTGTAGTGAAAAGTAAAGTTGCATCAAGCATAGAACATCTACATAAATTTACAATAAGACACACTTGAACTCCAAAACCCAGAAAGTGTTTTGAAATATTTCAGTTGGTGTTCAAGTTATTCAAATAATTAATTATTTTAATGGATTTCCTAAGTCTAAACTTAGGAAAATTAAATAATTAAAGTGAATTAATTAACACATGTGCTGAAATGTTCTAAAAGACACGGATCAAGCAGTCTTTTAATCTCAGCTGTTGATGAATGTTTTAATCTCGGTCGTTGATGAGATGAATGAAAAAGTATAAGAGAAAGGCTTGAGGGTCAGTTGGAGACACACACAGTTGCAGAACTGAGAGAATGATCTGGAATTCTAGGGCAGGGTTTGCTAAGAATTCCAGAGGAGTTTTCTGCAGTGAGGGGTAGTATTAGCTGAGGAGATGATCTGATCCCGGAGCCAAGAGTCAATAAAAGGCAGAGGAGCAGCCAAAAAGGACAGCATTGAGGAGCAGAGCAGCATGAGCAGCCGCTACACGGGCCAAGGAAAGGGGAGCGTTGCAGCTCCAAAGGGTTTCAAAATTACACAGAGGGTCTCCAGGGCCAGCGAAAGGCCTGCGTCACCCTCTCTGGGGTTACGCAGTCCTCTCTGGGCAACGCAGTGGCACACAGAGCCTAGCAGGGTTGACGTTAGGGCTTCAGGGGCAGCGTTGGGGTTTCTAGGGCCAGATCCAGGCAGAGTCTTGTAATTTGTAAATCATGTTTGAGGGTGTGGATCAATCAGATATTTGGTCTTGGAACAACAGGTTAGCTGCAGAATTCTTTTATTCTCTGTCGGGTTTTCCATATCTGGAACCCAGATTTACTGTACTCATAATCTAATTAATAAAATAAACCCTCATATCTACTGCACCGGTTTTCTCGCTTTGGGTTTTTCCGGGGACTTATGTCCAAAAATCCATGTGTCACTTTGTTTGAATGAGCGTAGTATTCAGTAAATGATCTGCATGTGTAGACTGTAGTTGTGTTTACTTTGGTATTTTTTGAATCTAATTTCCGAAGATAACTTGTATAATTTAAATCAAGTAGGAGAAGTAAACCATGATGTTGCAGTAGAATTTTCACATGGTATTGGAGCGATAGCAGATCAAGTTGAATCTCCAGCAATCAACTAAAGAATATCTTTCCTGCAGGTAGCAGCAAAAGCAGTAGAGATCCGGAAGGGGCAGCTTGACAGCAAGAGGACGCAGATCCAGTAAGGGACAGCGCTGCAGATTCAGAAGGCCATCAGGCTTACGCAGAGCCTTCCCAGGCCAGCGTAAGGACTGCGTCACCCAGTCTAGGGTTACGCAATGCACTTCTGAGCAGCGCTAAGGCTGCGTTGGGCCAATTAGTAAGACGCAGTCCAGTATTCTTTTTGTTGCAGAAAGCGTTGCCAAGATCCGGAAGCAATGCTTCAGATCTTCAGCAGTGCTGGTGTGGTGGAGATTTTGTCAACGCAGAATTGTGCCTAGTTAAGTCAACAAAGGCAAGAGGAAGACAGCTACTCAGCAGATCTGAGCCAAACAGATTTGAGATTCGATCAGAAGGGTGATCGGAGAGAATTGTCAGATTGTGTTTGGCTGAAAGATTTCCAGGAGGGAAATCAGTGGTCAGAGGGAGCAACTACTATAGAGGGTTTCTAATCACCAAGAAACCCAGATCCAGCATTTTCTGTGGAGTGTTGCAACAGAAAGAGGGAGAGGAGCATCTGTTCTGACAGATCTAAGCAAGATGGCGAGATATGGATTGAGAGATCAAGATAGGTTGGACGACATGTCCAACTTTGTTATGTGGAGGGCCAGAATCCTGTCAGTTCTGGATGAGTATGGTCTCAAAGATCATGCAGAAAAAGTTCTAGATGTACCAACCGATGCTTATGCTCTAAAAAAGTATGAAGAAAATCAAGCGCGGACTAAGCGTTTGATAATGGATGGAGTCAAAGACCATGCCATACCTCATATTGCCGGAAAGAATACGGCAAATGAGATGTGGGTAGCCTTGGCCACGATGTATCAAGGAGGCTCTGTCCAACGTAGGATGCTTCTGGAAAATCTGATGTGGTTGTTCCAGATGATGAAGGGTGAGGAGATAGATCCATTCCTCTTCAGACTTCAGACTATCCAGGATCAATTGATTGCCATGGGTGCAAATCCGGATGAAGGGCTCCTAGTGACAACGGCCCTAAATGCGGTCTCAGAAGATTGGGAAACGTTTGTCAAGGGCATTCTGGGAAGGGCAATGTTACCATCATGGGTAGACATGTGGGCTATCCTTCGCCGAGAGGAGATCAGGAGGATCACTAAGAAGCAAAATATCAGTGGCGAAAGCAGGAGTGAAGAAAGAAGAGGAGGATGATGTAGCCCTTGCATCAAAGGAAAGGAAACAGTAAGGGAAGAAGAAGAGGGACCTTTCCAAGGTCTAGTGCTTTAACTGTGGTGATCTTGGACACTTCGCCAGCACTTGTCCTAAGAAGAAGGACAAAGGATCTTCTGATTCCAAGCCTGCAGCAGCAAAGGATGATGGTTCTGATGATGATGCAGCCATGAGTGCTCATGTGCCTCGAGAGAAGAGGTGGGGTGACATGGATCTATAGAGCATCTACAGACAGACTGGCGTGATCCTAGAGTCAGCCCTACTCTTGGATCACATACGAGCTACGAGAGCCTTAAGACGGTAGCGGGATGAGTCAGGAGATGGTTGCAGAAGGTCACAGTGAAGAAAAGGGCAGTGATGGAGAGCTGAAGAGGGAGCAGCATAATGCAGAGGCAGCAGCAGCGTGGAGGCAGCAGAGTAAAGGGGCTGATGGGACTTCAGCAGCGCAGAGAGGTTGTGCTCACACAGTGCAGTGTTGTAGCATAATGTAGTTTCAGGAGGACGGTGTGAATCAGTAGCCAGGGAGCTTTAGTGATAGATGCAGCTTGACTTATCTGTCAAACGATTGGGCAGGAGTCCTTCAATTGCTTACTTCTCAGCAACTGAGTTGCAGTGCAGTAGTTAGCAGTGGCAATGCTATGGGCAGCATGATGCAGCAAGTTGAGAGGGAGCTGCAGTACAGATGTGGTAGTGTCAATGGCAGTGGCATGAGCAGCAATACAGAAAGCAGTAGTGCAGTGGATGGAGGGCAGCAGGCCAAGCATCAGCAGCACAAAATCCAACTTCAAGATCTTGTAGTGCATAGTGTGGATGCATTGCTAGAGCACACTCTATGCTAAGAGGGAGTGTTGAGATTTTGTATAGTTGGTATAGCATCGGGTGTGCTCTAGCCCTGAAGTTTTGTGGAGGGGCTAAGACACACTTGAACTCCTAAACCCAGAAAGTGTTTTGAAAATTTTCAGTTGGTGTTCAAGTTATTCAAATGATTAATTATTTTAATGGATTTCCTAAGTCTAAACTTAGGAAAATTAAATAATTAAAGTGAATTAATTAACACATGTGTTGAAATGTTCAAAAATACACGGATCAAGCAGTCTTTTAATCTCAGTTGTTGATGAATGTTTTAATCTCGGCCATTGATGAATGTTTTAATCTCGGTCGTTGATGAGATGAATGAAAAAGTATAAGAGAAAGGATTGAGGGTCAGTTGGAGACACACACAGTTGCAGAACTGAGACACTGATCTGGAATTCTAGGGCAGGGTTTGCTAAGAATTTCCGGAGGAGTTTTTCGCAGTGAGGGGTAGTATTGGCTGAGGGGATGACTTGATCTCGGAGCCAAGAGTCAGTAAGAGGCAGAGGAGCAACCAACAAGGGCAGCGTTGAGGAGCAGAGAGCAGCAACAACAGCTACGCAGGCCAAGGAAAGGGCAACGCTACAACTTCAAAGGGTTTCAGAATTACGCAGAGGGTCTCCAAGGCTAGCATAAGGCCTTCGTCACCCTCTCTGGGGTTACGCAGTCCTTCTCTGGGCAGCGCAGTGGCACATAGAGCCTAGCAGGGCTGACGCTGGAGCTTCAGGGGCAGTGCTGGGGTTTCTAGGGCCAGATCCGGGCTGAGTCTTGTAAATCCCGTTTGAGGGTGTGGATCAGTCAGATATTTGGTCTTGGAACAACAGGTTAGATTTCTTTTATTCTCTGTCGAGTTTTCCAGATCTGGAATCCAGATTTACTGTACTCAGAATCTACTTAATAAAATAAACCCTCATATCTGTTGCACCAGTTTTCCCCCTTTGGGTTTTTCCGGGGACTTATGTCCAAAAATCCATGTGTCACTTTGTTTGAACGAGCGTAGTATTCAGTAAATGATATGCATGTGTAGACTGTAGTCGTGTTTACTTCAGTATTTTCTGAATCTAAGTTTTGAAGATAGCTTGTATAATTTAAATCAAGTAGGAGAAGTAAACCATGATGTTGCAGTAGAGTTTTCACACCCAACATGCCCCCAGGATGGCCTTGACACTACTTTGTGGGCATGCTATCATCCAAGGCCCAAATGAGGATGGTCATCCTTGGGATGATTGAGGAGTGCTTGTTGCACCTAATAGGGCCCTAACGCTGGAGAGAGTAGGCACCATGTTGCTCACTTGACACCATGGAGACGACGTCTAGAACCCACAACTGGATTGTGGACCCTTGGAGTGTGATTTGGGGATTTTCCTCAAATGGAGGATGATCATGATGCTTGGAAGCATTCTCAACCCTGTCTTTGCCTTGATGGAGCATTTGGAGCCCAAAAAGGGCATGATGTCATCACATTTTTAGCCCTACAGCTCACACGTGTGGGAAAATTATGTTGTAAAAGCTAGTGGGTTGGCTTATAACCCTAATTTACTTTTTGTCCACTAAAAACCAAACTTTTGTCGAGGTTCTTTAATTAGAAATCAGTGAGGTAGACCTCATATAAATAAAAAGTCACCTCACTTATTTGTTCATCATCACTTATGCAGAACTCAGCCTCTAGAAGAGATTTCATCCTAGATTGTTGTCTTCCACTACATTATGGAGATGTGAATTTTTCTAGATATTTGGCTACTAGAAACTAGTGCTTGTTGTAGAGACGTCATTTTGGGATAAAGAAGTCTTGTTTCTTGGATATATTGTGAGTGCCTTATTATTGAATATCTTTCATGATTATTGCATGTAATGTTGCTAGGCTTTTCCATGCTCCACATCTAAATGCTTATGTTTATATGAAATTCTTGGTTAATTTTGCATGCTTTAATTTGCATCCTAGAACTTTTGTAGATAACCTCCTAGAGAGATTTTTTATCTAGTTAATTTATCCCCGCTTAAAGTGGTAGCTAGGGTTAGCAAGTGAAAACCTAGGGTTTTCTCCCTTCCTTCACGGATTTGATATTTTCGTGGTTAAATTCCCTTAAGATTCCATCTCCCAAGTAGATCAAAGGCATTTGCCTCAATATTGATGTTCAAAAATCACAAAATCTTACCTTTCTACCCTCCTAAAATTTTGGCCCTTCAAGGCAAGCTACTAGGGATAGGGTTTGAGGTCAAATTTAAATAGGGCATGAGCGATGGGCTAGTTGGAGGTCGTTTCACCTTGTTGAGCTTCAAAACACCAAAATATAGCATTTTGCATGGTTGGAGATCCTTCATTAGGGCTAATGTGATAAACCTAGGCAATGTTAGGGCTATAAAAAAACCCTAATTCAGCACGCAGGCTTCAACTTAGGGTCAATTGAAGGTTTGTGGATCTTGTTGTTGATTATATCATTATAACAAACCTTTTCTCTCTCCTTGTATGCCTAGTTGTGCTACCTTTCAGTCATACATCGAAACCCTAGGTTGCAAGTCCTTTATAGGCTACTTCAAAGGTGAGTTATTCCTTGTCTTGTAGAATTGAGCCTTGTCCTTAGCTTGAGTATCTTGGAAAAGCATATTAAATTGTCACCTTTGAACCCTAGACCAAGAATATCCTTTAGGTGAACTTAAACTGGGAAACCTCCCTCGTGATGAAATTCCACTAAAGAGTAGGAGATGGATTGTTGAGGCGAAAATGGCATCCACCTCATTGTTGTGTCTTAATCTAGCTTTTATCTTGTGAGGCATCTCACAAGACCTACTAGATTTTGAGGCAATTTTTTGGCAGCGTTGCCTTGGAGGATTTGAGTCAACCTCATCGTTATCTAAAGATTGAGCTTTGATAACTTTTGAAGAGAATGATTCAAATAACGACCTAGATTCTCTTCTGACGACCCCATTGGAAAAACAAAGCCCTAGTTCTTCATTGAGCTTCAAAATTTCAATGCTTGTTGTAGAAATTTTATAACCCAACCCCGATTCTCAGTTTCTCCTTATTTCTCCCATATAGTTAAATGCCCATTCCCATAGCCATATATTCAACAAGCTGGAAAAAATAAATATTTTCTGAAAACTCTAATTCTAGAAATTTCACAATGCTGAAATGCAGAAATAAAAACCAGAAAAATAAATCAGCCACACAGAATTTTGACACTAATTTTTGGTCAACTTGACCCTGGAAAAACCCCCTACAACTCTTGGGGAAAACCAGTTCGAAAGCTCTTCTTATTTCTGGAAAATGTTTTTACAGAGAAAGGAAATATACAGGAAAAATTCCAGCAAACAATGTACAGACTTATCTCGTTTTTTGTGCTTGCCTCTGCCTCGGAAAATGTGCCAAATCAGCAAAACAGTGAAAACAGAAATTTATTACAGCAATGAACAGCCTTGAAACTTGTGCCCAATACTTAGCTGTACGGTTGTACACACTGTACAGAAAAGTACAACAGTGCCTCCTCGAAAACCGTGTCTGTTGTCTCGAAAATTGTGCCCAACAATCTTGGAAATCGTGCCTTTAGCTTGTACCTTCTCCTCGATTTATGTGTTGTCCCTCCTTGAAATCTGTGCCTCAAGCTACTGTACAGAAATCTGTCTCAAAATGTGTGCTAATTAATGTTGTACGGACTGATGCCTCGAAATGTGTGCAACGTCTCTCTGCTGTACGGATTTGCTGAATTGCTCCTCTCCTTTACTTTCTCAAAACCCAGAAATTTCTCCAGCTCTCTTCTCCTCCTCCTCTCAATCTTCTCATGAAAGAATGAATGACCTTTTCCCTCATTTTCCTCCTTTAACCTAACCCTAAGTGACTTTTGGGGAATCCCTAAATCTAATGGCTGAGATAGCTTTAGATCTAGGGCTGAGATTAAATGCTCATTTAAATCTCACTTTCTATTTTTTTAATTCACCCCACTTTAATAAAGACCCACTTAGTCATTTATTTCCAAAGTCACTTTTCCTTTCTAATTTTACATTGACTTTATTAAAGTCACTTTAAAATTAGACTTTAGTAACTTTATCACTTAAAGTCACTTTTGAATTAGATTTGACTTTATAACTTTATAAAGTCACTTTAGGAGAAAAATTAAATTCTTTTGGACACTTTTCCCTAGGCCAAAGATCAAAGCCTTAGGGAACCAACTGTCCTCCGGCAACCAAATTTCAACACTTGTAGGGTAAAGCAAGCATCTGTTAAGGCATTTTGCATTTACCCTGGCGACTCCCCATTTGGTTATTATGCAAGGCTGAAGGCAATGGCTCCTTACGATCTAAATGAGATATACCCTGCATTGGATATCAAGTATATTCTTGGATATCTACACTGATGGGATACAAATTTTATGACAACTGTTCCAAAATTTGAGGGTGATCCTTCTTCAGTGTGGATCATGTTGCAAAATTTCATCAAGTATACTTCAGAGATCAATATGATTCATGACGATGCTCTCATGAGGTTATTCATTAATTCTCTTGGGACTAATCAAAAAGAGTGGCTTAAATATTATTGTGGACCTAAACGCGTCCCTTCCATTAAGGTATTTATTGAAAGAATTCTTAAGTATTGGGGGCCAATGTGTCATTTTCAAGATATCCTTCAAGATTTAGCTGTAGCCCTCCAAGAGTGATGCCACCTTGATCACGCTAAAGAAGTTGAAGAAGAAGAACATGATCTGAGTAGCAATTCTAACTATGATGAAGAAGACTATGAGCCTTGTATGCCATGTGATGGCCATAAGAATATAATTGTTGATTCCTTTGAGCCACTTCCACTTCCTCTTGGTGTCATTCCTCAATCATATTCAAATTCTATGACCTGTGAATACGATGACCCAACTTCAGTTGCCCCTTTTGAATCTGATTATTATGATGAGCACCCCGTTTGTCGAGACCTTGCCCCCAAGACATCTCCTCCTCATGCAACTTGAAACATATCTCAAGTGTCATCAATGATAATTTTACATCGAAGATAGATATTGAGCGAGAATTCCTGAGATTGATTATTGGTTACTCCATATTCAAGTTGCAAGAGAGGACCCGATGATGTAAGCTGAATTCCTCATTTCCCTTTTCATCCTTAACTCTTGTTGACCACATTTTGTCAAATAGTCTAAGGAAGAAAAATGCAAAGATGCAAAGAAATTTTTTCAAAGTTCAAAATAATCAGTCAACACAGTTTTATCATTGTAAACCCAATTTATGCAAGTTGTATTGTAAATGATGCTAGTATGATCGTTTAATTATGTAACAACACCTAGGTAAGCCTTTGATTTTGGTGACGGATTTCATCCTAGGAATTTTTTTAACTTCACTCAATTATATGTGTTTCTAAACATGGATAATCGAAAGAGTTTTTCTCGCAACTTAAACCGCGAAGCTAGGGTAGAATTCACTAACAAGGTCTTAGGTGAGTCCTAGTGTTATATCAAGTCTTTGTAAAAGTGTATACAGGAATAATTTAAGCACATTTGGCTAAATTATTTGTAATATCCCCAAAGGGAAATAACCAGTAATAAACAGAAATATGCCAAGCAGATAAAGAAAATATAACGCTGAACCAGATCACTGAATCATGACACATAGAATACCAGAAACTGAGCCATTTTATTAATCAAACAGTACATAGAGAGGAGTACAAGTAAATCGTGAGTAGCACCTATCCTTGCCTCAGGCAAGTGGAGACCCTTCATCAGATAATGGTTTAAGGAGCAGGACACGAATGCTCCTAATGTCAAGATGAATCGTTACTGGTTAGAATGGGTCAAGACTGAGCAACAAAGATCTCCAACTGAAAACCTTCTCCAATGAAAAACGCTGACTCTGCTAGTGACAGCGCAGAAATAGATGGAGCACTAGTCACCCAGACCTCCAAACAGATAGATCAGCTACTGTGGCCTAGAAAACGTTGTTGAGCCTGCCTCTCCCAAGTCTGCTCATCAGATCAGCGTCCTACCAAGTGGATCTGCTCCTGAATGCTCAGATCTGCTAGATCTGAAGCCTCCAAACCAGATCTGCGTCCTTCCCTTCCTGATCTCACGCCCTTCCACTATCATCCGCGACCAAACCTGGATCTCATGCCGGATCCGACAATATCTCTTTCGCATCTACAGCCTCTAGGGCCGGATCTGATGTTAACCCTTCAGATCTGGACTAGATCTGCCAATATTTCCTCAGATCTGCAACTCCCCAAGATGGATCTAGGGCTAAACCTCCAGATCTGCAAGATACAAGACTGGATCTGCAAGTGGCTGCTCAGATCTACCCTTTCAAAGATTGGATCTAACAATAGGCCTTCAGATCTGCAACCCTTCCCTTCAGAAATGGACAAACCGTTCCTCATAGCCATGCTGTGATGTCGTTTTTCTCTTCCCGAACAGCTGCTTCCTCTTCGCGTATCTCTGGATCGCGTCCTCCCCTCGGGACAAAGGCCCTCACCTCCCCGATTAGAATACTGGCTCTCTCCCCGATGGGAGATGTCATTCCCTCATCGAATCGGCAGCCCACAAGAGGGCTTCCTCGATTTGTTTTAAACCGTCGCTGCTTTGCTACTGGAACTGAAAAGTGTACTCATAACAAACCTTACTAGGGCGGGCACTCGAAGTCCCCCGAAGCTAAGGGTGAAACCAGAAAAACCTTACCAGGGCAGGCACTCGAAGTCCCCCGAGGCTAAGGGTGAGATCTCCGACCGGAAACACTCGTGCACTAAACAGTGCTGCAGACCGACTAAACAACCGGCGTGCTGAAGCAGACAAAGTCTAGCTATCAATAAGAATATCAAATCATGAATGATCCAAATGAGGTGAGAACCTCTCCTTTTATAATACCAAACTCCCTCCAAAACTTAACTCTCCTTTGACCTGCGCAGTTTACTTTGGGTCAGCCTGATGCCTCCCCCATCATACTCATGTGGACCCCCAAGGCCCCCTCTCTTAAGTTACAACGTCAATCTACTAGAAAAGAACACTTTATTATAAAGTGAGGTGACTAAAGTGAGGTGACCCCTCTTATTTCTCACTTTATTTATTATGTCTAGCTAAAGCGGCAAAATAAAGCAAAAATGAAATATTCCAATTAGCAAGGCTAATTGGGAATATTACATTATTTTATTACAAACCACTTGGTCTATACTAGATCATACTGAGTCGCAAAATTGGGTAAATTATTGGGGGACTATGTGTAAAGGTGTGTTCCTCCTTTAAGGGTTGAATTAATTGTAATATTTGATGTAAAAAATATGTTAGTGCATGGTCCCTCATACTTAGACACCATGGCTAAAATATTTGAGGGTGGAAAAATAATTGATCCCCTCTAGTGTCAATTAATTAATTTTTCTGGCTAAATTAAATAATAATAAATAATCGCCCACGAGGCGTAGAGCAGTCGGTGATGGGGTGCACTGTTAAGGCACTCCGTTCTGCAAGGTCACCGGTTCGAAACCCGTGGGTGTAGGATTAGTCTAAACTAGCAAAAAAAAAATATAATAATAATAAATAATCCTATGCCATAAAATTAATTAATTTTGAATCAAAAAATAATTATAGAGAAATTAATTTCTCTCCAAGTGGGAAATAATCAAAAATTCGTGGGTCAAAGGAAAGTCAATTTTTGGATGTCCGCCGCCAAGGGAAAAATGGATATTTTAAGAAAAATTGAGACCTTGGACCTTGGTGGTTAAGTGAAAGTCAATTTTTTGAGAAAATTAATCGAAAATATTAATTTTTGGATTAATTCAACGTAGATTTTAAGAAAAATTCGAATTTTTCCTCCAAAAAAAAAATTCGACGATGGAGATTAAAAGATGATCAAATTATTTTCAACAGTCGAGATTATTTTGACGAGGATCAAGACAACCAGCTGTTATTTTCCACTAGGGGAGGTTTTCTCTATATAAAGAAGCTAGTGAGCTTCTATTTTCATTATATCTTTGGATGAAGTAAATTCTTGAATGCTAGTATTGAGTTATTGCTCTGCTAGGAACATTTTGTATCATAATAGAAAGACTTTGGGGTTCAGTTCACAGTTTTTTTCTTCTACTGATATATGGTAAGTGTTAGCTATATGTGATCCTATTTTGAGTTGAATATTGATTAATGATTGTTATTCCATTTGTCGGTGATAAGGACATTTTATTGATATATTCTATCTTAGGTGATCTGAATCACTATATGATCTAACAATTTTCTTGAGAACATAATAATAATAAATATTTATAGGTATGCTAGCCCTTAGGCTCCAAGTTCACAGACTGTGGGGAAAATTTGACCATGTTTGGGCTTTGAGATTTCTTTATGGTATTTGATTTTGCAGGAGGGTTTCATCCAATATTTATTTTTCGAAATTTGTTCATCCATTGTTATTTATCCAAGATTATTTCTCCAAAAAAAATAAAATTTTGTAAATATTGTATATTTGTAAATAATTTGTAAAATTATTTCTAACCTATTTGTTCTGCAACAATTGGGGTTTTATTATTTTTGGGGTTTTGAAATTTTGTATATATATTTGTGGTTTGGCATTTTTTATTCATTTGTGCAGATGAACTTCGAGTTGCTCAAGAAGATTTTTGTTGGGTTTTGAGGTAGATCTAGGTTTAGGAAGGCAAGATCTAGCCTCCATTCATCCTCCAGGCCCAACATCCAGCAATTTGGCAGCGTTATTCTGGGATTTTGATATTTTTGCAGGTTTTTGGAAATTTTTTAAGCCCTTGGCCTAGTTGTCTAACCTTTTCCGACCCTCTTTTCCCCTCTGCCCCCTTGGTTTGGCCAACCGCAAACCTAAAAAGGCCTCGGCCCCCCTTTAGAGGAGTCGTTCAGCCCTAAAAGGGCTTCAGCCCTCTTCCTTGTGCCTTATGGTGGCCTCTAGGAGACCATCCTCCCTTGTAGGCCCTAGTCGCAGCCCTCTAAGGGCTTTTGCATTGGTCGCTAGCCCTTTTAGGGCTTTTTCTCCCCCTCCGCCACCCTCTAAGGGCTTGACGTCCACCCTTGTGGGCTCATCTTTGCTCATTTTCCCCCTTTTCCGGCTTCATTGTCCTATCATGGCCCTCCATTTGCTCCTAGCCTCTCATTTGCCATTTTCTAGCCCTAGCCTTGGGGTTTCCTAGCCTTCTAGCCTTTGCCCTAGCCTTGTATTCAGTCATCTTTGATTTTTGCATTATTATAGTGGGCTAACATTGTGGTTTTGCAGCAATAGTAGAACTAATTGCATGGTTGCAGGTACCCAACTTCATTGGAGGTCAAACTACTAGGCCTCTAGGCCTCTTGGTTTGCCTCTCTACCCTTCATCATTTTCTCTGTTTTGCTACAGCGATTTATGCAGTCATATAAACTAAATAAAAATCATTAAAATTGGGAAAGATCATTTAATAATCACTCAACAAAATTAGCTAATCATTAGAACTATTGTGACATTAATAATTTGGCACCTTATTGGTTTATTGAAAGAGTGAATCACTAATTTTCTGAGTTGTTTCCAGTCTGATATACATTATTTTGAGGTCTGATCTGAGCATTAAAAATCTGATGTATAGTTTCTAAGCAGTCATATAATCAATTGGATATCTAAGCAGTCATATAGTCAATTGGATAGCATTGGAGGTTGAAGGCATTGATTTTCTAGCTTATTTTTGGCATCTTGCATTATCTCTTGACTGCTGATATAAATTTGCAGACCTCTGAAAACAAGGTTGCAGCAGTGATAAATTGCAAATAAGTCTCTAAAATTGGTTAATCAGTCTTTTATAGTTCATAATCATTCATAGCTGAGATGATTTGGGTTTAATTTTGGTCATTGACATGTAGTTGCACTCTTGCATTCACACATAAGTGCTCTAATTGGATTGGTAATTGTTGATGAGATTTGCTCAAAGTAACATTGTGGATTAATGCTCTTAATTTCTCATAACCCTTACCGTCATTAAGTAAGTGGATTTACTTCTCATTGTTAAATTGTCCATCTCTTGTGGATTTCATAATCAAGTTAAATTCTAATTTACGATAAGAGAGCTAATTGTGTATCTAATTGGCATATTGGTGATTTATAATTGTCTTAAGTAGCATTGATCTCATATTGTTTATCACTTGAGCAATTGTCTATTGGTAACATTTTCTGGCAGCATTTAATTTGAGCATTTCCTTTTGCGGTTGAGATTGTCATCTATATATTGTTGAAGTACTTCATTTGTTCATTAAATATCTTTGTAATTAAGTACTTAAGAACATTAAGTAATCTCACATAAGAGCACTCATCCATCTCTTGCACTTGCATTCTAGGGTCAGTCTCTTGCATTAATTAATTTACTTCCAAGCTTAAGCTTGCTCGATAGATATCTAGGTCCACCTTTCTCATCTAGCTTGAGGAGCCAAAAACACTTTACTGGTTAACACAGTGACCTTGCAATCATCAAAGCCACGATCTCTGCAGCGCCGGAGGCATTGGGTGCTTAGAACCTAAGAGGAGGTATCGTTAACCAATCCTTTGCTTGCTTCCCCTTGGCTTCTTTCTCACAGCCTACTCTAGAGAGTAGCTTCAAAACAGTTAAGAGAAAGGATACATTTAGAATAGGCATCTAACTTAAAATAAACCAAGATTTTGCATCTCACCTAGATTTGTAGGACTTGCACATCTCATTTAGGATAGTGAATCATCCTTAAGCAACAATAGTTCATTCGGTGACTTGGTAGATAATTTGTTTTAAGCAAGTAATTGACTTCATTTAAGGCACTGGTCTCCCACGATAATCTAATCAAATCATTGGACTTGCCAATTCAACCAAGTTGCTAAGCCATTCAATTGTCGCTCACGGACTTGTTGGTTGCCAACAAGTCTCCCATCTTCAAATTTCATAGGGACTACCCCGCATAGCTTGTTGTAGGGAGACAACTCAATGTTACCAGACTCAGAATTGGCCATAAATCGGCGAGGCAAAAGAGCAAAGAGTTTTAATCCGATCGGGAAAAAGTCGGAAAAAAATCAGTAAATTCAATAAATAAAGATATGTACATAACATTTTTCATTGATATTCAATAAAGCCATGTCCAAACAATGCATAATATCAATAGACGTCCAAAATATCATGAATGAATAAGTATCTCATATATGTTATGAGTCCAAATATGATCCAAAGTACTTAATACTAACTCCTAACCAGTGACAACATAGAACCAAAATCATTTGCTTCTAAAAGTTTATAAAATACTGCATACTAATCAGTGAAAAAACTAAAACTAAAATCTCTTGATTGTTGTTGAAATGATACGATAATGGTTTGCTACCGAAATCTCTAACATAGCACATGTTGAAGCTAACGCTGGAGCACACCGCACACTACATCTCTATTAGGCGAAGTAAACTGAAATTGAAACCATGCCTCTATTACCTTCTCGACGTATGAGTTGTCGGGCTTAAGCGGTGAGAAGTGAGTTACGGACTGACTTTTAATTTTTAACCTAACTAAACCACGCTGCGAACAATGTGGCAACCCTAAAAGTTAAAACTCATGCTCGCCGAGTCAAGAGCTGAAAATTGTCTCAGTCGCCTAAATTGCAATTAATCGGTGGGTCGCAAGTCAAACTCGCGTTGACCACGAGTCAAACTTGATCAACGCAAGTTTGACTCACCAAGAGTTGAATCGGATCGTTTGAGAGAAGAGCAAAGTTTGACTCGTGATTAATCGCGAGTGATCAGAGATTCATGTTTCATTGAGACAGCTAGAACGAAGAGGGCGGGGATCAAAGTGACAACCACCACCCTAAGCATTGTCGCATACCACCTGTACAATTTGTGCGACAACAACTCCTCTCCATGATACATGGTAATTTTTCTTTCCCACCACCCTCCCTCATTACTCTGATCCCGTTGTCGAGTATTATCAGATAGTAATTATTGATTGCAATATTGCTTTGTTCTATCTCTTGATTAAGCATAAGGGTAAAGTGTGTAATATTGACTTGATAATATGTTGGATTCAATGGTTGTATGACTATACTTAGTCAACACATCATGTACTACAACGTTAGTCTAGGCTACATTGCATTAATCATGTTTTTGTGTTGCATCTTAAATTAGACTGCATTTAATTAGATTTTCTTTTTTGTACAGATTTTATCATATATATAAAACAAGGGTGATGACCAACACCCAGTGCACATGCTTCCAGACAAGTTGATTTGAGAGTGCAAGTAACAGGTCTACGATCACAAGGATTACTGGGCTTCTCATGAACTCTCCAATCAAGCACATGGATCATGTGCTCTACACTGAGCACATGTCCTCGAGTTGGAGCTGGATGTTACCCACAAAAATGCGTAACCCCCCTAGCAAAAACCTTTTCTCTTATTCTAGACAGCCAACAACCCTACAAATTAACTTGAGGATGATCACATGCCAACTCCTCCACCCTCTGCACCAACCATTACACCTCTTGCCATATGATATGCCTCTTAGATGAAGGTGGGCTACCACTCAATAAGTTCTTTGATCATTTCGCAATCAAGTGCTTTTACTTAATGTTTTGGGCATTAGTATGGATAAAGTGGTGGTCTAGATGATTAATTGATCTAGACTGTAAATTTGTTCTCTCACCTTACCAAGTGGGTTAATCTTTAGCCCTAGTCTAGTGGGACCTCCCCGAAGGCCTTAGGGTTATAAGAGGGGTACTATTTGGAACAACTGGATCAAAACGGCTTGTTCATTATTCCTTCACCATACTTCACACTTTCCATGTCACATTATAGGCCTCTGATACGATCTCCATTCTTTGGATTCAACTTGTCATTGGTCCATTGGGATTTGGCACTCTCTCATCCACATCCTTGAGTAGGGCCATAAAACATTGCCTTGGATGTTGATGCGGCTAAAAGAATGGAAAAGCATAATAAGGACACAACAAAAGAAAAATAAAATCAAAATACAAAAGATGGTCGAAACATAAGTTAGCGTGTGGGTAAAATCCTAGCATGAGCTCTACCCTCCTCATTAGTCATCACCCAGTTCCCAAGCACTTGATGCTCCATCTCATCAAAAGGAACCCTTACAAGTCCCAAACACGATGAGCAATAAACTGCCACATCTAAAGAGGTAAATTAAATGCTACATCATAAAAAGAAAGCTTTGATCCTTGAGTTATGCACTGCAATAAAAAGCATTGTTAAAAAGAAGGAAGAGGTGCACCAAATGGGTGGAAAAATTAGGCAGCGCCGCAAAGCAAGGTAACTCATGCATCCATGATTGCTCGCTCCATTACATTTGTACATTCAGGATGTGAACTCCCATTAGCTAGTCCCTTAACCATGGCACTTGGCCAAGAAGCTTTTCCCCTCCATTGCCACTTACACCAACACCTGAGTGAGAGGTTAGCCTTGGAAATGCCACCTCCCCTTGGGGGTTGGAAGCACCTAATAGGGTTGACTACTTAGCCACCCCTACAAAGGTAGGGAACACATTTACGAGATGTGGTCAAGTTATATATTTGAAGGTGATCCCAACTTGAAGAATTAATATGCCCTTAACACTTAAGTATGATCCACTTACATGCATTTATGATCTTGTTCTCCAATGAATGGTTGCTTTGACTTGAGTTTAAGTTGGTTTTGCTAGGTCATCCAGAGTATCAATGGCCTTGAGGGCACCCCATTCCACATGATGCCCAAGCAATATAATACATTCCAGAGAGTATGATGACTTGCCAAATGCAATGTTGCACCTTGAACAGTTTAGATACATTCGAGAGCACCCTTGAATCATATTGTTGAACTTCTCTTGCCTGGCATGGAGGATTCTTGACGATGTACCAGTGGACTCAACATGCCCCTAGGTTGGCCTTGACACTACTGTGAAAAATCCTAGATCTGGATTCCTACTGCAACAAATCTGAATTACTTCTATTATTTTTCATAATAATTTCATTACAGTGAAATATCGAAGTAATTACTAAAGCAGTCTACACAAATAATGTTGTGGAATAAATCTAAGTGTTGAAACAAACTGAACAAAATACAATGAAAAACATCCACATTTGACACAGTTATTTTTGGACTAAGTCCCTGGAAAAACCCAACTCAGGAAAGCCGGTGCAGCAGATTTGAGGGTTTTGTATTATTAAGCAGCAAAATCTTGAGTACAACTAGGGTGTCGATATCTGGCTCACCCTTCAGAGAAATCTAGACAACAGATGAAAATGTGAGGTATACCTCACTCTGCAAATCCTCGGCTGATTCGAACAACGCTGGTGAAGCCCCTCTCTGCCTCTATGTGATGCCTACGCTGGAACTGCGTAAGCCTGCGTGGGCAAGCTCTGGAACTGCATCACCTTTGCTCAACAACTTATTTGGGCTAATCTGAAACTAGGTTTTGGCCCTCCTGGCTCAAAAACCCCAGCTTCTAGCTATATCCGGACTGTCAAAAAGACACTGCATCACTTCTGCGTGAGTTCCTTCAGGAACTGCGTCACTCCTCCAGGTGACTGCGTTGTCTCTCTCTGCGTCACTACTGCCTCTCTCTGAAATGTACTCCTGGTCCTCCTGACCAGTCACTGCCTCTGCCCCTCTCTGAAACTGATCACTGAATCAAAATCACTTAGCAAACCCTGCCCTAGTGATTTGATCCTGATCAAAAGTTGTGTCTCTCACACAAACTCAAAAATGCCCAATGCTCAACATGCTCAATAAGATTTCCATAGTCCCCTCACCCTCCTTTTTATATTATTTCGTTGACCCTTCAACGGCCAAGATTAAAACATAATTAAGGGCTAAGATTAACTTGGAGGTGATCGATGACTTTATCTAGAAGATTCACACTTAGTTTAATTAATACCCTTTAATTAATCAGTTTCCCTAAGTTTAGACTTAGGAGAACATTAAAAAACGATTAATTAATTTAATTAAGCCATCTCTAAGTGGAATTTTCCAAAACCATTTCTGGGTATTATGGAATACATGTGTCTTAGTCTGTATACAAAGTTACAAGGCTAGAGAACATCCGATGCTACCATAAATCAACACTCCCTCTTAGCGAGGAAAGTGCTCTAACAAGACAACTCAATGTGTTGTTGTTATGACTTTTGGAACATCTACTATTGTGCTGTTGATGTTGCTCACCAACACTGCACAAAAATGTTGTATATGTACTATTGTTGACTCTGCATAATGCTGCCAACTGCCATTGTACTGCAACTCCCTTTGAATTCTGCAACCATGCTACTGCACTGCGTGAGCACTACTTTGCACTGCGCTGCACCACTATGCACTATGTTGCTACTGCTCAACCATTGTTGTTGCTACACTGTTGCTAATTGCAACAGAAAAAACATCCGAAATTGGATAAGTAATACTGCATCTGAATAATAAGACTGATTGTTGCTAACTTCTGCACTAGCTCTCTGAAAATACTACATTGTTGTTACGTTGCACTGCGTGAGCACTGCACTGCATTGCGCTGCACCAGTGTGCATTGCGCTGCGGCTGCTCAACTATTGTGTCTGTTGCACCCTCTCTGCGCTAATCAGGCTCTAGTACTGCTAGCCACTGCAATGTCTCTTCATCTTCTGCTGCAACTATCCATCCTGCTACTGTCGTAAGGCTACCGTAGCTCACATGTGATCCAAGAGTTCAGAAATACTCAAGGATCCTGCCAGCTGTAGATTCTAGATCTACAATTCCAAGTCAGCCCACTTCTCTCCTTTCGAAATATGAGTTAGCATAGCACAATCTGCTTATGCCTCAATCATGGCAGCTCCCGCTTGAGGATCTTGCTTCTCCTCTTTATCCTTTTTCTTAAGAGGACACTGTGTGGCATAATGTCCCATTTCCCCACACCTAAAGCACTTGATCTTGTACAGATCTTTCTTCTTCTGCTTCTATTGCCCCTTTGATGCAAGGGCTATGTTATCTTCTTCCTCCTTCTTGACTTTCGAACCGTTGCTGCCATCCTCAATATGGATTTTGAGGAGATCTCTCCTCAACTCTTCTTGCTGCAAGGCTGCCCACATCGCTTCCCATCCTGGAAGCTTTTCTCTGCCCAGAATGCTCTGGACAAAGACCTGATAGTCTTCTAAAACAGAGTTCAGAGTGAGCCTTACTAGCTCTGAGTCTTCGGGTGTTGATCCCACTGCTGACAGTTGGTCTCGATTATCCTGAATTCTAAACGGGAAGGAGTCAAAACACTCTCCCTTCTTCATCCTGGTATTACACATATTTTCTTCCAGATATATCTTCTGCTGCTCGAAAGATCCTTGGTATAGCTTTTCCAGCCCTACCCACATTTCTCTAGCAGTGCTCTTTGCTGTTATGTGAGGTACGATGTGATCCTTCACACCATCTAGGATCAATCGTTTGGCCCTAGCCATGTTCTTCTTGAAGGCTCTCAGATATGTTGCATCTAGTGGTTCTGCAACTATGCTGTCTATGAGGGCCTTTAGATCATGCTCATCAAGGAGAAACTGAATCCTTGATTTCCAAATAACATAGTTGGAGGCACCCTCTAATTTATCTTGGTCACGCAATCCGTTGCTGGCCATCTCCTCAACTGTCGATATCTTGCTCTAACCCTCTGCTCAGCTAGACTTACGCACTCTTTGTGGACTAACTCACTACTTTTGCTGCTGCACGGGAAAAACTGAGCTTCTTTGAGTAAAAAACTCTCTGAGGTCAAGAAATCCCCAATCTGTGTTTTTCAGAAATTTTCTGACGCTTATGCACCAGCGCTTACTATTGTACAGTAACTGCGTCCTTCACCTACGCTGCCTCTTCTGCAACTGAAAAAACTTACCCCTCTGTCAACTCTCTCAAAGGGAGTCTTTTCTGCGCTGGATTGCCCTCCTGGCCTGGACAGCGTGATTTCTAGGAGGGTTTGCTGCTGCTTACGCAGATCCCAGTCTCTTCAACATTGATCTACTAGTTCACCCTTGTTTCTCCTGCACTTCAACTTAAAAAAGCTCTGATACCATGTGAAAAATCATAGATCTGGATTCCTACTGCAACAAATCTGAATTACTTATCCTATTATTGTTCATTATTATTTCATTACAGTGAAATATCGAAGTAATTATTGAAGCAGTCTATACAAAAAATTCTGCGGAATAAATCTAAGTGTTGAAACAAACTAAACAAAATACAATGAAAAACGTCCACATTTGACATAGTTATTTTTGGACTAAGTCCCCGAAAGAACCCAACTCGGGAAAACCGATGCCGCAGATCTGAGGGTTTTGTATTATTAAGCAGCAAAATCTTGAGTACAACTAGGGTGCCGATATCTGGCTCACCCTTCAGAGAAATCTAGACAACAGATGAAAATGTGAGGTATACCTCACTCTGCAAATCCCCGGCTGATCCGAACAGCGTTGGTGAAGCCCCTCTCTGCCACTGCGCGATGCCTAAGCTGGAACTGTGTAAGCCTACGTGGGCAAGCTCTGAAACTGCGTCACCTCTGCTCAACAACTGATCTGAGCTGATCTAAAACTGGGTTGTGGGCCTCCTGGCTCAGAAACCCCAGCTTCCAGCTATCTCCAGACTGAATAAAAGAGACATTGCGTCACTTTTGCGTGAGTTCCTTCAGGAACTGCGTCACTCCTCCAGGTGACTGCGCTGTCTCTCTCTACGTCACTATTGCCTCTCTCTGAAATGTACTTCTGGTCCTCCTGACCAGATACTGCCTCTGCCCCTCTTTGAAACTGATCACTGAATCAAAATCACTTAGCACATCCTACCCTAGTGATTCGATCTTGATCAGAAGTTGTGTCTCTCACACAAACTTGAAAATTCCAAATGCTCAATGTGCTCAATGTGATTTCCATAGGCCCCTCACCCTCCTTCTTATATTCTTCTGTTGACCCTTCAACGACCAAGATTAAAACATAATCAATGGATAAGATTAACTTGGAGGTGATCCACGACTGTATCTAGAAGATTCACACTTAGTTTAATTAATACCCTTTAATTAATCAGTTTCCCGAAGTTTAGACTTAGGAAAACATCAAAAAATGAATAATTAATTTAATTAAACCATCTCTAAGTGGAATTTTCCAAAACCATTTTTGGGTATTATGGAATGCAAGTGTCTTAGCCTATATACAAAGTTACAAGGCTAGAGCACATCTGATGCTTCCATAAATCAACAACTACTTGATGGACATGCCATGATCTAGGGCCCGAATGAGTATGGTCACCACTGGGATGATTGAAGAGGGTTTATTGCACCTAATGGAGCCCTAATGCTAGGGAGAGGAAGCACCGTGTTGCTCACTTGACACCATGGAGATGATGTGTGGCACCCATAGACAATTTTGGACCCTTGGAGTTGTTTTGATGCATGATTTGGGGATTTTCCTCAAATGGAGGATGATCATGATGCTTGGAGGTGTTACCTCAAAATCTAGTGGGATTTGTGAGATGCCTCACAAGGAAAAAGCCAAATCAAGAGACAACGATGACGTGAATGTCACTGTCACCTCAGTTATCCACCTCTTGCTCTTTAGTGGAATTTCACCACACCGGAGGCTTCCCAGTTTAGGTCACCTAAAGGATACTCTTGGTCTAGGGTTCAAAGGTGACAATTGAATAAGTTTACCCAAGATAAGTGAGCTAAGCACAAGGCTGAATTCTACTACACAAGGAATAGAGTACCTTAGAAGTAGCCTATAAACAACTTGTAGTCTAGGGTTTTAACTTTTTGATGTATGATTCAAAAGTAGCACAACTAGGCATACAAGGAAAGAGAAAAGGTATATTCAATGATGTGATTAACAACAAGAGCCACAAACCTTCAAGTGACACTAAGTTGAAGCCTTAGTGTTGAATTAGGGTTTTTCTAGCCCTAGAATTTTCGAGGGTCGATGACGTCAACCCTAGGCAGAGACTTCCAACTATGCAAGTTGCTAGATTTTGATGTTTTAAGGCTCATCAAGGTAGAACGACTTCCAACAAGCTCGACGCTCATGCCTTAGTTGAATTTGGCCGCAAACCCTAACCCTAGCAGCTTGTCTTGTAGGGCCAAAAATTTTAAGAAGAGAAGAAAAAGAAAAGATTGTGAAGTTTTTTTTTTTTTGACCATTAATATGGATGCCAGTGCCTTATCTACTTGGGAGATGGAGTCTTAGGGGAATTTAACCATGCAAATATGAAATACTGGAAGTTTTTTTTTTTTTTTTACCATTAATATGGATGCCAGTGCCTTATCTACTTGGGAGATGGAGTCTTAGGGGAATTTAACCATGCAAATATGAAATACTGGAAGGGAGTAGGAGGGAAAATCCTAGGTTTTCACTTACTAACCCTATCTATCATTTTAAGCAGGTATAAATTTACTAGAGAAAATCCCTCTAGGAGGTTCTCTAGGGAAGATCAAGGATACAAATTAACGCATGCAAAATTAACCAAGTATTTCTTTTAAACATAAGTGTTTAGACATGGAACAAAGAAAGACCTAACAACATTGCATGCAATAATCATGAAAAATATTCAAGAACAAGGTATTCACAATATATCCAAGCCTTCTTTATCCAAGAATGACATCTCCAAAACAAGCACTAGTTTCTAGTAACCGCATATCCACAAAAGATCACATCTCCAGAAAGTAGCAAAGTACAACAAGCTAGGCCAAAATCTCTAATAGAGGTTGAGTTCTCCACAAGTGATGATGAACTAATGAGTGAGGTGACCTTTTATTTATATGAGGTCTTCCTCACCTAATTTCTAACTAAGAAGCCCCCTACACAAGTTTGATTTTGAGTGGACAAATATAAATTAGGGTTACAAGCCAACCCACTAGCTTTTACAACATAATTTGCCATTATAAGTACCTATTGAGTGGTATCCCACCTTCATCCAAGAGGAATGTCAGATGGCAAGAGATGTAGTGACTGGTGCAAATGGTGGAGGAATTGGCATATCATCATCATCGAGCTAATGTGTAGGGTTGTTGGCTAATTGGTTGTCCAAAATAGGACAAAAGTTTCCTCTTAAAGGGTCACCCATTTTGGTGGGTAACAAGAGGCATTCTCAACCCTGTCTTTGCTTTGATGGAGCAATCGGAGCCCAAAAAGGGCATGATATCAGCACATTTTTAGCCCTATGGCTCAAACATGTGGGCTTATAATGGAAAATTATGTTGTAAAATCCAGTGGGTTAGCTTGTAACCGTAATTTACTTATTGTCCACTCCAAATCAAACTTGTGTAGGGGCTCTTTAGTTAGAAATTAGTGAGGTAGACCTCATATAAATAAAAGGTCACCTCACTCATTTGTTCATCACCACTTGTGGAGAGCATGGCCTCTCTTAGCGATTTCAGCCTAGCTTGTTGTATATTGCTACTTTGTGAAGATGTGATCTTTTGTGGATATTTGGCTACTAGAAACTAGTGCTTGTTATGGAGACGTCATTTTGGGATAAAGAAGGCTTATTTCCTCGATATATTGCGAGTACATTATTATTGAAAATTGTTATACCTCTAGATATCCGCCCCTTGGGTTCATTAGGGAAGAACATCATCTTGAATGTGTAGATGCAAAAATTGGTCCACGGTGTTCAGAAATCGGGAAGCTGGTAACTTAAATTAGATTTATCTTTCTTTGATAATTGTTTGTGAAATGTGTTGGCTTCTTATTAATCTTTATTATGTTCTTCATCAAACAATTATCAAATGTAAAAACATGAAGATCACAGTACACAAGAAACACAAGATATAGGCTCCAAGACAGGGCAAAACCCCTCCATGGGGAAAACCCAGAAAAAATTATCTTCTCATAGAATCAGATCAAAGTGAGATAATATCCAAGACCCATGACCAACCTTCTAGATGCCAAGTCAAACCCTCCTGTACAGCAAATCCATCAACAGCAAGAGACCGGAAACAGATCTTCAACAAGAGAAGTAACGCAGAACTTCTACAAACCCTTCATCCATTTCAGACTTCAGCACCCCTTCTGCGAAATTTCAGAACCAATCTACCAAATTGTGTGTATCAAATGAGCTCAAATCATTCTCTATTTATACAGCCCAGAGGGGTGCGACTAGACATGTCTTTTGGGGCGGGGCCGACTTGACAGGTAGGCCGACTTGGC
Source organism: Pinus albicaulis (assembly GCA_034641835.2). Classification (NCBI taxonomy): domain Eukaryota; kingdom Viridiplantae; phylum Streptophyta; class Pinopsida; order Pinales; family Pinaceae; genus Pinus; species Pinus albicaulis. Next base: position 1,436,880,509 of record CM076579.1, read on the forward strand.
ATCTAGATAGGCTTTTGACCCAAATTACATATTTAAAAAATCTTTTTCATTTTTCTTTACAATAGATCCAAATAGGACTCTGACTCTTTGGCTTGACAAAACCTAGAAGCATGAAGAATATGCTTATCTAATGAAAATTATAATAATAATAATAAATCTTCTTTTTTTTCTTTTTCTTTTACATAAAATATACAATGAGATAAGTACAAAGATCATTATGAAAACCGAACCTAGTTACATTTTCTAACACATGGAAGCTTCATAAAATCCGATGTTTTGCACCTTCAATGCTCCCCAGATACTAGCAGACAGTGTTGTTTGGCCTAACAATGCTCCAAATGACAAGGAGAGCTGAAGGGCTCAACAACTCTCCAGTTAAATTGCAAAAGAGAATTGAAGCAGCAATGAGAATGGATAAGAACAACCACGGTCAAATTTGATCACATTTGAGGATAAGGATGAAAGGACCATATCAAACATGGTCAACAAAGTGTCTAGGTTCAATGTGATCATTCCTCCAAGCTATCTATAAAAGCAATTCCATCCATGGAACAAAAGGAAGAAAGTTTATTGTAACAAAGTGTTGCTGAAATACAGACTTGTGGGCTCCCTTGCAACAAGCCACAAACATTGTGTACCTTGACAGTGAGCTGTGGTGAGAGGGTGAACACAAAATAAACACTGCAGAGAAGCAACAATTATAACACCCTGGTATAATACAAGCAATTTATTCTTTCCCCCACAAAATCATTTCCCTTTAGTGATTAATGCATTTGAGTTTGATTTTTCATGCTAATGCTAACAGGTGTTGCAGGAAGATGGATTTGGTGAATTGTTGTTTGTGTGCAAGGAATTAATGCAGGGAGATCGGGAGCAAGGATCTCCAAGCACCTCTCTAGCTGGCTACAATAGACATCTGCCCCTTGATAGAAGGTGCACCATGATTCTTCTCCTCGGGTGTTCATTGCATATGCATAGGTGGGATTAATAGATTGGGAAACCTATTGTCTTTGACAGGCTCTGGGCAGGGATGTGGGTGTAGAGTATCTTATTACTGTAGGAGAAATCTCCATTAAAGTTTTGTTAATCTTCTCCTATGAGATTAAGATATGAAGCAAGTACAATTGTTTGTTCAGGAAGTCTCATAAATCCCTCACCACATTCTTTCAATACTTGAACCAATGATGTCTAGCATCATATGTAGGAGAGGATTTAGGACTTAGATCTTACTTCCTCTAGCCCACCCCCAGTTGGACACAATTTAGAGGATCACACTGTTTTCTCTACTACTCCCAATAGATAGTGACACCAAGAGGCAAGTGGAGATTAGTACCATATCCAGTCCCAAATCCATCTGACTCCTATAGTCATTCAGTCACCAATGATGAGACCCCTACGAAGCTACCAAGACAAATTATGCCAAACTAATGGACAACACCTCCTCCAGATATCAGTAGCAAGCCACCTCGTCTAGACAGGGAGACATTTCTCAAGCCAACTTCAATGTTTACGGCAACTCCAGCCAATCCTCTATCCAAAACTTATTCTTTTTGCCCTTAAATGTTAGGAGAGCTACACATTCGGCAAGGGATACTCCAAAGGAGGACAGCCTCCCCTCTCTATCTTAGGCATCAAGCCCATGGAGCCATGAGGCTCTTTTGTTGTACCCTATTCCAAAGCATTGCTTTCCACTTTCACTCTGTGCTCTTACACACTAGATACTTTACATTATCTATGCTTTTTCCTTTAATACGAGTGGCCTTTGCACTCCCACTTTATATCAACACTTTTGTACTGAGTGGTCCCATTGACCAAATCTTGGTCATTTGTTGGACATTAATAACCTTTTCTAATACAAAAGTAATAAAAATAGAATGCTAAAAAAAAAAAAAACATTGGCAAGAGAGATGACATACCATATATGGGTACCAATAGAGGAGGTTTGAATTACTTATTTGGGCATGTCTCTCGAAGATAGGGTCAATTACTCCATTTGGGTTCACCCTAACCATATTGTCCCCAAGGTGCATCATCCTTGATGACATTTTTATCATGTCCTTTACCTGTGAATCCTAGAATACTGCATCCCAAATGAGGCCTTCTAATGTTGAAGCCTTAACCCTTTCCGATGCGACTGAGTGCTTTATAATGGAGTAGGATTTATAATGGAGTAGGAAGAGTTACTCTATATCTACCTCCCTTTTTCCACACCTCTTGCATATTCTGCGTCCCACTCCTCCATTGGTACCTTCCATCTTCCTATCCTACATCTTCGCCTATTTGAGCTTGTCCTTAACTGGGCTGACTTTCAGATGTATTTTGATTTTGTTTGTTGGATTGAAATTGTCTATGTAAAGTGAGGGAGATAGAGAGAGAGACTTCTTGACAGATAAAGTTGTCATCAGGGTACTTTAACAATATTTTGGCTGCTGATCCCAGTTTTTGCCAGTAGATAGAACTAATCAAATGCTTCAAAAATGAATCTGACATATACTTGTTTCTGCTATCGAAAGATTTGAAACAAAAAATAAATTAAGTTTTCTATAACAAGAAACTATTACTGTCTTATTGGGTATAGAGAATTAGAGCAAGGGATAATGAAATTGAAACTACATCACACCTTGACAGAAGCTGGATAAGGTGGCAATGGATCAGGAGCATGTAAGTCCGTGGCTAAAATTAATCCCAGTGCCTCATGCAGCTGTACTGTGACAGGTTCCAAGCATTTTGTGATGCTCAGCACAATATGTGTAGCATCCTCCACTGAAAGCATTGTAGGTGGTGGACACATAGCCACTTCTCTTTGAGATGTATGGTACTCTGCCATGCTCAACAATACATCAATATTGCATAGAAATTTTAAATCATTCCCAAGTTTTACTTTACTTCGATTTCATCCAGATCTGCAGAAATAGAAAATGGATCAACAATTAGATATAAAGCTCTCTCTTATTAAAAAAACGAACTTCACATAAAGCAGAATATATATTACAAAGACTCCATAATAGATTTGATTCTAATCAAACTCAGATCAGTTCCTCTGTAAATAGTCAATGACAACCATGCTGCATAAATTGGCCGAATGCCTTGTTTCCAAATGACAGTCAACCAAATACATCAATAAAATGCATGTAATTTACCACAGATTAAAGGTTGTAGTCCATGTGACAAATAATTTATGTTGGTAAACAATGGTTGAAGTTTGGCAGAAGTAATCCAAGGTTGAAAATTATGCTAATATTAAGTTGAAAAATGTTACACTGGCTGAAAATTGTGCATAAGGCATTGATAAACTGCAAGCAGTTTTCAGAACAAGGTTGAAAATTATGCTAATATTAAGTTGAAAAAAGTAAGTTCCACTGGCTGAAAATTGTGCATAAGACATTGCTAAACTGCAAGCAGTTTTCAGAAATATCACACTGTCGAGGTAAACTGAGTTTTTATGTCAGTGAAGGGTAAGGAACAAGGTTACTTGGGAGCGGGAGCGAAAACCGGGAGCGGGAGCACCATTTTCAGAAGCTCTCGGTCCGGGAGCGTTTCGGGGAGCATTTTTTATAATACATATATTTTTTATATTTTTTATATTTTGATGCATATAGGTCAACAAAAGCATGTAGAATGATGTATTAGACATAAAAAACATAAAAACATAGATTGAACCAGAGGTATCTTTATCATTACCTCTAGATTCGTATAGGGATCTTTGTCATTAATATCACCCTCTAAACATTTGCTCCGAGAACGGGTTCAAGGGAGCGCGCTCCAGGAGCGGGTTCGAGGGAGCGCGCTCCGGGAGTGGGTTCGATAGGGGGGAGGAGCTCCCCCACAACCTTGGTAAGGAATAAATTATTCTGATTTTCTGAAAGCTATTGAATGGACTGTTGATTTTTGTGTAGCATCGGGAAGTATTCCTGTATGGCTAAAGTGTCTTCAAGTCTGCCCTAGATGAATTATGTAAATTCTTATTTTGTTAATTCAAGTTAGCCCGGGAAGAAGTCAAGTTGGCCAGCCAGTGAAGGGATGTGTCCCTTTGGTTGTCACACCCCTTTTAACATGTATAAATAGATGATACGTTAATTTCTGCATATGTTCTATGCCATTTCAGCTTAGGGCACAACACTGAAGAAGATAGAACATACTAATAGATCGATAGAAGACAAGCCAAAACAGAGATAAGAAATGGTGGCGTTACGGCGATCAGCAGGATGCTTCTACCAACAAAGTCTTCAATAGGTCATTCAGCCAAGCGTGTCACACATCACGCTAGATCAACCCAAACAAAGAACAGTGCATATATATCACAGCTCCAACGCTATCCAGAGAGAGATAATTCCTCCACAACAATGTGTGTCAAATGAACTCTAAGTCTCTCCAATATATAGGAATCTTTGGGGGTGTGTGACACGTCCTTTAAGACATTTAAGTCTATATTTTATTCTAGGCCGACTTAGCACATAAGTGGAATAAATTCAAAGTATATGTTCTGCTCATCCAATCGAGATGATCTTTAGATCAATCTTACACCTCTCCGAAAGAGGAATCCAATAAAAATATTGCGATCGTCATCTGAGCAGCACAACCCGGAGTTTGGACCTAGTTGTCCAATTTTAACACTCCCTCTCAACTAGGGAGAACTCCGTCCACAAGTGCAATCCAAACATCGTGCGTCATCCCGCCATAACTTGCTTTGCTGGCCTCTTTATTTCAGAACAGAAGTGGGTCAGTCACAAAGACATCATACTCGGCTGACAGATTCAGCCCAGAGGTCCGAAACCTCTATAGGACTCACAAAGAGTCTCCAACCAACCCGAAGTTGGTTCATCTGACCCGAAGTCAGCAGGAGGTCCGAAACCTCACTATACTTGATCCCAGATCAAGTGGTTGGACCGTGCCATCCTAGATAGAGAGTACAGCAATTTCTGATGCGTCCATCACTCTTTGCTACTAGTCTCTAGCCTTTCCCATCTCATTGGCCAAATGAGAGGTACTTCCCATGAGCCCTGAACTCAATGGGTAGGATGCATACGGGGCATAGATAATGAGAGGTGAACCAACTCAATAATCACAACAGTGGGTCCAAGCACACCAACAAGGTTCGGCAAGCCTAGCCTTGTGGTTGCTCATAGCTCCGAGAAGCTGTCCCCAAAGCCCCCCAGAGCTCCCAAAGCTCATCGTCCAACAGGACCCTCAAAATAGGGTCGTTCCACGATACCAAGGTTCTCACGGAAGGCTAGGAACATGACCTTCCCCAAGGGCATTGTGAGAATATTCGCGACCTGCTCATCAGTTCCTATATGATCGAGCCTTACGGCGCCTCATTGTACCATATACCGGATAGGGTGGTACCTGATATCAATATGCTTGGATCGGTCGTGGAACACAGGATTCTCGGTCAAGAGAATCCCACTCTGGTTATCACAGAGTATCACGGTGGTATCTAGCACATGTCCAAACAGCTCACTAAAGAGCTTTCGCAACCAAACTGCTTCACAACAGGCCATACTTGCTGCAATGTATTTGGCCTCAGCGGTGCTCAAAGCCATCAACTTCTGCTTCCTGCTCATCCATGAAATCGAAGCAGAACCAAGATTGAAGAAGCATCCCGATGTGCTCTTACGATCCACCACACTGCCAGCCCAATCGGCATCAGTATATCCACAAAATGTCACGCTCCCGGCAATGTATCTCAGCCCATGGTTTATCATGCCCCGAAGGTATCTCAGAAAATTCCTGGCACCAACCCAGTGAAAGTGATGAGGCTCAACTATCTGTTGACTTAATGTGTTCACTGCAAAACATATATCTGGACGAGTGTTCACTAAGAACATCAGGGCCCCTACGAGTTGACGATACTCAATAGGATTTGACAATACCGGCCCAGCAGCGCTGCCACTCAACTTCTTGAGTTCCATTGGTGTTGACACGGACTTGCAGTCCACCATACCAAATCTTTCCAGAAGTTTCACAATGTGTTTTCCTTGAGAAAGGAAAATCTCGCCAGGCCTCTGCCAGACCTCCAGGCCTAGGAAGTAGTGCATCAGTCCTAGGTCCTTCATCTCGAACTCAGCAATAAGATCCCTCTTGCATTGATGAATGAGAGGGTCAGCACCTGTCAGGAAGAGGTCGTCCACATACAGCACCAGAATGAGAGGATTCCCCTGGACAACCTTGAAGTAAAGGTTCGGATCAACATTAATTCGAGTGAAGCTGAGCTTCATCAGGTAGCTATCTATCATCTTGTACCAAGCTTTGGGTGCTTGCTTCATCCCATAGAGGGTTTTCTTCAATCTACGGACATGGGTGTCCCGGTCCTGGATTTCGAGCCCCAGAGGATGCTCTACATACACCTCTTCCTTTATTGCACCATGCCACAAAAAAAGGGTCTTTACATCCATCTGTTGAAGACTCCATCCTTGCGTATCAGCAAGGGCTATTGTTGATTGAATGGTGGTATATCGGGTCACAGGTGCAGGCGTGACATCATAGTCTATGCCTTCCTCATGGGCAACGAATCTTGCCTGAGCTTTTTAGCACTTTCATCAGATCCGTGCTTGATTTTATGACAACACCTTTGATCTGTGGTATAGGAACCGTATCCTAGACATCACCCTCACATCCTTGTAGACCTTGATGCTTTCTAGTTTCTTCAAATGTTCTAGGCTCATATTGTACTCATGGCTTGCTAGATACCCCTGATATTTATATGGCTTCTTGGTTTTCCTCCAGAATTTCCCCCTCTGAAGCCATATGTCCCTGAGCCATGAGGATCTTCTTTCGTTCAGCAAAGGTATCCGCTCAGGAGCATATACAGATATATTCTCCCTCTTAATGCCAGCTTCTCTTTTGAGAGAAGACTTCTAATTTAAATGAGGGCATCCAAGACACCAACTTGGTAAGGAGTTTTATAGTCAAAGCCATTAAAGACTTATTTCCATATACAGTAATATTGCTTCCATGCATCTTGACACGTATCGTATGCTTGTCAAATAATGGAAATCATTTATTCATAACTTTACAGGCTTTGCTAAGCATGGTTCAAGACTCCAATGACGTAACTGAAAGGCTGCAAAGACTTCTCAGTTCACACTTCATGTTTATCATTATGCTGTAATACTGTCACAAGTTTACAACTATTATGAATTTTATAAACATGGGTGTCTGTCTATGTCACTGTCATAATGACAGTGACATAGAATCACAGATTTAGAACTATCACATTCATCACTGCTTGCTGAATATGCACTTCACAGTCAAAATATTGCGAGTTTGCTCTTGTGCTAATTGGTATCAGAGCCATCTGGTTCTTTGTCCAAGTAATTTTCATAATTATCTGGTTCTCCCATTGAGTTGTATTTGTCCCTGCCTTTGTTGAAGTTGGCGGTAAGGCTTTGGTAGAGAGCGTTTGAGGCGACGGACTGCCGTGTTTGTTTTCCTGGAGCACAAAGATTTTTTCAGGTGCATACTTATATTTAATCTCAATGGCTGGTTCTTTGAATGAATTTGTTCTTCAAACACCCGAGGATAAGAGAATTGTTAGGCAAAAGAGATGGTCTTTTCTGAATAAGTATTTGAACAAAACTTCTGAAGAAAAATTGTATGATGAAAAGGTTCTTGTTCAAGAGTTTGAGCCACAACCTAATTGGACATTGCCAAAAATTGAAGTAGATAAATTATATAAGATTCCTGCTTCTTAATTCAGAGCAACTCAGTTGTTTCGTTTTACTTCTGTAAATATTCCTATTTCTACTGGTCAAAACGTTTATCAGGTTCCTTTGATTAAGAGAGAAGATATTGAATGGGGTTTAGATCATGGATTCAAATATATCCACATAGGCATGATTCAGTTCGGGATTAATCCTCTTGTCAGGCCAGGATTAAATACTTCCTGCTTAACATGCGTCCTAGATACCAGAATGAATGATTTCAATGATGCACTGTTAGGAGGTTTTCAGAGTCCCCTCAATAATGGTCCTGTATGGTCTTCAGTAATTCCCAAATATCAGGTTTCTTTGAATGATCCATATATCAATGAGTTTCTGAATGCCTATATACAGTTTAATGGATTCGATGTTGCCCCTCAGGCTTTAATAGCCCAACTTCATTCTTCTATCTGTCTTAGATTTGTTTCTAGTACTATGCCACCACTTAATCCAAAACTGTGTTCAAGAGCTTTGAAAGGAGGAGTAATTGTTGGACCAGGAAATACTGCTCCCTTACAAATTGGATTTGCAGAATGTACCCTTCCTGATGAATGGAATAGTACTTACATTCCATTATCACAGAAATATCCTCAACTGCAAACCTCAAAAGAGCCAAAACAGTTGTCTATTGTTAAACATTCTGATGGGTCTACAGGTCTAAAATTCAAAAGCCCCGATCTTTCAAGATCTACGTCTACCATAGACAGATCTTTCTTTTTAGGGGGTAGAGACAGTACAAAAGCAGTCATACCTCCTTCTCCTCCAGTGATATCCTTTACTGCTCCTTTGCCAGTTCCATCAATAATTTCTGTTCCCAAAAGAAACCCCAAGAAACCTCTGTCTCATAAATTTGATGATTGCCAGTTTTGTGTGTCGGGTACATCTTCTAGTTTCCAAATAGACGATCAGAAGCAAGAAACAGTATTGCCTGATATCAAGAGCTTTAGTCTTCCTAGAGCCCAACATGAACTGACAGCAAAAATAGATGAAAGATATTTAGAGCCTGCAAATTCAAGAAGAACTTTCAAGAATGGCACTTTAAAGTCAGATTTTCAGTGGATACAAATGAAAAATATGTCAGATCCAGATCAGAGTGATACAGAAAAGATGCATAACTATACAAACTATCAGCTTGTTTGTATGTTGCAGAACATAGATGATATAGCCAAAGATGTGCTAGAGATAAAAGAGCATATAAAGAAGATGCACATTGGTTATAATGAATGCTTGGGAACACAGAATGAACATACTCAGAAGTTGAATGATATAAATTCTAACATGGGTATTATTTATAGATCTCTAGAACATTTAAGAGATGCTTTACCTCAACCTACTTCTCCTCCTCATTACAGAGGAATAGATATTTCCAGTTCTAAGCTAAAGTTTTCTTCAATTTCAGATGAATCAAAGCAAGGTCTTAGAAGTATTTTGTTTAAAAGAATAGACAACATAGACACTGCTAAGATTGAGAAAATCCAAAAAGGATTAATGTTAGCCAAAGCAAAAACAGATCTGATGAAAGATTGGCTAACCACTTTTCCTACTGTTGAAAGTTTAAAGCTTCCAAAGGGTTATGTCAGTCTTAAAACCCTTGTAGAAAATGGCCAACCCTCTGCTCCACAAATTTTGGCCATGTCTGGTGTTACATCTCATATCAGAACTCCTGGTGAGCCCACTCAGGGAGACACTAGTGCTAAAAAAGATAGAGGTGATACTTTTTCATTCACACACAAAGGCAAGAAAGGTGACAAAGATACTTTTGCACATGAAGCTTCTGCAGATAGTCCTTTCTCTAGATATAGAGACAATCTCGAAAGTGTCCCTGCCAAATTTGAAAATCCATCTGCTAAAGGATTTGGTAATACACTTCTGGTGAATATTGATTGTATGGAAAGTGAAGAGGTAATAACAGTCTTGCATAATGTACATGCTTGGGCACTCCAAAGAAAAGCTGAAACTAAAGCATCATGGTCTGATATAGTGACCCAAATTGTTTGGTCTTTTACTGGTATTTTGAAACAATGGTGGGATAAGTTGTCAGAGGAAGAAATGAACAATATAGTTGAACATCCTACAGATCCCCTAAAAGCTATTTTTGATGCTCTAAAACATGAATTTGTGGGGGTAGTTCCAGAAGATTCAGCCCATCATGGTCAGCTATTTTTATCTCAAAGATTGTGTAACATAGATTATCTGCATGATTATTACTGTGTTATGCAAAAACTTCTTTATCAAGCAGCAGATCCTCATAATGTTGCTTACTTGAGGTATTATATAGCTTCAATGCCAGGTAAAATTCCAGATCTGATTAATCAGTATATTGAGACCAATAAAGTAAAGATTGAGAATTCATCATTTGCTGCAGTACACCAGTTGATAGTTTCTGTTTTACAAAGAGAATGTGCATCAAAAAAAGCAAAGAAGAATTTTAAGAAGCAAATGCACTTCAGTACAAAATTATGTAACAATTTTGTAGAAACTTATGATTTTGGATGCAGTAGCAGATCAAAAAAGAAAGTGCCTAAGACTTCATACTCCTGCAAAATAAGCAAATATGCTCCCAAGAGAAAATATTATCCTTCTAAGCATTCCAAGAAGAGAAGGATAGTATTCAGAAAAAGGGTTAAACCTTCTAAAAAGGTGACATGTTTTATATGTGGAAAAGGACATTATGCTAATGCTTGCAGAGAGAAGAAAAATAAAAAGCAGATGAAAATCATGGATGTTTTTACCACAGTTCATAATCCAGGAGACTGGGATCTTATTTCTCACTCAGATGGGGAATATTTTGAAATATTTAGTGATTTTTCTACTTCAGATAATGATGATTTGCCTGATATTAGAAGATTAACTCTGAATTCTGATTCAGATTCTGATGAGACTTTCATTGCAGACATTAAAATGTTTTATTTCAGTAAATCAAATAATTTGCAAAATCAGATTGATGAAGTCAAAACTTAGCTAGCACAGCTTGAGCCCTCTCAGTTGACAGCAAGAAGAAGATTGAAAGACAAATTAGAAAGTTTGGAGAAACAATTGCCTTCCTCTAAAAAGGTAATTGATGATGAAGATTTTATTGAAAGGGAGTTTGATTCAATGTTCAAACCTTTGCATATTTCAGAAGTTTCTCAAGAGTCAGGTTTGGATGAAATCAGTACTCTCAAGAAGAAAATCAGTCAGTTGGAATCAGCTATTAAATCAACCAGGTCAGAAATGTTAAACTTATCAGCTAAGCTTCAATCTCTTATTTCTGATTATGATGATGCTAATTCCACATTGACGAGAATTTTAATGAAGGATATTCCAGCAGAAATGCCCCTAAAATCAAAAGATATGGATTTAGTAAACATCATGGGAATAGGGGATAAAGTAGTGATTCCTTTGAGAATAAAATTGCCAAATGTAAAGGAATACTCTTTGGATGCACAAATTGACTCTGGAGCTATGTGTAGTTGCTGCAAGTTTGGTGCCATTCCTTCCTGTTGTCGCACAGATTGTCTAGGCACCGCGACAACGGCTCAGACTGGGGGCTGTCACCTTTATCCCCAATCTCTCTCTTTAAGCTGTCTCCCTGCAAGCTAAGGGAGGTGGACCCTTCTATAAATGAGGATGATAAATCTAGGAAACACAGCTAAAACATCAAATACTTGATAGAAATAAACGAGATTCCACAGATTTAAAATAGATTTCACGTTTAAGACCAGTGCCTTATGGAGTCAAACAAGATCCCGTTATGCGATTAAAGACAAGTAAACGACGATTAACTGCTGCTTATTAAAAACACGATTGACCAGTGATGATGAAAATGCCAGGATTTAAAAATGTTTCAATTAATCTCGATCCAGATTATGTTTCTATAGTCAAAACTTTAGATAAAAATATTAAGCTCACTTTGACCATAAAAAAAAATCAACCTTTTTGTATTTTCTAGATTTTTAGGATTTTGAAGTTTTTATATTTTTTTTATTATTTTTTGAATTTTAAAATCAAAATTCCAAATCTAAGTTACAACTTAAATCTAGATCCTAAAATTAAAATAAAACTAAAAAATCTAAATTAAAACCAAAAGGAATTATAACCCAAACTTAAACTAAATAAAAATTAAAACTAAACTTTAAAAAAAAAAGTTAGATCTAAATAAAAACTAAACTAAACCACCACGAAAAATCTAAAAAATGGAGATCAACCTAACATCTACGTTTTAAAACTAATTAAAAAAAAAATCTAAATGTAAAATTTTAAAACTAAACACCCCGGATGCGGGTGCTACGATGGCAATGGAGTGTGAGAGGACAGGAGCTACCGGACGGGAGGCCACTTGCCATCCCTCACGGCAGCATTGACTACACCTGTCCGACCGAGCTCGATGAGCCAGTTTTATCTGTCCGCAGTTATTTCAATCCCGATTGTGTTTAATGGAGTATGCTCTGAAGGCGATACTTATCATCCTTGAGGCGATTCGAAGCTGCCTCGACTGCAGAACCCATATCTCGCACAAGATTTGCAAGACTGGTTATTCAATGCGGCATTTGGAGAGTTGCAGATTGTGTTCTTTAAACGCCATGGAGCCGCTAGCCCCCCAACCGTTGAACGCGCATTGCAATTATGCTCTGGACAGAGCCATAAATCGCACCTCCACTGGTAAGCGTAGTCGACTCACTTGCTGTCTTCAGCCCGATGACAACTTACACATTTCTGTAGTTGGCCCCTGTTTCCTTGCGACTGTTGTGCTGGGCATCCCTCCTGCTACGTGCTCTCAGGTTCCTCCGAACTCCAGTCTTGCTAATTCTGCAACAATGCCTAGGTTGAGGCAGAGAATGAGGTGCAGGAGGGGGCCTTCGCGCTCTGCCAGAAGGCCGTCTCCCTCTCCTTCCTCTTCCCCTTCGGACTCCTCTACTCACTCTGACAGTCTCCTTCGCCTCCTCCGGGGGCGCTTGCTCCGTTCTGGACGAAGGTTGGATTCTCCTTCTGGAGATGCGCTGCCCGCTCAGTCGCATACTGCTCTTTTCTCGTTTGATTGTGCTTTGAACAAGCCTCGTGTGACAGTGGCCATCTCCGTGGTCTTCTTGGAGGAGCCTATTCCGGAGATTCCGCCTGAGGATCCTGATCCTGACGCCGGCACACACATGAACCAGATGCAGCATAGCGCGGGGGGTCAGCCTGAGGCTTCCGGGGCGACTCTGCAGGCGGACTCTGTTCGTGTTCAGGCTTCGGTCGCTGAGGCTGCTCACCATAATGACGAATTCCCCCATGTTCACAGCAATCCAGAAGACTTCAGCTGCAGGATTGAAGAGGTTCCGCCGGATGAGTAACTCGTCTCTCCTTTCTGGTTTCTTTTGTTTTTTCTCAACCCTCTCGGAGGGCCTGTTTTGCTATACCAATGCCCATCTCAATTCTGGTCCATTTTTTGTAAAAAATCAGTTTCAGTCCGTTCTATGGTCTAGTCATGTTTGGGACCAGTGTATTAGCAATGCGTATGGTTACAAGTCCATGTCCTTCCAGCTCGATCCCCTGCGTGGGATTTTTTATGTTCTGGGTTCTTCAAGATGGCGCCCCTTGCAGGGCTGCCCAAATCTAGTCACTGTCAGCCTAAATTGCCTCTCTGAAGGCACAGATATGGCCTCGGCCAGTTGTACATTATTTTCTTACTGATAATAGATTAATTTAACTTAGCAAAAAAAAAAAAATTTAAAACTAAACAAATCGACTTTAAAATCTAAAATTAAACTTGTGCTAACCTAACCTACGACTAATCTAAAACTATGACTAAACTACAAATGAATTACACCTAGGCTAACACAACGAAATCAAAACGAAAATTTAATTAGACCGATGCTGTAATCGAATGAAAACTAAATGCTAACCTTTATTAATCGCCCACCTAAAAAATGAAAAAACTCAAACAAGAAAAAGAACACCGATTAAATTCCACGCATATACACGTTTGAAAGTTCCTTGACGCGGGTTTGGTAATTTGCTGTTGTCGTTTCCGTGTGCAGGTTGAGGAGGCGAGCTTTGGACGGCGGCACGACGGAGCAGAAGAACAATTCGGACGAGGGCAAAATAAAGCTGAAATATATGCGTTTAAGCTTGTCGCTTTTTGCGTGTTTTGCTTTGTGCAGGTATCGGCTCTGGGCGGAGGCCTCACGAGAGAGCAGAAGGGTGAAATGCTGGACGGAAAATGGAGGTCGACAGCGTGGGCAGCTTGATGGACTGGTCGGGGAGTAGACGGATTCGAAGATTCAGCTTATCTTTTGTTTGATTTTGCAGGCAGCTCGATGGATGCGGGTCTGAAGATTTTAATGCGTTCAACCTTTTTTTGTTTGTCGTTTGGTGCAGGTGCAGGTCGATATGGATGGCGGGCAGAAGAGTGGGGACGCCAGCAGCTTGGATGAAAGGAATGGAGGGTTCGATAGCAGAACAAATACAGAACTCTGAGGGCAGATTGAATAGGAAAGACAGCAATTGAACTCGGTGCACACAAATTCGCCCAGCAAGCTTTAGATTTTCTTCATTCAAGCTCAGATCTCTTGCTCCTTAAATTGAGACAACGTCCAGATTCATCCACAGTGGAGATTTGAGGCCAGATCTGGCCTTTTGGGGCTAGATCTGCCTTAGATCTAAAAAAAAATTCTGATTCGAACCTGCAACCTGCAAAGACAGCCAGATCTGAAGACACATATGCCAATTTTAACGATTAAACCCTAACAATCTTGAAAAAATTTACAAATATACAAGCTAGTTTACAAGTTTAAAACCCTCAAGGTCAGATTTAAATCCGTTTTAGCACAATTTTCAAAGATTTAAAATTTTAGTGAGAGGCACAAGCCTTCGAAACCCTGCAAAATCACAAATATCGTAAGATAGACCCGGAATTTAACAAATAAAGAGCTTATCAGATTTATGTTTATTGAGAGTCGGCTGGTCCAACCGAAGACTTCCCCAGACGCCCAATCTTAAAAAAAAATTCCCTGCACACTTAGATCTGAATCTTAGATCGATAGAGATTTAAGAAAACAACATGAGACCTTTGCAGAAAAATCAGAATGTTATTTTATAAACCCAGAAAACTGCATAAGATACCTATATGCGGATTAATCCATGAAGGCCATCAACCATAAAATGCAAGAAACCAAGTAGCAGAGTTTAGAGACAATTCACCACATAGATCTGAGAAGGAACATCCAGATTTGTAACCCCAAAGTCTTTATGCTTTATTCCTCAAAAGTTTACAAGAGCTTCTAAGAGCAAGTGCACGATCCTGAGATCGGATGACTCAATACTGACAAAGACCTCTAAATTTATAGGACAAGATCTCTAACGGCTAGTTTGGATGATCCTCGTCAAAATAATCTCAACCGTCCAAAAGATTTAATTATCTTTTAATCCGGAGTGTTGAAATTAAAATTTTGGGAAAAAAACGAATTTATCATTTAATTCAATTTTAATTAACTCAAAAATATTATTTTTGAGTTAATTACCCCAAAATTTTGACCTTGACTTAACCACCAAGGCCCAAGGGTCCAATATTTCTTAAAATTCTCAATATTCCCTTGGCCTGGGGCTATCAAAATCATTTTCCAAGGACCCACAAATTTTTCCTTTAAAGATTTAATCCTAATTTAGGACCCTAAATTAATTAAATTTCTGGTTTAAGATTTTATTAATTAATTGACCATAAAATTTAATTAATTGACTAAGAGGGGATTATAATTATTTTTCCAACCCTCTTTTACATGAGATAATACATTTACATACATGAAGGGGGAATACCCATTCGTATAGACCCTCAAATAAATACCCAATTCTGCGACTCAAAACATGATCTAGTAGACCAAGTAGTTGAAACACTTTTACAAGGACTGATAAAAAACACTAGGACTCACTTAGCATGTTGATGACAAATTCCACCCTAGCTTTGGGATGAGGCTGGAGGGAAAAACTCTGCCGATCACTTTCGTGAATCAGTGAGACAAAAAACCTCCTAGGATGGAAGTCATCAACAACATACTAGGCTTACCTAGGTTGTTACATACATGGACAGTCTTACTTAGATCATTTACATCATTACATGCAAAATGGGTTTACATCATTTATAACAATGTCAACTGTCGATGAAATCTGGATGATGGAATCTGAATGGCGCAACCATGTCGAACATGACGAATCCCATTTGAAAAAATGGGGGTGTACTGCTATGGGGTAGTTGACGAAGTGTGGTCAACATCTGGCTCTACTTGGGGACACGTTGTTTCGTTGAAGGAATGTGAGAATCCAGAATCTGCATCCAAGCAACACACAAGATTACATAAGTAGCGTCCATCCAAATATCATCATATAACATTAAGCTCATGAAAAATAGAAGCTCTTCTTTTATTTATTATTCTACTTAACATGAAAAGTAAATCTACTCTAACTGCAAAATGAAATGCTGAAATAACAAGGAATAAGGTTAGAAATACGGTACAAAGGATGCCCTGTGGCATCAGATGTGCTCAATATAGCGTATGCTGAGCATTTGCCTACTTTCAGGCAAGTCTGTAGGCTGCTTTTCAGATGTACCATGTCCAATCTTGCATAATGTAGGACTCTGTCTTATCCAAATATCAAGCTGCTCACGGCCATCAGACGAATCAAACCACTTACTTCTTTTTTGCTTCTTTCTCTTCTTCTGAGTGGCTTGTGATGTCAGCAATGAGACCACTGTATATTTCCTGTCCTCATCTTGAAGATGTTTGTACAAAATATCTGAAGAACCTGGAGCGTGACCAATATTATCCTGGATATACTCTGTCAATGGTGACACATAAGCTTGGTCTTTCTCAACATCCTCTGAAACCATAGTTAATTCCTCCATGTGATGAGATGGGAATGGCTTTAGCAGACAAGAAGTCTCATGATCTGTTGATGAATCTTCATAATCAAATTTCGGCTGAAACATTTGTATATGTAATTTTTCCATTTTTTCCAACCTTTCCTGTATGGAACTCATTTCTAACAAGTGATTTTCCTTCGTGGTATTCATTTCCAACAAGTGATTTTCCTTCATGGTATTCATTTCCTGGGTGTGTCTTGCTTCCATGATGGACATCTGATTAGAATGATTAACTTCCATTATCTTTAACCTGTTTTCCATGACATTTATTTCCTTAACATGTTTTTCTTCCATGGCAATTATTTGATTTTGAAGATTGATTTGGTTAGCTTCCATGTTTTGAATTATTTGCATATGATTGGGTTGCACATCCTTAATCATCTGAGTTGGCTCCTTAACCTGACTTTCATGATCTTCTATATGCATGTGATAGTCCTTACCAACAACATTAATTTGATATCTTGACCTTGCCATTCTACTAGCTATGATCCTTTTGATAATGGGACAAGTAGCCTCTTCATGAAGATCATTACAGGCTCTACAATAAGGCGGAGCTTCATCCACAAGATTTGCAAACTCAAGTTGATTTGTTGGTCTCTGCTCATAAGATAGGTCTCTTTCCTGCAAAGCATCATTATTTCTAAGTTGGGAATTCTGCGTTTGAGCCCTTTCCATTTGGACCAACCTAGCCTGTAAGACACTTATTTCCTTAGCATGTTCAGAGATCAATTTCGCTTGATTAAGCTCCATGCTTTCAAGTTTTTGCATTAACCTTTTCACAGGGTGATCATCATCTTCTAGAGGTTCTTTTAATTTAGTATCTGTCAAAGATCTATCAAAATCTGGAGTTTTGGACATTCCAGATGCTTTCTTATCCTTTTCAATCTCCTCAGCCAAAGATTGACAAACTTTATAATTTGCAGTTTTGGCCCGCCTTAACTCATATGAAGTATCAGAATCAAAAGCATCAATGTAAAAATTCAGAAGAGATCCATCAAGAGGTTTATGGGTGTGAGATATTTCTCTAAGAATACCATTAAATCTCCTGTTAAATTCTTCAGTCTTTTCATTTTCTTTCTTTTTTATGGTACTGATCTCTATTACCAAATGTCGATCTTCCCTTTTATCACCATACTTCTCCTTAAAAGCAGTTACAATGGATTCAAAAGTATTGAATGAACTATCAGCCTTTTCCGTAAACCATTCAACAACATCTTCGCCAAAAGTAAGAACAAAAGTTTTCATTTTTACATCATCGAAATTATTATTTGCAACTGCAATTCTATTCCACCAGTTAGTGAAAGCAAACAAATGAGATTTAACACTAACTGCATCATTTCCTTGAAAGATAGGTAATTTATCCATTTGAGGGAGATCATGGGGATAACCCTGAATATTAGCAAAATTACACGGGGCAAAAATATCCATGATATCGTCTTTAAGATTTTAGAAATAGATCTGTGTTCAAGAATAGTCAAAAGGTCCTCAAGAAGTGAACTTCTTGGCAGGAACTCTTGTAAGAAATGAAAGAGTTGGAGTCGCCACTTGAACATGAAACTAATTCTAAAACAGGGGAAATAATCGAGAGATAGCAGATGGATATCAGGGGGGGATTCTTGTCTGGGAATAAAAAATGAATAAGTGGAGTCGCCACCCAAACAAGAAGCCAACCAAAATGTCCAGGTGCTAAAGATGAAATGATTAGAGATATGACGAAAGATAAGACGATGAAAATATGAAGAGATGAAAGACGCCAGAAAAAGTGAGCCCTTGCGACAGGCTAATGAATGGTGAAAGAAGATTTGAAGATTATAAAATGTCGTTAAGACCAAGGACAGAAAAACTCTATCCCCGGCAACGGCGCCAAAAAATGTTGTCGCACAGATTGTCTAGGCACCGCGACAACGGCTCAGACTGGGGGCTGTCACCTTTATCCCCAATCTCTCTCTTTAAGCTGTCTCCCTGCAAGCTAAGGGAGGTGGACCCTTCTATAAATGAGGATGATAAATCTAGGAAACACAGCTAAAACATCAAATACTTGATAGAAATAAACGAGATTCCACAGATTTAAAATAGATTTCACGTTTAAGACCAGTGCCTTATGGAGTCAAACAAGATCCCGTTATGCGATTAAAGACAAGTAAACGACGATTAACCGCTGCTTATTAAAAACACGATTGACCAATGATGATGAAAATGCCAGGATTTAAAAATGTTTCAATTAATCTCGATCCAGATTATGTTTCTATAGTCAAAACTTTAGATAAAAATATTAAGCTCACTTTGACCATAAAAAAAAAATCAACCTTTTTGTATTTTCTAGATTTTTAGGATTTTGAAGTTTTTATATTTTTTTTATTATTTTTTGAATTTTAAAATCAAAATTCCAAATCTAAGTTACAACTTAAATCTAGATCCTAAAATTAAAATAAAACTAAAAAATCTAAATTAAAACCAAAAGGAATTATAACCCAAACTTAAACTAAATAAAAATTAAAACTAAACTTTAAAAAAAAAAGTTAGATCTAAATAAAAACTAAACTAAACCACCACGAAAAATCTAAAAAATGGAGATCAACCTAACATCTACGTTTTAAAACTAATTAAAAAAAAAATCTAAATGTAAAATTTTAAAACTAAACAAATCGACTTTAAAATCTAAAATTAAACTTGCGCTAACCTAACCTACGACTAATCTAAAACTATGACTAAACTACAAATGAATTACACCTAGGCTAACACAACGAAATCAAAACGAAAATTTAATTAAACCGACGTTGTAATCGAATGAAAACTAAATGCTAACCTTTATTAATCGGCCACCTAAAAAATGAAAAAACTCAAACAAGAAAAAGAACACCGATTAAATTCCACGCATATACACGTTTGAAAGTTCCTTGACGCGGGTTTGGTAATTTGCTGTTGTCGTTTCCGTGTGCAGGTTGAGGAGGCGAGCTTTGGACGGCGGCACGACGGAGCAGAAGAACAATTCGGACGAGGGCAAAATAAAGCTGAAATATATGCGTTTAAGCTTGTCGCTTTTTGCGTGTTTTGCTTTGTGCAGGTATCGGATCTGGGCGGAGGCCTCACGAGAGAGCAGAAGGGTGAAATGCTGGACGGAAAATGGAGGTCGACAGCGTGGGCAGCTTGATGGACTGGTCGGGGAGTAGACGGATTCGAAGATTCAGCTTATCTTTTGTTTGATTTTGCAGGCAGCTCGATGGATGCGGGTCTGAAAATTTTAATGCGTTCAACCTTTTTTTGTTTGTCGTTTGGTGCAGGTGCAGGTCGATATGGATGGCGGGCAGAAGAGTGGGGACGCCAGCAGCTTGGATGAAAGGAATGGAGGGTTCGATAGCAGAACAAATATAGAACTCTGAGGGCAGATTGAATAGGAAAGACAGCAATTGAACTCGGTGCACACAAATTCGCCCAGCAAGCTTTAGATTTTCTTCATTCAAGCTCAGATCTCTTGCTCCTTAAATTGAGACAACGTCCAGATTCACCACAGTGGAGATTTGAGGCCAGATCTAGCCTTTTGGGGCTAGATCTGCCTTAGATCTAAAAAAAAAAAATCTGATTCGAACTCCGTAACTCGAAGAGACAAATTTTATCCGAAGAACTTGAACACACGCCAATTTTAACGATTAAACCCTTACAGTCAAATAAAAATACAAATTTACAACTAATTTACAAGTTCAAAACCCTCAAGGTCAGACTTAAAACATTTTAGCACAATTTTTCAGAGATTAAGATTTTAATGAGAGGCACAAGCCTTAGAAGATCCTGCAAAACCCAAATATCGTAAGATTGACCCGGAATTTAACAAATCAAGAGCTTATCAAATCTATGCTTATTGGGAGTTGGCTGATCCAACTGAAGATTTCCCCAAACGCCCAATCTTTTAAAAAATCCCCTGCACACTTAGATCTGAGCTTTAAACTGATAGAGATTCAAGAAAACAACATGAGATCCATTAAAAAATCAGAATGCTATTTCATAAATCCAGAAAACTGCATAAGATACCTATATGCAGATTAATCCATGAAGGCCATCAACCATAAAATGCAAGAAACCAAGTAGCAGAGTTTAGAGAGAATTCACCACATAGATCTGAGAAGGAACATCCAGATTTGTAACCCCAAAGTCTCTAGCTTTATTCCTCAAAAAGTTTACAAGAGCTTCTAAGAGCAAGTGCACGATTCTGAGATCGGATGACTCAATACTGATAAAGACCTCTAAATTTATAGGACAAGATCTCTAACGGCTAGTTTGGATGATCCTCGTCAAAATAATCTCAACCGTCCAAAAGATTTAATTATCTTTTAATCCGGAGTGTTGAAATTAAAATTTTGGGGAAAAAATGAATTTATCATTTAATTCAAATTTAATTAACTCAAAAATACTATTTTTGAGTTAATTACCCCAAAATGTTGACCTTGACTTAACCACCAGGGACCAAGGGTCCAATATTTCTTAAAATTCTCAATATTCCCTTGGCTTGGGGCTATCAAAATCATTTTCCAAGGACCAACAAATTTTGCCTTTAAAGATTTAATCCTAATTTAGGACCCTAAATTAATTAAATTTCTGGTTTAGGATTTTATTAATTAATTGACCAAAAAATTTAATTAATTGACTAAGAGGGGATTATAATTATTTTTCCAACCCTCTTTTACATGAGATAATACATTTACATACGTTGACGAGGGAAAACCCATTCGTATAGACCCTCGAATAAATACCCAGTTCTGCGACTCAACATATGATCTAGTAGACCAAGTTGTTCAAACTACTTTTACAAGGACTCGATAGAACACTAGGACTCACTTAGCATGCTGATGACAAAATCTACCCTAGCTTTGGGGTGAGGCTGGAGGGAAAAACTCTGCCGATCACTTTCGTGAATCAGTGAGACAAAAAACCTCCTAGGATGGAAGTCATCAACAACATACTAGGCTTACCTAGGTTGTTACATACATTGACGGTCTTACTTAGATCATTTACATCATTACATGCAGAATGGGTTTACATCAAAAAATTGTCGACTGATGATGGAATCTGAATGGCGCAACCACGTCGAACATGAAGAATCCCATTTGAAAAAATGGGGGTGTACTGCTATGGGGTAGTTGACGAAGTGTGGTCAACACTTCCTATTATTGGCAGCCTACTAAATTATCCTTCAGAGCTGTAAATAAAGAGTTGATGGAGATTAATCATATATCTCCTGCTTTTCCAGCTTATTTGAATAATGTACAAACATATGTTACTTTGTACAGTTTTGATACAGGTTCCGATGTCCTATTAGGACAAGATTTTCTGAAAAGATTTCTTCCAGTTACTTTTGGAAAAGACTCAGTTACATTCACTACTGTTGAAGGACAGATTACCATTCCTGCAAAGAATGATTATCAGCTTAAGGTCAAGCCTAGTGAGGAAGACAATCTCCAGGACACTCTGCAAGATTTAACTAAGATTCAAAAGATTGTCAAGAATGCAGAAATACATGGCCAGAAGACATTACAAGCAATCTCTGATAAGCTGCACAAAGATTGTACAGCAAGCAGGCCAGATGCTTTCTAGACTAGAGAAAAATATTTTGTTGCTTTACCATATAAAGAAGGTTATGTCTCTAAACCACAGAAAGCAAGTGCTAACCATATGTCACCCACTGAACAGGATTTGTGTAAACAAGAAATCCAGCAGTTGCTTGAACAAAAGCTTATTGAGCCATGCAAAAGCCCATGGGCATGCCCCGCCTTTTAAGTCAATAAGCATAGTGAGCAGAAACGCGGAAAGAAGAGGTTGGTAATTAACTACAAAGCTTTGAATGAAGCTTTAATGCCTATCAGGTATCCTCTTCCCAATATAGAATTGTTGCTTGCTAAAATAGCAAATGCTAATGTTTTTAGCAAATGCTAATGTTTTTAGCAAATTTGATTTAAAAAGTGGATTTTGGCAGATTGGTATTATTTTAGACGACAGGTACAAAACAGCCTTCACAGTTCCACATGGACAATATCAATGGACAGTAATGCCCTTCGGTTTGAAACGGATGGAAGATATTTTTGGAGGAGTAGAATATGTGATTGTATATATTGATGATCTTCTTGTATTCAGTAAGGATGTAAATACTCATAAGTTGCATTTAGAGAAATTCTATGAAATGGTATACAAGCATGGTTTAGTTCTATCTGACTCAGAAGAGAAGTTTCAGATTGGAAAAGTCAGAATAGACTATTTAGGATTACACATTGAACAGGGTCACATTGAGCTGCAACCTCATATCCTTCTTCATCTTCTGAAATTCCCTGATGTTCTTCCTGATGTAAAAATGCTGCAGAGATTTTTGGGTTGTTTAAACTATATTCGTCAGTTCTATGAAAATCAATCTGAAGATACTAAGATATTGCAGAAGAGATTAAAGAAAGAGAAGACTGAGTGGTCTCAAGAAATGACTACGGCAGTAAAGAGTATAAAAAGCAAAATCAGAGAACTTCCAAAGTTAAGACTGCCTGATACTAAACTTCCCTTTATTCTTGAAACAGATACCTCTGACCATACATGGGCTGCAGTATTGCTTCAGAAACATGGAAGAAAAGAACTTGTTTGTGCATATGCCTCTGGATCTTTTGATGACACAGAAATCAAGTTCCCTCTTCTCACAAAGAAATATTTGCTGTAAAAAGGGGTATTCAAAGATTCAGGTTGTTTTTGAAAAGTGTCAGATTTTTAGTCAGAACAGATTTGAAACATATGAAAAGCATTTTCTCAAACAAGAGATTGCTAGAACAGGGAAATACCAGAATTCTAAGATGGGCACTCTGGCTAGAAGGTTTTGATTTCGACATAGTCTACAAATTAGGTGCAGAAAACTATTTGGTCGATATGTTGACAAGAGAAGGAGCACCAGAAATCAAAGACATCAAGATGTTCAGACCCTTGTACAAAGGAGAAAGTTCTTCAAGTAAAAGTCCAGTTCAGTCCAGCGTTTGTCAGTCTAGAGCCTATCCAGTCATTGTTTGTAGTCAGTGTGAATACAAGTTCTATTGGGATTGTTTTGTTTTGAAAGTCAAGTCATTACCAGTAGAGGTTATCCAGATGATCTTACAAATTTGGTTTGATTCAGAGTCTGGTATGATAGCCTATAATAGTGAGTTACCTTATAGGGATAGGCCTTGGAGAGTTTTTTATTCTCTATCTAGAGGACCAGTTCCTATTTACTTTGGTTTTGTCCAAAATACTGATTGGACATGGCAGGACTATTTCTCTATTCATCAGAGGGCTAGAATACATGGTTATGTCAGAGTCATTGCATATGCTACACAGTTAGACAGTACTAACAATTGGTGGAGTCCCTAGTTTAAGTTATTCATGTTTAAGTATATGCCTAGGGGTGAATGGATTTTTCATTTTAATTACCATGAAACCATAAGCACTCTGATCTGGGAAATCCATATTGCAGCACAGAATGACTATACAGTAGAGTTTGAATTTCTTCAGACTGATACAGTAGTAGTCTTAAATGATAAACAGCAAGGTGAATCTTCTTTCAGTCTGAAAATCAGTTTCCATGGAGAGATTTCTATAGATCCCAGGTTGAGACTAGTTAATGTATTTCATTTTCCATTCTATTGTTGTTTCTTGGAAGAAGCACCACCTTGGCTCGATGATGCATTGCCACATGATATATTTGCTCCTGATATAGAACAATTACTAGAAATGGATGAAGCAGATAGAGAACATGCAGCTGCAAAAGAATGGCAGTATAATAGCGATTGATGTATATGATCACTCATTCGACATCATGTACATGTTAAGTTTTGTTTTCGTGGGTTTTCTTTAAAATATCCACTTTGTAATTATTAAGAGCCGATGTCCTAGATTCCGGCCGTCTTGTCTATATAGATCATATAATCTTGCTTTTTAGATAGTGTCGGGTTCGGTCCCCATATGGCTCTGCCTTTAAGGGATGAGATAACAGGTGGTAGTACCCACTTGCCCGAATCTTTTACTATTCAATACTTTTAGGTACGCATTACTGTTACTGTTAGTCCTTCGGATATGATTTCCTGCGTGATATTCATACCGAAAGTAGATTCCATCTGTTTCAGGTTTCCGGTAAAAAATTTAACCGGTTAACTTGCTAG
Organism: Pinus albicaulis; assembly: GCA_034641835.2. Taxonomy (NCBI): domain Eukaryota; kingdom Viridiplantae; phylum Streptophyta; class Pinopsida; order Pinales; family Pinaceae; genus Pinus; species Pinus albicaulis. The sequence continues at coordinate 1,436,905,237 of CM076579.1, forward strand.
GGTATTATAAATACTAGCATTGTAAGAATGAGAGGGCATTCGGAGATTTTTGGTTTTGAGTCAAGTCTAAACTCCCTACTCTGCATCTGCGAGAACCCTCTCGATCTGCTTGCATCACGGAGATCTAACTCAAAAATCCATTAGGTGATCAGAGAAGCCTGCGCATCTGTGTGCTCGGCACAGGTGAGAACCTAAAGTGGCCTGATCAATAGATTGAGTCTGTGTATAAATCTGTCTGTGTGTTGTATAAAAACTCTGAGACAAAGTTTGCATCTGGCCAGGTAGCCTCCAGTAATGCTCGCTCATCTATTGAGTAGCTAAAGTCTGGTAAATGCCACTGCAGTCAATCTTTGGAAAGAGGTCTATCTGAGTATTGTAATCTGACTTCTGATGTAATATCATTCTGAAATATTAATAGAAAGTTGCTCTGCGGGAGAAGTTTTATCTGGTGCATTTAGTCAAAATACTCTTGTCCTTGATGTACCAGGCAGGGTTCTCTTCCTCCTATACCTGCAAAGAGTACTGCTGCTCCAATACTTCTGCCTTAGCTGCTCACAAGGTCCTCTGCTGCTTCACATATTAGCTGATCAATCTGCCTTCTTTCAATGACAATGCTCCTCCAATGTTATGGGCCTATATCAGAGTGCCCTCTAACAGTGATTTGTCATATCATAAGTATTGTTCACAAGGCCTTTCAGCCTTCTAACAGTCCCCTTTCTGCTTTAAGATGAATAGCTTGCTTACTAGACTTGCCAATACAAGGATATCTTCAGCATATGGTTTACAAGAAACCACCATTGTTTTACATCGCACTGTAAAATACAACAAGTCACACTCGAGCATGCAGATACATTCATCAACACTCAATCGCACTCCTGTAAGAGGGTATGCGCCGAAATATTCTCCATCAAATGACTGTACATGGGACTTCAACAGGCTGCTTGTTTCTTAAGATTGTCTCCAAAAGCCTTCAGACAATCCCAGCTCCAAATATGATGCCCAAACCACTGTCCAATGTCTTCACTTGTCCAAAACAATGTTCCAAGTGACAACAATGCTTCTACTAGATCTGCTAAAAGGGTGTCCAAGTGTGTCTCACCAAGCTACTGTCAATAAGGTCCTCAAGTAAGCTACTAGCCTTCTTTAAATCTGCTCCTCTAATCCTTCAAGAGGGCTCCAAAAGTTCTGAATGCTATTGCAAAAAAAATTCCTCAAAACTGTTGCATACATTGCTTCAAGGCATAGGGTAAGGTCCTGAGGCTGCAATATTGTTTTTGATCCGAGACTGTGCTATGAAAACAGATTCCAAAATCCTGTAGCTACCACAGGTCTAAACTGCTTGTTACAGGTGTCTGCAATCAAAGGGAGGTCCGAGCCTCCTCCTGCACTTTTCAGTGGTTTGGTTCTGTTCCAAGTGATCCAAGCCCAATGTCTGAGACAACTACAGGTCCGAGTTCTGTTGGAGATTATTGTGCTATTTGTTCTCCACGGATCTCTCACTTCCTAGAAGATGGTTGAACACGTCGAGCTGGTCAATGTAGGATCCAACCTATTTCGAATGCACAGAATCGGCAGAGATATGCGACGCGAGGCTTGTCATTGTTGGCCACACGAAGAAATCTCGGTGTTCACGGAAAGGGACGAAGGGACGACTTCACCGTCGATTTCTGATTCAGAGAGGTTCACCATTGTCTGAGTCCTCGTCATGTTTCCCGTTGTATGTGTTCTCGACAGACACCGAGTTGTAGTGTCGCTCGAACCCCTCCCCGCCATTGTCTTTTTCTTTACGACAACAGCAGCAAGAAAATACTAACGTTGCTACGGATAAATTATCAGTTCCAGCCCAAGGTAAGCCGCAGGCCTTTATTCTTCACAGAGCATTTCTTTATCTGGTGTGTGACGACATTTGACAAGAGCTACCTACCACTTTTCCAAATTAGATTTGCCAACGAGTCGCTTTTACACTCGATACTCCGTCAGGTTCTTGAGCGCTGATTGTTTTTGCAGTGTTTTGAAATATAGATCATTTATCAGTCGCACTGGAAAACACACTTTTACTCTCACGCGATTAACAAAAAATTTCGGGACCTTAAGGCCGACCTTTCCTTCAGTCGCAGGCACCAGGCGTCGCCAAAAGCAGAAAAGCAAATAACATTTGGAAAACAGAAGCAATCCTGGCACTGACGCACGTATCAATTTCCTCATACGCCGGCTTTCGGCCTCTCGAACGCCTCATGACGTCAACAGACGCCTAGATTCCCGCTCGATGCATATTTGACATGGATGGTAGGCCTGCTGCTGCTTCTTATCTCGACACAGGCTGACGATGGCGGCCATGATAACGTGAAAATCAAAATCTCCGTATCGCCGTGGCTCAAAGCGCTGGGTTAGACATCATTAACCCAATGTTTCAAATATCTTGTGCTTCAAACATATTAGAAAATGTGAAAACAAGGTTTCCTTGACCCACACCTTTAATCTCTAGGTGGCTACGTGCCCTGCCTTGCTCACGGGCTGCTATTTTGACTGCGTAGGAGCAGGGAATTACGAAATCAATAGAAATGAGCAGCGAATGGAACCACGACACCAGTATGTTGAATCGTAATAAATCATAAAGTCTGCTGCCGCAGAAGACACAGCTCGTATGAATATTTATGTGGATGGGTTCTCCGCAAATCTCTTATTTGCTAACAGGCCGCCCTGCTGCCTAATAAAATGAGCAGTGAGGAATGCGGCAGCCATCGGTCCTCCAAAAATGGTGCCCAAACAGAGCAGCGATTGGCCCTCAAGGGCAATTTGCAAGCTCGACCTTTATTACGACAGTCAATAAACCCAAACAGAGCTCGTTCTTCTTGCTAAGGTAGCAGCACAAGAGAAATTTTACTTTACCAAGTCCTCTAACACAAAATGGGCATTGTCTTCCCTTCGGCTCTGATACCATGTTAATTTCTGCATATGTTCTATGCCATTTCAGCTTAGGGCACAACACTGAAGAAGATAGAACATACTAATAGATCGATAGAAGACAAGCCAAAACAGAGATAAGAAATGGTGGCGTTACGGCGATCAGCAGGATGCTTCAACCAGCAAAGTCTTCAATAGGTCATTCAACCAAGCGTGTCACACATAACCCAGAGCAACCCAAACAAAGAACAGTCCATATATATCACAACTCCAACGCTATCCAGAGAGAGAGAATTCCTACACAACAATGTGTGTGTCAAATGAACTCTAAGTCTCTCTAATATATAGGAATCTTTGGGGGTGTGTGACACGTCCTTTAAAACATTTAAGTCTATATTTTATTCCAGGCCGACCTAGCACATAAGTGGAATAAATTCAAAGTACATGTTCTGCTCATCCGATCGAGATGATCTTTAGATCAATCTTACACCTCTCCGAAAGAGGAATCCAATAAAAATATTGGGATCGTCATCTGAGCAGCACAACCCGGAGTTTGGACCTAGTTGTCCAATTTTAACATGATATGACGTCTCATTTGATCACTAATGAAGAACAAGTCTTTCTCTCATCTCCATCATCATTCTTATCTCTTTTGGACAACTGCATGTGTGAGGAAGAAGGACCCCTTACTGTTATTATTGTACCCCTATAACCCCCATATTGTTATTATTGTGCCCTTAAATTATTATTGTTATGTCGGCTAGGATTACATTGTGGCCCCACTAGGATTACATTGTGGCCCCATGGACTCCTACATATAGAAAGGAAATTTTGTAATTTGAATCATCCAAGAATTGTTCATTTATGTAATGTATTGGAGGTTGCCCCCTCAAAGTGGCTTATTTCTAAGGCGTTGATATCTTTTTTCTTCTATTTTTGGAGTTGGTTTCACAACATTTGGTATCAGAGCTTTGGATTCTAAGGTTTCGCTGCTCCAAACAGATCATCGTGGCATTTTCGCTATAAAGTTTTTTTCTACGAAGGTTTAGAAGCTGAAATTTTTAGGGTACGGAGCCGAAATCCTGAGGAACATTGTCGCAAAATTTCAGAGTTTCGTTCGCAATATTTTCGGAGATATGATCTGTGGAACGTAGGGCTTTTTGCAAGCTCTTGAATTTCACTTAAAAAGGTCATCACGGAATTTTCGCTATAACTTTTTTTCTATGAAGGTTCAGAAGCTGAAATTTTTAGAGTGCGAAGCCGAGATCCTGAGGAACATCGTCACAAAATTTCAGAGCTTGGTTCGCAATATTTTCAGAGATATGATCTGTGAAAGTTAGGTCTTTTTCAGGCTCCCTAATTTCATCTCAAATAGGTGATCGTGGGAAAATCTTCATAACTCTCTCTCTGAGCATCAGATTGGAATTATGTAAAATGTGACTGGAAGTACACAGACTGTAGTTTCCTGTCTATATATTTCAGAGCCAAAGGAGCAAACAGGGACATGTGGCAAGTCGTACAAGTTCGCTCTACTGAACCAGTCCATAATTAGGTCATTATGGAACATTGGACATAACTTTGTCTTGAAGAATCCAAATCAAGTCAGACCTGTGGCATTTGAAAGAAGCTTCAGAGGACTACTATAGGGCCAAATTTCAGATATTGAGGATCTGCAATTATAGAGATAATTCAATTTCAATATAGAGCTCTGCAAAAGCAAGTAAAAGGTGTATTTTTTTTCCCGAATTGCACAAGTCTTGTTTGAAGAATCAAGTTGAATTGATTCCAAGGGCATATTGTAAAATAGATATCAGTATTGGTTTCTAAAATGGCCCCTAGAAAGAATTCAACACCCATTAAGCCTTTAGAAGGCTCTACTATGACTCTTGAAGACGAAGAATGGCAACATGACATATCAAAATTACAAGAGCAAATGCAACAAATTTCGCTCTCGCAAAGAGCAACAAAAAAAGACATGGAAGTTTTGAAGAAAGGTGTGGAAACTAAGATGGATGGTTTGAAGAAAGACGTGGAATCTAAGATAGATGGCATGGAAGCAGGCATGGAATCTAAGATGGATGACATGGAAGCTAAGATCGATGAAAAAATGGAAAACATGAAGAATGATCTAAAAGCAGACATGGAAGGTTTGACAAAGTTGATACACAAAATGTTTCCTAATGGTGAAAAGATAGTAGAGGAAACTCATGATGAGGACAAAATAAATGTTAATCGTGATTTCATAAACTCTAATGTTGGCGGGAAGAACCACCATATTCCAAAAATGGATATGAGGAAGTTTGATGGAAAGGATCCTGTAACATGGATACTACAGATGGAGCAATATTTTGATCTCCATAATGTAAAAAACACACAAAAGGTACGCATTGCAACTTTACATTTAGAACAAAATACATTTGTATGGTATCGATGGCTTTGCTCCCATAAAAAAATTGTCACTTGGTCAATTTTTATGAAGGAAATGATAGCACATTATGAGGATACAAAGAGCAACACCTTCTTTAGCCAATTGATAAATCTCAAACAAAATGGTTTAGTGGGGGAGCACATTGAGGACTTCCAAAAATTGAATATAAGGGTAACCGATATTCCAGAGGAACACATGATTGATTTCTTCATAGGTACTTTAAAGGATAACATCCAACATGAAGTTCATGTTTTGGAACCTGATTCATTGGAGAAGGCATTCAGGTTGGCAAGAAAAATTGAATGTAAAATTATGGCGACAAGGAAGCCTACCACTCACTTCTATAAAGATGGAAGTGTTGCTACTCCTAGATTTCCACAACCCACAAGGTTGACACCACAACAATTGGAAGAAAAAAGAGCAAAAGGGCTTTGCTATAGTTGTGATAGAAAATACACTAAAGGTCATAAGTGTGCTGAGAAGAAATTATTTTACATAGATTGTGAAGAGGAAGAAGAAATGAACAAGAAGAGGATATACACCAGGAACCAGCCCTAGAAGAGGAAGAAATGAGTCTGACCATGTCGTGTAATGCATTGGCAGGAATTACCACTCTTCAAACTCTCAAGATAGAAGGACATATCAAGAAGAAAAAGGTAATAGTGTTGATTGATTCAGGTAGTACCCATAATTTTATTCATTGTAAGGTAGCCAAGGAATTGAATTGTTTCTTATACCCAGCACCAGAATGTCAAGTGATGGTTGCAAATGGAGGAACTATAAATTGCTCTGGAAAATACCATAATATCAAGCTAACCATGGGGGAATATGTATTGAATAGTCCAATGCTTTCCATTCCTATGGGAGGTGTTGATGTTGTACTAGGAGTACAATGGTTACAATCTTTGGGGACGGTAGCTTTTAATTTTCAAGAAATTTTGTTAAAATTATTTTCAAAAGGAAAGGAAGTCGAATTACGGGGTATTGCAGGGAAGCCAGGAAAGATAATAAGCTCTAATGTCATGACAAAGTTTCTAAAGAAAGAACAACGAGGCATAATTGCACAATTATGCTCACTAGAAGTTCCAACATCAAAATCATCTATTTCTGCAGATCTCCAAAAAGCCTTGGACAATCATTCCAAGGTGTTTGAAACTCCCAAAGGACTCCCACCTATTCGTGATCATGATCATGCTATTCATTTGATTCCAGGAAGTGTTCCTCCAAACTTCAGGCCTTATAGATATCCTTACGTCCAAAAGAGCGAAATTGAACGTATGATTGCAGAAATGTTAGAGGCAGGTATAATTCAACCTTGTCAAAGTTCTTTCTCTGCTCCTGTAGTATTGGTACACAAGAAGGATGGATCATGGCGAATGTGTCCAGATTATAGGGAGCTCAATAAGCTCACCATTAAAGACAAATTTCCCATTCCTGTGATTGATGAATTATTGGAAGAATTACATGGAGCAATTTATTTTACCAAGTTGGATCTTCGTTCAGGATATCATCAAATTAGAATGAAGACTGAAGATATTCCAAAAATAGCATTTCGAACTCATGAGGGTCATTATGAATTTTTTGGTCATGCCTTTTGGCCTTACCAATGCACCTTCTACATTTCAAGGGTTGATGAATTCCATTTTCAAACCCTTCCTTAGAAAATTTGTGCTAGTATTTTTTGATGATATACTAATCTACAACAGGTCTTGGAAGGATCATGTTCAACATGTTAACAGGGTGCTCAAACTATTGCAGGAGAAACAATTATATGCAAAAACATCCAAATGTTTCTTTGGAGTACAAGAGGTGGAATATCTAGCTCATATTGTATCTCACGAGGGTGTTAAGGTAGACCCTAACAAAATTAAAGCCATTAAGGAATGAAAGTCCCCACAACCATAAAGCAGTTGCGAGGATTTCTCGGGTTAACAGGGTATTATCTCAAGTTTGTTAAGAATTATGGAAGAATAGCAGCACCTCTAACAACTTTATTGAAGAAAGATGCATTTTCATAGACTCTTGAAGCAATTAAGGCCTTTGAATATCTTAAAGAGGCAATGTGCCTAGCACCGGTCTTAGCTATGCCAGACTTCACAAAAACCTTTATTGTGGAATGTGATGCCTCAGGAAATGGAATTGGTGTTGTTTTAATGCAAGAAGGAAGACCCATTGCTTTTGAAAGTCATCCAATCAAAGGAAAGTATTTACAGAAACCTATTTATGAGAAGGAAATGTTAGCAATACTGCATGCACTAAAGAAATGGAGAACTTACCTAATGGGAAGACACTTCAAGGTAAAAACTAATCATGATAGTCTTAAACACTTTTTGGAACAAAGAATATCTTCAGAAGAGCAGCAAAAATGGGTCACAAAGATGTTGGGTTATGACTTTTAAATAATCTACAAAAAAGGAAAGCTTAATGTTGTTGCAGATGCACTCTCAAGAAAGAATGAAGAGGTGGAAGCATTGCTTTGTGCCATTTCTATTATCCAACCAGATTGTATAACCGAAGCAAGAGATGAATGGAAGAAGGACAAAGATGTATGGAAACTCATTCAAAAGTTGCAGCAAGATCCTAGTACATCTGATACATTTAGTTGGAAAAATGATTCCTTATAGTACAAAGATCGCTTATATCTTTGTAAGAATTCCCAACTAAAACAAAAGATTCTTCTGGAATTACACACTTCTCCTTTAGGAGGACACTCAGGATTTTTAAAAACTTACCACAGGTGAAGAAAGAATTTTTTTGGGATGGCCTTAAATCTGATATTCAAAAGTTTGTGGCGGAATGTTTGGTTTGCCAGCAGAATAAAGTGGAGACAATTAAGACCCCGTGACTTCTACAACCTTTATCCATTCCAAGTCAACGTTGGGAGGAGATTTCAATGGATTTTATCACAGGTTTACCTAAGTCCGAAGGAAAGAATGTTATCATGGTGGTAGTTGATAGACTTACCAAGTATGCACACTTTTGTGCATTATCTCATCCATTTAAAGCAAGTACAGTTGCTACTACATTTATGGACATAATTCAAAAGCTACATGGAAACTCAAGGGTTATTGTGAGCGACAGAGATCCCATTTTTACTGGAAATTTTTGGACGGAGTTATTTTCTTGTTTGGGTACTCAATTAGCTCATAGCTCATCTTATCATCCTCAATCCGATGGTCAAACCGAGATAGTAAATAAATGTTTGGAAGGATATCTTCGTTGTTTTGTATCTGATAAACAAACACAATGGGTCAAGTGGTTACCTCTCGCTGAATGGTGGTATAACACTTCATTCCATACTGCAGCAAAAATGACCCCATTTATGGCACTTTATGGATATCATCCACCATCCATCACATCATCTTTAAGAGAAAATTCAAAGGTTCAAGCAGTGGAAGATCACATCGAGCATCAACAAGAAGTTCTCCAACTCTTAAAGGATAACTTGAATTTGGAACAAAATCGAATGAAACAACAGGCAGATCAACATCGCAGCGAGAGAAGTTTTGATGTAGGAGACTGGGTATTTTTACGGCTACAACCATACAAACAAATGTCCCTCAAGCAAGCTAAGAAGGATAATAAATTATCGCCAAAGTACTATGGTCCTTACAAAGTGTTGCAAAAGATTGGTACCATGGCATACAAATTGGAGCTTCCTACTTCTTCACGAGTGAATCAAGTTTTCCATGTTTCATGCTTAAAAAAGGTTATAGGTGAAAATCTTCCAGTTCAAACAATATTGCCAGAACTTGATGAGGAAGGAAAAATCATATTGGGACCTGAAGCGGGCACAGAAACAAGAACTCGAGAGCTACGGAATCGATCAATTTCAGAGTATCTCATCAAGTGGAAGAACTTACCCACTGAAGATTCTACATGGGAGGATGAGAATTTTATACAGAAGCACCCAGAGCTACTCCAGCGTTGAGGACAACACTTTTTTTAAGGAGAGGGGCATGTTAGGTCCCTATATTACTAATATAGTCCTTTATTGTTATTAGTGTGACCCCCTTATTGTTATTATTGCACCCCTGTAACCCTCATATTGTTATTATTGTGTCCTTAAATTATTATTGTTAGGTCGGCTAGGATTACATTGTGGCCCCACTAGGATTACATTGTGGCCCCATGGACTCCTATATATAGAAAGGAGGTTTTGTAATTTGAATCATCCAAGAATTGTTCATTTATGTAATGCATTGGAGGTTGCCCCCTCGAAGTGGCTTATTTCTAAGGCGTTGATATCTCTTTTCTTCTATTTTTGGAGCTGGTTTCACAACACAGGATGTCCTTTCTGCTAGATGAACATGGCCTGAAAGCCTATGTAGATAATGTGGTGCCAATACCCCAGGATACATATCACCTAAAGGAATACAGGAAAGAGATGGCGAAGGCAAAGGGATTGATCTTGGATGGAGTCCACGACCATATAGTCTCGCATGTATCTGGTAAGAATATTGCTAAGGAAATGTGGGACGCTCTCGACCATTTATATCAAAGTTCTTACGAGCAACAGAAGATGTTCTTGCAAGAGAAGCTGAGAAGCATCGAGATGCAGAAGGGTGAAGGCATAGATCTCTTCCCCACCAAGATTCAGGAGGTTCGTGATCAACTTGCAGCCATTGGGGAGGCACCTCAATCGACAAAGCTTGTACGATTAGCACTGAACAGTGTCTCAGAGGAATGGCAACTCTGTTAGGTCCCCATATTACTAGTGTAGTCCCTTATTGTTAGTAGTGTGGCCCCCTTATTGTTATTGTTATACCCCTGTAACCCCCATATTGTTATTATTGTGCCCTTACATTATTATTGTTAGGTCGACTAGGATTATATTGTGACCCCATGGACCCCTACATATAGAAGGAGGTTCTGTCATTTGTATCATCTAAGATTTTTTCATTTATGTAATGTATTGGAGGTTTCCACCTCGAAGTGGCTGATTTCTAAGGCGTTGATCTCTCTTTTCTTCTATTTTTGGAGCTGGTTTCATAACAATTGGTATCAGAGCTTTGGATTCTAGGGTTTCGCTGCTCCAAACAGGTCATCATGGCATTTTCGTTATAACCTTTTTTCTACGAAGGTTCAGAAGCTGAAATTTTTATAAAGTGAAGCAGAAATCTAGAGGAACGTTATGTAAAAATTTCAAATCTTGGTTCGCAATATTTTCAGAGATATGATCTGTGGAATTTAGGGCTTTTTCAGGCTCCCGAATTTTACCTAAAACAGGTCATCGTGGCATTTGCACTATAAATTTCTTTCTATGAAGGTTCAGAAGTTGAAATTTTTACAGAGCGAAGCCGAAATCCTGTGGAATCTCCTATAAAAATTTCAGATCTTGGTTCGCAATATTTGCGGAGATATGATCTATGGAAGTTAGGGTTTGTTCAGGCTTCCAAATTTCATCTCAAAGAGGTGACCTTGGGAAAATCGTCATAACTCTCTCTCTGAGCATCGGATTGGGATTCTGTAAGAAGTGGCCGCAGGTACACAGACTGTAGTTTCCTATCTATCAATTCAGAGCCGAAGGAGGAAACAAGGAGACCTGGCACGGCGTACAAATGTGCTCTATTGAACCAATCCATAATTAGGTCACTGTGGGAGATTTGGCATAACTTTGTCTTGAAGTATCCAAATCAAGTCATACCTGTGACATTCAAAAGAAGATTCAGAGGGCTACTACAGGACCAAATTTCAGATATTGAAGATCCGCAATTACAGAGATAATTCAGTTTCAATATCGAGCTCCTCAAAAGCAAGAAAAAAGGTGTGTATTTTTTTCAAATTGCATAAGTCTTGTTTGAAAAATCAGTTTTAAGTGATTCCAAGGGCCTATTGAGCATAGATATTAGTATTGGGTTCTAAAATGCCCCCTACAAAGAATTCAACACCCATTAAGCCTTCAGAATACTCTACTATGACTCATGAAGATGAAGAATTGCAACATGATCTATCAAAATTACAAGAGCAAGTGCACCAAATTTCGCTCTCGTAAAGAGCAACAAAAAATAAAATGGAATTATCGAAGAAAGGCGTGGAAGTGAAGATGGATGGTTTGAAGAAAGGTGTGGAAGCTAAGATGGATGACATGGAAGAAAAAAAATGAAAGACAAGATGGAAAACATGAAGAATGATCTAAAAGCAGACATGGAAGGTTTGACAAAGTTGATACAAGAAATGTTTCCTAATGGCGAAAAGATAGTAGAGGAAACTCATGATGGGAACAAAATCAATGTTAATCGTGATCTCATAAACTCTAATGTTGGATGGAAGAACCACCATATTCCAAAGATGGATATGAGAAAGTTTGATGACAAGGATCCTGTAACATGGAAACTACAAATGGAGCAATATTTTGATTTCAATAATGTGCAAAACACACAAAAGGTACGCATTGCAACTTTACATTTAGAACAAAATACATTTGTATGGTATCGATGGCTTTGCTCCCGTAAAAAAATTGTCACTTGGTCAATTTTTACTGAGGAAATGATAGCACATTATGAGGATACAAAGAGCAACACCTTCTTTAGCCAATTGATAAATCTCAAACAAAAGGGTTCAGTGGCGGAGCACATTGAGGACTTCCAAAAATTGAATATAAGGGTAACTGATATTCCATAGGAACATAGGATTGATGTCTTCATAGGGACTTTAAAAGATAACATCCAACTTGAAGTTCGCGTTTGGGAACCTGATTCACTAGAGAAGGCATTCAGGTTGGCAAGAAAAATTGAATGTAAAATTATGGCGACAAGGAAGCCTACCACTCACATCTACAAAGATGGAAGTGTTGCTACTCCTAGACTTCCACAACCTACAAGGTTGACACCACAACAATTGGAAGAAAAAAGAGCAAAAGGGCTTTGCTACAGTTGTGATAGAAAATACACTAAAGGTCATAAGTGTGCTGAGAAGAAATTATTTTACATAGATTGTGAAGAGGAGGAAGAAAATGAACAAAAAACTTCAAAAGAAGAGTATATACACCAGGAACCAACCCTAGAAGAAGAATAAATGAGTCTGACCATATCGTGTAATGCATTGGCAGGAATTACCACTCCTCAAACTCTCAAGATAGAAGGACATATCAAGAAGAAAAAGGTAATAGTGTTGATTGATTCAGGTAGCACCCATAATTTTATTCATTGTAAAGTAGCCAAGGAATTGAATTGTTTCCTATACCCAGCACCAGAATGTCAAGTGATGGTTGCAAATGGAGGAACTATAAATTGCTCTGGAAAATGCCATAATATCAAGTTAACCATGGGGGAATATGTATTGAATAGTCCAATGCTTTCCATTCCAATGGGAGGTGTTGATGTTGTACTAGGAGTACAATCGTTACAATCTTTGGGGACAGTAGCTTTTAATTTTCAAGAATTTTTCTTGAAATTTTTTTTCTTAAGGAAAGGAAATCGAATTACGGGGTATCGCAGGGAAGCCGAGAAAGATAATAAGCTCTAATGTCATGACAAAGCTTCTGAAGAAAGAACAACGAGGCGTAATTGCACAATTATGCTCACTAGAAGTTCCAACATCAAAATCATCTATTTCTCTAGATCTCCAAAAAGTCTTGGGCAATCATTCCAAGGTGTTTGAAACTCCTAAAGGATTCCCACCTATTCGTGATCATGATCATGCTATTCATTTGATTCCAGGAAGTGTTCCTCCAAACATCAGGCCTTATAAATATCCTTATGTCCAAAAGAGTGAAATTGAACATATGATTGCAGAAATGTTAGAGGCTGGTATAATTCAACCTAGTCAAAGTTCTTTCTCTGCTCCAGTAGTATTGGTGCACAAGAAGGATGGATCATGGCGCATGTGTCCGGATTATAGGAAGCTCAATAAGCTCACTATTAAAGATAAATTATTGGATGAATTACATGGCGCAATTAATTTTACCAAGTTGGATGTTCATTCAGGGTATCATCAAATTATAATGAAGACTGAAGATATTCCGAAAACAGCATTACGAACTCATGAGGGTCACTATGAATTTTTGGTCATGCCTTTTGGCCTTACCAATGCACCTTCTACATTTCAAGGGTTGATGAATTCAATTTTCAAACCCTTCCTTAGAAAATTTGTGCTCGTATTTTTTGATGATACTAACATCTGCACACAGATTTAAGGATTTAGAACCCAACATGTTGACAGGAAACAAATTATTGGATAGGTGCCATCAGAAAAAAATGCTGATCTGAAATGTTTCTGGAGCAGAGGTGAATATCCGTTATACTGAGATTCCCAAGAAAATAAGGGACTCCACAAAATAAACTATTATATTTATGTCTCTCACAACCATAAAGCGCTCAGCAAGGATTTCTAAGTTAATAGGGTATTATCGCAAGTTTGTTAAGAATTATGGGAGAATAGCAACACCTCTAACAACATTATTGAAGAAAGATGCATTTTCATGGACTCCTAAAGCAACTAAGGCCTTTGAACATCTTAAAGAGGCAATGTGCCTAGCACCGGTCTTAGCGACGCCAAAGTTCACAAAAACCTTTATTGTGGAATGTGATGCCTCGGGAAATGGAACTGGTGTTATTTTAATGCAAGAAGGAAGACCCATTGCTTTTGAAAGTTGTCCAATCAAAGGAAAGTATTTACAGAAAGCTATTTATCAGAAGGAAATGTTGGCAATACTACATGCACTAAAGAAATGGCGACCTTACCTAACGGGGAGGCACTTCAAGGTAAAAACTGATCATGATAGTCTTAAAACACTTTTTGGAACAAAGACTATCTTCAGAAGAGCAGCAAAAATAGGTCACAAAGATGTTGGGTTATGACTTTGAAATCATCTACAAAAAAGAGAAGCTAAATGTTGTTGCAGATGCACTCTCAAGAAAGGATGAAGAGGTGGAAGCATTGCTTTGTGCCATTTCTATTATCTAACCAGATTGGATAACCGAAGCAAGGGATGAATCGAAGAAGGATGAAGAAGTGTGGACACTCATTCAAAAGTTGAAGCAAGATCCTAGTACATCTGATACATTTAGTTGGAAAAATGATTCCTTATGGTACAAAGATCGCTTATATATTTGTAAGAATTCCCAACTAAAACAAAAGATTCTTTTGGAATTGCACACTTCTCCTTTAGGAGAACACTCGAGATTTTTAAAAACTTACCACAAGGTGAAGAAAGAATTTTTTTGGAATGGCCTTAAATCTAATGTCCAAAAGTTTGTGGCAAAATGTTTGGTTTGCCAGCAAAATAAAGTTGAGACAATTAAGACCCCGGGTCTTCTATAGTCTTTATCCATTCCAAGTCAACGTTGGGAGGAGATTTCAATGGATTTTATCACAGGTTTACCTAAGTCCGAAGGAAAGAGTGTCATCATGGTGGTAGTTGATTGCAGAATCCGGATTATCCACAGTATCATAAAACAATGGTCGATGTTTCGAATCCCAACGGGGATCCATCTTCAGGACGAAAGACGAATGAAGAATGAAAGAAGGTCGCAAAAGGTCCAGGTATAAATAATGAAGGGTTGGATGATGAGAAGAGCCGACAACAGATTTTTTAATTCATTTTAAAAATAAATTTTACTTTATTCTTTTTTTTTAATTAAAGTTTTATTAATTTTAATTTAAATAATAACTATTTAAAATTTTTATTTAAGTTCTATAAATTAATTTTAATTTAAATAATAAATGTTTAAAAAATTAATTTAAATAAAAAATATTTATAAAATTTTAAAATTTTAATAAATTTTTTAATAAAAAAATTTTATAATTATTTTTACTATTTTAATTTTTTAATTTTCATTCCTTATAAACCCTCACGTGTAATAAATTAGTTTTAATAAATTAATTTTAATTATAATAACCCTAAAAAAAATTATTTTATTGTTTAATTATTTTTTAAAAGTTTTAAATTTTTAATCTTAATATTAATTTCATAAATTTGTTAAGAAATTTTATTTTAATGTCTAAATTTCTATCTCTATCTAAAATAGTATAATAAAATAACTATTTGAATATATGTTAATGAATAAACGTTAATAATTAATAAATATTAATACTACTAATGACTGTTTTATTAAATATATTTTATTAATTTAAATTAAATCCTAATAAATTTAAATTTAAAAAAAAAATTCCTTTAATTTAATTTGATTTAAGTTTTTATCATAACTTACTTACATTCACTGATAATAATTATTAATTAATTAATTTTTATTAATAAAATAAAAATTAATTAATAAAGATAATTATTACGAGTGTGTGAAATAATAAGTGATTTGTAATGACATGATCCTGAACTGATTACTAATCAGGAGAAGAAGCAAACCTACGAAATTATACCTGGGATGAGGACAAACCTAAGGAGCAAATTTGTCTAATTAGAGGTCGCCAACTGTCACTAATCTCGTATCCTCCGTCCCTGTTGATGTTATGTAGGTGTTTCATGGTGGTAGTTGATAGACTTACAAAGTATGCACACTTTTGTGCATTATCTCATCCATTTAAAGCAAGTACAGTTGCTACTGCATTTATGGAAACAATTCAAAAGCTACATGGAAACCCAAAGATTATGGTAAGCGATAGAGATCCCATTTCTACTGGAAATTTTTGGATGGAATTATTTTCTTGTTTGAGTACTCAACTAGCTCATAGCTAATCTTATCATCCTCAATCTGATGGTCAAACTGAGATAGTGAACAAATGTTTGGAAGGATATCTTCGTTGTTTTGTATCTGATAAACAAACACAATGGGTCAAGTGGTTACCTCTGGTTGAAAGGTGGTATAACACTTCCTTCCATACTACAACAAAAATGACCCCATTTATGGCACTTTATGGATATCATCCACTGTCCATCACATCATCTTTAAGAGAAAATTCTAAGGTGCAAGCAGTGAAAGATCACATCGAGCATCAACAGCAAGTTCTCCAACTCTTAAAGGATAACCTCAATTTGGCACAAAATTGAATGAAACAACAGGCAAATCAACATCATAGCGAGAGAAGTTTTGACGTGGGAGACTGGGTATTTTTACAGTTACAACCATACAAACAAATGTCCCTCAAGCAAGCTAAGAAGGATAATAAATTATTGTCAAAATACTATGGTCCTTACAAGGTGTTGCAAAAGATTGGTACTATGGCATACAAATTGGAGCTTCCTGCTTCTTTGCGAGTGCATATAATTTTCTATGTTTTATGCTTAAAGAAGGTTATAGGTGACAAACTTTCAGTTCAAACAATATTGCCAGAACTTGATGAGGAAGGAAAAATCGTATTGGAACCTGAAACAATTACGGAAATAAGAACTCGACAACTACGAAATCGATCAATTTCAGAGTATCTCATCAAGTGGAAGAACTTACCCACTAAAGATTCTACATGGGAGGATGAGAATTTTATACAGAAGCATCCAGAGCTACTCAAACGTTGAGGACAACACTTTTTTGAAGGAGAGGGGCATGTTAGGTCCCCATATTACTAATGTAGTCCCTTATTGTTATCAGTGTGGCCCCCTTATTGTTATTGTTGTACCCCTATAACCCCCATATTGTTATTATTGTGCCCTTACATTATTATTGTTAGGTTGGCTAGGATTATATTGTGACCCCATGGACCCCTACATATAGAAGGAGGTTTTGTCATTTGCAATGTGGAAAAAGTCGAAGTCGGGATTAAATCGGCAAGGGTTCAAAAGTTGAAAAACTCGATAAAGTCAGGAGTTTTTTTAAAAAGTCGACAAAACTAAAAAAATACAAAAATATTCATTTTTAGAAAAAAATCCTGATTTTTTCAAAAAAAAATTAAAAAATTATTAAAGAAACTACCTCACTCACGATTTTTTTGAAAAAGTCAGCAAAAAGTCGGGACTTTGAGGATAAAATCGCGACTTTTTCAAGGATGAAAAATTCGGCAAAAAGTCGGCCGATAAAGTCAGCTCCGGGAAAAATTCGGGATTTTTTCAAAAAGTCGAGACTTTTTGCCAATTTTTTCCACATTGGTCATTTGTATTATCCAAGAATTGTTCATTTATGTAATGTATTGGAGGTTTCCCCCTCGAAGTGGCTTATTTCTAAGGCGTTGATCTCTCTTTTCTTCTATTTTTGGAGTTGGTTTCATAACAAAGTCTTTCTCCAAAATATCTTGGGTTGAGACAACTTGCCTAGATGGGGCAGGATGTTGGCATACCTACAGCAGGAGGAGTTGAGGCGAGCTCTATTAAAGAGCACCAACAACAGAAGCAGCAACAAGGGCGTGAAGGGTGAGAAGGAAGAGGAGAATGTGGCCTTAGCATCAAAGGGTCCCAGTTAGGGATAGGAGAAGAAGAAAAAAAGAACCTATCTAAGGTCAAGTGCTTTAAGTGTGGCGAGTTTGGCCACTACAATAACCAATGTCCTCTGAGGAAGAAGTACAAGCAGGAGAAGCAGGACCAGGCAGCAGCATCGGCAGAGATAGACAAGTTGTTCTCCAACTTAGAGGAAGACTTTTCCATGTTTGCAGTTATATCTCCAAGAGAGAGGTGGGGTGATATGGAGTTATTGTCCGAGAGTTGCAGAGTTCGAGCAGGGTCCATTGAGGTGTCCTCCTCATGGATCATTACCTTGCTACGGGGAACCACAATATTCAGTTGCAAGATGGATCAGTGTCAATTGATGCAATCGGATTCCAGAGAGACAGTTGCAGACTATAGGCAGTCAGGTGCTGAGGAGCGCAGTGTAGTGTTGACAACAAAGCAGGAGGCTCAGTAGCAAAGTCAGCAGCAGCGCAGATTCTCCAGTGGATAGTGCAGAGGCTAGTAGCAGTCAGGACTTAGGAGACAGATGCAGCAGACACAATTGATTCAGTATTTAGGATGCTTCTCAGTTGCAGTAGTTGCAGTTGCAGCAGCAATAGATGAGAGGGAGTTGAAGTGCAAATGCAAAGTTGGCAGCAGTGTCAGCAGCAGCACAAATGCAGCATCAGAGTTGAGCAGTGGTTGGTGGGTAGTGGTAGGTAGTCACAGTGCCCAGACATCAGCAGTGTGACAGAGGGTGATACAGAGACGGGGTGTTGTAGCAACAATGAAACACTAGAACACCTTCCTCGCTAAGAGGGAGTGTTAGTTTTTGTAGCATCGGAGGTGTTCTAGTCTCAAAACTTTGTGGAGAGGCTAAAACACAGGTGTTCTCCATAACCCAGAAATCATTTTTGGAAATTCCACCTAGAAGTGTCTTTAGCCTATTTTAAAATATTTCCTAAGTCTAAACCTAGGAAAAGGAGCTAATTAGTCAGTATTAATTGAGAAAGGTGTGAATCATCTAAATACTCACACGGATCAATCCAGATATGATCTCAATCATCGATTATGTTTTAATCTTGGTCGTTGGAGTCCCGACTAGAGATTATAAGAGTTCGATGGGTAGATGGAAAACACACATTTGAGATCGATTTCCTTGGGCAGTTCGATTTTCTAGAGAGCAGCAGTAGTTGCCAAAAGAGCTCGAACCAGAGAAGGGAACCAAAGACAGAGAGGGGCAGGGACAGTGAGTCGGGAGGAAATCTTCCAGATCCAGACAGTCAACTACAAGAGGGTCGAGTTTCCTCAGTGAGTCTGTGCAGTGCTAGCGCAGAAGCTTCAGAGACAAAGTTCAATTTGGCCAGACAGAGGGTCAATTCAGTTGTTGGAGGTCGGGAGAATTTCCAGAAGAGACCAGTGAGTCATTCTCAGGGGTTGGAATGGGCAGAAGACTTGATCAGTTGCAGTTCTAGGCAAAGCGTCCAAGTGTCTGCGCAAATTTGACGCAGAGGCTGACGAAGGGGTTTCGTGAAGCCCATTCACAACCAGTTTCGGAGTTGGATCAGTGTCGAGTGAGACAAAATTTGTCTCACTAATTTTTGTGGCCAGTTTTCTTGTAGTGGATTGCTAGTTTGAGCATCCCGTTGTATTTAGAATTTCTCACTACTGCTTAATAATAAAATCCCTCAATTGCTACACCGATTTCCCCAAGTTCGGTTTTTCGAGGGACTTTAGTCCAACAATAAGTGTCAAATTTATGTGTGTGTGTGTGTGTGTGCCAGTATTTTCTCAGTTTCCAGTTTATATTATGCAGTAGTTTTTATTTGTGAAGATTCTAGTGTGATTTATTTGATATTTGTTGTAGCAAATAAATTGTTAGTTAATTTACAGTTAGGAGAATAATTCCAGTTGTTGCAATAGGATTTCTGGTGGTAAAATTTTCACAGCCACCAATTTCAAATCTTGGAAGACTAAGATACTCCTTGTCATGGAAGAAAATAACTTTCGGGATCATGTGAAGAAAGTCGTTCTAGAGTCGGCAGGAGATGAGGAGAAAGCCAAGCATAAGAAAAATGAAGCCAACGCTAAGAGAATCTTGATGGATTCTATAAAGGACCATTTTATTCCACATGTTGTTGAGTTGAAGATTGCCAAAGAAGTGTATGATGCTTTGGTGGGATTGTTCCAGAGTGACAATACTAGCAGGAAACTAACCTTGAGGCATCAACTCTATATTGTCACGATGTCTAGATCAGATTTTGTTATCTTTTATCTTATGAGAGTCTCTCAAATAATAGATGAACTTAGTGCCATTGGAGATACCACTGACAGAGTTTGTTACAGTAATTCTCAATGGATTTCCTTATTCATGGGAGCCATATGTTCAAGGAATTTGTGCACGAGATAAGTTGCCTAAGTTTCATAAGCTATGGGTTGATTGAGTCCAAGAAGAAGCCAAAGTGTTGTCCAAGAATAGTTTAGGATGAAGAAACTCAAGCTGTTGCAAATCATGAAAGGAAAGGAAAAGGAAAGAGAAATTTTGGAAAGTCTGATAAGAAGAATACAGATAGCAGACCAACTCTAGTTCCAGATCAAAAGAAGAAGGATATGTCAAACATCAGGCACTTCAATTGTCATGACTTTGGACCTATGCCTCTCAGTGTCCTAAGAAGAAAAGAAAGGAAAAGCAACATGCATCAACAACCAATGTTGATGATGGTGATGAACTTCAATCACAAAAGAAGACAAAGGAATCTAAACTTGAAGAGATTACAAATGGACTTCAAAAAGATTACTTATTTTGACATTCATTGATGATTTTTTTTCAGGAAGGTCAGGGATGAGATCTTCAACAAGATCCAAGAGTTCAGGGCTCAGGTAGAAAACTTGACAGGGAAGAAGATCATGGTTTTGAGGTTAGATAATGGAGGAGAGTATGCTTCCAAGGACTTCAGTGATTTTCTGCAAGGAGGCAAGGATTAAGAGGGAGTTGACAGTTCCCTACAACCCTTAGCAATTTCTTCATTGATCAAGAGATAAGTGCTTCCAATCATAAGAGATAAGTGCTTCCAATCATATTTTTCTCCCTTGATTTTTTTGGTCAACCTCTTGTTCTTTTATTTTGTATGCTTTAGATGCCATTAAATGATTGCTTAGTTATGATTTTTCCTTTTTCATGGCCTCCTGAATGGGGTTTGTAGAGAGGAAGAACAGGTCCATTGCAGAGGTTGCCAAGGCGATGATTCATGCAACAAATGGCAACATCAAGAAGTACAAAGCAAGGTTTGTGGCAAGAGGGTTCTCCCAGAAAGAGGGAGTGGACTATGAAGAGACTTTGCTCCAGTTGCTAGATGGTCATGTTCTTGTATGGCCTAAGTGCTCGAGCATAAACTCAGCAGGAGTGATTGGTATTCGAAAGGGAGGATTGTACAAATTGTTAAGACGCCCAAGACCGTGCCAGATGACCAGAAGAGCTTCCAGTTCGGAGGGAACAGACAGTCAAGTAGAGTGGAAGGAGCGACCTTCCAAGAAGGTGCCATGGGTTGAGATTGTCAGACCAGATGCTCATAGATGGGAGGTCTCTAGGAACAGTATACCTTTTATGAAGGGATCATGCAAGACAACGGGGTATGTTTCAGTAACAAAGGGACCAGCAATGGGAAGAGGATTTGCTTCCATGACAAAGGAAGTATAAAGGATTTCCATAGGAGGATCTGCTTCAGTGTCAAAGGGAGCACCCAGTCAGGGTGACCATAAAGCAGCTATGTTGATGGATCCAGTGAAGGAAGATGGCCAATTCATGGTTGAGCTGAGGCATGCGGCGAAACATGTATTGAGGTACTTGCTTGGTACAGTTGGATATGGTTTGAGATATGTCTCAGGTGGTTGACACTTGGAAGGTTGGTTGATCTGATGTTGAGAAAGACTTTGTTGGTTGATGCATCCTGTTGACTGTCGTAACACACACTATCCTATATCTTTGTTGGACAAGAAGAATTGTAAAATCTGATTTATATTATTGGCTTGTCTTATGTTGATCTATTATTGTGTTCTATCAACATTTTACTTTCATGTTTATGTGATTGCTAAATTGAATCGAGCCTAAGAAAGATTGAAGTAAATTTGCATTAAGCATATAACATACCATGGTTATCTAAAATTAACAATATAGAATACTTACTTGTCAAGTGAAGATGCTTCTTTTGATGATGATTGCCTTCTTGATGATTTTTTTTCTTCAAAAGACAATGTTTCTTCTTCAAGATGGGGAGAGATGAAATTCTTCAAGGATGTTTGAGATGTGATCTTTCCTCCAATGTGAAGGAGATCACTTTGATTTCTTTGGTGATGATGATATGTTCTTTCTTGCTTCCTTTGGATGATGATTGTAGAATGTGTAAGCTTCCCAAAAATGCTTCAAGTGTAAAGTCCTTCTTTGTGTAGGGTTTTTGAGGTTTTCTTCTTCTTCCAAGAGTTGTGATGATGTGATCCTTGTGATGGATAGTCATCCTTGATGCTTCTTAGTTCTCCTTGATGATCTCCTTGTGCTCGGCCCTTATGAATCCTTCTTCAATTGGATGATCTTCAAGTTGCCTTTCCTTGTTGTTGTCACCATTCCATGTTGAGAAATCAAGGGCAACTAGATTAGGGTGATTTCTCTTATTTTTTATAACTGCTTGTGATGTTCTTTTACTTAACTTGATGTAATTGTAATTAGCTTCTTCTTTCACATGATTATTATTGTGTTCTTATCATCAAACAGCTACCAAACTATGAAGATCAATGAGACAGGAGGACACAAAATGTAGGTTGCTAGCTAGGGCCAAAACCTTTCCTCTTGAGAGGAAAACCCACAAGAATTCTTCTCTTCTTATTGAATCTTCAAATGATGAATTCCAAGACCTAAGAATCTTGTCAAAGACCCCTCCAAGACCAAGTCAACTTCTCCTTTTGATTAGCTTGTGCTTCACAAAGTCCACACAAGTCAATATTGCTTCACAACAATTGCAACTTCTCCTTTGACCACAATTTTGGACCTGCAATTCTTGATTGTAATTCTCGTGGTAGGAATATGGTGGAATAGGTCTCTTTTCTCCTTCGCTTGATGATCTTCCCTTTTCCTTAATGATTCGGCCTTCAATCTTCACGTTTCTTGACACTATATTTGGCTCCTTGATGTGACTGCAATTCGGTCTTGCTGCAACTCAATGATGCCCTAATTCCTTTCGCATGTGTGGGAGATTTCGCCCTAAAACAATCCTCCAAAGTTTCGATTTGGCTTCCTTCTTGTTTTCCTCATCTTCATTGGTTATACTTGTGTTTCTTGAGTTATGTCGAACTTGATTGGATGCTACTTGATGAGGTCGAGTTCTTCTTCATATATAGGCTTCTTATGGAGGTCAAATAGCCCTTTATGAGGCCAACTTGTCTCTGCTTAGGCCAACTTGTTGACTGCAGGTCAACTTGTCTTGGAGGGAGTCTTATGACACATTCTGACTTACAATAATTCTCTTGACATGATACAACATGCCCAATGGGGTCGTTTACATATTACAATGATTCTTTGACTTCTTAACTCTGTGATAAACCCTAGAAGCACTCAATGGGTGCTTGACCTACAAATAAATTGACCTTGAGCATGAGACCTGTGCTACAAAAATAATAATACTATTTTTTCTTTCTTTTTACAGAGTACATTTCATATATATGAAGACTGAACCTAGTTACATACTTCAACAATGATTGTGTGATGCAACATTGCTAGGGTTTGTAAAACCGGAGGAAGATAAGAGTTTCGAGAGCTTGTATGGTGCAAGCTTGGTGTTTGTGCCAAGGAGGACTTGTCGATGTTGGTGATAGCATGTTGAAAATCTTTGGTGGAGTGACTAACTTTGGTTGGAGTGATTCTTAGCGAGGAGGAATTGGTGGCTAGGGTTTTCTTATGGTTTCCCTATGTAGGATTTGGAGGGCTTGATTGGTACTAGTGTTGTGACAAAACTGCAGTATATACTTGTACTTTATCTTTTAAGTATATATGAAGTTTCTAGCTGTCCAAATATTGTGTACTCGCAGATTTTATCTTCAGCCTATGTTATCTTCTTGATTGAGTAGATTTAAGCCCTTGCCATTCACTCTGATTTGACATAACGAATCACTGAATTGGTTAAGTGATTCAACACGTGTACAAAAGATAAAGGAGCAGACTTGTTGCTGTTATATTCTGTTGTAATAAGACATCTCAGATCTGTTATAGACCTTGAAAAGTGTGCCTTAAGGGCTATAGCATTGTAGGCGACGTACACTCATATGGTATTTATTCTCTAGGGCTGCCAGGTGAAATTGGTTTGAAGGGAAGCCAATATTACTGCTCTAATTTAATATTACAGATCAGCTCCTGATGTAACTTCACAGGGATTAGATCTAGGAAATCTCTAATTAATGAGGTGAAATTTCAAAATATGCATTAAAAGGCAGATTTCTAATATTTTCAATGATGATAAACGGAACGGGAAATGGGTTCAGAGGGTTTTAGGGTATAAGAAACACTACCCACCTCAAACCCCCTCCCCGCATATGTTATGCGTAAAAATTTGATTATTAATATACTAATGCAGCGACAAAAGGGGAATGGGAATGAGATCAGGATTCAGGAATGGAACCGTACAAGAAATGGGCCTCCTGGTCAAATTTCTTGTAACATAGATATTAAGTTATTAACACAATAATTCATATGTAAATGGAAAATTTTCAAGTCTTTGGGACACGTAACACTAAATATAGCCAAGACACTCTAGAACATGACCATGGATACCTAACAAATATCCAAGTTTCAGCCCTAGCAAATGAATACCTAACAAATGCATCCGAGTTTCATCCCTAACAAATGGATACCTAACAAATGTATCTGAGTTTTAGCCCTCGGTCTCACCAACTCAATCAAAATCACAACCTAACCATTGGCTATCAATCCCAACCCATTACTCCACAAAACTGAATAAACATCATCTTTGAAAAATCAACACAGAAAGATTATTTTGCTTTCCAGATTCAAGACCATAGTATAACATGAGCCTAAAATTGCAAATCTTAACCCCATATGTTCCAAAGTCTAATTAAATCAAACCCAATATAGCCAAAGCCTCGAAGTACTTTGTTGTTTTTCATAACATGATTTTGCAGTGGTGTTAAAATTCTCAGTAGCTGTGCAGGACTCAGTTGCTACCGATCCCAATCCATTACTAGCCCAAGCTGGATAAAAATCATCTATAAATAAATATATACACACACTATAACATGAACCTCGAACTTAACCGTATATGTTCCAAATGCTATTAAAACTAAAAATTAACATGAACCTCAAACTTAAACATATCTGTTCCAAATTCTACTAAAACCAAACCCAATAATGTCAAAGCCTCGAAGTACCAGTTCTCCTTTCATCGCGTGATGTTGCCGGGTGGTTTAAATTCTCAGTAGCTGTGAAGCACAACTCATTTTCTACCAAAAAAAGAATATTTTGACCAGCTCTGTGAATACTCTATGAAATCAAAGAAACCGTGTTTGGGGACTACTGGTTCTCATTCAAAATTTCAACATGAAAAAATAAATAATCTGACAAATTCTTTCAGCGTTATCCCCATAAACTGTTATCTGCAAATGACTATGAATAGCGACCATTTACCTGAACCTCACTGGACAGCAGAATCGATTGAGCATTGAGCATTTGTGGCATGTAAAAGCACTTGGCATCACGAGGACATAAAGAGGATTTTGTGCTTCGCTGCTTTTCTCTATTGTTTTACTTTCTTGTTCTCATCGATGTGGCTAGGTACTATACTTTTTTAATTAAAAAATATTCGCAGAGATCCCACTTACCAGCGTGATGACGGATCATTTAGTATATAATAAACGTTTTACTGATATGTGTGCTTTTTTTTTTTTGCTTTTTGTAATTTAATCATTTTTTTATTCAAATTGATGATGAGTTGACTCAACTTTTTAATAGTTATCTCATTGAAAAGACAATACCATGGAATTGATGCTAACATACTGTCGTAACTATCCCTGATGTCTTTGAAAGCATCACATTCCAAAATGAAATGTTTTTCTCATTCCACTGCCCCATAAGTGCAAAAAGTTCATACCCTATCTTCCCAAGCTTCTTTAGGTCTCTTCCACCGTCTCATTTCACACCAAATTTGATGTGAGTTAGTTCTTAATTGAGCAATAAGAACCTTTGCTCTCCACGAAATGTTAGCTCCAATATATTCTTTTTGTTGGAGATCACAAGAGGGGTTGAATTCCTTAACATAATACTTCTTCTTTCTACCCAACTCTTTTCCCCATATACCCTTATGGAACTTCTCAAGCACAAAATTCTTTAACTCCTTGCTATTTGTGGGACATGTATTCGGGTAAATATTCCATTTTTGCATCCATTTGTTGTTTTGTCTCAGCCATAATTTCTTTCTTTCACTTATACCTTCATTGAAGGTAACTTTCGGCCATCTACCTCCTCCCATTTGCTCAATTCTTTTTAGATACCTTATCAGACGCACCATGGCTATTGCTTCGATGGGCACTGCCCCTGTTTCACTCAACAGTATCTCAGAGAGAACCGAACTTTTTATTTTGAACTTGCTCATGATCAAGCGTTTTTGAAGTTTTTCAATTTGTTTCCATTTTGAAACAAGGATGCTGCTAGCCCACAATTTACACCCATATAATAGCACTAGACAAACTAGGAGTCCAAAAAGTACTTTGATCGTGTTCCAATCCCATAACTCTGCCTCTCTACATCTATTTTGAAGTGCATATAGTGCTTTCCACCCTCCCAAAAAAAAATTCTTTCTGCAATCCTCCCAATTAAGCTTGTTGTTGAAATCGATCTCGAGGTACTTGTATTCATTTACTTCTTCAAGAATGTTGCCTTCAAAGAAGAACGTATGTTGTCTTTGCTTCCTTTTATTAGAAAAAAATCATTGTTTTGGTCTTACTGGTATTGACTTGCATCCCCACTGTTTTACAAAAATGCTGAAGGGCATATAGGTGCATCTGCAATCCATGTGTTGATTTAGCAACCAGCACAAGATCATCGACATATAGAAGAAGCTTTATCACAAACTCCCTCAATCGAACACCATCCCCACCTTGCAAATTTAACCACTCTTCCAGTTTGTCAATATATAAACCAAAAAGGGTAGGGGATAAAGGGCAACCTCGCTTGACTTCGATGTCACTTTTAAAACTTTTTGAGATGCCTGCTAAAGTTCTAATTGACTTTCACCTCTTCATAAAGTCTATGCACAACAACTCTATATTGTAAAGGAATTTCGAGTTCTTCCATTATACACCACAACTTTTCTCTAGGGACCGTGTCAAATGCCTTTTTGAAGACAACAATGCAGCAAAATACTTCTTCTTTGCTCCCCCAAACCTTTTCAACGATGTGTCTCAGCGTGATACCATGATCTATTGTAGAATGCTTTGGCCTAAAACCTGCTTTTCCTTTTGCCCTCTTTTCTTTTACTTCTTCCCACTTACTGATTATATTTTCTACCCTGCCACTGAAAAGCTCTGCAAACAAAGGATTGATCATAATGGTTCTGTAGTTGAAAGGATTATTAATGTCTCCACTTTTAAAAAGGGGAATTCCTAGACTAGTTGTCAAATCCCTTGGGAATCCTTGTTGAATGACGTTGTTGAATATTTCCATGATGTGGAGTGCCAAAATGTTCATTCCCCACTTTAGATATTCTGCTTGAAGTTCAACCAAGTCCTCTTCCTTCCCTGTTTTGAACTTTTTAATTCATGCCTAAACCTCGTGTACTGTGAAAAGCTTTGTAGATGTGTTGAACCTGGGAGGAGGCTCAACCTCTAATTCTTTTTCAAAGAGTTGTCTTGCATAGTGAAACCACTGATTGGTTGTAATATTATTTTCAAATTGCTTCTTCCTTGGCTGAAGTTCCTGCTGCTTCTTCCTTGGCTGAAGTTCCTGCCAAAAAAGTTGTGTTATTCTTGCCTAAATATATCAGCTCTTCCCGCCTTGTTTGCATGAACTCATATTTTTTCTTTTTTCTTTTTAAATCTGCTTATATAAATTTGCATTCATCTTCCCCTCTCCTTCCTTTTTCAAGGTTCTCCTTGCCATTTTGCATTCCTCATAGAACCACACATTCACAGGAAAGCAATTTGATCCTGATTTCCTATTTTTTCTCTTTTGCACTTCTCGAGTGCACCTTGGATTATATTTTTATTAACTCATGGTTTTTGAGGCTCTGGGGACCAATTTTCTCCTTCTGAATTGATCTCCTCAGCATTGTCTTGAAGATAGAGCAATTTTCTTGTGTTAGAAGAATTTTGCCCCTTGATGCCAATTGTTGAGAACATTGGAGTTTCCAACTATTTTGTCTTTCTTCTAACCAGCATAACTTTATATAAATTGGGTGATAATCTGAATTTAAGTCCCAAATATTCTCCCAAATCTTAACTTCATCTATTCTTTCTATTAGGCTTTGTGAACCAATAACATAGTCAACGACACTTGCCCCATTGTATGTGTTGCAAGTGAAGTTCCCAGACTTTTTCCATCTATCTAGACCATTGCAGATAATTAAGTTGAAAGCACCACACAATGTAAGCAACTCCTCTCCAAAATGATTATTGACTTTGTCATATTCTGAACATCTCAACCATCGAGAATTATCCTCTTCAATGAGCCAGATAGGATTGTGGTCATCTTTGCAACAAAGAATACTAACTTGTTGATTTGTTGTTCTAGCATTGAAATCTCCCACAGAAAATTGAACTCTATTTGGAATTGAAAAAACATTTGAAAATAGATTATTATGGCATAGTCCATGTTCAAAATCGACTCTATAGATCTATATATCATAGTTATATCTGCCCATTATTTAGCCTTTTCCTCATAAAATTTAATATATTTCCATTTTTAGCCTCGCTATCTTTTTCTTCTTTTCTTATTGTAATAAAATGAAATGAAATGATATTTTAGTCTCGAGACTAAAAATAGTCTATGGGACTATGAATTCCATGTTTTCGCCTTTTTTATTTCAATCTTTTTCTTATTCAAATTGATGATGAGTTGGCCCAACCTTCCAACATATTCCCATAACTTTCTCGAATGTCTTTGAACCATCACATTCCAAAAGGAAATGTTTTTCCAATTCCACTGCCCCAAACATGAAAAATGCACACACTCGTTCTTCCCAAGCTTCTTTAGGCCTTTTCCACCATCCTATTTCACGCCGAAGTTGATGGGAGTTGGTTCTTAATTGAGCAATAAGAACCTTTGCCCTCCACGAAATGTTAGCTCCAATGTACTCTTTTTGTTGGAGATCAGACGTAGGGTTGAATTCTTCAATGTAGTACTTTTTCTTTCTACCCAACTCTTTTACCCATACTTGTTTATGAAACTTCTCAATAACAAATTTTTTTAGCTCCTTGCTATTTGTGGGACAAGCATTGAGGTAGATATTCCATTTTTGCATCCATGTGTAGTTTTGTCTCATCCATGTTTTCTTTCTTTCACTCATGTCTTCCTTGAAGATAACATTAGGCCACACTCCCATTTGCTCAATTCTTTTTAGATCTCTTATGAGTCGCACCATATCAATTGCTTCAATGGGAGTTGCTCCTACTTCACTCAACATTATCTCGTAAGGTACTGAACTTTTTATTTTGAACTTGCTCATGATCAAGCGTTTTTGGATTTTCTCAATTTGCTTCCATTTTGAGACAGGGGAGCTTCTACCCCACAATTCACGCCCATATAGCGTCACAGGACAAACTAGGAGTCCAAAAAGCACTTTAATCCTTTTCCAATCCCATAACTTTGTCTCTCTACATCTGTTTTGAAGAGAATATAATGCTTTCCACCCTCGTAAGATTCTCTTGTTTCTGCAGTCCTCCCAATTAAGTTTGTTGTTGAAATCAATCCCAAAGTATTTGTACTCATTTACTTCTTCAAGAATGTTGCCTTCATTTACTCAACATTATCTCATAAGGTACCGAACATTTTATTTTGAATTTGCTCATGATCAAGCATTTTTTGATTTTCTCAATTTGCTTCCATTTTGAGACAAGGGTGTTGCTAACCCACAATTCACACCCATATAGCATCACAGGACAAACTAGGAGTCCAAAAAGCACTTTAATCGCTTTCCAATCCCATAACTATGCCTCTTTGCATCTGTTTTTAAGAGCATATAATGTTTTCCACCCTCCTAAGATTCTTTTCTTTATGCAGTCCTCCCAATTAAGTTTGTTGTTGAAATCAATCCCGAGGTATTTGTACTCATTTACTTCTTCAAGAATGTTGCCTTCAAAGAAGAACGTATGCTAACTCTGCTTCCTTTTATTAGATAAAATCATTATTTTGGTCTGGCTAATATTGACTTGCATCCCGATTGCTTTACATAAATGGTCAAGGGAATACAGGTGCATCTGCAATCCATGGGCCGATTTAGAAACCAATACAAGATCATCAGCATATAAAAGAAGTTTTATCACAAACTTCCCCAACCGAACACCATCCCCACCTTGCAAATTTTGCCACTCTTCCAGTTTATCAATATATAAACCAGAAATAGTAGGGGATAGAGGACAACCTTGATTGACTCCAATGTCACTTCTAAAGCTTTATGAAATACCCGTCGAGGTTCTAATTTTGGCTTTCACCTCTTCATAAAGTCTATGGACAATAGCTCTATAATGCAAAGGGATTTTAAGTTCTTCCATTCTACGCCACAACTTATCTCTAGGGATTGTGTCAAATGCCTTTTTGAAGTCAACAAAATAGCAGAATACTTCTTCTTTACCCCCCAAACCTTTTCAATAATGTGTCTCAACATGATGCCATGATCCACTGCAGAATGCTTCGCCTAAAACTCGCTTGTCCCTTTGCCCTCTTTTCTTTTACTTTTGCCCACTTATTGATTCTATTTTCTACCATGCTGCGAAAAAGCTTTGCAAACAAAGGATTGATCATAAGGGTTCTATAATTGCAAGGATTATTAATGTCTCCACTTTTAAAAAGGGGTATTGCTAGGCTAGTTTTCCAATCTCTTGGGAATCCTTGTTGAATGATGTTGTTGAATATTTCCATGATGTTTGGTGCAAGAGTGTTCATTCCCCATTTTAGACACTCTACTTGAAGTTCAACCAAGTCTTTTGCCTTTCATGTTTTCATCTTCTTAATTCCAATCTCCACCTCCTGTAACGTGAAGAGCTTTGTAGTTGTGTTGAGCCCCAGGGGAGGCTCAAACTCTGATTCTTTCTCATAAAGTTGCCTTGCATATTCAAGCCATTGATTAGCTATAATATTATTTCGATTTTCTTCTTCCTTGGTTGAAGTTCCTGCCAGAAACGCTTTAGGTTATTCTTGCCTAGATATATTAACTCTTCTTGCCTTGTTTGCATGAACTCGTATTTTTTCCTTTTTAGTATATGTTTATATAAATTTACATTCATCTTCTTCATGCCTGCCTTTTTCAAGGTTCTCCTTGCCATTTTGCATTCCTCATCAAACTAAGCATTTATAGGAAAACAATTTGATTATGATTTCCTATTTTTTTCTCTTTTGCACTTCTCAAGTGCCCTTTGAATTATATTTGTTAACTCATGATAGTTGAACCTTTGGAAACCAGTTTTCTCCTTCTGAATTAATCTCTCCAGCATTGTCTTGAAGATAGTACAATTTTCTTGTGTTAGAAGAATTTTGACTCTTGGTAGTGATTACCGAGACCATTGGGTTTTTCTCCAATGCTGCCTTTCTTCTACCCATGATAGCTTTATATAAATTGGGTTATGGTCTCATTTTAAGTCCCAGTTATGCTCTCCAATCTTAACTTTGTCTATCTTTTCTATCAAGATTTGTGAACAAATCACATAATCAACGACACTTGCCCCATTGTATGTGTTGCAAGTGGAGTTCTTAGACCTTTTCCATCTGTCTAGACCATTGCAAATAATTAAGTTGAAAGCACCGCATAGTGTAAGCAACTCCTCTCCAAAATGATTGTTAACTTTTTCATCTTCTGAACATCTCACCCATTACGGATTCTCCTCTTCAGTGAGCCAAACAGGATTATGATCCTCTTTGCAACAAAGAGTGCTAGCTTTTTGATTTCTTGTTCTAGCATTAAAATCGTCCACTAAAATCAATTCTCCCTGTTGGGAGTATGCAACAATATCTTGCTTTAAAGTTGCATACAGATCCTTGTTGTCTAGCCCTTTATTTTTGTAAGTTTTTGAGACTTGAGGGACAAAATAACATGCTACAATTCTTACGTGATTCTCGTTCTATGATATTTTGAACCATAAATATTGTTTATTTGCATCTTCTTTCATCAACTTAATGTGATGGCCTTCTTTTTCTTTCACAAAAGCTAGTATTCCCCCATACCCTTTGCCATTTTCTACTACCTTGTTCCATACTTCTAACTTCAAATAATCGTCAAACACAGGAGTTTTGCAACCATCATGTTCATGAGTTTCCGTGAGTCAAATTATGTCTCTACCTTCCACAATAGGCCCTAACCTAGGTCCCCTCCTCCAAGGTTAGCCTCTACAATTCCAACAAACTAAACTTAGGTAGACCTGGGTAGGATTTGACTGCTATGTAGTTTGACACGTAAGACTCAAATTTGAGTCTTCGCTCCTTTTCATCCATGTTTCTCTTATTGTTTTCCTCCGTATTATCGAATTCTCTATTTTTTCTTCACTGCCAACTTCCTACCCTATTTTGTCCCGAGTCCCAAAGACTGCAATAATTGCTTTACCATTGTACAACCATGCCCTTTTCCCTTCATTTCTTGTTGCCCTAATTTTCTTCACTTCTTCCCTTCTCTCCTCTTGATGTTTGCTCG
Source organism: Pinus albicaulis (assembly GCA_034641835.2). Classification (NCBI taxonomy): domain Eukaryota; kingdom Viridiplantae; phylum Streptophyta; class Pinopsida; order Pinales; family Pinaceae; genus Pinus; species Pinus albicaulis. Next base: position 1,436,937,713 of record CM076579.1, read on the forward strand.
TTAAATCTTCATCTAGAAAGAAGTGTGAGCCTTTCAAGAGTTTCCTTTTGCTCAAGATATGGTGTTTGTCTTGCACGCTTGCCATGGTGACTTTTATGGGACGAGGCCTCTCTTCACATATATTCCCCACCCTCCTTGCTTGGAAAATTTTCGCTTTCCAATGTAGTCTCTCTTTCAAAAAGTCCCTTGTCAAATTGAGAGTACTTTTATTCCTCCCATAATCTCTTATTCCCCTGATAATAAAAGTTTGTTTCCCTGTCTTTTCTTTCTTTGTGTTCTCTTTCATGTGCTCTATGAGCACTTGCATCTTCTTCCTCCTCTGTCCTTATGTAACCATTAGCGTCTTCGACTCTATCTTTGATTTCTTTTGGACCATCTTCCCTATTGTTATTTTTTGTCTTCTCTTTCAAAAGATCTATTTCTTGAGATACTTGTGTATCTACGTGAGTTGCTTAGAAATTATCACATCCTTGTTTGCTTCCCTTGATTTTGCCACGTTGTCTTCATGCTTTTGCGTTCTTGTTTCCTGTATCTAGAGCCTCTTCTACCATTGTTATTTATTATTTTAAAATTCTATTACCTTCCATTAAACATCGATTTGCAAATGTGATCTCTGAAATTTTACAGTCCCTTTCCCGTTCTTTGGCTTCCAAAATCTCCAGTCTTGTCTTGGCCTTCATCAGTTCTTTGACATAGAGATCCGATGACCAAGTAAGAGGTGTGGATGTGGGACTGTAAATGGTTGACTCTTCTTTATTTTTGCTTCTCTTATTTATTTTCTTTCTCTAGAACTGTTTGCTTTTTCTTTGTCTTTGTCCTTGTTCCCATTTGAGGTGAACAAGCCTACGCCTTAAAATACCCCGATATTTATTTGCATTTACCCAAATCCACTTTCTTGTTTTGTCCGTTGAAGCACTTTTGACTTGACCTAAATGATTGGTTTCCACTAAACCTGATATTTCCTTGCCATTTTTAACATTTGCCATTTTTAACCACTTTTGGATCTGCGACGAAATTCCCCACAAGAAACGAAACGGCAGTGTCGGCAAAATCCTAACGAACAGATCCACCCTTGTTCATTGGAATGAAGAAATTTCACCAAATAGAATTGATTTTCATTAGTGGCTTAAAAATATGTTATCTGCACCAAAACTTGTGCTGAGAATACAAGAAAACACCAAAAATACAATGGTAAAAAATATTCGTTACACTGCCATTAAATGACCGTCACACAGTCCACGGAACCATTGACGGCGTCGTTTTCGATCCAAGCTAAACTTAGATTAAAATTCCGCATTCTCTGTTGAGGATACGCTTTGTCTTGAAATCTGACTGGAATCAGCCTGTGAAGCTGGATCTCGGAATTACCTTCTAGGTCTATTGATTATAATAGCTAGAAAATAAAATATGTATGAGGGAATGTTAATTTCCATATTTTTTCTTTTGTATTTTTTTTTCGCAGTAACATTTTTTAGGTGGACCCATCCAAAGATGCCTCACACTCAGGTGATTCTATTAATGGACCTTAATGGACCCAAGGAGGATCAACCCACACCTCATGATAGATCTGAATGGACCCAAGGAGGATCAACCCACACCTCGTGACATATTTGAATGGACCCAAGGAGGATCAATCCACACCTCGTGACAGAGGACCAATGATTTAGCAAGGGGGGCTTCAAGCAACTGGGCTATTGTTGGACGGATAAGTCATTCTTGCGGACAAGACAGACCTCCCAAGTGTCCTACGGACAGCTAGCAACAAACAGACAACTAAATCTATCTTTCTTTAGATATATTGCGATTCATAATTAAATGCTATAAAGGCTTAACGATCCTACCTTTGATCCAATGCTTGTTTGTAGTAGTAATCCTTCAGTCGCCCGAAAGATTTGCCTTCGAAAATCTGCAATCACAAACAAGAAAACATCGAATAGCACCTGCATAGCATATATTCATAAATCATATCTATTATGGCGATCAAGGAATCCATAAAATAAACCAATCAATTGACAACTTATTAAGAAAAATAGACTTATTTGTATTAATCTTAAATAAGAAGAGCCTTACAACCGTGTCTGCCTTGATGTTGTACAGGTCCTCCTGGGGTCTGGAACAGGCGTTTCCTTTACTCTGACAAGCCTTGTACTCTTCCAACTGAGATACATACAAGTATGTAATCCTTCCCACATAAAATCTCAGCGAAAAGGGTCTGAGTTTCAACAACACTTCAACTCCCATAATATTAAAAACTTCAACTCATCAATTGTAACCCTTTGAGGCTGCCCTATGCCTCTTTTTATAGTGAAAGAGAGGAAGTTACAGCTCCATACAAGAAGGGATAGAATCCTCCTTCAAAGGGATTAGTTCCTTACATCAAGGGGTTAGCTCCTTATTGGATGGGATGCATGAACATGAAAGGAGCTGACTTTCCACCGCAGGAATGTTTCTAGAAGCTTCCAAAAATGACTTTAACTGAGCTTCTAGATTTTACTTGCGCCTTTTCTTATCTTTTACAGGGGTCCGCACTTTTAATAAACAGAAAGTGCGTTTGGCTATGCATGATTTATAGCCAAAAAGTGCGGGACCGCATGCAATACTAAGAGAAAGTGCGGTACCAGAGTTTTAAGGCTTTTATGAGCTTTTCTCTTAGTTTCAAGGCTTGACTTTTAGGAACTTGGATATTGTAGACTTCTAAGGGAGTACTAAGATGTCATGGTGACAAATTTCAGTGTAACAAATTGCCCCCTAAAGTGCGAAGTTTGAGAATATTCGAAGAGTGATGTGCTTTATCATTTCAAGGATTAGCCTGTGGACATCCGAGTCAGAACCCTGTAAAAACATTCAACGCAACACATATATGTATATACATCATCGCTAAGGTATGAATTCCCATACTTAGATCGAAACTAACTAAACTTGTTCTGATACAGAAATGATTTTAATATTACATCAATAGTGTAGACACAGCATGGGCGCATCCATCTGTAATGAATATTCTACTGCATAATGAATAATAAAACTCCTCGCAGCCTGGATGGTGGAAACTAGATCTAGGGTCTTGATTTCTGCTTCCCGAACTAGTACAATTCTATCCATGCGATTAAATGTGTTGAAGTCGAACATGGTAGAAACCACTTGATTACCATTCAATGATGTGAACTGTTAACAAGTGTGATAGAAACCACCAATAATGACAATGGCTCTCAAAGTACTCAGTACAATCCATGAAATGTGAATAAGTGATCTGAAGTCGAACATTTCATAGAATCGTTCGATTGAAGATCAATGATGCAACCTGTCGTTGAAGGCGAGAACCTGCCATTAAGGCATGCAGATTTCAAGGAACTGACGAATTCTAGATCAACTTCCTAGATGATGAGCTGTCGTCGATAGAAAGCGACCCGTCGTAAGCAAGCTCACGACACGAAACCATAGATCAAGTTTTGAAGAAATTTTTTGCAAGGACTGACTCATGGATGGTCAACGCGAATGGAGACAAGTGTTGCAGATGAATGGTTTGTTTAACTGTCCTCTTGAACACATAACGACACTGCAGATGGTTTGGTGACAGTTTCCCTAAGCTAATACCCAGAAACTGGCTGAAGACCTTCAATGTGGTTTGATTAACTGATAGGCAAAGGATTTCCCAACCCAGGTGGAAGTGCAACAGAAAGTGTTGGGTTCAAGAGTGGTGTAATGTTTTTACAAATAAAAGTGTAACAAATGAATCTGTATTTCTCTCTTTTCCCCCACCATTTTTGGCAAGTACCTCTTTATTTTTTACAAGCGTGAGGAGGATAACATTTGCTTGTTTATAAGCTCATCCTTCGGATGAGTCCAACTTAGTTTAAAATCGAACCCTAAGAAGGAGTGGTCCGTTCCTGTTTGTAATCAACAGGTCCTTTACTGTTAAATTTTAACGAGTCCAGTATAGGAGAAACTTGGTGTTTTTCATTTTTAGGGAGTCAGAAGAAAAAACTTAAGAAAACTCCATGGGTGTACTTTTTCGTAAATTTAGTCTCTCATGCCCGAAAAAGGATAAAACAATGCAAGAGATAACTCTATTGACCATGATTAGTCAACGTATACCTTTTTCGTAAATAGTCCATTTCAGTTCGGAAAAAGGGGTAAACTTATACAGAAGGGACGACCGTTCATTTACTTTGACGAGTTCGAATAGTCAAGTACTCGGCGATATTTTCATTTTTAGAGAGTTTGAAAAGGGCTTAAAAGAGGACTCCATGGTTTCGCTTTTTCGTAAAATTTAAAGAGCCCAAAAAAGTGATAAAAGTTTACTCTTCGTCAAAAATGACTATTTTGCCTGAAAATTCCATTATTCTGCATAAAAACTCGAAAAATTAAACATACATGTTTCAATAATAAAAAATAGTTTGAAAAACCGACTTTTTAAAGTGAAAAATAAACAAATTTAAAATTCATCTATTTGAAAAAACTTATAAAAAGGAGTTTTTCAAGTTCATTTTTACCGTTTGAGTTTGGAGTGAAGTTTTTAGAGCTCTGGGCAAAAAACGCTTCGGAGAAGATTCTGGGCAAACCAACCATCGGAATCGAAAACCGTCTGTTTTAGGTAATCCACAACCTCCTTATCTTGCTTTTCATCCGTTCAATTTTTTTTAATTTAGGGTCAGAATTTCATTTTTGGGAGGAAAATAGGTTGAAAAATCTGCCCTCAGGGGTCTGCAGGTAAGACATTGGGAACCTATGGACCCCGACATTTTTCTACAAAGAAAAATGTCGGGGCCCCGCACTTTTAACACAGGGCCCGTGCGTATCTACACACTGTCCTTGAGCGTATAGTGCGGAGGCGTCGTGACAAATTTAAAAACATATTTTCTTCCTAGATTACCCAAATTTTTTGCTTCAAAATGATTCTAATCCTTCATTTTACTTGTTGTAGGATATCTACAATGCTCATCTGGCGAGAACGGGAGCACGAAGAGGTAGATGAAGCAGCGATAATTCATCAACCTACTTTGCAAGCTTTAAGAGCATGCAGGATTTACAAATTTTGGGCTATTATTGGCATGAGAGCTCAAGTGGATCTTCTTACTTGGTTGGTGAGTAAATGGGATGTTCAGGACCAGTGTTTCGTGATCGGAGATCACCGGCTCAAGATTGAGCTGGAAGACATCTATTTTTTGATTGGTTTTTCTAGGAGAGGCGAACCACTATCTCTATTTGGGGCTAGGCCAAGTGGCCAGTCTGTTGCCAGCCTACAATTAGAGTTATGTAATGATGAAGCCAATCCCCGGGACAAACGGATTGACGTAAAAACTATCATTCGTCCCGAGCTAAAAGTGATCGCTTTTACCGTTGTCAAGTTGTGCAGAAGTGCAGCTTTGCATGTAGCCACTGGATATCAGATGTGCATAGCAATAGACTGCTTTCGAGGCACCATATTCAACTGGTGCGAGGCAGTGTTGGAAAATGTGAAAGGCCAACTTACCAGAGAAAAGAATGGGAAGCTAAACAACTTTGGATATGGGTCCATTGTAGTCACCTTTGCTCTAGAGAGGATCCCCATGTTAGCCCCGCAGCATATTCTTGTTGATGTTGGTCGACCTCGAGAGCCCAGGATGGTTCTTTGGGTTGCTTTGATGGCCCGCTATAGTGAGGGTGGGGAGATTGTGCGATTTCCCTCTACATATTTTTGTTGGCTAGAACGCCAACTTTTTGTTATAGAGTATTTTCCTTATGCTGGCATGGACTTTCGTGGCGACCGAGAATTACCCCTTCCTCCAGGAACTTAGTGGGATGAGTCAGGTAAAAAATCTTTTTTGACATGTTCTAATTTCTAATTTTTATTTTGTTTTTAAATTGTCCAAAACTGATAACAAAAAATTCAAATGCAGATGTGGGTTCGAGTCGACCAGCCATTCTCCGCCCTTTTGACCGGAGGCAAAGGGATGCAGCAGCACCACCACCACCCCCACAGGATCAGACTGCAGAGATCCTAACTGATTTAGAGCACCATTTGGAGCGGCTCACTATAGATATTCCTAAAACCACCGTAGATGATATCCTGCTCCGTCTACAGAGATATGTCATAGGTGTTCCTAGACCATTCAGGAGGTTTTTGACTAGGGTGGCACGAGCAATGGTGTATTATCGTGATCATCACCATGGATAGTGGGTGATTGACTTGTAGAATCATTTTTTGTATCACTTTTTTCCGATCATAAGGCGTTTTGAGCCTATGATTCGAAGACGATGTACTATTTTTTGAACACTACATCTATACTATGATATACTATTATTTCCAGTTACCTGTCCAATCATGTTATCAAATATTGATTTATTATTTTGTTATTGCAAATGTCTGTTTATAACACTAAAAGAAATTGCATCTGCTAATGTATTTAAACTTCTTGGAATGTGTTAATACTCAATATAATCGAACTCTCATTCCAAAATACGAACCCTTAAAAATAATCTTAATAATACAAGATTTCTAATGGCATATACTCAATTTAACTGTAATACAACGAGCTCAGAATCTAACTTAACGATCAAAATTCAAATTCCAAATGAAATGGATTTCGATAATAATTCAATAACTGCACTATATTCGACAATATTGTTCGTCGTTTGACCGAGACTTACCCCATGCATCGATACTAACTCGTCAGTGGGTGAGTAAATAACCCAAGCTGCGAAAGAGATGTTTCGTGTACTACGACAAGTGCCATCAGCAAAACCAATATATGTTTGAAAGGATGTCGACATCTGCGATAAAAGTATCCAGATAAGCAGGAATAATAGTAAGAGCACACTTAAACTAGGCACACGTTTATAATCTATAGCACACCAACTAAAAAGTAACTAATACACATAGAAGGTCTCCACACAAAAATCAAGTGTAATATCTCTTCAGGTAAAGCCCATTTCTGGGTTTACCTAAAGGGACCCCGTCAAAATCAATCAATTCATAGGCCCCTTTTGCAAGCTGTCGCTTGACAATATAAGGACCATGCCACATGGGTTCAAATTTCCCAGCCCCTAGCTTATCGTTGGCTTTATCATAAATCAAAACTAAGTCTCCTTCTAAAAAATTACGAGGGGTAACACTTCTATCATAATGAGCTTTCATTATTTTCGCATGAGTCTCTGTAGCTAATGCAACGATGCGCCGATTCTCATCTAATTTAGCCAAGTATAAAAAAAATTTCTCCTCTTTAGAAGTGTCTGGTAGTAACTCTATGGCTAGTTGGAGTGACGGTATCTCGCATTCAATGGGTAATACCGCTTCTAAACCGTAAACCAGTTGAAAAGGAGTAAAACCTGTCGATGTTTTTGCTGAGGTTCGATATGCCCAAAGTGTTGAAAAGAGCATGGTATGCCAATTCGACTTATGAATTATAATGATTCGTTTGATCATGGTGACTAAAACTTTATTAATCGCTTCAACTAAACCATTGGCCTGCGGATAATATGGTGCAAAACTGTTCGAATCCTGGAGATCTACAGCTCCTAAAGCTGACAAAAGCAATTTTCTTTGGGCTGGGCATGATTGCAATACTTCCAAAGCCAACATTGCTGAAGGGGAAATTGCCAAATCTTCAACAATATTGTAATTCTGAGCAGCTCTCGCATGTGGATTGAAAGCTGATTTACGAAGTAAACCTTTTGCAAGCAGTTTAATTACTAAGTCAGGATTTTGTTTCTCGATCTGTAATGGATCAGAAACTGAGGGAGACGTAGTCGATGCAGAATTGGATGTTTCTGCTTCTTTACCAATATTTTTACTACCATAATCTTGCGATCGCGTCGCAACCATGAAAATATCCTCAACCAGATTGGAGGAAGATCCAACCATGTTACTATCTTGAGTGGGAAAGGGATCCTTCAAGACAGTAGGTATAGGCAAACCCTTAACTAATTTTGATACCTCAGCCCTATGCGAGCACTCTTTCGTAAAATGATCCTGGTCGCAGATGAGATAAGGATATCGAGGTTTGCGTTTTTCGTCAGTTGGTTCAGTCATATCATTTTTCTCTTTTGAAGATTTTTTCTTTTTATTCTTACCTTTTTTCTTACCACCAGCTTTAGATTTGGTTATAGATGACTCTACAATGTGAATATCGGTGGAAGCTTCCTGGGAAGAATCTCCTTTGGGTGAATCGGGTAAAGTGACAATAGGAGAAGTGGTCTTGGAAGACTTCTTCTTACTTTTACCAGTGCTAACAGAACCAATTACACCATCAGCAGCATGAGAGCCAGAAGGAGTTGCAGTTAACTGACCAGGTCTTGGTAAATCGGGGATTTTATCATACAGAGTACCTGACTGAGTATATACAAGGTCAAGGTATTGAGCTTGAGCAATGACTTGATCTTCCGTAACAACGCCTCCTCTGGCCACATCTTCAGTAATTTTGGGAAATAATGATTTAATAAACCATTCAGCCAAAATTTGATCAGGAATAAAGACTTTCACTAAACGCCTCCTACGTCTCCATTCATGAATATGATCAGATATGTACGTAGACGTAGACTGTTTCAATGAAGTCAGCAATTTTGTGCCATTGTCGTATCTGACAGGAAATTAAAAATGGGTTAAGAAAGCAATAGCTAGCGTGTTAAAATTATTAAAAGAGCCGCGTGGTAACTCAATGTACCATTTGGCAGCTAGACCAATGAGAGTTATGTGAAAAAGACGTAATCGAATCGAATCATCGACTAGTGAATTGGATGCGCACTAGAGGTGATAAGTCATAACATAATTAGATGGGTCCTCTCCTGACTTACCTTCAAATTTCGGAATATCACTGGGCAACTTGTTGGGCATCGGCAGCCAATATGGAAGATAAAAAATGGGATCGTTCGTAAGGCGCGATAGATCCGGTAAATCTAAAGTTTCTATGAATGGTAACCGATGGCTAGGGTCTCGATAACCTTGTGTGATCAAACTAGTGCCAAGAGGAGGATATCCAGGATAGCCTGGAATTGGATGTGCATTTTGAATCGTGTAACCTCCTAGGTAACCAGGATTAACCAGACCATACTGGGGTTTTTGAGGTATTTGATAAGTATACACAAGGTATGGCTGATATTGATACGCTGGATTTTGTGTAGTCTGACTAAATTGATATTGTCCCTGGTACGGTTGATAAGTAAACTGTGGTTGACTAGATACAATCGTATTGGTACCATCTTGTCCTGTAGGCATCTGGGCTGTAGTCTGACTTGTAGGTCCGGATTGTGGCACAGAGGCTTGAGGAATTTGCACTGATACAGGGATAGAAGAAACCGGAGCTACAGTTACTCCAGAAACAAGTGTTGTAGGTTGAACAGAAGTTGCAGTAGCTGCAGCAGTTTGAGGTGGAGTCTGAGGTGTACTAGGCCCAAGCTGCTGAATAGAACCAGGTGCAGGGACTTGAACAGTAGGCTGGACAGGTTGCTGGGTTGGACCAAAAACCAAAGGTTGTCCAAGTTGATTAGGTAACTGCACATTAGGTTGTATATTCTGTTGAATTTGAGATGGATTCCACACCATGTTCATTCCGGGGTATTAACCCATAGAGGGTTGTGCATATGAAGGACGATAGCCTGGTTGAACGTAGGGTTGATAACTAACTGGTAAATTTCCAGCTCCTTGTAAAAATGATTGACCGGAAGGTGGTTGGAAACCTTGAGTTGGGTACTGACCTTGAGGTTGATAACCTTGAGGCACGTACTGAATCTAAGGTTGATAAGGACCCTAAGGAATATACTGAGTCTGGGGTTGACCTTGGGGTATGTACTGTCCTTGAGGTTGATAACCTTGAGGTATGTACTGTCCTTGAGGTTGTTCTCCAGGTAAATAATACTGTCCTACAGTTTGTCCTGATAAAAAATTACCTTGAGGTTTCCCCCCAGGCGGTAACTGACTACCTTGAGGTTGCCCCCCAGACGGTAACTGACTACCTCGAGGTTGAGGATTTGGAATATTACCAGACATCACAAAAATTTGCTTTGCGTTCAACGTTTCAGTTTTAGCTCCATTTATACCAGTTGATAACACTTGTTCAGTTGGTCGAGGAGTCGCTCTTGAGAAAGTACCAGAGAGTGACTGGTACCCCAAAGGAACAAAAGGACCACCTTATAAAAATGTTTCCGGTGATTGGGAAAACATAGATGAGTCACCTGACATAATTGATGAAGGATAATAACCTCTAGGTGTAGGATGAGAAGGAATTTGGGGTGGTGAAAAACTAAGACCTGGGTTTTCTAAAAAATCCGGCAATGATAAATACCAAGCATCACTTCTAAAAGGACTGTAGAATATTTATTCACGCTCCCCAAGATTCAAAGTCTGTTGGGTTTCAAGAAGAGTTACGTCTTCGTCTGGACCGACAAGTTCTTCAATAGATATGAGGTCAGAAGGAAGATTTTCAGTAATGATATGTCTTACCCTAGGTGAACCAGGATGGCTAGAAGTTGGAGTAACAAATCCTAAAGATGGTTCCAAAACAGCAGGTTCAGTGTCAGGCTCGGAAATTTCAGGTTTTTCAACTAATTCACTGGAAGGAGAAATACTACCAGTAACTTCGGAAACTGAAATTGGCTCTTGAATATGCTCTGTTATTTGTAATTGAAAATCAGGATGAAAAACTATAGATGACTCTCCCGCTTCTGTTGATCTAATTCTACTGTCACTAGGTGATACTAGAGCTCGCAACCCTTCAAGTTGGCTTGGTGTATACTCAGGGGGCTTCCCCTGAAGTCTGCGCGATTGTCTCTGTAATTCAGCTACGATTGAAAATTATTACTCAAACGCAATCAAATAAAATTTCAATGAAAACTCCTAGAGTCACTAAGGAAACAAACAAATGAATCACATGCCTAAAAAATCTAGGATATCAAACCACACACAAACAGTAGCTTCCCACACTAGAAAACACTAGTTGGTGATGAAATCCAACATCGTAGTATTTAATGTAGAAAGGGCGGTTGGAATAGTTACCCCGACAACCTGCTTAATGAAACAGACTGGTGCAAGTTTCTCCACTTAAACCATCTCGAGTGAAGATAACCCTCCGGAGAGTCCAAGTGAGTCTAGTCTACGTCTACTCCAGGTACAGTGGGATATTTCCACCACCATCACCTTAGGAAAAAACCGTAAGATAATGGTCACTATGGTTACCAACAGGAACTAATATACCTAGGGGAACAGTCTACGGTCCGACATACGTGCAAGGGCAGAGTAACAAAGCTCAATCCCCTTGAAGGCTCCTTGACATAATCCAAGGTATACCGACAAGTGACCCCAGGCTCCTCGACAATGGTCTATCCAAGGTTTACCGTTGTTAATATGCACATATCTTCTATCGTTCCCAATGAGATAGAATTGATTATCCCATTGGATCAGATATGACCTCGTGCTTGACTCCTTTAAGAGGAGCTTCCTAGAGCATACAAGCAACTATTGGATTTTTTCCTACCGAAAGATCAACTACTTGTTTGTTTTAATTGTCTTGGAGAGTTAATTACTCCCTACTCCAAGACACTAGCCTAAGCTATATTGGTGAAAAGAGCCCTAGAAATATAAAAGTTACTAGAATTATTTTAATTTAAGCGTTGATTTTAAAAATCTGTTTCTTAGGACAATAGGTGCGAAAGTGAAACTAATGATATGTAGTGACCCGACTCAAAACACACTAGAAAATGCATCTATTATGAGAAACAATCTGTTTTCTTTCAATGAATTCTATCTAAAGGAAGAGTTGAGAAATGCAATCTTTTAAAAACAAAGCTTTCCTTCAAACAAGAATAAATGAAAAGAAATATAATTTCAGTGAGAACTCAAAATGATCTAATGCTCAATAAAAAATCCCTTTTATTCAAGATCGAAACTACAAACCAAGTTTTTCTTCAAAAGATATTGCAATTTCTAGAAAAACACTCAAAGCTAAAAACACTATTTTGAGATCTAAAAATTCTAAGACTAAATTTGAATTAAATCTTCAAATATTTTGAGGATGTCTTACTCAGCTTGTTATCTAACTAAGAAATTCTTTGCTTGAATCAGAAAGAACTTGAAAAAACATCCAATTTTGGTTTTTAAGTGAAATTCCAAACTTATTAACAAAATTTTATAAAGATTTGCAAATGAGAAAAATGGAATCTAAATCTCATAAAAAAATTTATGCTATGATGTCAGACTTAGCAATAAAGCAAGGAAATACCATTGATCTAAAGGTATACCAGGGTTTCTAATCTTTGAGCAGGATATAAGACAAAGCAAAATAATTATACCATGCAGATCTTCTCAGAAAATCATTCAAGACTAAAAAATGTTGAAATAAACTCTTAACCAAGGCTTTTTGATAGAAGACACAGGTTTGGGTAATCACTGAGAATCTAACAAACTAATTCAGAAAAGAGGATTTTAAGATTTTTCAAAAATTTTGACAGGGTCCGCAGGATTTAGTGCAAACCAGTGCGGTCCCGCACTGTGGGTACAGGAAAAGTGCGGAACTGCCCACATTGTCTCTAAAGGAAAAGAGCAAACACAAGAAAACTAAAGAAAAAACAAAAAAATCTCAATCATTTCTCAAGGATTCTACAGGGATAAACCACCCAAGCCAGTATCAATCAATCAAACTTAGCAAAAATAAACTCACAAGTCAAAAATAAAAGAAATCAAAGTTCATGAACACCATTCCCCAGTGGAGTTGCCATTTTGTTGGATGGATAAGTCATTCTTGCGGACAAGACAGACCTCCCAAGTGTCCTACGGACAGCTAGCAACAAACAACAACTAAATCTATCTTTCTCTAGATATATTGCGATTCATAATTAAATGCTATAAAGGCTTAATGATCTTACCTTTGATCCAACACTTGTTTGTAGTAGTAATCCTTCAGTCGCCCGAAAGAGTTTCCTTTGAAAATTTGCAATCACAAACAAGCAAACATCAAATAGCACTTGCATAGCATATATTCATAAATAATATCTATTATGGTGATCAAGGAATCCATAAAATAAACCAATCAATTGACAGTGTATTGAGAAAAACAGACTTATTTGTATTAATCTTAAATAAGAAGAGCCTTAAAACCGTGTCCGCCTTGATGTTGTACAGGTCTTCCTGGGGTCCGGAACAGGCGTTTCCTTTACTCTGACAAGCCTTGTACTCTTCCAACTGAGATACATACAGGTATGTAATCCTTCCGACATAAAATCTCAGCTAAAAGGGTTTGAGTTTCAACAACACTTCGACTCCAATAATATTAAAAACTTCAACTCATCAATTGTAACCCTTCGAGGCTTCCCTATGCCTCTTTTTATAGTGAAAGAGAGGAAGTTACAGCTCCATACAAGAAGGGATAGAATACTCCTTCAACGGGATTAGTTCCTTACATCAAGGGGTTAGCTCCTTATTGGATGGGATGCATGAACATGAAAGGAGCGGACTTTCCACCGCAGGAATGTTTCTAGAAGCTTTCAAAAATGACTTTAACTGAGATTCTAGATTTTACTTGCGCCTTTTCTTATCTTTTACAGGGGTCCGCACTTTTAATAAACAGAAAGTGCGTTTGGCTATGCATGATTTATAGCCAAAAGAGAAAGTGCGGTACCAGAGTTTTAAGGATTTTATGAGCTTTTCTCTTAGTTTCAAGGCTTGAATTTTAGGAACTTGGATATTATAGACTTCTAAGGGAGTACTAAGATGTCATGGTGACAAATTTCAGTGTAATAGCTACCTATCTAGACTATTTTCCTTCTTAAGCTTAACTCAAAGTTCTTACAATTCCTTGGTATAATATTACTTTTTCTTTATAAGAATAGGAAATCTTTAAATAAGACCTTTTTTATGTTATAACATTCTTTTTGTTGAGATTCAACAAGATGATGATCCTAGTGAAAATTAAGCACCTACACTAGGTGGGGCCCGCAGGCTATTTTTAGGTGTATGTCTATTTTTAGAATGTTGGGAAAATTCTATTTATAGCGAAAGTCTATTTATAGATGGTTGAGAAAATTATATTTATAGATGAGATTCTATTTTTAGATGCATTGCAAATTCTCTTTATAGATCGCATGTCTAAAAATAGAATGCATGTCAACTATTATTATCTCTTAATAATAATTGGACAATAAATATTAATCGATTCTCTTGAAGCACTTGATTTCAGTTAACTGAAGTGGCAAACCAGTTAGCTGAAGGAGTTTTGAGTTCTAAGGTTGGTTGGTGGGACATGCAAGTGGAATTAGTTGTAACAGAGTGATTCGAAGTTGTAACAGAGTTGGAACTGTAGTTATGTGAGTTGTAAAATAGTTTAACTCAGTTAAGTGAGTTAAACTCAGTTGCGCTAGTCGTAACTAGTTGTAACTAAAGATACACTAGTGAGAGATCAATGAATTTATTATTTAATTAATTCACAAGTAGTGGTATCATATGCAACTGAAGAAATACTACTCTTAACTACATGCATGTCAGATCCAGTGGAGACCCAGTTGAGAGATAGGTGAAAGGGATAGTTTGACTATCTGTTGTGACATTATTGGGTGCACTCATGCAACCACACACACATTGGAGATGCCAATGAGGATTGCACAGTCGAGGCAAGGCAGGATCTCATTCATTCAGGGATTGTGATCAGCAGGGATTGCGCAGTGGAGGCAGGTTGTCTAGAGGCAGTAAATTGGCGCATGTATTTGCCATTTTTTGTATGATAGTGTGAGACGATTGTATATTGTACTGAGAGCTCTTGGATTAGATTTTTGTATGAGATTGTTTCATGATCCATGATATATACATAATATATGATAGTGGGGTTTTTAGCTTATGCTTTCCCGGTAAAAACATCTGTGTTATGTGTGATTGATCTTTCTTCATGTGTTTGTAATTGGCGATCAAATTTCCACAAAGATTTAAGTAGAAGGATTATGTATTTAACAGTGGCATATAATTGTTATATTAGGAGAATCCGGGAAATACATACTTGTATTAAAATTTTTACATGGTATCGAAGCAAATATTATTGCAAAATTGAAGCAGTAGTTGAGTTTTTTGGTGGAAAAAATTCGAATTTGCTGCAAGAATTTCTTAGTGCGAAAGTTGAGTAAACATCAAAATAGATTTCAATGGTTTGTGGCTAGAGCATGCACTCGAGGGAAGCTCGAACTACATTGCATGGAAGGACAGGATGGAGGTGGTGCTTGAAGATAATGGCTTGAAGGAATTCATCGACAGTGATGTTCCTAAGCCCACTTCGACGGATGTTGAATTACTTGACGCATGGAAAAAGAAAGTAGCGAAGATGAGAAGGATTCTATTGGAAGGTGTGCGAGACCATATTGTCTCAATCCTTCATGGGAAAGCCACTCCATTTTCTATGTGGAAGGATTTGACAAATATTTTCCAAAGCAGCAACGACCATAGGAAATTGGCACTGAAGGATAAACTTAGAAAGATCAAGATGGAGAAGGACGACAATATTCCTAAGTATCTCACAAAGTTTGTCCAATGTCGGGATGAGTTATGGAGTGGTAGTCACGGTTGCTGATGATGATTTGGTTAGCTTGGCTCTCTTGGGACTTCCTAAGAGTTGGCACACTTGTCAAGACTCTGTCAGTGGATGGGAAAAACTATCGGATTGGGAACGACTGTGGTCGGATCTAGTGCAGGAGGAGTTCAGGATGAACACCAGAGATGGCTCTTCATCAAAGCATGATGATGAAGAGGATTGTGCTTTGGCTTCCGAGGAAAGGAAAGGGAAGGGGAAGAAATTCCACTCAAAATCTGAGTCTAAAGGCAAGAAGCTGGATTTGTCCAAGGTGAAGTGTTTTCACTGTCATGAACATGGGCATATCACCACTAACTACCCACAGAAGAAGAAGAACAAGAAGGTTGTTGGAGCTGCAGCTAGTGAGGCCCTTGCCTCGCAATTTGAACTTGATTTCTCTTTGATCGCATGCTTGGTATCAAGCGCAATGGGATCGGTGTGGTATTTTGATAGTGGTGATTCCTTCCACATGATGGGAGATAAGGATCTTTTTAGTGACTTGGAGGAGAAAGGTCTCCAAATGCATATAGAGATGGGTGACGATGGACGATACAGTGTGACCGACATTGGTACCATTACCTTTGAAAGATGTTATGCATGTTCCAGGTCTAAAGAAAAACTCGATCTCAGTCGCAATGTTGGAGGACAAAGACTATGACGTTGTTTTCAGCGATGGAAAAGCTTTCCTGCGACATAAAACAACGGGTCAAGCCAAGAGGATAGGGATTTGAGTTAAGAATCTCTACAAGCTGGAGGTAGATGGCTGCGCTGCCATGATGGGAAAAGCAGAAAAAGTGGTGAGCAAGGGGTGAATTATGGCACAGGCGATTGGGCCATCTTCATCATGGAGCTTTGAAAGTCATGCAGCAAATATCTACTGGACTTCCAATGGGAACACTTTCTCAGTTAGATCAGTGCAAGGGTTGCACCATGGAGAAGTATGCAAAGTCCACCTCTCATGAAAAGGAGAACCGTGCTTCGGTGATCTTGGAGAGAGTTCACACAGACGTGTGTGGACCATTGTCGGTTGCTTCAACATCAAAACACATGTATTATGTTATTTTTGTTGATGAATTTTCTCGTAAATGCTGGATCTACTTCATGCAGAAGAAGGATCAAACATTCTCAAAGTTTTGCGACTTTAAAGCATGGGTTGAGAAAGAGTCGAGGAAGAAAGTGAAGGCTCTGCAGAGCGATAATGGTGGAGAATACATCTCGAACGAATTTAAAGACTTTTGTAGCAAAGTAGGAATTCAAAGAGAACTCATAGCGCCTCATAACCCATAGAAAAATGGGGTTGTGAAGAGGAAGAACAGAACGATCGTGGATGCTGCATGAGTGATGCTGCATGATCAGGGCCTACCAATGCATTTGTGGGCGGAAGCATGCAACACTGCAGTTTATGTGCAAAATCGTTGTCCTCATGGAGTACTTGGCATGAGTACACCTGAAGAAGCTTTTACTGGTAAGAAACTGGATGTTTCTCACTTTAATATTTTTGGCTCATCTATTTATGTGCATGTGACCAAGAACGCCAGGAAGAAGCTGGAGTCAACTGCTGAAGTTGGGATATTTGTGGGGTACACAGAAACACCTCATAAATATCATGTGTATTTTCCAAACAGTTGAATGACTGTGATGCGACGGGATATAAAATTCAATGAGGAGAAAGCCATGAAGTTGTCGCTTGAGAGGGAGCTAGACTTGCATGCGGAGGAGGAACTACTTGTTCCCAAAGATGAGTCTCTAGATGTGGATCAGCCACAGGAGGAGGATCATGGAGTGGAGGAGTCCACTCACGCAGAGCCAAACATCAGAACTAAAAGAAAGCATACCACAGAAGCTGAGAGGTTGAAGCTTGATGCGGCATAGAATGTAGGAGTCCCTACTTCACAACGTAGACAGAGACTGTCTCCTGACCGATTCACTAGATACATGGCTCCCATGAGAAAATGTATTGTGACTAAGCCATATTCCTTTCAGGAAGCAGTGCAGGAGCCCACATGGGTGGATGCAATGGTGGAGGATTATGACTCCATTGTCAGAAACAATGCTTTGGAAATTCTTCCAAGGCCAGTTGATAAATCAGTGGTAGTTTCAAGATGGATCTACAAGGTAAAGTAAACTGTTGATGGGAGTGTTGAGAAATACAAGGCCAGATTTGTGGCCCGGGGCTTCTCACAGATCGAGGGGATTGATTATGAATAAACCTTTTCACTTGTCGCACGATATTCTTCCATAAGGACCATCCTTGCTCTCTCAGCGCAGATGGATTGGCACATCCATCAGATGGATGTGAAGACTGTGTTCCTTAATGGGATCATTGTGGAAGAAGTGTACATTAAGCAGCTTGAAGGATTTGAGATCTTCAACAACGAGTCACATGTGTGCAGACTCAAAAGAGCTCTGTATGGGTTGAAGCAAGCACCTCGTGCTTGGTACACTCGGATCGACAACTATCTCACTGGAATTGGCTTCACCAAGAGTGAAGCGGATGCAAACCTATACCAAATTGTGGTGGAGGGTAAGCTTTTAATCATTGTTCTTTATGTTGATGATTTAATACTGATTGGTGATGAGCAGCTGATACACTCATGCAAGGAGGACCTTACAAAGGAGTTCAAGATAAAGGATATGAGCTTCCTTCATTATTTCCTTGGATTGGAAATATGGCAGCGAGATGGTGAAATTTTTGTGTCTTAAGGAAAGTATGTAAGGGAGATACTGGGTAAGTTTCACATGGAGGGCTGCAAACCCATGGATACTCCTCTTCCATGAAACTGGAGGAAAAAGGATGTTACATCTGGAGATGTAGTGCATGCTACTATCTATCGACATTGAGTGGGTTCACTAATGTATTTAGTAAATACAAGACCGGACATATGCTCTGCCATGAACCAGCTTAGTCAAGTGATGTTTAAGCTTACCAACCTCTTTTGGAAGGAAGGTAAGCATGTCTTGAGATATCTTAGGGGCACATCTAAGTATGGCTTATGGTACATACAAACGAATGAGGTGAAGTTGCATGGCTTCATGGATGCAGATTGGGCGGGCAGCCCAACGAACAGAAAGAGAACATCAGGAGGGGTCTTCAGTATCAGATCTATAATTGTTTCTTGGTACAACAGGGAACAGAGATCCATGCCACTCAATTCAGTGGAAGCGGAATACATGGCAAAAAATCAAGTTGCATATGAGGCTATCTGTATGAGAAAGATCTTGGTTGGTTTGTTTAGTTCTCATTTAGATCCTATAGTGATTCATTGTGATAATCAGAGTTGCTTTAAACTCTCAATTAATCATGTGTTTCATGATAGATCTAAGCATATAGATATCTGGTATCATCATATCAGAGATTGTGTGCAGTGGAAGATCATGTTGCTTCAGTACATTCCTACGAAATATCAGGATGTAGATATTTTTACGAAGGCGCTCACTAGGAGAAAATTTGAATACCATAGAGATAGGATCGGGGTGACAAATAATCCCTTTCTTGTTGAGAGGGAGTGTTGAGATTCAACAAGATGATGATCCTAGTGAAAATTAAGCACCTAAACTAAGTGGGGCCCGTAGGCTATTTTTAAGTGTATGTCTATTTTTAGAATGTTGAGCAAATTCTATTTATAGCAGGAGTCTAGTTATAGATGTTTGAGAAAATTATATTTATAGATGAGATTCTTTTTTTAGATGCATGTGCGAAGTCTATTTATAGATCGAATGTCTAAAAATAGAATGCATGTCGACTATTATTATCTCTTAATAATAATTGGATAATAAATATTAATCTATTCTCTTGAAGAACTTGATTTCAGTTAACTGAAGTGGCAAACCAGTTAGCTGAAGGAATTTCGAGTTCTAAGGTTGGTTGGTAGACATGCAAGTGGACTTAGTTGTAACTAAATGATTCGAAGTTGTAAAAGAGTTGGATGTGCAGTTATGTGAGTTGTAAAATAGTTAAACTCAGTTAAATGAGTTAAACTCAGTTGTGCTAGTTGTAACTAAAGATACAATAGTAAGGGATCAATGAATTAATTATTTAATTAATTCACAAGCAGTGCTCTCACATGCAACTGAAGAAATACTACTGTCAACTACATGCATGTCAGATCCAGTGGAGACCCAGTTGAGAGATAGGTGAAAGGGACAGTTTGACTATCTGTTGTGACATTAGTGGGTGCAATCATGCAACCACACACACATTGGAGATGCCAATGAGGATTGCACATTCAGGGCAAGGCAAGATCTCATTCATTCAGGGATTGTGATCAACAGGGATTGCGTAGTGGAGGCAGGCTATCTGAAGGCAGTAAATTGGTGCATGTATTTGCCAATTTTTGTATGACAGTGTGAGAAGATTGTATATTGTATTGAGAGCTCTTGGATTAGATTTTTGTATGAGATTGTTTCATGATCCATGATATATACATAATATATGATAGTGGGGTTTTTAGCTTTATGATTTCCCTGTAAAAACATCTGTGTTATGTGTGATTGATCTTTCTTCATGTGTTTGCAATTGGCGATTGAATTTCCAAAAAGATTTAAGTAGAAGGATTCTGTATTTAACAGAGGCATATAATTGTTAGATCAGGAGAATCTAGGCAATACATATTTGTATTAAAATTTCTACACTTTTAGGCATTATACTTATTGTTTGAAGCTTCTCTCTGAGTTGAACAGGCTGCAAATATAATTATCAAATTATGGATTATGTGATAATTATGAATGTTGTGCAAATATAATTATGAATTGGTTTGTTGCTTAGATGCAAATGGCATGGGTGAGAGGACCCTTCCTCATACGTTTTCCATATAATATATCAATGTGTGATATGTTGTGTAAACTATGAATTCTCGGTTTTCAGTTAAGTGTTGGGCATTTCGTTAATTCTTTTTTGTTATACGAATTTTGGTTTTACTTGGTTTTGATTTTGAATAAGAAAATATTTGTTTTGTGTTATAAAAAATATCTTGTATTAAAATTACTTTATCTTGTAAATTTGATAAAAAATGAATAAAAAAAATTCAACATGTTTTTTTTGTGAGGAAACGCATAACTTAATATTACCAAAAATTAGTTACATAGGGTGCAAGCCTAGGTAAATTGGAGAAGCTTGTGATCAGATAGAGAGATGTCTGCAAAGTGCCTATTATGGTCTGAAATGCATTGGTGGGGGACTTTTTTCCCTTAGCAGGGAACTAGATGATCCCTTGGAGGATACATGATAAAATTTGAGGTGGTTTAGAGCATATTCAGTACAAAAATGATGTTGTATAGATGCAATGGAAAAACTAAGAGAACTATGAAAACTGAGAAAAGACAGAGGAATGTATAGCGTATTTAGGGACATAGTCATGATGATTGGTTGGCAATGGAGAATCTTGATGCTGAATTTACTTGGATTTGGCTTTTTTTCTTTCTCTAACATGTCTATGTAGGCAAAATGATTGTTGTATCCTTCTTGTAGCCAAGGAGGACACTCCCAATAAATTACACAACCATATGAGCTTGCATCGAGCTAAGAGGATGCTCTTTTGGTGCCTTGGGATGCATTGTTGGGGCACTAAGGCTGGTTTTCAACCTTTGCATGAGGCTTCTTACTGGATGGGGAGCTGCCATATTTTGCAGGACCTTTATCCTTTTCTAATACCACAAGAGGGCCAAAGCTAGGAGGAATGGTCCACTAGATGGAAAATTCAATTGTAGCTGAACTCTCCATTGAAATAGTGGATGTTGGAGTAAGAGGTATGGGAGGAAACTTGATGCCAATTGTTCTTGAAATATTTTTGCAGTGAGAGACAAGTATTGTTGATATTGGTGCTAACCTCCTCAATTCTGCGCGTGGCTCCTTCCCTGGCTTCTTCCATGGTCCAAAGGTGGCGCGCTAGCAAATTTCTTACTACCCAGTGCCCATCTCCTAAACATTGACACTCCTCCACCTCCATTGCTACAACCATACGACGGATGTGTGGTAGGATATCCTAGTCAAATATATCCTCCGCCATAATAAGTAGGAAAGGGCAGTTTCCCCTGCCCTCTAACTCGATGTCTAGCTCTACCTCATTCGTGGACCATATATGCTTACCTAATACAATGTCGCCTAGTGAAAAGTAGTTTGGTAGTTTTGTGCATAAGTGTGTTGCTTCCATCGTCTAAGTTTGTTGCCTACAAGAAGGAATTTTGGAGAGAATGAATCTGCAAGTGAGTAATCTAGAGATGGAGACAAAGTTTGAGCCAAAACTAGAGGGAATTCTTTGGATGTTCTTGAATAACGTTGATTGACCTCCATTGAAGGCAGTTTTTTGTGCATGATCACCACCTAGACATTAACTTAATTGTTAGCTTGAGGTCTATCATGTGATCTCTAACAGGATCCAACATTTTATGGTACATCCGGATGTGGGGGTTAAGGCCTTGATTGGAAATATGTTTGCAATGGGAAACCCGACTCACTATGGAGGGATAGGACAAGGTCAGATCCTTGCACTAGGTTTGTTCTTCCACTCCTTTATTTTCTAGGAAGTGTGCTATGAGAGTTTTCTTTGCACCTAGTATCAAAGAATATTATAGCCTCTTACTGAGATAAGATAAGCACCAATTGTTTCACGTTGTGGTCCAATCTCCAACTTGGAGGGAATTTTGATGGAGGCAATCCATCGATGAGTTTTTGGGTCGCCTATGTTATAATTTTGGAGTCACCTTCTGTAATGAGGGAGTGGATATGATTGTATGTGAAGCCCATGGATGAGAGCCTCTAGATTTGCAACATTATTTCTTTCTTGTCCAATGTATCCTCTATAGAGTCTAAGGATTTCCCTAATTCCAGCCTCCCCAAGATTGCATTTTGAGGCACCATCAAATTTGAGTTTGAAATGTTTCTCTTAGGGGGGTGCCAAACTTTTGAGCTTCGATATGTGGCATGATAGTTAATATGTGGTCCTATGGTTGTGGAGATCTTAAAATTCCACCAATCTAGGATCGCCCTCTTGAAGGGAGACCCTTGAAAGCTCCTATCTTCCCATTTGGAGCAGAATAGAGTTTACTCATTATGCGAGTGGAAAAGCAGCCAGATACCTTCTGGTGTTTTATATTTATCATTTAAGGTTCTCTTATGTCTCTCCTTCCATATTTCCTAAGTCAAGAGGCTTAGACCCATTGTCCATAGATTGTTGAGGGATGAGCTTTTAAAATTATTTTTTTCCCAAGTCTTGATGGACTAAATTACGCTTCCTTCAATTATGTCGGTACCTTGAAAGTTGTGAGCTATTTTTTCCCATAAACTATTGGTAATTGCAGAAGAGTAAAATAAACAATCAATAGTTTCATGTTGGGCCTTGCACATGCAACACCATGATGTGATATAAAAGTTTATTTTAAGGATTTTTTCCCAAGTAAGAGTATGACGCCGTACAAGAAGTTGGGTGAAAGTTGTCACTTTTGGCCATAGCTTTAGGGCCATAATTCTCTCTAGAATGGATATGGATCTTCTGGTTGATTCAACACCATGAGATGATGGGCCTACTTGACTGTGAATGATCCTGAGATTGTGTAGCCCCATCTTAGGATGTTTGGGCATGCTTTCACTCTTAAGTTTCTTTTATGTAGAGCTTGCCTCAAAGAACTTCTATTATTCTCTGAATCTTCCTCCCTATATAGAATGTGTTGTTTCCATTGGCGGATTCATGTGGTCTCATGATCATGCCAATATTGATGTACCATAATTTGACCATTTCTATGGGAAAACATATGAATAAGAGGAAATTAGAGAATGTTGCCTAGTGCTGGAAGTTGTTGCCAAAATTCTAACCAAAATATTCTTATTTTCCCATCCTGTATTTCCCAAAAGTTATGCCTTTGAACCAGAGTTTTGCTGAGGCTAGCCAAATTCTAGATAAGGGAGCCTTGTGTCTAGAGGGAGAGGTGTATGATGTCCTGCTTGATTATATCCTTGGCATATTTGGAGTGCCATAGTTGAGCCTACGGTTCCTCCCTGTACTTCATTCAACGCCACCATATTTTAGCTCCTAATTTTTTGTTAGTTATTTATGGATCACACATACTGATCCATCCCTCTGTTTTTGAGAAGCAGAGTCTCCCATTTTACCAAAGGCCGTCTTTGCTTGAGTTGATATCCCCCCCCCCATAAGAAGGTTTTTTGGAGGTTTCTGATACATTTGAGGACCCATTTAGGAGTCGCAAGGATGGAAAAGAGGTAGATAGGCATGGCTTGAAGGACATATTTAAGAAGAACAAGGTGGCTTGTAATATTTAAGGATGTAAAGGTCCAATAGTTTAACTTATTATTGAGTTTGTTAAGAATATCTTGCCATGGAGTGTTTAATGGCAGAGTCGGTTTGGGGGGGGGGGCGACGAGGTACTTGGAAGGGAGAGAAGCCAAAGAGAAACCAAGGATGCACTTGATGTTCCTTTAGGTAATGAGAGGTGTGTTGAAGAATAATATTTTGGAATTTTCTACGTTGATGGAGGTGTCAGAGGCTTCCGAGCAAAGATCAAGGATCGATTTGACTAATTTGGCTTCTTCGATTAATGGGTGATTCATAAGAAGGGTCTCATCAATAAATTATTGGTGGGTCTAGGTCAAATTGTCATGAAGGACAAGGCTACTAAAGGAATCTTTCTGTAAATCTAACTTGATGGATCTACCTAAGCCTTCCACTGTAAGGATAAAGAGAAAGGGGAAAAAGGGTCACCCTGCTTGATACCTTTGGAGGGTTTGAAGGTGTCAGAAGGGGATCCATTGACAAAGATGGAGAATAAAGTAGAAGAGACTAGAGACATGACCCATTGTGTCTAATGAGTGCTAAATCCAAAGGCAAGAAGGATGATCTCCATATAGTCCCAGTTGAGCTTATAAAAGGATTTTCAAATCTCAAGTTCGATTGGCATACTAGGATTTTTGAGGGTCTTGAGTGAGTGGATGGTTTCATGAGCTAGAATGATGCCATCAAGGATTTGTCTTCCTTATACATAACCAAATTTATCTGGGGTAGTGAGGATAAGGAGAATGGGTTTAAGGTGATTAACAATTATTTTGTATGTGAAATTGCATATAGCTATGGGACGATATTTACCTATAGAGGCAGAATTCTCCTCCTTGGGTACCAAGGTGAGGAAAGTAGCATTGAAGGTAGGAAGGATGCATCAAAGGGTTCTCGAATCCACTATGATTTCTAGGATATCCTTGTGAAGAAAGTGTCAGCATGCTTGAATAAAGTTATTTTGAATCTATGAGGCCTTAGGGCTTTTCCATCCACCATTTTATGGAGAGATTCATTGAAATTTGTTACACTAATGGGTCTAATGAGGATTGTGTTGTGGTATTTAGTTATCAAGTTAGGTATTTTGGCTCTGATCCGATTGATGGATAGTATGTTTTGTATCTAGGGATCAAATAGTAGATCTGAAAAGTAGTTTACCAGCTCTGTTTCAATATACTCCTGTGCAAGGAGGTGATGCAATTGGTGGAGCGATGCTAGATGGTGGATCTGTGGAGGAAGGAGGTGTTGCCCTCTCCTTCTTTCATCCAGTTGATTCTTGTTTTTTGTTTCCAATAGATCTCCTCTTGTTTGTTGCATTCCTCCACTTGCTTAGTGAGGGAAGCTTCTTCGTACTCAATATCCTTTAACCAACCATTAAGAATTATATCTTGTTGGAGGATGGTTATCTCCTTTTCTAGAGTATGCTTCTTGTGGAAGATGATGTTGAATTCAGTTTTATTCTATTGTTTAAGGAGAAGCTTGATTTGTTTGAGCTTTTGTTGAAGAACAAACATTTTTGAGCCCTGGATGTTGTCTATGTTTCACCACCAGCCATCGATTTTGTTTATGAAATTGGTATCTGTATGCCATAATTGCTCAAACTTGAACGAATGTTTTACAGGCTTGCCAAAAGGTTCCCCATAAGAGGAAAATAGGCCAATAGTATGATCCTGCTAATGGGAGAATATCTGCTGAGAGTTCATGACCACTAGTGAGGAGTTGTTCTGCTACCAGAAAGTGATCCAGGAGAGAGGGGATTTGCATAGAACCTCGTCTTATGCTATTATAGGTGAAGAGGCCATTGGTGGTTTCATGTCCACTATATTGGTGACTTCAATAAAATTTTGAAGATTCTATAACTATGGCACCAAATGTCTTCTTCCACCTTTCTTCTCTCTTAGCGAGGTGATTTTTTTGAAATCACCCCTTATTACCCATTTGTGTGTGTCCATTAAGTCCTTTAGAGAATGGAGATGCCTGAGCATTTCCTACTTCCTTGTGGGAGCTTAAGGTCCATACACACTGGAAATAAAGCCATTCAGGTCCATTCCTATCAGATGGAAGGATACTAAGACGACAAAAGAATTCAAAGACATAATTCCCATGTTGAGCTATGAGGGATCCCAAACAATCCCAAGACCTCCTAATACACCTTTAGTAGCAACGAAGATGATTTTGGCCTTTCTCCATAGTCTAGACACTATGGATTAAAAATATTAACAAGAGAATTTGGTTTCTTAAATAATTAGAATTGTTGGGAGATCATATTGGATATTTTGATGAAGAATATGTTGCTTTGACAAGCTACTCATGCCCCTTATGTTCCAAGAAATTACCTTCATGATGATGCAGGAGCATCCGGACTTAGCCGACAATGTGATTGGATGTTCACATGTTGTGGCTAACCATGAGGTGGATAAACATTGGCCATTAATATTTTATTTAGTTTTAAATGAGAGAATTTAGTTTGTTTGGGTTTATTAAATTAATTAGGAATAGAAATAGAAATTGGTTTCTCCCTACAAGGAGATTGAGCCAAGTAGGATATGAGCTTAGAAATAGGGTAGCATTTGATTTTTGGAGTGGTTCAACAAAAAATTATTTTAAGTGAGAATGACCGCTTCAGATTGTTTATATAAATATGTGAGATAGATGAGAGAGAGAGAGTGTGTAGGAAAAGTGATATAGAGTGGAATAGGTGTGAGAGGCGAGAACAAAGAGAGCATAAAAATTGTAATAATCAGCTGATCAAGGGCTTGGCTCTGTAAATTCCTTATTTAATAATTTTCAAGTGTTTTGTGTCGATCGGGCTCTTAGTTCAATTATTTGTTTAAACTCTGTTAAATCGCATTAAGTTAAAAAGCGGAAGAGCAATATGATTGCAGGTGCGACGAGGGTCGTAGATATGAACCCGACCAATGGGAGAAATCTCATCGCAAATTGGAAACCATCGCACATCGTAGAGAAACGAGTTTAACTTTTAAAAGTTGCAAGTTAAGTTGTTTTACAAGCGATGCGAAGTGGGGAGTGGAGAGACAACGGGGATTGTCGGATCTGAGATTAATCCAACGGTGGCGATCACAGCGCGGGGAAAGTGATTTCACACTTCACAAGACTTAGGGAATAAGTGTTAAGCCATCACAAAGTAACTATTTTATTTTCAATGCGAAAAGGAAGAGGACACATGTCAGCTCAACGCAGTTTCACAGTTCGCATGGATTAAAGTTTAAGCGTTAAAGCTAAACTGTAAATTGTGCAATCTGCAATCACCGGTGATTGGTCAGACTTGTCGTGGGACCTCCGGTAAGAGATTCCATGCGATACAATTTGTTTTGGGTTACATGTGTTGTTTATAATTATGTTGTTGATCACACATATGTATGTATGTATGTTTAACGAACCTCGAGTTTAATTCAAAACCGTTGCGGTGATAAGGTAGATAGAGTGTAAACTCTATAGTTCCGCGAATACTCTGATATTTCTGCAGTTATTTTGCATCATTTGGTATCAGAGCAGACTTGAGTATATTCTTGGAAATTGGAGCAAAGATTCCACCTAGGAGAGGAGCTGGTATAGGTCGTGGAAGACCAGCGGACAATGCAATTCTGTTGAATGAGATTCGACATCTTCGTACAAGAATGGAGATAGTAGAAGTTGCTTAGAGGAGAGCACCTAAAGAAGGAGATGTCAGCGCAGCAGAGGAAAATTCTTAGGAAGAAGAAGAAGAAGTAGATGATGCAACTAAAATGCTATAAATGATGATTAAGGCAACTGGAAGACCAAAGGTGGATGTACCTTTGTATGAGGGAAATCTCAATATGGAAGAGCTATTGGACTGGATCAGATCATTAGACAAGTACTTTGAATTTGAAGAGGTTGAAGACAAAAGGAAAGTGAATTTTTTAGCTATTAGACAAAAGGCTCATGCAACTATCTGGTGGGAGGAATTACAAATATCCAGACAGAGAAAAGGAAAGCCCAAAATCAAGCAATGGGATAAAATGGTAAGCAAATTAAAAATTAAGTTCTTGCCCAAGGGTTATCAGTTAAATCTTTTTAAGCAATTACAGAATTTGAAACAGAAAGGAATGACAGTGAAATAATATACAGAGGAATTTTATAAACTGAATATCAGAGATGGACATGTAGAGGATGATGTTGAGGAAGTAGCCAGATATATAAATGGCTTGAGGTATGATATCCAGGATGAGATCAGTCTATTAAATATGAAGAAAATTGAAGATGCTTATCAGGCAGTCTTAAAAGCAGAAGAGAAGATATAGAGAAAGAAAAGTTAGAGGAATCAAGGAAAGAGTTCAGCAAGAGGAAGAGGAACATTCAAACCCAGATTTCAACATTCCCATAATGAAAAAGAAGGATCGAGTAGTAGATCACCACAGAGAGGAGACTCTAGTCGAGGAAGGTTTTTACCCACAGGTAGAGGTTGAGGAAGAGATATTCGGTGTTTTACATGTGGTGAATGGGGACATGGGTCATGGGGCTGTCCTCATAATAAGTCAACAACTCAGAGAAATGTGAATGTTGCTGAAACAAAGGAATACATTCCTCAGATTGAAGGTAAATAGGAACCACCCGAAGCAGGAGAATCCTTGTTATTGAAAAGGGTATTGCTTAAAGTCGAAAAAGAAGCAGGAGAACTAGCTCAGAGGAAGAATCTATTCAGGATTATATGCAAGTGCAAAGGTAAATGTTGCAAAGTGATAATTGACAGTGGAAGCAATGATAACCTTGTTTCTATAGAGATGATGGACAAGTTGGGATTGGTAAAAACAGAACACCCTACTCCTTATAAGGTATCATGGCTACAAAAAGGACATCAGATTATTGTGACAGAACAATGTAAGGTAGAGATCCAGATTGGTACTTGGTACAGAATACCTGGAGCAAGTTTTCTGAATAAAGCAGCATACAGATTAACTCCTCAAGAAAATGCAAAAGTTGGAAGACAAGTGCAAGAGTTGATGACAAGGGATTGATAAGAGAAAGCCTTAGTCCATGTGATGTACCAACAGTACTCAGCCCAAAGAAAGGAGGTGAATGGCGCATGTGCACAGATTCCAGAGCCATAAATAAAATCACCACCAGGTATCATTTTCCTTTACCATGAATGGATGATTTAATGGATTGCATGAGTGGATCAAAATAATTTACTAAGATATATTTGAAGAGTGGTTATCATCAGATAAGGATTAGAGAAGGAGATGAGTGGAAGATTGGCTTCAAAAAAAACAATGGTTCGTATGAATGGTTAGTGATGCCTTTTGGGCTCACCAATGCACCCAACACATTCATGAGATTAATGGATGAAGTCTTGAAGGAATATGTAGGCAAGTTTGTAATTATTTATCTTGATGATATTCTAATTTTCAGTTGAAGAAAAGAAGAGCATCTGGAGCACCTTAATTTGGTTCTAAAAACTTTGCAAAAAGAGAAGCAGCTAATAAATTTGAAGAAATGCAGTTTTATGAAGGAAGAACTAGTCTATTTGGGATTTGTAGTTTTTAAGGAAGGCTTGAAAATGGATTCGGAAAGAGTCCAAGAAATTTTGAATTGGCCAACTCCAAGGAACATATTTGAGGTAAGAAGTTTTCACGGTCTTGCGAGTTTCTATAGAAAATTTATTAGAAGATTTAGTCATATTTTTGCACCCATTATTGAAACAGTTAAGGAAACTAACTAGCCATTCAAGTGGATAGAAGCAGCAGACCAAAACTTTAAGTTGCTGAAGAAGAAAATTACAGAAAAACCAGTTTTAGCTTTGCCAGATTTTGAAAAAGTTTTCCGAGTTGAAATTGAAGCTAGTGGATTTGCAATTGGAGCAGTTTTAAGTCAAGAACAAAGGCCAATAACATACTTTAGTGAGAAAATGAATGAATCTAAGAAGAAATACTCATCTTATGACAAAGAGTTTTATGCTATTGTGCAAGCCTTGAAAAAATGGAGACATTATTTGTTACCAAAAGAGTTTGTATTATATTCTGATAGCCATGAGTTATAGTT
Source organism: Pinus albicaulis (assembly GCA_034641835.2). Taxonomy (NCBI): domain Eukaryota; kingdom Viridiplantae; phylum Streptophyta; class Pinopsida; order Pinales; family Pinaceae; genus Pinus; species Pinus albicaulis. The sequence continues at coordinate 1,436,967,528 of CM076579.1, forward strand.
TATAAACAACCAGCCAAAATTGAACCAGAAACATGCCAAATGGGTAGAATTTTTGCAGAGTTTTACTTTTGTGATTAAGCATACAAGCGGTAAGTTGAATAAAGTTGTTGATGCTTTAAGCAGAGTGAATTTAATCATGCAAGAATTACAAGTTGGTGTTGTAGGATTTGAAGAAATGGTTGACATGTATAAAGAAGATGCATAATTTAAGGAATTTTATACAGCTGTGGAAAATCCAGCAGTTCATAATAGAAGCCAGTGGTTGGATTATCTTATCCAAGGAGGTTTGCTATTCAAAAGAAATAAATTATGTATTCCCAAATGTTCTATGAGGGAAAACATAATTAAGGAGAAACATAGTGGACACTTATCTGGACACTTTGGACAAAACAAGACATTTTCTCAGGTAAATAATTTTTACTATTGGTCAAAGATGCAAACTGATGTTAAGAGATTTGTTAAGAAATGTAGGATTTGGCAGCATGCTAAGGGAAGAAGTTAAAATATAGGATTGTATCAGCCATTGCCAATACCAAACCGACCATGGGATGCAGTTAGTATGTATTTTGTTTTGGGTTTTCCAAAAAATCAAAGAGAAAATGACTCCATTAATGTTGTAGTAGATAGGTTTTCTAAAATGGTTCATTTCATTGCATGCAAAAAACTAGTGATGCAACACATATTGCTAATCTGTTCTTTTCAAAAGTTGTAAGATTACATGATTGCCTGTGATTATTTTGCCTGACAGGGATATCAAGTCTGTTGGTCATTTATGGAGAACTCTATGGAAAAAAATAGGTACCAACCTGTTGAGGCCTCAGAATTCCGCTACCAAAACATGGGGGAAAACCACCCTGTCCGGACCTTAAAGCAGCTCCTTTTCTATTTGGTGTAGTGGCTCCGACTGGGGATAATGGGACCAATTTCCCCATAAGGATGATTTTGAGGGTGTTGTGAATATAGCATGCAAATGGATAATGATTTTAATCTATATGCATCTATCTAAACTATTAATCTAATCTATACTCGGGGTGTTTTTCCTTTATGCGATCTAAAATGATATCTTTCAACTATCAGTAATATAGATCATTTAACAGTCAAAAGAGATGAAAATTATGTAAAATGATTCTTCTAACAAAGTAGTTTGCATAGAATAATTGTGAAAGAAATATCACATTTATCTCTGTGATTACATATTGAATAAGAAACCATAGCTAAATATTAGAACAAAAGTGCATGTAATATTTATATATGATAACGTTTCAAACATATAATGCAATTATAATATGATTGTCAATATATGAAGTAAGACTTAATACAAGTGAATAGAAGTACCATATGTACAAACTTATACTCAGTTTAGAATCTGCTCCTCCTCACTTTCAAGCAATTTAAAGAGTACAATAGTGCAACATTAGTTAAACAGCTTTAATTGTTAAAAGATAACAAATGTGTTCCATTAATTCATCAAAGCATTCACAAACTTACAATAGTGCATTCTTTGCAAATGTTTTTGACAAATTTCTAGACCCTTCTCTAAATGCATGAGAAGGGTTTAAATACTAAACTAACTAGAAACTAAAATAGGTTATTACAAAAATATAGAGGAGGTTTCAAACAACCTTCCTCAAAAAGCTAACTTAAATTACAATCTAGGAAGTTAAACTAACAATTCTGATTTATGAGTCCTACCCTTATTTCTGAATGTGGTTACGAAGTTGACAAATATCTAACATTGCTTTGAGCTAAGCCGACTGCGATATCCTTGATCGGATCTGTCCCTTGAAAATAGCATTTGAGATTGATGACTGGGATCTCTTTGTTGAATCTGTAATAGACTGCAGAGTTTGATGCTGATGATAAGGTTTGATCAGAAAATTCCATTAATTTTCTTGATCAAACTTATTTAACTTTTTAATCATTTCCTCCTATATATCTACTCTCTGCTTCCACTGTGTTTCTACCTATCTTGTTTCTGAAAACACATTAGACGTGTTTTCCTTAAGAAGTTCTGCTCTAGACAGTTTCTCACACATGGATTCAATAATCTCACTTGATATCTTGGATGTCTTTGCTGCTGCTTTCTTTGCCTGTTTGATTTGCGCTTCCCATTCTCTACATATAATTTCTTTGTGAAGATTATCTACTTGAGGCAGATTAGCTTCCTTTCCTGAATCTGAGACTTGCCATTGAATGTGTTCTTCAATTTTCTTCTCAAGTCTTTCAGATTCAAGTTTCTGGATCGCTATCTGCTGGATCATTATCTTGTTTGAATCACAATAAGAATTGATTATAGAAACTTGATGACAAAATACTTCTTGTTCTTTCTTTAACTCAGTGTTTAAATCCAGTGCTTCTTTGATAAATTGTTCTAATTGTGGTTGAATTTGTAACTTAGTCATTGCTATTTCCAGTTGTGCTTGTTTTTCATTAACCTCTGTCTGATGCTGCAATTTGAGGCTTTCAATATCTTTATGAAATTGGACTGTGATTACTTTGGCTTGCTCACTGGAATTAGATTTCTCTTCATTCAACAACTTCTCTAGTTCTTGTACTCTGGTTTCCTTTTGTTTTAACAACATTCTAACCTCAATAGCTTTATCAACAGTAGCAGTAGCATATGCCCCTGCATACTGTGATAATTTGGTTAGATGTTTAGTAGGATCATATGAGGAATATTTCCATAGTACATCAACTGATTCATCTGTAGGCTTTGAAGTTGTTTCATCAATTCTCCTTCTTTTGTTTCTTTTAACTACAACGTTATAACTAGGACTGTAGAAAATATCTAATGAAGGAATATCTTCAATTCGTAGAACTATCTGATTTGTAGGGTAGGCCAATATGATTTCTTTATCATGCTGTGCTGGAATTCTTTGTAGTGGATTAATAGTTTCCACTATCTTTTGGGAGTTTTCAGGTGTCTGGAAACTCGTTGACTGATCAGTATTAGGATTCTCTTTAGGAGTTTTTATTGCTTTGGAAAATTCCTTCCATTCATCTATGAGATCTTTTGCTTGTGGTGAACTAGACTAATCTAGCATATTTTGACTATGTTGAACTGTTTGAGAATCTGTTTCTGTTCCATTTTTTCTTGTCTCCTCTAGCATCTCCATCTCTCGAATAACTCGGTCAATTATCTTTTCTGAGTTTTCCTTTTTAGATTCAGATTCATTTTCAGAGTGATCTGAATCATGAGATTGCTGTTGTGACTTACCTGATTCATCTTCATACATATCTTTTACTTCATCATCTAGGCTGACACTTGGAGTGTGTTTGTTTTTATCTTCAATAGTTAACAAATTGAGAGGGACTTTCTCTAGTCTCTTGTTTCTGGATGCTTGGAAAGCTTCAAAATCATCTTGACTTAGTTGACTAGATACATACTTGATAATATCTGAAAAATTTTCCATGCCCTAGAAAAGATCATCAAATCCATCTTCTTCCTTTACAAAAGGCTTTAACTTAAGCTCTATGATGTAATTTTTAATTACATCATTTGGATCATATAACCTTTTTGGCATTATTGCTAATTTCAATAAATGAATTTTGGAAACTTCCTTGTAAGTATGGCGGATGTTAGATAGTGAAAAAGTGCCACATTGTACAGGAAAATTGGGCCAAATAGCCTTTTTAGTATCTTTCAACTGTTTCGTAACACCATTAACAAGATGATATGCTATTTCTTTTGCAAGTAACTTATCGGGAACATAATAGGGTAAAACATGAGGAGAAGCATAACTCCCGAATACTCTAATATATGCAAAATTCTCCTCTGCGAACCATCTAGCTACAGGAAGAATGTCTGCATTGGCTTCTTCAGAAACCCTAAGGGCCTTTTTATTGAAAATCATCTAGTGCATAGGTAATATGACTCCATGACAAATTTTATAGAAGTGTAGGTGGAATTCTGAATCCCAGAGTTCCCTGTGATAAATATGAATTGGGGTAGGGTCTTGGGTAGTCCATTTCCATCCCATGGTAGGAGAACTAGAAGTAAAACAGATAACATCCATGACATAGGCAGAAATATAAAAGGGAGGTATCTCTCTGGATGAAATACTACTTTTATTCCTATATTCGGTAATGTGCTTGGCTAGGTTATTGGATAAGATGTCTGCCCAATTCAAAATTGATGAATTGGTGATTGCGTCAATCAGGGGAATCCATTATCTTGAGAGTATAGTGCTATCAGGTTTGGAAAATAATCTACATAACATACCAGCAACATAACAGTAAGGAATACGAATTTGGGAAATTAGGTACATACCAAACTTATCTTGCTTCAACTTCCCCTGATTATCCTTCCATTCTTGGATAACTTTCATAAGATCTAGATGTTCACCTTTGAAATTCTGAAAATATTCTTTGTCATATTTTTGCTGCGGGGGTGGTAGATGGTACATTGCTGTTAAATCTTCTGCCTTGAAAGAACCCATAGTTTCTCCCTTCAAATTCTTGAACATTCTATCTTCAATGTTTAAGTGATAAATCACCCACTTAACCATGTCTGTGTAAGGACGAAACTTTGATCTTGCAGCTATCCTGTGAATGTATGAGCATGCAACGTCAAAAAGAGTTGCGTCGGAGGTAGAAGCAGTGCCTGTCGAAGAAACTTTGGTTATCACCCTTGGTCCTTCACTTTCAAAAAGCTTATACATTGCCTCCCATGTCGAACTGCTGCAATATTTGTTGTAGACGGTATCTGAAAATAATGGATACATCTTTGTATCTTCAGTGGAGACGTCTAAGAAATTTCCCTACCCTTTTTGCTCATTTTGTTCTTCTTCAATCCGTTAATTGGTTTCCTGAAAACAGAGTGAATTTTTAAAAGTATAGAGTATCAAAGAGACAAATATATCATTTATTTCAAACACACGCAAGCAGATATCAATATTTTAAGATATAACATCAATCATTATTCATAATCTCTGAATTAATATTTCATATACCTCCACACATAAAATCTATCAATCGCTTTAAAGCCGTTAAGACCTTGAACTTCGTTTTGACATGACACAAGTTGTTTTACACACTTGATCCATTTAATGGAATTGGCGCGCGTATCGCAAGTTATAACTTATAACCATTCGTAATACTTACCCTTTAAAGTTTGCGAAATGCGATCTACGCAAATCACAGATTGTAACTTTTTATAGGATAACAATTTGGCATATCTTATAAGTTGTGCGAAATGCGAATTGTGCTTTTTTCAAAACTTAAATGATCGAGATTGCCGAAGGCTTTATATTCATTTCTTTATTTTTTCGACGGGTCCGCAGAGTCGCAACTTATATCAGTTTTCTTTTAATGTTTTTGATTGATTAAGTGAGGTGCGGTGCGATGAAGTAAATATAATGGTGATTGAAGTTTTTTTTTTAAGTTATAAACATATCTTCGGAAAATTTTGAGCGCATATCGTAGCTCGCACATTTTAAGGTTTATGACTTTTTGAAATTCATAAGATATGCGATTTGCGACGTGCTCAAGAAAATAAAAGGGAAAACTAAAAATAAAATATTTATTTCCTAAGTTTTTTTATTTAGAAAAGTTAAAAGAATTTCCTATTTATTTCTACAGGGTCCCTATTTATAAAAATAAATGGGGGTTGTTGTATAGCACAACACAACCTTAGTTTCAGTTCAGCTTTTCACCTCAAACGGATGGACAAATCGAGGTAGTGAATAGAAGCTTGGGAAATATATTGAGGAGCTTAGTGTAGAAAAACCCTAAGCAGTGGGATTTAGCACTTTCTCGGGCCGAGTTTGATTATAATGATACTCCCAATCGAAGTGCTGGGATGAGTCCATTCTAGATTGTTTTTGGAATGAATCCAAGAGGTGTGTATGAGCTCAAAAATTTAGGAAAACAAGAGATAAGGAGTGCAAAAGATGAAGAGTTTCCAAATTAGATGTAGAACTACAGGAAGATATCAAAAAAAGATTGCAGGAAAGTAGTAGAAAATACAAGCAGAGAGTTGATATGAAGAGGAAAGAAAAATAATTCCAAGGAGGTGACCTAGTCATGGTGTACCTGAGAAAATAAAGGTTTCCTATTAGGGCTTACAACAAATTAAAGATGAAAAAGATAGGACCATTTAGAATTTTGAGAAAATTTTCTTCAAATGCTTATGAAATTGAATTTCCAGAAGGAATTGGAATATCACCTATCTTTAATGTTGCAGATTTGTACCTATACAAAGGAACAGAGGAAGAGCTACCAGAAGACCCTACAGAAGAGGAAGACCAAACTTTGAATTGGGAGGAATAGATGCCAAAGAAGGAAAAGAAAGAAGTGGAGGCCATTTGGGAGAAAAAAGAAGCAAAGAAGACCAAAGGACAAACTTACTATCAATATCTAGTCAAATGGAAAGGACACCCTGTGGAAGATGCCAGTTGGATGACAACAACGGAGTTACAAAAGTTTAGTACAGATCCTGAAGCATTGATGGATCAATCTTTTCTTCTCCGGGAGTCTGATGCATGAGCATACGGACTTAGGAAACAATGTGATTGGATGTTCACATGTTGTGGCTAACCATGAGGTGGAGAAACATTGACCATTAATATTTTATTTATTTTTAAATGAGAGAAGTTAGTTTGCTTGGTTATATTAAATTAATTAGGAATAGAAATAGAAATTGGTCTCCCTGCAAGGAGATTGAGCCAAGTAGGACATGAGCTTAAAAATAGGGTAGCATTTGTTTGTTGGAGTGGTTCAACATAAATATATTTTAAGCGACAAGGACCGCTTCAAATTTTTTATATAAATGTGTGAGATAGATGTGAGAGAGAGAGAGTGTGTAGGAAAAGTGAGATAGAGTGGAATAGGTGTGAGAGGCGAGAACAGAGAGAGCATAAAAATTGTAATAATCAGACGATGAAGGGCTTAGCTCTGTAAAAATTTTATTTAATAATTTTCAAGTGTTTTGTGTCGATCAGTCTCTCTGTTCAATTATTTGTTTAAACTTTGTTAGATCGCATTAAGTTAAAAAGCGAAAGAATAATCGGGTTGCAGGCGTGACGAGGGCCGTAGATTTGAACGCGACCAACGGTAGAGATCTCATCGCAAATTGGAAACCATCGCACATCGCAGAGAAACGAGTTTAAATTTCAAAAGTTGCAAGTTAAGTTGTTTTACAAGCGATGTGAAGTGAGGAGTGGAGAGACAATGGTGATCGTCTGATCTGAGATTAATCCAACGGTGGAGATCACAGTGCGGGGAAAGCGATTCGCACTTCACAAGATGGGAATAAGTGTTAAGCCATCACAAAGTAAACTATTTTATTTGTGATATGAAAAGGAAGAGGACACGTGTCAGCTCAACCTATTTTCATAGTTCGCATGGATTAAAGTTTAAGTGTTAAAGCTAAACTGTAAATTGTGCGATCTGCGATCGCCGATGATTGGTCAGACTTGTCGTGGGACCTCCGGTAAGAGATTCCATGTGATACAATATCTTTTGGGTTATATGTGTTGTTTATACTTATGTTGTCGATCGCGCATATGTATGTATGTATGTTTAACGAACCCCGAGGTTAATTCAAAACCGCTGCGGTGATAAGGTAGATAGAGTGTAAAATCTATAGTTCCACGAATACTCTGATATTTCTGTAGTTAGTCTGCATCACATGGTAAAAATATTTTTTGGGAGGTGTATATCTCATTTATTTGTTTGTATTGCCCATAATATACCAGCTTCCTCCATAGGCTATTGAGGCATTGGAGCACTGAATTCCTTCCTCATTTCTTGAAGTTTTTGTTGCTCTTCTTCCCATTTTTAGTTGTGATAGTTTAGACACCTAGCTATTGTGAAGCTTTAGGTTTTTGAAGGAAAAATTCCAGGAGGTTGATCTGCTTAGGAGGGATGGTATTCATTTCATTTTGGCGACATGCACCTTCAAGGCCCGTTAGATCTAACCCTTCAATTTTAGTGAAATCCTCTTCTTCTATCATGGGTGTGTCCTCCTCTTCTTGTATATTCAATTGCATTGGAAATATATCTAATGTAGATTCATATTTTCCTTTCCCTCTTTATTCATTGGGCGGCTTGGCATCACTTGCAATATGTATTTTTGTGGCAGGATCTTGTACTAGATTTGTAGATTCCTCTGAGAGGTCCCCCATCACATCAAAGTTGTTACTGGTCGCGAGGCATTTTGTGGCTGCATAAGTGCTATAATTTTTGTTATGGCACTTTTTAGAAGGGATCTTGGTGAATCCTTATCCATTTGTCACTCCAAGGTATTTGGATTCTTGCTTTGGTTTGTTGAGGGGACAATCCCAAAAGAGGTGTCCATGATTTTATCATTTCCTGTAGCGAAAAGTAATATGCTCATAGTCAAGAGTCTGGAACCAATCTCTATCCTTGGATTCTAGAGTTAGTGATTTAGTGAGGGAGCCTTAAATGTTCAAGTAGACACAAATTTGAGCATAGGATGTGTAGAAGCCATTTTTTGTTTGCTCTAATAGGCAAACAAATTGTTCGAGCTTGTTGCCTATGTCTTGTAGCGTTTTTAGATTATAGTATTCATACAGAAGGGAGTACATGTGGATCCAAACAAGGGCCTAGGAAAAGTCTTCCTTGCTTGGATTAAAGTGTGTTGTTCAGTGGTGCATGTACAAAATTATTGAGTTAAAGAAGTATGAACTTCCATACATGACCACTTATGATCTTCTTGGTGAGATAAGATCATATTAAAGAAACCCTTAGATCCAATTTTGACCTCATAGTGAGCTTTTAATTTCCAATGCTGTGCAATCTAGTGAAGAAGGGATTTTTCGGTTGGCTAGATTAGGGCATGATCTTGCATGAATTGTAAGTTATCGTTCACTCTTGTTGGGGGACATGCACCCGTGTAATATTTGTTGATTTTGCTATGCATGTGTTGGTATTACTTTGTGCAGGAGGTGTGATATGCTCTTAGTCGTTGATGTCTGTTGAGCCAATTTGCATGTCATCAACTTCTTTGGAGTTATTGGGATCAACGTTTGTAGAAGAGGGAATATTTGTCGATTGGCAAGGGTCATAAATGATAGATGGAACATATTTGTTTGGGAGGTTGGAGGGTTTGGGGGCCCCTCTTTTCTAGGTCGCCTTAGGTTGATGAGTCGAGGAGGGCTTGGATTAAACTATAGAATTAAAGGGAGGCAAATATCAAATTTTGATCATGAACCATGAGTCTTTAGTAGGTTGGGACGCGGTTTAGACGCAATTGTAGAACGTGTGCTTCTCCATCATAAAAAGATAAATAATTATAATTAAAAAAATTAAAATTATATATAATTTAGATTTAGTTTACAATAAAATAATAAATTTATTTTAGTGTGAGAACAACTAAACTTATATTATAGAGAAGTCAATCAGATATATATAAGAATTCTGCATATTTTGTACATTGTAATTTCACAAATGCATCTTTTGTTGTATAATTATAATGTCACACATGCATCTTTTGAGATATAATTATCAAATTCAGTGCAAATTATGAATGTTGTGCAAATTACATGCAAATGAAATGGGAAGATGACCCTCCCTCATATGCTGTCTACATAATATTTTGTGTAATATGTTATGTAAATTATTAATTCTTAGTTTCCACTTAAATGTTGTTTTAAAGGGGCAAGATTATTGAAATCGTGTTTGGGGACTAATGGTTCTCATCCAAAATTTGAATCTGGAAAATTAAAGTTCTTGCAATTCCTTTGTTTAGTATTCATAGTGTTGTGAGATTAATTCTTTGGTTTGCTACTACAGGTCATGGGTGGAAAAGAAGCAGGTAACCTTATTCATGTCTAATTCAGATTTGACTATTTATCCATCTATCCATGCCTTGTTGATGTGTTTTTTCTTTTGGCTAACATAATCCTCTAACTTGCAAATTATTTTTATAGTTGTTGACCAGTGACTTTCCTCAAAACATGTGGTTAACAATTTAGATTTGATTTTCCTCCTTTAGCCCTAAGGCTTGCATGGTGGTGGTTTTTTTGTAGAGGTGGCTAGAGGTTTACCTCGACAAGTAGATGGAAAATCTAGGTCAATGCTCTCCATTCTCTTAACTTCTTATCATGGTGTCTAACTTAAAGTTGCATGATGTATCAATATCGTAGGTCCAATCCATTCTAATGCTTACTACTTGATTTGTAGAGTCAGGGTATGTTTTTAAGTCAAGATGTTATGGAACCTGATCTATATTAATAGGTAGGATGCTCATCACGAGAACAATAGGAAGGCCCTACTTACATACAACTCTTGGGTGGAAAATGATTTTTCAAATCCAATATGGTACTAAAAAGGCATTGTTTTCCCCTTTCACCATGATGAAATCTCGATAGGGGAGGAATTATACAGCTCATGTAATGATTCATCATTAATTCATGCACATGAAGGGTCCACTGTTCCACCTTCTCCCTTGCACTTTCATTTTCCTCTGCTTTTGTAATACCATCTTTCACCACATGGGGGATTGGATGAGAAACAAATGGGAATAGGGGGTATTGTCCCTTCCCTATCACCTAAGCTAAATGTTTTTATAATATTAGTATAGATAATCACAATAGTTGAATTTAGTTTCAAAAATATCTCTTTATTGATTTAGGAGCTAGAAGATTCTTTATTTCCTTGGTGGTCAATGTCACTTTCATTTTTTGTCTTATTCTTTGGCCAGATCCTTGGGGCTAGAAAAAATGTTTTTGGAATAAAATTTGAATGGATTTCCTATAGGATCCATGAATGACTATAAAGAGAGAGAGAGAGAGAGAGTTCCACGACAATTTTTTTTGCCATTTCCAAGGTAACCATATGTATATTTTGAATTTACACTTAAAATATTGAATATAAAGTTTTCTTTTCTATTTCTTGGAAAAAAATAAAATGGTTGAGAGACATGAGTTTTGTGGAAAGATATTAATGTCCAAACTTATGTTCAAATGATGAAGTGAGGGGAATGTACTCTCTATCATGTTAATGGTGATATGAAGTTCATACCTTTAATACCAAAGAGGAGTTGGATTGGGTGATTTTTAAGTTTTATGATCTTATTTCAATGTTATAGGACTACAAAACTATTGGTGTATTAGTGCAATGGGGTATTTGGGAAGCATGGAACAAAGTTTGGACATGGAAAAAATAAAATAAATTGGTTCTTCTTGTCATTTAGTTTGGACATGAAAAAAATACCGTTCCAAATTAGCACATTTACAGATATTTGCATTAGACTTTTCGAGAAAGGGTTTTTCAAATGGGGAGATATTTAGGATGAGGATACCAAATCATGGAAATGTGTGGCATACTCTTTAATGAGAATATGGCTTAATCATCTTGATTATACAATTGTTCAAGGTATTCAATATAAATTTTGCTAGATGAGAGATATAAATTTAACATGTTTACCCCAAGCTCTACTTTAAGAGATTGCAAGTGAAAATATGATAATCTTGGTTTGATTTACAAGATTAGGAAGATATACATGTAGCTCAGTAATCACATCCCTATGCAAAGAAGTTGAATAGAAGATGAGGATTTTTAGATGAAGAAACTAAGTGGGTGAATTGGCTATGTATAGTATGGTCCTTTACTATTCCTTATAGGTTGTTCTTTGCATGGCATCTAGTGTTTCATGATCTAGCCTTCAAGGAATGCCTATCTCAATTAGGATTCACTGAATATAATTTTCCATAATGGGGATAAATTAATACTATTCAACACTAGTTTTGGACTTGTTTTATTGCTCGTTAATGGCATAACTTTGCATGGTCCTATTGGAGATATATTATTTTCAATAAGATCCATAGAAGGGTAGTATTTTAGATAATGATGGCTCAATATGTCTTTTCATTATAAAGGGGTTTGGCACTCTCTTGTAATGGTTAGTTTGTATATTATTTTGAAAATTAAATGTGAACTTGTTTCTAGGAATGGGATATTTTATGTAGTCTCATTTAAAAAATATTGGTTAAAAGAAGTATATTTACATGAGTAAGGCACTCTTCTAAGAGATGTAGGTGGTTGTTTTGTTGGCACATTGGCAACTATAGGTATTTTTCTTGTGATTTAGATAATATCACATGTTGGTTTTCATTATACTTTTTTGTAATTATTTGTTGTTAATATAACTAGCATCACCCCTCGCCAATTTTTTTTTTTTTTTGAATATGGAGATCAAGACGTTTGAATCAAGAATAAACTCAAATATAAGAGTGAACAACTCAAACCTAAGAATAAATGTATGAATAAATATTATTGTATATTTTAAAATTAGCTCATACATATATAAACATGGGATTCAAGAGGTTATTAAAGGGAGAATGAAGGAGAGAGACTTGGTAGACCATTCAGGGGAAAGGGAGGAAGATCTCTTAAATTCAATTTCTAGATCAGTAGAGGAAGTGTTAGAGCAATAACAAGAGTATTAGATGTTAAGTTGGCATTTACTTATGGAAATATCTTTAGGTCTAAAGTCTTCGTGTCTAAAAACCACTAGTCCCCAAAGGCCTTATGAGACCAATGGACACACCTCTGAAGTATTAGCACCATCTCAAACTTTAGGAAGGAATAAAATATTGGTATTGGAGGATATGGAAAGAATTATCATTTGAATATTAAAATCAATTGCAAGTGCAAAGGTATAAGAGGTAAATTCAAGGTGTGAAGTAGTCGAGGTTGTTCATATGCCAAGAGTATAAAGGATTAAAAGCGTCGTGGCTATGTGCCAAAATTTGAGAAACAATGAGAGGTATGAGGAGAAGCATTCTAATACTGAACATTATTATGGATGGAAGGATAATTAGACTTGAAATGGTGGATAAAATGTTCAATGGAAGCTAATCAAACCATATTTTGTTTGAATAACAAAGGAATGAAATGTTGAACCAAGTAGTAGCAGTAACCCTATAAGAGGAGTATCATTTGGCACTCTTAGCCTCAATGCATTAATTTCAAGGATATAAGGGATTATATAATGGAAGCTAAGGCGATGAATAGAAGGATAAAATATTTTTGGGTAAAGAGGGAGAAGGTTATGTTGGTGTTAGAATAACACATGATTATGGGGAAGTAATGTCATTAGAGAAATATTTTGACAAGACATTTCTATGGCATGATGGTCTCTAAGAAATCTTTGTATTGGTGGATGGAAATGGTCTAAAGGGGGAGGCTTGGTTATGTGCCGATTTTCCATTTTCTAACCAAAGGATGGCTAGCCATGAATTTTCAATCCAAAACACATGCAATAAGGATTTTGTAAGAAAATTGGCTTTGAGGTTTCACACTTATAGCTTTGAGAATATGGTATTTATGCTTTGATCTAGAACACGAGAGAAATACATCCCAACCAACTTGGAAAAAACTCCAATTATGCCATTGAAACGATGGACTAGAGTATCTTTTTGAGCAATATGTAATAGTCTTGGGGTTTTCACTAACTTGGAAGAGAATACATTGTCAAAATCAATCTAGGAAAGTAGCCATGATGGTAGTAAAACTTGACTTAAGCCAAGGAATCTTAGAGTTTATTGAATTATTTAAATGAAACAAAAGATATATTTATTGTTGGATTATTGGAAAATCCCATTTTTAGGTGTTAGATGTCATCTCCAAGGGATGGGTTTGGTAGAAGAAGAATCATTAAGCACAAAAGTTGGAGAAGAAATGAATTTCTTAAGGAAGAGGTGACACAGGTTCCAAACAGGTAGAAGGAAAATTAGATATAGAAGATTGAATGAAAGCTTTATATCCTCTAGAGGTCTCAAGTGGCCAAAACAAGGGTTATGAAAAGAAAGAAACTAGAACAAGGACATATTTATAAGGAAATGCAAATGAAGATGAAGATATGCATGCATAATGTGCAAATAGTTGGGAGAATGACATCGTGTCAGTAGCTCAAGAAAAGGGTAATCATTTCAGTTGAAATTATGAATATGAAAAAACATGGATGCCAATGGATGAAGTGGGTAATAATCTAGGGTTTCCATGGGTGGAAGGGTACTATTGCTAACTTGCAACATGTAAATAAGAGTGGATAATGACATGGATAAGCAGGTGGGAACCTATGGCAAGATTTGAGCAAACAATGGTCAATAATTCAACTAGCAGGGAAAAACCCATTGTTATATGTGAGTGAGTGAGTCATACCATAAGGTTCATTTGATGTGAGGAATGTGAGTCTTTGTCTTGCAAAATAAAGAACCAAAAGTTTTGGTAGAAAATATTAATGCTCATTAGACAAACCCCCAAAAGTTTATTAAATTAAGAAATCCAGGGCTAAAGGGCTGGTAAAAATAAGGGTGGGGGGGGTAAAATGGGTCATTTTTACCCTTGTGTGTGGAGAAATTGGAGAAACCCCTTTGGTGCTAAAATCTTGTGTTGGTGATTATGGGATATTCAGAGCACGATTTAACCTCTTAGTTGTTCCACGTAAGAGATCAATACTTCCCTATAATTTTTTCCCATTTCATTTTTGCTTTTAGTGAGTTATGGCCATGGGAAAAACCCTGGAAAATGGTTCACTTTGTTGTTGTGACCTTGATGTGGTCACAATAATGACCAATCAACCTTAGTTGCTCTGTGGCAAGTGACTAGTTACAATTGCAACCGTTAGAGGATGTTCATGCTAGTGCCTATACTCCAGTCGTGATTGGTCACTCTAATAAGATAAAAAGGGATACACAGTTGTCCGATGTACTCACTAAAGGTGTTGATTTGAACTTGCATTTGTTGATGAGTCTTTGACATGTTTTATGATGTTTTGTGCATGTTATGTTTCAATCATGATTGTGTGGAAGGAAGGAGAGCACAAAATGGATACATGGCTCTATTGCATGATGATGCTATCGTGGAGGAACTCCAAGCGTGTGGGTTGTTGAAATATTTTATAATGTAGAATATGCAGGTTGAATTGGTGCGATTACAATGGTTAGTAGACATGTGGGTTTCAGGTAAACAAAATTGATACTAGAGGCTGAAGACATTTAATTTTTTGATAGGTTTATCTTTCCATGGTGTGATGCCTTCTTTGGTAGATGGCAGAGGTGGGGGGGTGGGGGGGGGGGGGAGATTCCATGGATGAGTACGTTGTTCAATATTTCTATTGGGGGGACACAAAAATGAGAAATAAAATTCCCATTTCTTAGGTTGAGGATCTGACTCTGTGGATGTTACTATTCACTATTAATTAGGTGAAAAGTAATACAACTATGCGCTTGACCTCCAAGGGTCATATATAGTTATCATTATAGTGTTTGAAATCAACAACATTTTATTGTAGCACAAATGTGACAGTTAATATGAGGGACTCATTGATGAAGTGCAAGACAGGGCGACAAAAATAGTTTGGGTATGGGTTGATATTAGTATCTTTCTTCCTTCAAAGGGTACATACAATGAGACCCCAAGTCTCCACGCCATTTATAGCATTGAGCAAGATGTGTATGAGGTGGTGGAAAAATTTGATGACATGACTAGGTGGTTGGGATCCATTGAAGTATTTTACTAATTAATTATTATTGTGGTATGAGGACAAAATAATGATGATCAAATATCATGCCTATGTAGTTGGCTTTGCTCGAGGGGGAAAACTAGGATGGTCATGGTAAGACCTTGACCCATAAGTGTTTCTGTAAGTTTTGTTGTATTTGATTTTTGTTTGTGAATTTTAGGGATATATTGTGTTTATGTATTTTGGTAATATATATATATTTTTAATTGATGCAAGAGTAATAACATGTGGTGTGCATATTAGAGATGTGGCATCGACTCATTTATAAATTCCATTATGCCATAGGAGTGTAGGGTTCTAAGATCTAGATGGGGACAATAACATAGAGGTAGGTCAGGAGCTACAAGAGGTTCGATGGATCCTCAAGGGGTTGACCCCTTTATGGATGGGTGATATTTTGGTTCATTTGCAGTGCCAAACGGTTTGAGTATCAAGCCATTTTTAGTTGGCTCCTTAAGCGGGTGTCTCAAGCGAAAATTTTCTATCATCAACATAGATTTCTGCAGTAGGATTAGTGATAGGATGTTGTGATGTCAAGCTTGTGATATGTACAATCCTATAAACACAATTTATGTAACTTGCATCACTTTTGTGCTATTTTGTCTATGTAACAAACTTATTGGTTTATATGCAGTGATTTGTTTCTATTCATATGTAAAATGTGTGTGTTTATATACGTGTGCTATTTTTTTTAATATGGTACATGTGTTTTCCATTGCTATATTAAATGTGTGACAAATGCCAATTAAGAAAAATGTTAGCCAAAGAGTCTTCTATTGTGTTAGATTCACATTTAACATGTTAATTACTAACAAAATCTCAATAAAATTTGAGTAGGTATACCCTAAGATACTTTTCATAGAGGCAGGGATTGCAAATAGAGTAAGCACTCATGAATTATGATTCTACGAGTTGAGAATGGAATCACACAATTAATTAGTGGATTCTAAGGGCAATGGCTCTGGTGATGATTTTTATGACAATACTATATTCGGTGATGTTTTTAATGGCTTTTCCAAGATAGGATCCTCTTGAATCTAACAATGAGATAGTGGGCTTGAATATGACCCATGTAGCTGCAACATTTTTCCAGGAACTGGCTAGTGCCATTCAAGTATCCTACATAACACTCTTGTCTGATGATCAAGCAATTAGAGACCATAATAAGTAATGATTTGAAAAGGACCAAGGTTACAAAAAAAAATAAAGTATAATAAAATACACAATGTACATAACATCGTACAAATAGGTGCCTCAAGCATTATAATTTTTTAGATAGAACTAGTTTTGGGGCTCTGAAAGAGGATTAACATCAAAATATATTAGTTAATAAAATCATTTCTGAAAATTTCATTTGAAAATGTATGGTCCATGCTAGAGGGGTTCTAACTTACTAGCTCCTAACTTGTCATGGTCTTGGTCATAGACTAAAACCAGGTTGCCTTCGACAAATGTGTGTGGTTGGAAAAAAATTTCATATTGTGCTTTGATGCACTTCTTATGGGTTTCACTAGCTAGTGCAGTGTCATAGTGAGTCTCATCTAGTTGAGACAGGTATAAGAGGCATTCCTCCTTGCTGAAGGTATATAGTAAGAGCTATATAGATAATCAAAGGGATGGATTTTGCATTCAATTTTAAGTATGAATTTTATGTCATAAACGAGATGGAAATGGGTGAATCCAACTTAGGTTTTAGAAAATGTTCAATATTCCCAAAGTGTGGAGAAGAGAATGATATGGAAAAAAAAATTGTGTGCCCGCACTTTTTTTTGGATCATATTTTTTCAAATACGATTGGTGGCCTTAACTTGCTTGTTGTCTTGGGGCTAGTAAAGTGTGGAGTTCTCTTAGCAAAAACCCAACTTGGCTATGAGATTTTTCATCATCCAAATCCTGAAATGGGATCCATGATCAATGATGATGGCTTTAGGAATGTCGAAGCATGTAATTGTGGTTAAAAATGAAGAATGTAGTGGTGGTGCTACAATTTAAAAGGTTGGCAATGAATCAACCAATTTCATGAAATAGTCAATGACT
This sequence comes from Pinus albicaulis, assembly GCA_034641835.2. Classification (NCBI taxonomy): domain Eukaryota; kingdom Viridiplantae; phylum Streptophyta; class Pinopsida; order Pinales; family Pinaceae; genus Pinus; species Pinus albicaulis. Next base: position 1,436,985,058 of record CM076579.1, read on the forward strand.
ATGATGATGTAGTTATGACCATTGGCAGATGGGGGCTTACACATCATGAATTCAGTTGCCTATTTGGGAAAGGATTCGATAGTGAACATAGGGTGAAGGGGGGAATGAGCACACATATTCTTTGAGAAGATTTGACAATGATGTAATTTCTGGATGAATTCATATAATCATTAAAGATAAAGGGATTCAAGTCCACTATGTGGTAATCATTGAGTACTTGTTCAACCTTGAGATGGGTAAGGTAACTATGAAGGATGGAATTGATGTTGCATTATTAAAGAGTGTTTTATATGATAAGATAATGGGTGGTGTTATGGTGTAACTGATGACATTTGTCTTTAGATAGGTGGGGTGGGGTGGGGGTGTCTACTAGGTTTAAAGGTAAATAAAGATGTCACCATAATGGGGATAATAAGAGTTAATGAGAAAAAATTACTCATCCACCATGTGTTGTTAGCCCTAGGTTCAACATTGGCTTGGAGAAAATTTGACATGAGTTCTGCGAATGCGAGTGACTTCTTGGATTTTGTGGTGGAAAATTACAAATCAAATTCAGGGAGGATTAGGAACCATTTTGAATACTTTCCTCCAAGAATTTGGTAGCCAAGTAAATGGTGCATTGGATTTAAGTCGGTTATGATCATGGTTTTACACAAGAGAATGTAATTTCATAGTCATTGGAAAACAAAGACCATTGTTAGGGATATTGTCAGTCTAATTTATGGAGTTGAATTAGAGGATCTGTTTTAATATCAATCCGAGTTGGTAAAATTAGAAGCACACCAAAGGTCTATGGATCTTAGATTTAACTAGTGTAGGAAGTAGTTGTTTAGATGAAAATAATGGAAATGCATATTGCAAATATAAACTACTAATTGTAAAGAAAACATAGAAATTCTGATCTATAAGCATGAACAAGCGAATTGTAATTTTATTTGAATCATAGTCAAAAGGAAGAGGCTCTAGACTTAGAGATCTCGGTTGTCATTCCTTTTGATTTATTTTCAACAAAACCAAGTTCACCGTAAAGCATAACACTTGATTTAAGAAAGCAACTGATTTAAGAAATCAAGAAATGATGAATGCATAGATATAAATTCCAGTCCAATTCTTAGTTCACAAGGAAGAGGCTCCAACTTGGAGACCTGGGTTGTCCGTCCCTATTCAAACTAGTCACTAAAAGGAGATTAATTCCAAAACCTAAATGGTCATGAATTAATAATAAGTTTATACATAAAATATTCACAAGAGATTATGATAGAAATATATAGAAAACTAAAATGCTACTTTATTCACAATTATGCACATTAATTAACAAAATAATGTACTTAGCTTAGAATGGGGGCCCTCCACCTTTGCTTGGTACACCTTAAGACAATAAGCTACAACAATTCACCATTCACATCCCACAACAATGATGCATAATAAATATAAGGCAAGACTTCAAATGTATTCAGAAAGAGAGTAATCACAACGATAATAATGTGTCCATAGTTGCTTAGTAGTTGTGCTTAAATAGGCTAAGAATGTAACAAGATCAACTATAATGGTTGTAACAAATAACAAGAGTCCTATTCCACCTCGTAGGGTCAAAATCATTCCTTTGTTACACAAAATATGGGAAGATTCCACAAAATCGTAAAACTGCCCCTAAATCAAGGGATTTCCTGAGTGACTGGTCAAGTTTGACCAGCTTTGACCGGGCCTGTTCTGACTCATCTGGAGTGTGCCAATAGGAGTCTATCCATCCTTATTTCCCATACTTCTTGAATATACCTTCATTTTGTGCCCACGTATCCTGCACATGCAACTTCAATGGAGCCATTACGGGAAATTATGTTTCTACCAAAAATAATTTTTAATGCTCAAATTTTACTAAAAATTCTAAAAATTAAAAGACATAATTATTTTACCTTAATGTGCAAAAAGAGGCAAAAATATGACAAATATGATCATTATGTAGTGGTAAGGGATGGTAAAAAGGTGGAATATGTATGGTAAAAAAGGGTTGAAACTGAGGGCTAACAGATATCATGTCAAAATGGGGCTATCGAGGTTCAAGGCCGATGAGGCCTTTACTAATATATTAGATAATGAATTCATGTTGAGCATCATATTCTTGGACAAGTACCGTGTCAATGGTGGATGAAGATGTTTCTAAGTATAACAAAAAATATTCAGTATAATTCGCAAGGCTTAGAAGAGGGGTAGAGGACAATGCTTTCTGAAGGGTGTCAAACAAGCATTAGGCTTCGCCATCCCATATAAATGTTGCATAATTGGCTATAAAGTGGCATAGAAAGTCTTCCTTCCCTTGAAAACTTTACAAGTAGATAATAAACACAAACACGAATGGTGCCTTGGTTTTCGGTGATGGGGACAATGTTGGAAACCCATTCAGTGAGGGGCATTAGATAAATGAAATCAACATGAAACAACTTTTCAACTTCTCCTTTGATGGCAGTGCCCTTCTTAGGATGGATTGGGAAAAGTTTTTTTCATACGGGTTTGCCACTATCATACATTTTAACCTCATGTTATTTAATGGATGGTTCAATCCTTGCCATTTCCTCATAAGACCATTCAAAAATGTCTCAAAATTTTTTGAATAGGGTAGTGTATTGGGTGATATTGTCAAAAGAGTAGTCTATGCCTATCATGAAGTTTTCCACCACATAAGGGGTAGAGGATATGTCAAGTGGGATGGTTGCTGAGAGGTTTGAGAGATGTCCATCTGAGAAGATATCCTTTGGGAGGGAGGGAATATTAGGACATCCTATCAGAGTAGAAGACATTGGGTTGGGGGAGTGAAGAGCCCCTGAACTTAAGTTGGGGAGGACATGTGAGTGATGGTGAAAGTACATCCAATCTAGGTCCAGTAGATCCATGTGCTCAATGATGGCTTTGTCTAATGGGAGCACAATGTTCAAGTAGTGAGAGGGGTAGGTGATAGCCCAAATGGGGATCGAATAATGATCAATATCGATCTCATGATGAGTATACTCCATGGGATCTGAAGAACCTAATCATGCAGATTAATCTAACTCAACTGGAGAGAGAGGCATTATAGTGCTAAAGGAATCAATACTCGTAGCCAAGGGTGCCACCCAAAGATTGGGGAATCGATGGGGTCCACAAATGCGATGAGAGATGATGTTGATTGAAGCCACAAATTTAGAGGGTTCGAGTGGGGGGAAATGGAAGGTCCCCATAAGTGAGGATTCTTTAAACATCTTCATGCCAACATTATCACGAGTAGCCTCATAATTTCATATGAATAAAATACTAGTGCTTAGAGTGTTTTCTTAATTAGGTGGGCAATAGGCGAGTTGGCCAATGGTCATGATCATCACTTGATAGGGGGAGCGAAGTATACAAAATACCAATGAGACAATAGTTGTTGTCACATAGAACCAAATTCGATAGAATAAAGGGTTTTATTCCAATGGGGTGTCAACTACCTCAACTTGCATCGAGACAATTTTGTCATCGAGTTCAATAGGCAAGACTACAATGACCTCATGAGGGAAAAAATTATGGCTATTAAAGGTCGTTAATATGGAGGATGAATGAGACATATTGAGAGAGCCAATTTCTTTCCAACAAGACAAGGACACGATGCAAGTGGATGCTCCTTCATTGAATATGGTGTGAAACACGTTCTTGCCCATGGTGGAAATGGAAAGCGATATTAGGGAAAGGTGGTTTTGACCTAGAGTGGTGTTGAACACAATGACGTCTGAATTAGATGGGTTCATACCTCTGATGTTTGACAATAGTGATTTGTGCTACGTGGGAAAAATCTGAAGAACTTCTAAGGTTGACATTGTAAAAGGTGCTTGAGCCAAATATTCCACAATGTTGTAGTGGTTGTTGACTCACGCATTGGGTTGTGTGTCGAACGCCAAAGTACGTTATTTCGGGTTCATGGAACTGGGTAAAGAGATGGATTTTCAATATGAAGAGAGCCATTACTAGGAGTAGTTGAAGGAAGGTCTTGCTTGGAGCTTGAGGAATTCAATTTGTCATAATCATGGGCCCAAGTGGAGAGGTTAACAAAATTTTCGAGAAATTTCTACTCGGAAGAATATTCCCCTTGGGGAGGGGGTGGGGCACACCTCCTGATGGAGGATTTGGAGTGGTAGCAACCATTTTTTTACCATTGGGTGGGAATGGGTTGGGTGAGAACCACATCCTGTCGGGGATATTTTTGTAGGTTGAAGTAGCATTAGATCTCATCCATGCAAGGACATTGATGATTCAGGTAGCATTCACCACATATTTTGCAAGGGTATTTCACCTTGAATTTCCTTTTCATTATTTGGGTGAAACATCACAATTTTGCATGGAATCTTACTTGGAAGGTTGGTTTTTCATTTATGTTTTCGAACTCTATATTATTAAGATTTTTTTTTGGTTTGTGGACCGAACCATGTGAATCTTAGAGTTTTTTGAAGGTGTCAAGGGTGAGGGGAGTAGGAGGTACATTGGCTGCAATGGAGGAATCTACTATCATTTTTTGAGCAACCAATTGGTCTATATGATGAATTGAGATTGAGTCCACCACACTATCAACGTGGGGGTTAGTTTGTGTTTTGGGAGGATATGCGACAATACTTAGAGCATTGGGATGATGTCGTGCAGAAAACATGATTGAGAACAAATCAAATCAAGGTGTTGGGCATGCAGAATGGCTTGCTCGTCAATATTGGTGCCAACCATGGATACATGATAGGTGATCTACAGGATTAAGGGCGATATGAACTAGTATCGTAAGTTATGGTTAGGTATTTTATGTGCAAGAGGTGTTGGAATATTCTCCACTTATGGATGTGGTCTGAGATGTGAGTGGAGGGGTATTGGTGGAAATGCAACATAATGTATATCCCAATAGCTTGGTGAATTAATAGTTTAATCTGAGTGAGAAAGGCCATTTTAAGCATTGTGAAATCTCAGTAATATGCCCAATTGAGTCCAACATACCTTTTAGTGGAATTTTCAGTGAGGGTTTGTTGGAAAAGGTGTAATTGAATGCTATCATCAACGAGTAATTTAGATTAGAAACATTGATGATATATGGCGGTGTGAGTTTTTGGGTTCTCACCTAGTTTGTTGTCGAACATGGATATGTCAAAAGGGACCTTATATGGGCATATACGATTATGAAAAATAGAGTCATTAGTTAATTTTTCCAAGTCAAGGAGGTCCAGATATGTGAGGAAGGGTAATTAAGAGGGGGTGAATAATTGGATCTATGAATTAGTGAATCCAAGTTGATAATTTCGTGCTTCAATAAGATAATAACTTGGTGTTGCAAGAAGCATCGATTGAGGTGGAAACCTGGGGTAAGAGAAAAAGGGCATGGAAGAAGTTCCCATGTGGATTTCCCTTGGTGCTAAAATAGGAGAAGGATGCATTTATAAATTGAGATATCCATAAGAGGCAATCGTAGAGAGCCTTGAAAGGAACTACTGACAAAGTCTTCGATATCCTTAGGAAGAAAAACATCACCACCACCTTGAAACCCATGAACGCCATTCACAGCCACCTCAGATCGACCCAACTCAATGTATGCCAACTTGTACCTCTTATTCATGTGTTGTATACAATAACTTTAATATGTGCGAACAACTTCATAACATGCCACCCCAAATACTCTAACATATGTTACCTCAAGTATGTCACTCATTTTATGTTGATGCCCCCAAACCTTTACATGTAGTTGTTATGCCTCAATAAAATGTGTAGGTCGTGAGCTAGGTCATGTATTGAACTTTCTATATATATGTGTGTGTGTGTGTGTTAGATCCCTATAATACTAGAGTATTCCCCTTATTGTTATTGTTATTATATCCCCCTATTGTTATTGTTGTGCCCCATAGAATCCCACTATTGTTATTTTTTTGCCCTTACATTATTATTGTTATGTAGGCTCTAATTATATTGTGACCCCTCAAACTCCTATATATATCAAGGAGGTCATATTATTTGAATCATCCAAGAATTGTTCATTTATGTAATGTAAAGGACGTTTCCCCCTTGAAGAGGCTAAATTTTAAGTCGTGGATCTATCTTTTCTTCTATTTTGTGAGTTGGTCGCATAACATTTGGAACCAGAGCTTTGGATTTGAGGTATTCACTGCTTCAAACAAGGCATCGTGGAATTTTTGTTATAACTTTTTTTATACAAATCTTAAGAAGTTGAAATTACAACCACATGGAGCCAAAATATTGATGAATTTTTTTCCATAATTTCAGATCTTGGTTCGCTATATTTTCTGAGATATGGTCCGAAGAATTTAGGATTGCTTCATGCTCAAGAATTCAATGTCAAACATGTAATAGAGGGAAAATCGTCATAACTTTCGCTTTAAGCATTGGATTGGAATTTCGTAAAAAGTTACAACAAGAGCATGGATTTTATTTTAATGTATATCAATTTTAGGGTCAAAGTCTGAAACAGTGACGTGACATTCCGTACAAGTTCGCTCTACCAAAACAATCCATAATCAAGACATTGTGGAATATTTGGCATAAATTTATCTTGAAGAATCCAATATTGGTTTGAATTGTGACATTGAAAATAAGACTCAAAGGGCTACCACATGAAGGAATTTCAGACCTTGGAGATATGAAAATTCAAAGATACAACAACTTCAATATCGAGCTCCTAAAAGAAAGAAAAAAGGTGTGTATTTTTTAAAATTTTGCATTTTTTTTTTGAAAATAAGTTTTAAGTGATTCAAAGGGACTATTGAAGCATATATATCAATATTTGGTTTAATAATTCATCTCAAACAAAATAATTCGACACCCATTAAGCCCTTAGAAAGCTGTACTATGAATCATGAAGAGGAAAAATTGCAACATGATATATCAAAATTACGGGACCAAGTGCAACAAATTTTGCTTTCACAAAGAGCAAGAAAATATAAACTAAAATGGGACTTCGATGGGTTAAAAAGGGACATGGAAGGTTTGAAGGATGGTTTAAAAACATACATGGAATATTTGAAGGATGTTTTAAAAGCAGATGTGGAAGCAATGATGAATGTCAAGATGGAAGGATTGACAAAGTTGCTGTAAGAAAGGCTTCCCAATAGTGACAAGATAATCCATGAAAGTCACGATGAGGACAAAAATAATATGAATTATGATTTTAGAGACTCCAATTTTGGGTTTAAGACCCACCACATTCCAAAGATAGATATAAGAAAATTTGATGGTAAGGATCCGGTAACATGGATACTGCAAATGGAGCAATATTTTGATCTCCACGATGTGCAACACACACAAAGGGTACGCATTTCATCTTATATTTAGAACCCAATCAATTTTTATGGTACGATGGATTTGTTATCGTAAACCACTTGTCACTTGGTCAATTTTTACGGAGGAAATTATATTACATTATGAGGATACAAAGAGCAACACCTTCTTTAGCCAATTGATAAATCTCAAACAAAAGGGTTCAATGGCGAAGCACATTGAGGACTTTCCAAAATTTAATATCAGGGTAACTGATATTCCAGAGGAGCATAGGATTGTTGTCTTCATAGGGACTTTGAAGGATAAAATACAACATGAGGTTTTCGTCTGGGAACCTGATTCATTGGAGAAGGCATCTAGGGTGGCAAGAAAGTTGAAAGCAAAATTATGGCAACAAGGAATTCTACCACTCACAACTATAAAGATGGTGTTGCTGCTCCTAGCCTTCCACAACCTACAAGGTTGACACCACAAAAGTTTGAGGAAAAAATAGCAAAAGGGCTTTGTTACAGTTGTGATAACAAATACACCAAATATCATAAGTGTTTTTAGAAGAAATTATTCTTCATAGATTTTGAAGAGGAGGAAGAAAATGAAAAAGAAACATAAAAAAAGGAGGATATACACCAGGAACCAACCATAGAGAAAGAAGAAATGAATCCGACCATATCTTGTAATGTATTGGCAGGAATTACCACTCCTCAAACTCTCAAGATAGAAGGATATATCAAGAAGAAAAAAGTAATAGTGTTTATTGATTCAGGTAGTACCCATAATTTTATTCATTGTAAGATAGCCAAGGAATTGAATTTCCTCCTATATCCAGCACTTGAGTGTCAAGTGATGGTTTCAAATGGAGGAACTATAAATTGATCCGAAAAGTGCCATAACATCAAGCTAACCATGGGGTAATATGTATTGAATAGTCCAATCCTTTCCATTCCAATGGGTGCTGTTGATGTTGTACTAGGAGTCCAATGGTTACAATCCTTGGGGACGATAGCTTTGAATTTTCAAGAAATATATATATATATATATATATATTGAGAAGGAAAGGAAGTTTAATTAAGGGGTATAGTAGGGAAAATAGGAAATATAATCATATCTAATGGCATGACAAAACTTGTGAAGAAATAACAACGAGGCATCATTTCACAATTATGCTCACTAGAGGTTCAAACATTGAAATCGTCTATTTCTCCAGATCTCCAAAAAGTCTTGGACATGCATACCAAGGTATTGGAGACTTCCAAAGGCCTCCCACCTATTTGTGATCATGATCATGCTATTCATTTGATTCTAGGAAGTGTTACTCCAAACATTAGACCTTACAAATATCCCTATGCTGAAAAGAGTGAAATTGAATGTATGGTTGCAGAAATGATAAAGGCTGGTATAATTCAACTTAGTCAAAGTTATTTCTATGATCCATTAGTATTGGTACACAAGAAGGATGGATCATGGCGTATGTGTCCGGATTACAAGGAACTCAACAAGATCACTATTAAAGATAAATTTCCCATTCCTATCATTGATGAATTGTTGGATGAATTACATGGAGAAATTTACTTCACCAAGTTGGATCTTTGTTTAGGATATCGTCAAATTAGAGAGAATACTGAAGACATTCCAAAAACAACATTCAGAACTCATGAGGATCATTATGATTTTTTGGTCATGTTTTTTGGCCTCACTAATGCATCTTCCACATTTCAAGATTTGATGAATTCCATTTTCAAACCCTTCATTAGAAAATCTGTGTTAGTATTTTTCAATGATATACTAATCTACAACAAGTCTTGGAAGGATCATGTTCAACATGTTGACAGGGTTCTCAAATTATTGGAGGAGAAACAATTAAATACAAAAACCTCTAAATGTTTCTTTGGAGTACAAGAGGTGGAATATTTGGGTCATATTGTATCTCATGAGGGTGTTAAAGTATACCTTAACAAATTTAAATCCATTAAGGAATGGAAAATTCCCACAACCATAAAGCATCTTCGAGGATTTCTCGTGTTGACAGTGTATTATCGAAAGTTTGTTAAGAATTATGGGAGAATAACAACACCTTTAACAACATTAGTGAATAAAGATGCATTTTCTTGGACTCCAGAAGCGACTAAGGCCTTTGAACATCTTAAAGAGGCAATGTGCCAAGCACCGGTCTTAGCTACGCTAGACTTCACAAAAACCTTTATTGTGGAATGTGATGCCTCAAGAAATGGAACTGGTGTTGTCTTAATACAAGAAGGAAGACCCCTTGCTTTTAAAAGTTGTCTAATGAAAGGAAAGTATTTACACAAACCTATTATGAGAAGGAAATATTGGGAATACTACATGCACTAAAGCAATGGCGACCTTACCTAGTGAGAAGAAACTTCAAGGTAAAAACAGATCATGATATTATTAAATACTTTTTGCAACAAATATTATCTTCAAAATAGCAACAAAAAAGGGTCACAAGGATGTTGGGTTATGACATTGAAATCATCTGCAAAAAGGAAGCAAAATGTTGTTGCAGATGCATGCTTAAGAAAGGATGAGGATGTGGAAGCATTTCTTTGTGCCATTTCTATTATCCAACCTGATTGGATAACTGAAGCAAGGGATGGATGGAAAAATGATGAATAGATGTGGACACTCATTCAAATGTTGCAGCAAGATCCTAATATATCTGATGCATTTAGCTGGAAAAATGATTCATTATGGTACAAAGATCGCTTATATATTTGTAATAACTCCCAATTCAAGCAAAATATTCTTTTGGAATTGCACACCTCCCCCTTAGGAGGGCACTCAGGATTTTTGAAATCTTACTACAAGGTCAAGAAGGAATTTTTTTGGGATGGCCTTAAACCTGATATTCAGATGTTTGTGGCAGAATGTTTGGTTTTCCAGAAAAATAAAGTTGAGACAATCAAAACCCTAGGTCTATTACAACTTTTATCCATTCCAAGTCAATGTTGGGAGGAGTTATCCATGGATTTTATCACAGGTTTTATCCAAGTATGAAGGAAAGAGTGTCATCATGGTGGTGGTTGATAGAATTACCATGTATGCACACTTTTGTGCACTATATCATCATTTTAAAGCGAATACAATTTCTCTTTAATTTATGGAAACAATTCAAAATCTACATGGAAACCGAAAGATTATTGTAAGTGACAAAGATCCCATTTTCACTGGAGTTTTTTGGACACAATTACTTTCTTGTCTTGGGACATAATTAGCTCATAGCCCATCTTATCATCCTCAATTTGACAGACAAACTTAGGTAGTGAACAAATGTTTGGAAGGATATCTTCGTTGCTTTGTATCTGATAAACAAACACAATGGGTCACGTGGTTACCTCTAGTTGAATGGTGGTATAACACTTCCTTCCATACTGCAACAAAAATGAACCCATTTATGGCACTTTATGGATATCATCCACCATCCATCACATCGTGTTTAAGAGAAAATTATACGGTTCAAACAGTCGAATATCACATCGAGCATCAACAAGTTCTCCAACTCTTCAGGGATAACCTCACTCTGGCGCAAACTCAAATGAAACAATAGGCAGATCAACATCGCAGTGAAATTTTTTTTGATGTAGGCTACTGGGTATTTTTACGAATACAACCATATAAACAAATGTTCCTCAAGCAAGCTAAGAAGGATAATAAATGAACACCCAAGTACTATGGTCCTTACAAGGTGTTGCAAAATATTGGTACTATGGCATACAAATTGGGGTTGCCTGCATCTTCCTGAGTACACCGAGTTTTTCATGCTTCATGCTTAAAGAAGATTATCAGTGACAAGCTCCCAGTTCAAATATTGTTGCCAGAACTTGACGAAGAAAGAAAAGTCATATTTGAGCCTAAAGCAGTCATGGAAACAAGAACTTGACAACTACAGAATCAATTAATTTTAGATTATCTCATTAAGTGGAAGAACTTACCTGCTGAAGATTCCACTTGGAAGGATGAAAATTTTATATAGAAGCATCCATAAATACTCAAGCGTCGAGGACAACATTTTTTTGAAGGAGAGGGGCATGTTAGGTCCCTATAATACGAAAGTATTGCACAATTTTTGTAAGGTGAGTCACTCATGATTCAACACACCCCACTCCCCCTCCCTAGTATAACTGTGAATCCAACAAAAGTTGGAAATGGTTTCAATTGATTTTATTTCAAAACTGCATAAGACTATGAGGCAACATGATTCTGTCATGGTAGTGGTGGATAAGCTTGGTAAGTATATCCATGGGATTTTTCTTCTGGATTCATCGCCAGAGAATTTGGATTATCGACGTTTCAAACCTGCTTATGAGGTTCATCATCAAGATGATAATGTGAAAAAATATGATCATGCCAAGTAGTAATAAATAGGAAATGAAAGGGGGTAAGGTGGAAAAAAGACGATAGAGAAAGAATCCTAAAATTTGGAAATATATTTACAACTAACAATTATTTATATTAATATTAATATTAATTAATATTGATCTTAATGATACTACTAATTAATATTTAGGGATTAATATTAATATTAATATTAATTATATTAATCTTAATAATATTATGAATTAACATTTGGGGATGATTTATATTAATATTAATAATATTAATTAAAATAAAATAAGGGTAATTAATATTAAAATAATTTAATATTAATAATCACTATATATATTAATATATGTATAATATAATGTATATATTTTTTTCAAATATGGTTCACGGTCACTGAGTGGCCGCTACATCTACAGGTAATAGTACGGGCAAATCCACCCGAAGGGATTTACTCGCTGACTTATTTGGTCGAGCCTAACCCCAAGGGAATTGAGGAGATTTGACCCCGTGACCTCCCAATTGGAAAGGTACTTAGCAACGAGAAATCAACCAACTGAGCTATCCTTGGGGGCTTGTATAGTATATTGCATTATTTTTATTAATCTTAACAATAAACCTAATTAACATATGCTAATATATATTAATTACTAATATTAATTAAGATTATTGTGTATTATACACACACACACAAAGAAAGGACTATTAATAATTTTTTTAATATTAATAATATAAAAATTAATCAATAATAGTATATTACTATAGTTAATATACCATCAAACGAAGCATGATAGTTGTTTTGTTGTTGTTGATGATTTTGTTGTTTGTTTGTTTGTTTGTTTTGTTTTTTTTGTTTGTTTTAAGTTGATAAATTCTATTATTTCAAGAAAATATTAGAATTGTAAGAACTTTGTTTTGGACCTCCACAAAACTCATTCCTACCGGACTTGTTGGCTAGGTGGTATATACAAAAAAGGACAGACAAAAGTAACAAAAAATTGGTTGTCCAAATATTAATAGCCCAAAGAGACCAGAAGTACCCCAGAATCCATATGCACCCAAAATGAATCCTTCGACTTACATATTACGGACATCTTGGTCCACCAGACCATTTCCATGTTATTGATCTATGGAATGCATCGTGTACATGGGCCTTTGTATTCTCCATTTGATCCTTGAGACGATCTAAACTAGCTTGCAACCTCTGTTTCCCACGACGGAGGGAGTTAATCCAGTCCAACATTTGTCATTGGTTGTGCTGGAGGTCATTCATGAAGGAAATGAACTTGTTTTTGTTATTATGGTGATCCCACTTCATGTGCTCCATGAGGACTGCAAGTTGGAAGAGTTGTGCCACCAAGGCAGTGAAAAGGAGATGGAAGGAGCACCCTCCCAAGAAACTAGTCTCTCGATTGGTCCACTTCCTCTGCAAAGTCCAGATGCTCCCCTTGGGACCTACCCCCTGGTCTCTTGGGTTGACACCCCTCCTTACTCTATCGCGCTGCCTCTGCATATTGTCGCTCCCCATAGAAACTCGACTCACACTCCACAGGGAAATGCCACTTACAACAACAAGGGATTTCCAGGTAACCAAATCAACTGCCACGACGAAAACCACTACATACCCTCTCCTCCTCACATTCATGTCAACCCATAACCCTTTGAGACCAAAAGACACAATGATATAGACTCCTTCCTCTATAGTGTGGTTCAACAGTCGATCCCAACGCTCTCGCTGCACCCCAAAGGTTTTAGAGGTGGCCCCATTCCTCAACTTCGTACACAGAAAGCAAGCTCTTTCAAGGCAACGACAACCAACACCAAAATTATTTCTCATTGCCCCCAAAATTACCACTGCACTCAACAGAAAACTAGCCAAGCCAATATTCAAAGATTAAAAATAAGAAGTTGACATTCAATACCTGAACCCCATGAACATAAGGAACTCCCACAACTATTGTTTGTTCCGCAGCTCCTATTTTGTCCCTGTTCCTGTCAAGCTCGCTTGGGCCAAGGTCCCAAACTACCAACATGAACCAACAACCCTTAGCATAGTACACCTTAGAAGTTTATGCGGCTAGGGCGATAGGGTATGGCTGAACCAAGCAACCACCCTGTGAACTATTAACTAGATTAACCACCAACAGAGCTTCACCCCTACCAAAATATCATCTATTACCGATTACGAGGATCCAAGCAAACACAATATTTTTTACTCCTTTGTGAAGGTTCACCAACCTCACGTTTGAATTAGCTTCTTTGAGACACTTCATCTGAAGCCAAGTGTGTGGGGATTGAATGCCCCGTGTTGACCTCTGCTCTCCATGTTTACTTCCCCCAGCGGGAGAGCATGATAGAAATATTAATTAATATTAATAATTAATATATACAAATGAAGGATTATATTTATTAATGTATACATGATGTTAAAAAAAAAGGAAGGAAAAAGATGGAACAAGAAAGGGAGAAACAACAAAGAGAGGACAAGAAAGAGAAACATAATACAAAAGAGAGGAAGGATTAGATAGGGGCAATACTTGAGGTGAGAGTGGGAATCCAATTTTCACTAATTTTCCAACCATCATATATGTTGAAGTTATTGATATGGTCCCTGATTTCCATTGCCTCCCTAAATTTTCTTTGGAAGTATTGGTCAACTTTGGCCAAGGTAGTGGCATTTTTTATACAAATGTGATGTTTTGATTTTACCAAATGTTCAACGAGAGCAAAGGAGTAGGAGTGATTGTGTTTTATGTTAGTACAATGTCCTTGAATTCTAATTTTTATGGAGTGACCATTTACTCCAACATGGGATTTACTGCATGAGCAAGGGATCATATATACACCCTTTTTATTGGTGGGATTAATCCTAATATTTGATGGATCTAAGGTGGCTATGAATGGTAATAATAGGTTCAAAGGTAGTGGTGATGTTTTTATTCCTAAGTATATGGTAAATTTTGTCAATAGTTCCTTGAATATAGTAGAGAGAAGCCTTGGAAACCCCATTGCTCTTATCATATTTAGATCTAGGTCCCTTGTTGGCATTATTGAATGCTTTAATACCTTGGTTTCAATCATAACCATTTTTCTTGAAATCATTGAGAAGATGGCCCTTTTCAATGTATAAGTCATTTTTATAGGATATTCTCAGGGCTTTTGTTGATAATATGTTAAGAACACCTAGTTTTTGGGTGGGATGATGATGGGAATTGGCATGGCGGCATTGTTCAGTTTGAGTTTGTTTGCGATAAACCTGATGGGAGATGGAGCCATCATGATTCCTTGTAACAAGAACATCGTGAAAGGGAAGGCAACCGTTAACTTCAATTTCCATTGTGAATTTGATAAAATTGAATTGATTATTAAGATATTGCAAAAAGATTTATAATTTCTTACGTCAAATCTAGTATAATACTACTCCATTTGGAAATTTTAAAACTAGATCTAAATTGGATTCTTTGTCCTGACATTCCTTCCTCTTAGACATGAAATTAGCCACATCCTTAAATCCTACATTATGTGATAGGATCGATGCATGCCCCGCATTAAAATCTATAAGGCCTAAAGAATTAACTCAGGTCAAACAATCCCAAAAGTTTGAAAATCTCCCTAATAAAATTTTTATTATCTCCCCCTCGTGAAATAATGCCTTGTTCTCACCAAGCCCTAGATTCTATTCTCACTAGAATGATTCACGTGACAACATTGTCAATACACAAACAACACAACAAAATATATCCTTGGTCTCACCATGCCCATATCCCTCTCTCGTGAGAACGATTCACATGACATCATTGTCAATATACAAACAACACAATAATATTGTTACAGTGCAACTAGGGCTAATTCCTCTTCCTAGAAGCTTGTTATGAATAAAAAATATATAAATAACTATAAATAATATAAATAACTATAAATAATAACAATAACAAATAATGAATAATTAACTAATAATTAGTATTGAAGACGCTTCATGAATGGGTAACCCTACCTAGGTATATAATTGGGACTCTTAGTTGTATTCAAATTTCAACGATGATATGACATTGAAGTAATTGTTGCAAGCATAAAACATATTATAAAATTTAACATGGTATCGTAGCTTTTGGGGTTGAAATCTTTTGGTACAACATATTTAATTTTTTACTTCCATAAATTATGGTGGGTAGTAATTATTGGTAAAAATGTCTAATTACCAAAATATAAATAATGCAAATAATTCCATGAATTATGGTGGGAAATAAATATATCTAATTACCAAAATATAGAGAATGCAAAGAATTCCATGAATTATGGTGGGCACTAGCTACTAATAAATATGTCTAATTACCGAATATAAAAAAAATGCAAAGAAATCCATGAATTATGGTGGGCACTAGCTACTAATAAATATGTCTAATAATTTTTATTTGAATTCTCTTGAAGACTATATATTTCAATATGGAATAAGGCATAATTGAAAGTCTATGATTCAAGCATATGTCTTTTGAAATCATTTTTCTCAAATAATATTGGCAATAAAGAGGTGAAACGATTGAAGAGATTTCCACTTGACATATTGCTTGGTTCATATATTAATAAAGGTTTCCTTGCATAAGACACTATAAAGTGAGAATAAGTTTAAAGACCGATGACTTCTCAAATCATTGGAATGAGAGTTATGCATCTATCACTGCAATCTTGTTTGAAGTATTGTTAGATAATCTCTTATCATCATAAGAGAAACTCTGTCATAATTTTGAAGACTTGCATCATAATACACCAGAGAGACGAATTAGTTCAAATTTTCATTGAGAAGGATGTATTTGAAGTCTCCTTGATTGATGAAGAGGGTTTAGAGGGAAGAAAAGACCCTTGCATGAATTACCGATGTTTATAATGAATAAGTACATACTATGAAGCTACCTTCGGGTCTTGAAGAAGATTAGTAGGACTCATGGTTACAAATTGAAGAATGCTTCATCTCATCAGTCTCAGAGGGAGTTGTTTATTGAAATCTTCTGATAATTATAGAAATAGACTTTCCTATGGAAGTGAACCGTTAGAAGCATGGCAGGTTGATTGGTAATTCTTCAGGTTATTGGATCCCATGATGAGTAGGATGTTAGGTGGATCCTTTGTATTAAGGCATGCACCTTAAATCATAAAGAGTTTAGTTGTATGAAAGAAAATTGTGTAGAATAGGAATTGGGGCACCTTCATGAATTAGAAAAGCTTAGGATTCTAGTCTCCCTGAGTGAGAGGGAGTAAGGTTAGTTAAATATTTTCTTTAACATGATTTTTATTTGGTATCTTGGATGTACAGGAAACAAAGGATTGCTAAAATCACTACTGCTAGAATGGCTAGTTGTAATACAATGTGTTTTGAAGAAGCTCATTAGTGAGCTGTGTGCCATCAACTATATGCTGTTGGGAAGAGAAATGAGGCTCCCATGGATGGATGGTCAGGTTGTTGATATCCTCACAAAGACTTTGGGAAGGAAAAATTCTTAACCTTTAGAGAGAAACATTCCCTATATGGAGAAATTTTTATTGGGTTAAACATTGAGCTCTGGGAGCTCCTAGGGGCCTAGGGTAGTTCTTGGAGTTATATGAGCATAGGGTGAGTGGTTCACATTCCTCTATATACCTAACATGTGAACACAGGCTGAGTGGTTCACCTTCCCTTGGGGAGTACATACCCCAATATGTGAGCATAGGGTGAGTGATTAACCTTCCCCTATGGAGTACACTATATGAAAATAGGTTGAGTGGTTCACCTTCCTCTGTGGGAGCCCCAACATACATCCTACCCTTGTAATATGGGACTCTTGATAAGTAACTCTCATTTGGCCAATGAGTTGGGAAAAGTGGTTAGGGTTAATTAGTACTATTGAAGAGCGCGTCAGGTACTAATGTATTCCTTATGACTATGATGCATGATGTTCAACAACTTGATTACTAAAGGATCAAGCCTAGTAGGGGTTCTATCCGTAGACATGAGGACTTTCCTCTCTCATTTTGGTGAGGATGACAAGGTCTTGTGACCAACCCTCTTTCAATCCTTTCTTAGTGGACTATGATTTCAATTTTCAGCAAGAGACGAGAAAACTTGTAGAGAAGGCACATGATGGACATGATGGACATGATGGCATCAAAGTGGATGGATGTTGACAAGTGGAATTCCTCCCTAGTTGAGAGGGAGTGTTAAAGAGTGAAACTAGGGGCTAATTCCCCTTTTTAGAAGCTTATTATGAATAAAACACATATAAAATATGATCATGCTAAGTAGTAATAAATAGGAAATGAAAGGGGGTAATTTATTTTTCAACTGTGGTTACGGTTAGTGAGTGACTGCTACATCCACTCGTAATAATGCGAGCATATCCACCCGAAGGGATCTACCCTTTGACTTATTGGTTGGGCCTAACCCCAAGGGCGTCGAGGAAATTTGACCCCGTGACCTCCCAATTGGCAAGTTACTTAGCAACAAGAACTCGACCAACTGAGCTATCCCTAGGGGCTCGTATAATATAATGTTTTATTTATATTAATCTTAACAATAATATATATATATATATATATAGGACTATTAATTAGTTTTTAATATTAATAATTTATTGATAGTATACAAATTAATCAATAGTAGCATATTACTATAATTAATATACCATCACATGGAGCATGATAGTAGTTTTGTTTTGTTGTTGTTGTTTTTTGTTTTTGTTTGTTGTTGTTGTTGTTGTTGTTTTTTTTTGAAGCTCTTTATTAGAATTGTAAGCTCTTTGTTTTGGACATCCGCTCCTACCAAACTTGTTGGCTAGGTGGTATATGCATAAAAAGACAGACAAAAATAACAAAAAACTGGTTGTCCAATCACTCATAGACCACATAGACTAGAAGTACCCCAGAATTCATATGCACCCAATAGTCATCCTTCAATTTACATATTACTGTTCCCATGTTTTTTTTATCTAAGGAATGCATCGTGTACATGGGCCTTCGTATGCTCCATTCGATCCTCGAGATAATATTAACTTGCTTGCAACCTATTTTTCCCAGGACGGAAGGAGGTCATTCGATCCAACATTTGCCATTGGTTGTGCTAGAGGTCATTCATGAAGGAAATGACCTTAATTTTGTCGTTGTGGCGATCCCACATGAGCTACTCCATGAGGATTGTCAGATGGTGGAGTTGTGCCACCGAGGAGTCAAAAAGAGGAGGAAGGAGCACCCTCCCAGGCATCTGGTCTCTTGATTGGTCCACTTCCTCCCCAAAGTCCAGATGCTCCCCTTAGGATCTACCCCCTGACCTCTTGGGCTGACACCCCTACTTACTCTACCGCGTTGCCTCTGCATATTACCGCTCCCCGTCGAAACTTGACTTGATCTCCACAGGGACCTTCCACATACAACAACTATGGCCTTGAGCAACACCAATGGGAAAAATCTTGCTACATTCCTCACAAAAAAATGTCAGTCAATGTATCATCTTCCTGGGCCAGTGAAGAACATTGAATCACTGTTATATACCACTCATAGTTACACAAATACAAGAGATATCATCAGGAGTTGGGTGAAGGAGCCAACGAAGTTTAGATATACACCCACCCACATGTACAAGACAAAGGCACTCAGGAATGCCTATTAGATTTTGGTCATACTAGCTTTCATAATATATGCCCAATCAAACAAAGAGACATTTACTGAGGGGTGGGATATCTTATTGAAATATGTAGTGAATGAAGGGAATACATTCATTGGTTAGATCTATTGTCTCATCGACTGAGAGTCCATGTGACACAAGCTCAGAATCCACCGAAGGGTGAGCAAGCACACTTCTACATGTTTTCATATTTACTGGATGCAATATATGCATATAATTAGTTTCCTGGCATGAAATATACATGGACATTGTGAGAAGCTACCATACATATCTATTGCAAGCTACTCTCGGATTGCAATCATTGCGGAGTTATGGAGCAACTTACTGATTATTTCATCATCCCACTGTACAAGCTCATATTTTAGGAGGACCAACCTTGCATGTCATAAGTAGTTATGAAGGCGATATCAAATATTTCAATTTGGTTTGCCTTATCAGATGGCACATTGATCAGAGTATTCAATGGCTAGAAGTCGTCGCATCTTTTGCCAAGATATGCCACCGACAAACTTGTCATCCAAGAGGTATATTATCATATCTCTTGAAGGTTTTCAACAACACTACATAGGGCGAAGAAGGCACCATGTCAAACTCTTACTTTATAAGTCATATTATACTATATTAAGAACCTCAAAGTCATAGATGTCGAAGGGAAAGCCATGGTCAAATTCGAGTTTGGCACAAAGAGTTACAATACGTATGTTCCGAGGGGAATTTTCAAATACCATTGTTCGAGAGTATACTATGACTGGGTCAGTGGGATATTTTGGTGACCGAAGGAGGATCCATTGAACAATTGATATAAATACTCCTGACCTCATGAACCGATAAATATGGCTGGGACTTCTCAATTTGTTCCGTAGACGACAACGGTTTCAGAAGAAGAAACAACAACAGGCAGGGGTCTGGTGCGGTATAAAGGAGAGAGGAAGGTGTTGACAATGCAGAAGAGGAACATAACTGGAAAACTAAATTAGATCATGTCACTAAGAAAGTAGCTTTGGAAATCAAAGCAAATAGGGGATAGAGGCAACAGAGAGCAGATAGGAGGAAGAGAGAGAAGCAATACTTAGAAGAAGCAATGCAAAGAGCGCAATGAGCATAACAAGAGTTGAGGGAAGAACGTGAGTTAAGAAGAAGAGAACATGAGGAGAAGAAGAAACAAGAAGAAGGAAGGTAAGGTGCCACAACGAAAGAGATGACACCTATATAAGTTGAAGAGCAGATATAGGATCAACTAGAAACAAAAGGAGTGAGCGAACAAATGCAGGAATGAGAGTTTGTTAAAGAGCTTGAATAGTTTATTGAAGTCACGAACATGAAAGTGGGACCAGAGCTGCAAGATGAGGACATGGACCTAATGCCAAGCGCACCTCAGGCCACCTTTCAGACTCCACCATCTTCAACCGCAAAGCAAGCCCCGAGCGAGGAAGGGGAGGTATTTCCCCTTGATGATGATCCAATGATGGATGTGTACAATCTATCATGAATTGCAGAAGAATATTTTACAAGCACATAGAAAGCACTTCCCAGGTGATCATGCATCACCTGCATTCATGTGAGAAAGGGTGATAGTGGCAGATACCAGTAAGAATCCAAAGGCCATTTCCGATGCTAGCTTGGGCTTCACAGGAGCAGCTAGATCTAACACTCAGTTTTTGGTGGATGAGAATAAGCATTTGGCACTCCAACAAGAGAATGAACAACTCTGTGGAGTAACGTAGAATGCGCCTTCCACATAGGTCTACCACGAGGAGATAATAGTAGTGATACTTGCTGAAGTATGCACACTTGGAGACACTATCCAGGATCTTTATGAGGAGTTTGTGACCGTACATAAGGTAGTTTTTTTCTTCAATGAATTGCAATGACAAAGCATAGATTTTTTCAATATCCTTAATAATGTAGAAGTTTCCATCACTGTTGTGCATGAGTGGACAATGTGATACAAGGCTGCGCCGCTTACACTGGTGAAGAAGATGAAGCTGCAGGCGGAGCTAGAGAAAGCCAGAGTTCGGATGTTGATCCAGAACAACAAGAAAATCGCCTCATTCATCGGAAACATTCAGGCCTCATATTTACAAATACACAACAATTTGGATTTCATGGTGTTGGGTGTGGAGCCTGATTATCTTGTTTTATTTAGTATCATAACGTTGGACCCCTGTGCCTTAATGGGGCGGCAACACCGCCTGTAATTAAACGCTGCCTGGGGGGTCCAGGGGGGGTGGCTGCGACTTTATGGAGCCCCCCCTGGCAGGGGGTTTTAGGGGTAGCACCCCTGAAGCTAAAAACAGATGTAAAATTGCCTTGTTAAAGTATCGTATTTTCTAGTCAATCTGGGCCGTCCATTAGGCAGATGATATGATGGTAGAAGTTATGTTTAGTTTAGGGTTTTTTGCCCTAGAAGGAAACCCCTCGCTTTATATGAGGGTATTGTATTGCGGTTGTGGGTTGTATGTGTATTCTCAGAGCGAGAAACAGATAGGGGGACTGTGAGAGAGAACAAAGAATATTACAACGGATCTGCTGTAGGTTGTGTCTCTTCATTTTACTGAATAATATAAAGGAAGGACTGGCTATTTGGGGTGGACGTAGCCCAAACTGGGTGAAACACGTATATTTGTGTCTCTTTGGTTTTATGTGTTTTGTGTGCTTTTATTTTCAGCATTTTTTATGTGTTGCATTGCTCTGTAATATATAATTTTCTAACAACTGGTATCAGATCCGAAGGTCTATTTGGTTGATAAAATCACAGGAAAGAAGGGTTCCTAGTTCGAGTGGGAGCAATGGCGGAAGATGGTAAGTTTAGGGTCGAGAAATTTAACGGCCAAAACTTCCCACTATGGAAGATGCAGATGGAAGATTATCTGTATCAGAAATATTTGTACCTACTATTGAGCGGAAAAACAAAGAAGCCGACGGCTATGAGAGACGTAGAATGGGAGATTATCGATAGGAGGCACTCGGAACAGTACGATTGTGCCTCGCAGCGTCGATATTCTTCAATATTTCGAAGGGAAACAACGACAGAGGGTTTGATTAAGGCATTGGCGAAACTATATGAAAAATCGTCGGCCTCAAACAAGGTATTTCTTATGAAACGTTTATTTAATATGAAGATGTCGGAAGGTGGATTTGTTGCAGACCATTTAAATGATTTTAATACAGTTACCAGTCAGTTAAGTTCTGTAGGGGTAAAATTTGATGATGAAGTTAGAGCTTTGTTATTTTTGTGCTCATTTCCAGAAAGTTGACTAGTTTAGTTATGGCCATTAGTAACTTCGTCTCTGGATCTAGTACTTTAAAGTTTGATGATGTTGTTGGTGCTATCCTTAGCGAGGAAATACGACGGAAAATCTCCGGTGAGACATCGGGTAATGTTTGAGTGCAGAGTCTATGGGAAGAAAAATGGAAAGAGGAAAGAGCTCAAGATATCGCAACAAATCAAGGAAAGGCAGATCCAAGTCTAGATAGGGGATAATGTGCTGGAAATGCGGAAAGAAAGGACACCTAAAGAAAGACTGTAGATCTCGGAATGGAAAATAAGGAGACACATAGCAAGAAAACAATCATGAAGCAAATGTGACAGGTGATGTGTTACAAGATGCTTTGATTCTTTCTTTCGAAAATTTTGTTGATTCCTGGGTGGTAGATTCAGGGGCCTCATTCCATGCCACACCTGATAAGAAATATTTTCATGACTATGTTCAAGGATTTTGGACAAGTTCGTTTGGGTGATGATAAACCCTGTAAAATTGTTGGAATGGGTAAAGTTGTTGTAAAACAACATAATGGAAACCAATGGCTATTAAAGGAGGTAAGGCATGTTCCAGATCTAAAGAAAAATCTGATTTCAACAGGGCTATTAGGCAGCGAAGGTTGTGTGACAAATTTCACAGATAAAACTTGGAAGGTCACCAAAGGAGCCCTAGTAATAGCAAAAGGTGAAAAGGTTGGTACATTTTATTTATGCAATGGTATTTCTAACTCTGTTAATGCTTTAACTTCCAAAGGAGTAGATGCAACATTATGGCATCATAGGCTCGGACACATGAGTGATAAGGGGATGAAGATTATTCACTCAAGAAATTTGTTGCCGGGTTTGAAGAATGTTGATTTGGATTTCTGTGAGAATTGTATTTATGGAAAACAAAAGAGAGTCAGATTTCTCAGAGTTGGGAAAGAAAAGAAGAGTGAAAAATTAGAGCTTGTGCATAGAGATGTATGGGGACCTGCTAAGGTATCATCTCTTGGTGGCTCTCGTTATTATGTTACTTTTATTGATGATGAAACTAGAAAATCTTGGATTTATTGTATTCAGAATAAATCTGATGTATTTGATATTTTCAAGAAATGGAAAGCTTTGGTTGAGATTGAGACAGGAAAGAAGTTGAAGTGCCTCAGATCAGACAATGGAGGTGAATATTGCAGCAAAGAGTTTGATAGGTACTGTTCAGAGCATGGAATTCAAAGAGAGAAGACAGTTCCAAGAACACCACAAGAAAATGGTGTGTCAGAAAGGATGAACAAAACAATCATGGAGTGTGCAAGGTGCATGAGATTGCATGCAGGATTGCCTTTACAATTTTGGGCAGATGCTGTAGATACTGCAGTTTATCTAATAAACAGAGGGCCTTCAATTTCCTTCGATGGTGGTATTACAGAGGAAGCATGGACAGGTAAAAGGGTAAACTACTCTTTTTTAGAGCCTTTTGGTTGTGAAGCCTTTGTCCATATTAATAAAGAAAACAGAACAAAGCTTGAGGCAAAATCAAAG
The DNA here is from genome assembly GCA_034641835.2 of Pinus albicaulis. NCBI lineage: Eukaryota > Viridiplantae > Streptophyta > Pinopsida > Pinales > Pinaceae > Pinus > Pinus albicaulis. Next base: position 1,437,009,093 of record CM076579.1, read on the forward strand.
AAATGTACCTTTATTGGATATGGTGTTAATAATTTTGGTTATCGCTTTTATGATTATGAAAATCACAAAATCATTAAGAGTAGAGATATAATATTCAATGAAAAGGTCTTGTATAAGAATCAGTTGCAGGAAAAAAAACAAGAAAAAGAAAACAAATAATACACAATTCTTGATGAGATCACAGAAAAAGTAAAGATGCCTGAAAATAATAATAATCAACAGCCACAAGTGGGAGCTAGCCATGGAAGAAGAGATGGACTCCCTAATGCATAACCAGACTTGGGACTTAGTCAGGTTGCCTCCAGGTAAAACTAAATTGCAGAATAAATGGGTTTACAGGCTGAAGGAAGAAGATGGAGGAAAACAGAGGTACAAAGCTAGATTTGTGGTGAAGGGGTTTGCACAAAATAAAGGTAATGAAATATTTTATCCTGTTGTTAAGATGACTTCAATTAGAACTATTTTAAGTCTTGTAGCTGTTGGGCATGTGTTATATTCTTTCCAAGACTAGCCCCATGCAATGTACGTTGCACCGGGCGCAGCAGGGGGGTCACAAGGGGGAGGCAGCCCCCACTGTTGGGGTCTGGGGAAGCACCGATTTTGTTTTTGGTGTGCGAACCCATCCATGTTTTGTGCATGAATTTGCACATGGTTTTGGGGTACGATGGTTTTCGACCCCTGGTATTTTGTAGATCCGGTCAAGGGAACTACGGTTATGTTCTAATCCAGGGTTAATGGATTGAGGTTTATGCTTCGGCATGTATATATATGTGTTGTAACACTAAAAGGAATATAATGAAAAATCAAGCTGGTCGTCCCGATTTGGGATCCAGGGGGAAATCTTTGTGTTTATCTGTTTTATGTTTTATGCTCTCGCTATTGTTTATTTTCTGTTATAAGATTCATGTGTAGATAATTTCTGTTCAGGGTTAAAACATACATTTGGTATCAGAGCTGTTTCGGCTTCAAGGGGACGCCTTTGCTACTGAGGGTTTTTTTCTCAGGCCTGAGGTAGACCCTGTTCAGTGGGAGATCTACGAGATCGATTCTTGTGGTGAAAGAAGATGGCGAGCGGCGGAAAGATAGAGATCGAGAAATTTAATGGTCAGAGTTTTGAGTTATGGAAGCTCAAGATGGAGGATCTAATGGTGGATAAAGATCAGTGGATCGCGGTAGATCCGGGTACTAAACCAACGGCAATGTCAGATGAAGACTGGAAGAAACTGGATCGGAAGGCTAAGAGCATAATACGGTTGTGTGTCTCAGATTCAGTATTGTTGAATGTACCTGGGGAAGCTACGATGAAGAATTTGTGGGAAAAAATTGGGACTTTGTACCAATCTAAGTCTCTGGTGAATAAGTTGTTCCTGCGGAAAAAGCTATATAACCCGAGGATGAAGGATGGAGACTCGGTGACAGAGCATCTAAACGCCTTCAATACTGTGGTAAGTCAACTGTCATATGTTGATATTAAAATATCAGATGAAGATAAGTGCATCAATTTATTGTGTTCTCTACCAGATTCGTGGGACAGTCTGGTTATTGCAATAGGTATTAATACAACTACCTTGAATTTTGATGACACTGTCTTAGCCTTGTTGTCGGAGGAAATGAGACGGAGAAATATGGAGGGACAGAATGGAGATGCCTTATCTGTACGAGGAAGGTCCCAAAACAGAAACAAGAATAAGGTTTTGAGTGGGAGATCCAAATCTAGAGGGAGATCTAAATCTCCTGGAAAGTTTGTAAAGGTATGCTAGAAATGAGGAAAGGAAGGGCACTACAAAAAGGACTGCAGATCTAAAGCTCCTGAGAAAGGAAGGGATCTGATGATGCTCCTTCTGCAGAGGCAAAAACCACCTCTGATGAAGGTGGGGATGTGTATTTGGCTTCTTCTTCAAATACACATGTAGATCATGAGTCATGGTTGATTGACTCAGGTGCATCCTTTCACTTCACTCCCCATAGGGAGTGGTTCTGCGAGTATGAGAAATATGATGGTGGTGATGTCTTCCTAGGGAATGATAGGAAGGCCAGAATCGTCGGACGTGGAAAGGTCAAGCTGAAGCTACAAGGTGGAAGGATTAGAACACTTCCTGGTGTTCTGCATATTCCTGCATTGGCCAAAAATCTGATTTCTGTAAGCAAGATGGATGATGCAGGTGTAAAAACAGTGTTCGAGAAAGATGCCTGCAAGATGGTTCGGGGAGCAATGGTATTAATGCGGGGAGTTCGGACTGGAACTCTGTACAAGCTACAAGGTAGCACTGTTATTGATGGGTGTAACAGTTCTATGGTTCCTGAAAGTGGAGCGGAAATCCTAGCTGTCTCTAGAGAAAAGACCATGCTATGGCATCAAAGGCTTGGACATATTGGAGAGAAGGGCCTTCGGATACTGCATAGAAATGGTATGGTAGAAGGTATGTCTAATTTCTCTCTGGATTTCAATTTTTGTGAACATTGTGTATATGGGAAGCAAAATCGGGTGAGTTTTCCTTCTAGTGCTAAGAGGGCGAACAAGATATTAGAACTTGTGCACAGTGATGTGTTTGGACCTGTGTCAGTTCCATCACTGGGAAAGTCTGTGTACTATGTTTCATTCATAGATGACTTCTCAAGGAATACATGGATATATTTCTTGAGCAAGAAATCTGAAGTCTTTGACAGATTTAAAGAATTTAAGGCTCTGGTGGAAAACCAGACAGAGAAGAAGATAAAGGCGCTGAGGACAGGTAATGGTGGGGAGTTCTGTAAGAAGGAATTTGAAGAGTTCTGTAAGAAGTGTGGTATAGCACGGCAGAAGACTACTCCATACACACCTCATCAAAACGGAGTTGTAGAAAGAATGAACATAACGCTGATGGAAAAGGCAAGAAGCATGCTTAGTGGTACCGAGTTAGGACAAGAATTCTGGGCAGAGGCAGTGGAGACTGCATGTTACTTAGTTAATAGATCACCTTCATCAGCGTTGGAGGATAAGACTCCACATGAGGTATGGACTGGTAAGAAACCCTCTCTTTCACATCTAAGGGTATTTGGATGTGATTCATATGTACATGTTCCAAAGGAGAAAAGGACCACGTTGGATAATAAATATGAAAGGTGCATCTTTATTGGGTATAAGGATGGTTTAAAAGGTTACAAGCTTTGGAACCCGAAAACAAGGAAGGTTGTGTACAGCCGAGATGTGGTGTTTAGAGAGGTGAAAGATGTTGTTAAACATGAAATCATACCAAAGGAGCCTGAGAAGATCGAGTTTGAGCTAAAGGAGGATGAATCAGACTGTACAACAGAAGAAGATTCAGAAGAGGAAGAGCCACAAACTCCAGATTTGAGAAGATAAGTTTGGGAAAGAAGGCAACCAGAAAGGTATAGTCCATCTGCTTTCTGTTTAGGTTTTGCCTTAAGTATAACTGATGATGATCCCAGAATTGTCAGGGAGGAAATAGATTCTGAGGATGGAAAACTCTGGAAGGAGGCCATGGTTGATGAAATGGCATCCTTGCACAAAAATGAGGCATGGGATCTGGTGGAGTTGCCGGCTGGAAGGAAGCCCATTGGGAGAAAATGGGCATTTAAGAAGAAGATGAATGTAGAAGGCAAGGTGGAGAAATACAAAGCTCAGTTGGTAGCAAAAGGTTATTCCCAAGTGCCGAGAATTGATTTTGGTGATATTTTTTCTCTTGTTGCCAAAGTTACTTCTATTAGATTACTTTTATCTATTGCTGCTGCATTTGATTTTTTGATAGAACAGATGGATGTGAAGACAACATTTCTTCATGGGGATCTAGAAGAGAAGATCTACATGAAGCAACTTGAAGGCTTTATGGTGAAGGGTAAGAAAGAACTGGTGTGTAGGTTGAAGAAGTCTCTGTATGGGTTAAAACAGTCACCAAGAATGTGGTATCAGAAATTTGATACCTATATACGGGGACTTGGCTTCACTAGAAGCAAGGAGGATCACTGTGTTTATTTTAAATTAATTGGTGACCATGTTATTTATTTGGTCTTGTATGTGGATGATATGTTGTTGATTGGAAATTACAAAGAAATTATCCAAGATTTGAAGACCCAACTGTTCTCCAAATTCGACATGAAGAATCTTGGTGTTGCAAACTACATTTTGGGCATGGAAATTAAGAGAGATCGGGCAAAGAGGAAGCTCTGGTTAAACCAGAGGAAGTATGTCGAGACTATATTGTAGAGATTCAATATGCAGGATAGTAAACCTGTAAATGTTCCTATTCCTATAGGTGTAAAGTTGTCTGCTGAACAGTGTCCCAAGACACAAGAAGAAGAGAAGGATATGTCCCGTGTTCCATATGCAAGCACAGCGGGTAGCCTGATGTATGCAATGGTTTGTACTAGACCACACATTGTGCATGCAGTGGGAGTATCAAGCAGGTTTATGTCAAACCCGGGGAAGGAGCATTGGACAACAATGAAGCGGGTTTTCAGATATTTACGTAGCACTAGTGATTATGTCTTGTGCTACCAAGGAAGACCAGGATTAGAAATAATGTTGGAAATTCATGGTTTTGTTGATGCAGACTGGGCTAGAGATCTGGACCAAAGAAGATCTACAAGTGGGTATGTGTTTAGCCTATTTGGAGGTGTAGTCAGTTGGATGAGTAAAAGACAGTCTGTAGTGGCGCTTTCAACTATAGAGGCAGAATACATAGCAACCACTCATGCAAGCAAGGAAGCAGTTTGGTTGCAGAGATTGTGTTCAAGTATGGGGTTGGTACAACAAGCTATAAGGATAGACTGTGATAGCCAAAGTGCAATTTTCTTGGCTAAGAACCATGCTTATCATTCAAAGACAAAGCACATTGATGTTCAATATCACTTTGTTAGAGATATGGTTGAGGCTAAAAGGGTGTTGCTGGTAAAGGTGGACACTTTGAAGAATGTTGCAGATGCATTGAAGAAGTCTATGAGCACTCAGAAGTTCTCTTGGTGTAGAGAAACAATGGGTGTTGAAGAATTGGTCCAATGACTAAGCTCTCCTGTGGCCCCCTGTGGAAAGAAAACAACAAGTGGGAGAATGTTGGGTACGTGTTATATTATTTACACGACTAGCCCCACGTGTTGTATGTTGCGCTGGGCGCAGCAGGGGGGTCACAAGGGGGGAGGCAGTGCCCCGACGAATTTTTTTGGTGTGCGGACCCACTCATAGGCGGACCCACCCATGTTTTGTGCATGAGTTTGTACATGGTTTTGGGGTACGATGGTTTTCGACCCCCGGTATTTTGTAGATCCGGTCAAGGGAACTACGGTTATGTTCTAATCCAGGGTTAATGGATTGAGGGTTATGCTTCGACATGTATATATATGTGTTGTAACACTAAAAGGAATATAATGAAAAATCAAGCTGGTCGTCCCGATTTGGGATCCAGGGGAAAATGTCTGTGTTTATTTATTTTATGTTTTATGCTCTCGCTATTGTTTATTTTCTGTTATAAGATTCGTGTGTAGATAATTTCTATTCAGGGTTAAAACATACAGTAGCAGCATAAGATTTACATCTTGAATAGTTAGATGTAAAGGCAACATTTCTCCATGGAGATTTGGAGGAAGAGATCTATATGGAGCAATCAGAAGGATATGGGGTCAAAGGGAAAGAAAAATTAGTGTGCAGGTTAAAGAAGAGCTTGTATGGCTTAAAACAGGCTCCAAGGCAGTGGTATCTAAAATTTTACAAGTTTATGTCTGAACAAGGTTATACTAGATGTCACTCTGATCATTGTGTTTATCTGAAAAAGAAAAATGATGGCATCTATATTATATTGTTATTGTATGTAGATGACATGCTTGTTGCAGGGTCTAACATGCAGGAAATAAATATTCTCAAAAGAAAATTGGCAAATTCATTTGCAATGAAGGATTTGGGAGCTGCAAAACAAATCATTGGTATGAGAATAACTAGATACAGGAAAAATCGCAAATTAACACTGTCTCAGAATGAGTACATAGAAAAGGTGTTGAAAATATTTAATATGCAGAATGCAAAACTAGTTAGTACACCTTTTGCTATCCATTTCAAACTTAGTAAGGAGATGTGGCCCAAGACCCAAGAAGAAATAGACTATATGTCTAAAGTTCCATATGCATCAGCAATTGGAAGCTTAATGTATGCAATGGTCTGCACAAGGCCAGATATTGCACATGCAGTGGGAGTTGTAAGTAGGTACATGAACAATCCAGGAAAAGAACATTGGATGGTAGTGAAATGGATTCTCAGATATTTGAGAGGTACCACAAATCAAGAATTATGCTTTGGTGGTTCAAACATTGCTCTACAAGGATATGTTGTTGCAGATATGGCAGGTGACAGAGATAACAGGAGGAGCTCTATAGGATATGTATTTACTGTAGGTGGAACAACTGTCAGTTGGGTTTCGAAAATCCAAAGTGTTGTTGCACTTTCAACAACGGAAGCAAAATATATTGCTGCTACAGAGGCTAGTAAAGAAATGATTTGGTTACAAAGGTTTATGGATGAATTGGGTAAGAAGCATGATATGGGCATGTTATACAGTGATAGCCAAAGTGCCATTCATCTTGCAAAGAACTCAACATTTCATTCGAGGACTAAACACATACAGCTCAAGTACCATTTCATACGGTCAGTATTGGAAGATGGACAGTTGAAGTTGGAAAAGATACACACTATCCAGAATCCCGCAGACATGCTAACAAAATTTGTAGTCGGGGAGAAAATGAGATTATGCTTAGTTTCAATTGGTCTTCAAGGATGACAATGAAGATGAGAAACAGCCAGGTCCAAAGAGGAGTCATTGTCTAACAAATGAAGCAGTGGTGGAGTTGCTACAATCAGTCTCCAAGTGGGACATTGTTGGGTGTGGAGCCTGATTATCTTGTTTTATCTTGTATCACAGCGTTGGACCCCTATGCCTTAATTGGGCGACAACGCCACCCGTAATTAAACGCTGCCTGTGGGGTCCAAGGGGGTGGCTGCGACTTTATGGAGCCCCACCCTGGTGGGGGGTTTCGGGGGCAATGCCCTCGTAGCTAAAAACATATGTAAAATTGCCTTGTAAAAGTATAGTAATTTCTAGTCAATCTGGGCTATTCATTAGGCAGATGATCTGACGGTAGAAGTTATGTTTAGTTTAGGGTTTTTTTCCCTAGAAGGCAACCCCTCGCTTTGTATTGGGGTATTGTATTGCGGCTGTGGATTGTATGTGTATTATTAGAGCGAGAAATAGATAGGGAGACTGTGAGAGAGAACATATAATATTACAACGAATCTGCTGTAGGCTGTGTCTCTTCATTTTGCTGGATAATAGAAAGGAAGGTTTGGCTATTCGGGGTGGACGTAGCCCAAACTAGGTGAACCACGTATATCTATGTCTCTCTGGTTTTATGTGTTTTGTGTTCTTGTGTTTTCCGCATATTTTATGTGTTGCATTGTTCTGTAATATATAATTTTTTAACACATGGTTAGAACCCACCAAATCCTATCAGTTGGTACACTCACTAAGACTAAACGCAAACGAAAAGTCCGACAAGATTTTTCTCAGTGCCTAGAGCAGATGGAACATATGGCCACCGAGGAGGACTTGGAGGTGAATAGACAGAACTTGCAGAATTTCATCGGTGGCTCAATTCAGATCAAAACAATGTTGCTCCTGATTGAGAAAGAAATTAAGAACGGTTCCAAGGCATTGTACCTGAACGCTATGGAGGCAAGAGTCTGCTTCTAACCTGACACTATCTCGCAGTTTGGGGAGGCCAGTGGACAATACTAAGCTTGGCATGATTATGTGATTGAGAGACAACAAGTTTGAGATACTTGGCTTGAGTTCACCCCAGCTCGAGCATCATAGTGTTTTTTCTTGTTAGGATGTCAAGTTGTCTCTACCCTATTTTGTCCTATATGGGTATGAGTGGAAATTGTAATATTATTTGTAATTATTATATAAGTGAAATTCCATGTGTACATGATGGAATGTGAAGAGTTATATTTAATGTGAGGAGTCATGAGGGTAGTCCAAGAGTCACCAAGGGGGCATGCCAAGAGTCACCCCCCTTTGGTTATAAATACATCCTCATAACTCTTGTAAATGGATTTTGGGAGCCAAGCTTTGACTAGGCTTAGGCTTCGAAAGGGCTTGGGAGTTTTCTGTTAGACTTGGCTTCTCCGTAGCATAGAGGGAGTATACTTATTTGGGAGGAGCAGGTGTTGTTGACTTTTCGTTCCACTATTAGTTCAGGTGGTTCACCATGTTGTATGTATGAATGGAACTTTCACTTATAATAGAATTAGAGCCGACATTTCTTCATGCATATACTGTAAATGTAGTAGGACTATTCTTGTTATATTTGCGATGTATGTTGTTTAACTTACACATATGATTATGAACTATTTATTTTTAATTTGTACAAATATTGTTGAATGTGTCCTTGTGTTTTAACCCGTCACCTTTAACTTGTGGACTATATTGCTTGTTATTTTGTGTGATGTATTTTCATCTTGTATGTTCCTTTCAAGTTGTGTACTATTACAGGCTTCCAAGGAGCGCACTTCCTTTTCCCTTCGTGTGTTAGAAATTCTCATGCATCATATTGATTTTCCATGGGGTCACAAACTTGCTTTAACCAAATACACCATGCACCACTCTATGCGTTTTGCAATCCAAGGCACATCATTAAACACCCCACTGCTGGGACTCCTAATGCAAACGGTGTGAGGACTAGTTGGGAATTCATATTGTGGAGATCCCATGAATGTTGGCGGGTCTAGAACTATCAACATTTCTGGCATTAAAAGGAGGGCTAGATGACAAGCTGAGCCCTTAAAGTCTGTCTTGAATTTCCACACTCATTTTATGACTTCCTCCACAATCATATTCCCGACATGTTTTTCTAGAGATGTAAAATTAAAAGTGTCGCTGTATATCATTGATAACTCGTCATATCTTGAATTTGATGGCAAGGGTGAAACAATCTTGTTTGAGCATACCGATCATTTTCTTATATTTTGAACAGAGCACAACATTCCCCTTGAGGATGTTCATTCACTCATTGACCGATGCCTCCATTCACTTTTCCGAACAGTTTGTCATAGAAATATTCCATGCTTTTGACAAATATTATTACGAACATCTATGCAAGAAAAATTTAGAATTTCAAAAATCGCCCGATCAATCATTGCATCATTTTCACAATTGTTTTGCAAAAACTTGTTTTGAATTTCCAGAAAATGAATTTGATTGGGATACCTTGACTGAAACATTTATACAACTTGTTCGCATTTCAATAACTCCGCAAGACTTAGAATTTTTCAAGTCACTTCCAGCTTATCGCGAGGCTATAGCTTCCAAATCTGTAGTGGATAAGGTTATTGTTCCAAGTGACCCACCGTCTGATTCTCATAAAACAACTCTACTCACGTAGGTTGAGGTGGGAAAAATTTAGAAATTTCCTATTGAACTGTCACCACCTCTTCCCACCTTACATACTCAGAACCCCTAGGCAATTTTTCTGCAAGCCCAATGACTGTGATGAATTTTTTTCTCTGCATTCTCCATCCTTTGGTCCCTCTGATCCTCCGTATTGTGAGTTTGTGTGTTCATCCATTTCAAATATTTCCTTTGATGTTCATTAGGATCAAGTTTTTGATGGATTTGTTGTTGATAATCCAACATGCGATCTCATTTACGATGAGTATGTGTGGGAGCCAAGATTCGAACAAGAATCTCCAATGAAGGATGACTCTCTTCCTTTCGCAGCTCTCCTGCACTATCTTGACATTTTCCATGATTATGTCATTCCAGTTAAATCATGTGAGAATTCAGTTTACGATACTATTAATACTTCCAATCATTCACATAATCTGTGGGATGTCATTTTTTCATCTAAATGTGAAGAGGATGAATATTATACCCTTGATCTTCCCAACCTCTCATCTTACCTTTCTGGAAACGTAGAGGGTAAATTTTCTCTCTTTTCATCTACCCCTCTATATGATTCATTAGATCATGAGGATGCCTCCATTAGTGATCTTGAATATTCTGATCGTGAGTGTCATGACCTGTTGTTTGATTCAACTGGTCACGATGCTAATTTTTTCGCTGTAGGTTTTTCAAAGCCACCTATCTTTGATGATCCACCTTCCGACGATTTGGAACTTCCTCAAGCTGTTGAGACACTTCAACCCAAGTTGATGGTTATGTCAGGTTCTCGTAGCCTTGAGGTCAATTCCATCTCGAATTTGAAGAATGTTTAATCTGTCGAGGATTCTCATCACTCTACCGCACATAATGAAAATCCTTCTGTTTTACAATTTTCGCATCCTCCATCTATTTTTCATGATCCCATCGCTCAATAATTAGAGGAGTCATACTTGGTGAGCACCATGGCGAACTGAAAATTTATTTCTTTATTTACGTTTTCTCAACCTTGCAGTTCAAAAGTTTGCATGTTTAAGTATTTGGCTCGTAGTGTGTCAGGACACCATGACACAACCACGAAATGTCTTGTGGTTTTCGTTCTTACTTTTCCGCCCGTTCGTTCAAACTTCAAATGTTTTGGTTTATATTGTATTATCTTTCTTGTGGCATGATTTGCTTGATTATATTTCTTGACATGTATGACCTTGCCCACGTAGGCCAGCCAATGCGCCAATGGATGCATTGGAAGTATCACTTCACGTGAGTCTGGCCTATGTTGTTCTTAGGTTAGGAGTAGGAGTAGTGTTTTCTTTTTTTTTTCTTTGCTTTGATTCATTTTCATTTGTTTTTCTATTTTGATTATTTCCTATGTTTGTATTTTAGTTTTAGGTTAGTTTCCACATGAGATCGTGTTTGGATTTTGAAGCAAGCATGGTGAAATCCAAGAGGAAAGTTGTTCTTCTATCAACACTTGATTTTCTGCCTATTCCCTCTCTTTATGCAAATATTCCTTTTTTTGGTTGATGATACTTAGATGGAAAATATGTTCCTTATCGGAGAGAGTCATGGTGAAATCAGGATGTTTGGGTTTTAACTGGTTCCGCCTACTCTAATTTTTTTAAATCTTTTCGGTTAATCCTTTTCACTATAGTATAGTAGAGTAAGGAGGGGAGGAAAACCTTAACAAGTATATCCAAGGTGTACATAAACACCCTTCTCTAAAGGGACAATCTATTTTTCTCTCAATAAGTCGGGATCCCTCTTCCTCCCCATGAAATCAATAAGTTCCTATGCATAAGTTCTTTGAACAAATGAAAAAATGAAAAAAATGAAAAAAAGAAATAAAGGGCGAAAGAAGAGAAAGGCTTCCTATGTAGAGAGATGAAGCAAGCAACTCCGCCAGGGTATTGTCCTGGCTCACTGGCAGCATAGAAATGTTTATGTTCCTGAAGTGACTCTGTCAGGGTACTGTCCAGGCCTGCTGGTAGCGGAGAAACAACAATCATGAAAATAAATACTCTGACATTTTTCTTTCACTTGTGCATCTCAATACTCCTCATCCCCAATATAAACAACTCAATGTGACTTGGCTTGGTTAGTGTTCCACTGATGAAGAGGATGGAAGGGGATATGTATTTAACTCAGACTAAGTGAGGGAACTGTGATAATAAATTAATTTAACAATACTTCTGGAAGGGTGAGATTGGTTTTACACGAGACAAGATTCATTCAGAGAGCTGGAGCTCTACCAGTGTGTCGCCAATTTTGTAGCGGCTACAACCACTCTCCAAAATTTTTCCATTGCTTAGATTTTGGAGCCTAACCTTCTTTCCATAAGAGCTTATCTTGCACTGATATAAGGTATTCATGCTTTGAATAATGTTTATATTTTAGTTATGCTCGTGTTCACTCTCTCTTCACTCAGAAAATATTTTCTAAGTCACAAGCTAACCTCCTGTCTAATCCTTGTGAAACAATTTTGGGCTTTCCTCCAGAAAGTGCATAATTCATGGAGCCAGACTCGATCTTGATTTTCATTACTCTGCAGTAATGACTAAAATCCAACATTGAGATCAATAACTGTGGAGTCATGATAGGCAGCCCAACGCTGAGCCCAAAAACTGTGCAATCCCTCACTAAGCTCAGAAACTACGTAGTGCACTAAGTCGAGAGTTGCCAGTAACTCGAAACTGTGCAATCCTTCCCGGTGATGTGCATGGAGATTTTTCCCAGGAAAAATAAAAGAATCATCACTAAAATTTAAGAATCTATTTTCGGAACCCAAAGGAAGCACACTGCTATTTTTGGAAACTGTCTCCATGTGTCACTTTTCCCTTGATTTTTTGCATGCGCGTCATAAACCCTAATTTCTCAAATATATTTAATCAAAGCCCCTAGAGATCATTCTCATGTTCAATATTAGAGCTCTAGAATTCCTGAGGAGATCAAGGAACCTTCAGTACGATTGTCGTCACTTTTCAGGGTGAGTTGTACATTTATCGCCTTTAGTCACTTTTTCTGTCGCATTTTTCTGATTGGCTTGCATGAGTGTTGTTTTTATTATTTCTGTGCATGCATGCTAGAATTTTAACTTGATTTATCCAGTAAAAATGTTGTTTCATGTTATCATTTTCCTTTTACAAGTGTTGCATCGGTTTCTTTATTTTTCACTAATGGTCGTTGTTGCGGTGACTCTCCTCACCAATCTCGTTCACTTCTCATTTGTTCATTTTCTGCACTCGATTTGTCTTTTTTTAATCACAATTATCCAGATCTACACTCAATCCTTCACTATCTCTCAGATATGCTCATTTTTCACACTTCCCTTGGGAAAACCTGTCTTTCCCTTGGTCAAAATTGACTTTGTCTAGCTGGGCATTGCGCAATCTTGAGGCCCAACCTCAAAGCTTGGCCTATGGAACTATGCAATGCATAGTACAATATGGCCCCACTACGCATTATGCAGTACTAGGCCTCAACTTGCATCCTTGGCCATTGAAACCGTGAAATGCACAATCTCTCCTAACTCACTACCCATGATGAACTACGCATTGCGCTCTTAGTCCTCAAGCTTCGACCCTAACGGCTAGGACTGTGCATTGCTCAGTTTCCTCTTCCAGTTAGAACCTCTTGCCAACAAGAATTGCACAATCCTTCTAGTCAGTTACCTTGTGTACTTCATGAACATGTTGTGAAATTAGTTTTTATTATAACTGATATTTTCTTTCCGTTAGTGTATTTTTTGTCCCACAGGTACAACAATTAATTGAGCATCTCTCCAACATTCACTTTCACAATGGAACCTAAGATAGCTTCCTCCAAGGAAACCATTAAAATCAGTAGTGGGGAAGCAGTTGAAAATGTTCCGATTAACTTGCCTGTTTATGCAGACACTCAACTATTTATAGAGAAGGGATCAAAACTGACATGCCAACAGATTAAAGATGATTTCACAAAATACTTTCAGGTAGACTTAGAGGATTGACAGGTGTATCTTAGCACCATGTAGTCAGGGATTTACAAGGTTGCATGCAGGTATCCAACCTTCCCATGTGTGGATGTGATCAGCTAGGTTGTCTCAAACATTCATCTGAAAAATATGACCTTGAGCAACACTAGTGGCCATAAGATTTCTACATTCCTGGCAAAATATTTTCAGTGGATGTATCATCTTCCTAGGCCAGTGAAGAAATGGACTCATTTTTCTATGCCACTCACAACTACACAAATATAAGAGATATCATCAAGAGCTGGGTGAAGGAGCCAACACAGTTTAGACATACACCCACCCACATGTATAAGACAAAGGCACTCGGGAAGGCCTACAACTTTAGTCATACTAGCTTGTAGAATATATGGCCAACCAAATAGAGAGACCTTTCCTGAGGGGTGGGCTATCTTATTGAACCAGGTAGTGAACGAGGTTAAGTCGTTCAACTGGTCAGATCTATTGGCTCATTGGCTGAGAGTCCATGTGACACAAGCTCAGAATCCACCCAAGGGCAAGAAAGCATGCTTCTACATGTCTCCATAATTACTGGATGCAATATGTGCACATAATCAGTTTCCTGGCATGAACTATACATTGAAACCAAGAGAAATTTCTGTATATATCTATTGCAAGCTACTCTCAGATTGCAACCACCACAAAATTATGGAGTAGCCTACTAATCACTTCATCATCTCGATTTACAAGATCATCTTTCAGGAGGACCCGCCTTGCATGTCACGAGAAACTATGGAGGAGACATCAAAGATTGCAGATTGGTTCGCCTTACCGGATGGAACATTAATTAGAGTATTTGGCGAGCAGAAGCCACCACATCATTTTCAAATATATGCCACTGAAAAAATTGCCATGCGAGAGTTATCTTATCATATCTCCACAGGGTTGTCAGCAACACTGCATAGGACGAATAAGGAACCATGGCTAACTCTTCCTTTGTAGGTCTGATTATACGAGATTAAGAACCTTGGTGTGAAATATTCCGAAGGGAAATCCATAATCATATTTGAGTTCGGTACAAATACTTACAATCCGTATGATCTAAGGGGAATTTGCAGATACCATTGTGTGAGAGGATACTACAACTAGGTCAGTGGGATATTTCAGTGGTTGAAGGAGAATCCATGGAAGAACTTCTATAAATACTCTCGAACTCATGAATTGATCAATACAACTGGGAATTATCAAGTTGTTCTGCAGACGATAGTAGTTATGGAAGAAGCAACAATAACATGTAGCGGTCCGGTGCAAGATAAAGGAAAGAGGAAGCTAGATGAAAATATAGAAGAGGAACAAAGATGGAAAATGAAAGAATATCCTCTCACTGAGAAATAGCTTTGGTAATTGAAGCAAACAGGGGACAGAGGCAATAAAAAGTAGAGCAGAGGAAGAGAGAGAAGAAATACTTATAAGAAGCAGTGTAAAGGGCACAGAGAGAAAAACAAGAGTTGAAGGAAGAACATGAGTTAAGAAGAAGAGAACAGGAGGAGAAGAAGAAAAAATAAGAAGGAAGGCAAGGTGACACAATGTAATATACGACGCCTCTACATGTTGAAGAGCAGATACATGATCAACCAATAGCAGAAGGAGTGAGCAAACATATTCCATAATGAGATTTTTATAAAGAGCTTGAAGAGTTGATTGAATTGATGGACATGGAAGTGGTACCAGAGCCGCAAGATGAGTAAGTCTACCTAATTCCCAACGCACCCCAGGCCACCTTTCATACTCCACCACCTTTAACCGCAGAGCAAGCCCCGATCTAGGAAGGCGAGGTAGTTCCCCTTGATGATGATCCAGTTATGGATATGTACATTCTGTCATTTGATGAATTGCAAGAGAATATTTTACAAGCGTGGAGAAAGCACTTCCCAGATGATCATGCATCACCTGCATTCATGAGATAAAGGATGATAGTGGCAGACACCAACAAGAATCCAAACACCATTTCCAATGCCATCTTGGCTTTCACAGGAGCAAACAGATCTAACACTTAGTGTTTGGTGGTTGAGAATAAGTAGTTTGTGTAGAATTTACATAAAATCCAACAATAGAATGAAGAAATCCATGCAGAAGCACATAATGCACCTTCCGCACATGTCTACCGCGATGAGATAAGAGCAAGGATACTTGCTGACGTATGCACACTTGGGGACACTATGCGGGACATTTATGAGGAATTTGTGACCGTACATGAGGCAGTTGTCCGCTTACATGACTTGCAAAGATAGAGCAGATAGTTTTCCAAGATCCTTAAGAATGTACAAGCTGGCATCACCGTCGTGCATGAGTGGAAAACGTGATACAAGGCTACACTGCTTACAATGGTGAAGAAGATGAAGCTGTAGGTGGAGTTAGAGAAAGCTAAAGTTTGGATGTTGATCTAGAACAAAAATCATATTTCCTCATTCATTGGAAACATTCAGGCCTCATATGTACGTATATACAACAGTTTGAATTTCATGGTGAGAACTCACTGGATCCCATCAATTGGTACACTCATCGAGACTAAATGAAAGTGAAAACTTTGGTAGGAGATTGATCAGTACCTGGAGTAGATGGAAAATTTGGCCACTTGGGAGGCCTCAGAGGTGAATAGAAATACTTTCAGACTTTCATCCGTGGCCCGGTTAAGATCAAAACAAATTTTCTCCTGATTGAGAAAGAGGTTAAGACTGGTTCCAAGACATTGTACCAGGTTGCTATGGAGGCAAGAGTATGCTTCGAGGCTGACACTATCTCGCAGTTTGGGGAGACCATCGCACAATACCAAGCTTGGCATGAGTATGTGACCGAGAGACACCAAGTCCAAGACGCTCGAATTGAGTTCACCCAAACTCCAACATCATAGTGTATTGTCTTTTTAGGTTATCAAGTTGTCTCTACCCTATTTTGTCTTATATGGGTATGAGTGGAAATTGTAATATTATTTTTAATTATTGTATAAGTGAAATTCCATGTGTCCATGATGGAATGTGAAGAGTCATATGTAATGTGAGGAGTCATGAGGGGAGTCCAAGAGTCACCAAGGGGGCATGCCAAGAGCCACCCCCTTTGGTTATAAATTCATCCTCATAACTATTGTAAAGGTGTTTTGGGAGCCAAGATTTTGGTTAGGATTAGGATTAGAAAGGGCTTGGGGGTTTTGTGTCAACCTTGGCTTCTACGTAGTGTAGAGGGAGTATACTTATTTGGGAGGAGCAGGTGTTGTTGACTTCAAGTTCCACTATTGGGGCAAGTGGTTTGTCATGTTGTATGTATGAATGTATCTTTCACTTATAATAGAATCAGAGCCGACACATATTCATTCATATATTGTAAATGTAGTAGGACTATTCTTGTTATATTTGCGATGTATGTTTTTTAACTTACACATATGATTATGAACTATTTCGTTTGAATTTGTATGAATCTTGTTGAATGCTTACACATGTTTTAACCCATCACCTTTAACTTGTAGACTATTCTACTTGTTATTTTGTGTAATGTATTTTCAGCTCGTGTGTTCCTTTAAATCTGCATGTTATTACAGGATTCCAAGGAGCGCACTTCCTTTTCCCTTCGTGTGTTAGAACCACTCATGCATCATATTGACTTTCCGCAGGGTCACACATTTTTTTTAACCAGAGACACCATGCAACACTCTATGCATTTTGCAATCCAAGGCACATTATTAAATACCCCACTACTGGGACTCCTACTCCAAATAGTGTGGTTCTAGTTGGGACTTCATATCAGGGAGATCCCATGAATGTTGGCGAGTCTAACACTGTCAACAGGACCCTCATTTGTAATAAGATGATCTCATATCTTCTTGTACGTATTGTTGACGTTCTATCTACAATTACTGTCAATGATGATAAGACATTGAAATAATTGTTACAAGCATAGAACATACCATAAAAATTAACAAATACAACTCCTCGGTCTCACCGTGCCCTAGATCCCATTATAATGAGAACATTACACATAATCACATTGTAAATACACAACAATACAAAAATTCCTGTCACTGAATTTATTCCACCACGGTAAATTGAAATTCCAAAATTTACACATCGTAGATCAACACATTAGGGTGTCTGTTAACACTGGAAAATCGTATAGCAAAAGATGACATTAATTAATGTCAAGCCAAAGGATTTACAAGGATGGAAGACATTACAGGATCCAAAAAGTATTTAAAAATCTCAAAGGTTTAAGGAAAATCAAATTTGAACTAGTCTTAAGTGCTGATTGCATGCATTATCCTTTGAGAAGAGCGCCTTCTACGTGCCTTTTGGCCTAATAAGCGCGCATTCCTGAGAGTTGCGAAATGTCACTATCCGGGACCACATAAAGCAAATGACAAGTTACTCCTTACTTGAAGCCACCTAAGGACAACCACCAACGCCTCCTTAGACACTATGTGAGCACACAATGGAATATTTGGAGCACACAAAGGAATCATACCTCTACCTTGGGTCACCATCCACAATGTACCAAGGGAGGGAAGGAGGATTTGAAATCCCCTATATAAAGCCATCATGAAATGAAGAATTGGTGATCAAATTGTTATGCTGGCTAGAATTGCCCAAGAAATACCAGTAGTGTGTGACCCGGAGTTGTAGACAGAGGGGACTCACTTGTTGGCCATCCAACAAGATCAGTCCACACAATAGAGAGAGAGGGATACTGCATCGAGGAAATCTTGGGATAATAACATCCTTGCATCGAGACCTAGAACCATTGTCTAGGGGCCCTTTGGCAAGAGGGTAAAGTATTCTTCTCCTTACTACCAGCGCTTAGTAAGAGGGGCCTAGAGCTACCGTTTGCATTATTGTGTCGTTTGACTTGTTCAGAGCTTCTGTTTATTTATGTTTAGTTTTAGTTTAGTTTTTAGATTACATTTGCATGCTTATTATTATATATAGTATGCTCATTTACTCCACTTATTTCTGCATGTTACCAATAGTTTAAAGGGGTAAACCACACCGTTTTAACTGGTATGATTTCATAAATACGTGCACCAAACACACAACAACAGGATTGGTGAATCCACTAATGTTTTATTACCAGGTTTATGTGGTTGTGCCTTCTTTTGTAGGAGACCTCTGTCTATGCTGTGGAGTGGAGCTGATAGTCCTCTGATCTCTCTTGTAGTCCCTAGATTCACCTTGAGTGACAGACTGAAGAAGAGCAACTCCTAAATTTTTTTACTTGCAGGAATTTGTGCACGTTTCTCCCTCACAGATGCGTAGGGTGCGCGTTAAGTGCTGACCCGCATGCAGAAAGCACACTTGTCTCAGCCTTTTACGCGCAATTTACAGAATGAGAAATTTCTCCCTAAATTCTGTCTTTTTCTACTTGTAAGGTGCTTGGCAGCCCCTAATGCATCTCCAGCACTGGTTATGGTACCCCGCAGCTTGTTAAAATTCACTTTTAGCTGCTTTCTGTAGGCTTAGTTACAGTTTTACCTCAAGTTGATTTTTGCAAAATCTTCACATAGTTTAAGTAGGGGGCAGAGTAACTTGCATTCTGAAAAATTTATGTTTTTGTGAATTTTGGTACTTACACCTAGATAACTAGTCCAAGAAAGTGGCCCAAGACCACGCATGCATGGCTAGTTTTATTTGTTCTAGTGTAAAAGTTTTTTAGTTTAGTTCAATTTTTGCACTAGGAATTGCGGGACTAGGATTCAATTATTTATAGAAGAGCAAGTAATCTCTGCTACTTCTGCATCCTCCGATGATCCTAGGTAAGCATATGAATGCTCCATATTCACAATTTTCCATCTCCCTATAGTTAGTCACATATATTAACTAGGAAAATTTGAAAGCGACCCATTATCCGCACATGTTTTCCATTTGAGACAAGAACAATAAAACATAGTTTAAATAGGGGATTTTGTAAAGGATCAACGATATCCACACATTCAAACTATGTGATTGTCCACCTTGTGCTCACACACACTCACCCACTAAGCGAAGCAAAGACACCTAAAACTAACTTAACCAAACTCACTAAATTATCCCGACAGGGGCCACAAAAGAATTTATAGCTTAAGTTAGGATCAAGGGGGTAGGCATCCAATAAGTCGCCTTGATCATACTTCATATTGAAACATAGAAGTTGTGTATTTAGGGAGCTTCAAATCCACCTATCAGCCCACATAAAAGAAAACCCGAGCGCAACAAAGACCCGTTTCAGAGGGGGTTAGGCTTAGGCACATTGCGTGCGGTATCAGTTGGGGCTACCTGACCCGGCTGATACTCGGTACTGTTAGCTAAATAACAAGAAGCCCAAGACTCAAACGCTCATGTGGGATGGTGGTTATTAGTGGCAAAAAACTAGGGCAACCTTTACCCTATAGGTGATGGTGCAAGCAAGTGCTAGACCCTCTACCCTTACCTTGGTGGATTTTCTTCGGCTGGCTGGGGGCGTCGCCAGCTCTTACGAGACGTTGTGCCAGCACTCGCAAGAATTCTTCTCAAGGCCCAGTTAATTTTGAGTGTGTGAGGACACATAGGTCTTCTAGGATTTTGAGTATCATACACAAATGAACAAAAACCACTTTTTTGATTGCTTGATCACATATATTAATTTAAAGGTAAATCTATTTTATTTTTAGCTTTGTTTTATGTATGTGACAAGAAGTTTGCTTTGATCATAGACTCTATCCTCTCAAATTTTTCCAAAATCTGGGCGACACTTGACAGGTCCCAACGGAACCTCATCGATCCAGGCGTCTTTTGGACCTTCCCCCATTACCGGGAGGGGTTCCAGGTCTTTCGCCATTCAAGCGTCAAAGATGGAACACTTCCACTATCATTGGTTCATCCTTTATTGGGGCAGCCGTAGTTGGGAACCCTAGTCGGTCTCCCAACACCACACCACATACCACTCCTCCCACAACGCCTAGGGGGAAGAGGAGTGCATCCCATTCGGGAATCTAGCTGAATACACAACAGGGTACGTCGTAGACTAACCCTCGTTCTAACCATAATTTTGTGTCTTCACACATTGCAATGGCGTAAACCTCTCAGTCACCTTTCTTAGCTTCGTTGAATCTACCCAATTTAACCAAGCTAACGAATGGCCCCATCGCACATGATCCTACATGGCCTCTCATGCCCACGAAGCTCCCTTCAGATATACCAAAGTTCGAAGGCAAGCAAGCGAAAGACCCAGGCAATCATGTCATGACCTTTCACGTGTGGTGCTCATCGAGCAGCATCCTTAACGACACTATTCGACTGAGATTATTTCAATGCACCCTCACTGGAGTGGCTGCGAAATGGTATGTGGAGAAACCCTCAGCTTCACATGGAACCTTTAGCCCCCTTGCTACCGTGTTCCTAACATATTTTCAGTTACCCATTCACCATGATTCTAGAATGGAATTACTAACTCATTTTAGACAAACCCCCGCCATCCACATCTTGGACCATCTCCATGAATGGAGGTGACGTCGTAGTTTATGTAAAGCTAAACTCGACGACCGAGTTCTCTTATATTTGTTCTTGAAAACTCTTACAACAGAGATTTCAAAGTATGTGGCGCAGTGGAATCCCACATCTGAAGAGGACGCAATCAACAAAGCCCAGAATTTTGAGCTGATTTATACGCAGTCAGGATACATTTATAACATCCTGCCTAATGCTTTGCGCCTGAAAACTTATCAAGAAGTTCCAGGCGCATCGAACTCTGCAGACGGGCTGATTGGGTCAATGACCCAGGGTTACCTAGGTAGCAGCAGTCAAAACCCCGGTTACACATATAGTTCTACCCAGAATGTGCCTCAACCCGGTTTTCAAAGTCATCATATGCCTCAACAAAATTTGACTAATAGGGCACAAGCATATCACCAGGGAGGACCTTATCCTCCGGCTCAGGGGAATCAGTACGCAGAAATAAAAATTGATGGAAGTGTAGGTTTTAACCTTGAACAAAAATTATCTACACACGAATTTTATAACAGAAAGTAAACAATAGCGAGAGCATAAAACATAAAACAGATAAACACAGATATTTTCCCCTAGATCCCAAATTTGGACGACCAACTTGATTTTTCATTATATTCCTTTTAGTGTTACAACACATATATATACATGCCGAAGCATACATAAACCCCAATCCATTAACCCTGGATTAGAACATAACCGTAGTTCCCTTGACTGGATCTACAAAATACCAGGGGCCGAAAACCATCGTACCCCAAAACCATGTGAAAAATCATGCACAAAACATGGGTGGGTCCGCATATGAGTGGGACCGCACACCAAACAATGCCACAACGCCCTGACCAAACAATGGGGGCCGTCCCCTTTGTGACCCCCTTTGTCATGTTTCGCGCAACATACAATGGGAATAGCCGTAGAAAGAATATAACACATACCCAACATTCTCCCACTTGTTGTTTTCTGCTGTGGGGCCACAGTGAGCTTAGTCATGGGTCTAATTTTCTAACACCCATTTTTCTCTACAAGAGAAATTAGCTTACAGACTTCACAATGCATCCGCAACATTCTTCAAAGTGTCCACCTTTACCAGCAACACCCTTTTAGCCTCAACCATATCTCTCACAAAGTGATATTTAACATCAATGTGCTTTGTCTTTGAATAATAAGCAGGGTTCTTAGCCAATAAAATTGCACTTCGGCTATCACAATCTATCCTTATAGCTTGCTGCACCAACCCCATACTTGAATACAATCTCTGCAACCAAACTGCTCCCTTACTTGCATGAGTGGTTGCTATGTATTCAACCTATGTAGTTGAAAGAGCCACTACAAACTGTCTTTTACTGATCCAACTGACTGCACCTCCAAATAGGCTAAACACATACCCACTTGTAGATCTTCTTTGGTCCAGATCTCCAGTCCAGTCTGCATCAAAAAAACCACAAATTTCCAACACTCTTTCCAATCCTGGTCTTCCCTGGTAGCATAAGCCATAATCACTAGTGCCATGCACATATCTGAAAACCCGCTTTACTGTTGTCCAATGCTCCTTCCCTAGGTTTGACATAAACCTGCTCAATACTCCCACTACATGTGCAATGTCTGGTCTAGTACAAACCATTGCATACATTAGACTACCCACCGCACTTGCATATGGAACATAGTACACAAACTTTTCCATGAACCGACACAAACCAACACATCACGTGCACAAGACTTACATCTTGTTCAGCTCTCTCCAGCAATCAGAGAAGGAAAACTCACCCGATTCTGCTTCCCATATACACAATGTTCACAGAAATCGAAATCCAGAGAGCAATTAGACATACCTTCTACCATACCATTTCTATGTAGTATCCGAAGGCCCTTCTCTCCAATATGTCCAAGCCTTTGATGCCATAACATGGTCTTTTCTCCAGAGACAGCTAAGCTTTCCGCTCCACTTTCAGGAACCATAGAACCGTTACACCCATCAATAACAGTGCTACCTTGTAGCTTGTACAGAGTTCCAGTCCAAACTCCCCGCATTAATACCAGTGCTCCCCGAACCATCTTGCAGGCATCTTTCTCGAACACTGTTTTTACACCTGCATCATCCATCTTGCTTATAGAAATCAGATTTCTAATAATGGTGAAATACTAACACCAAGAAGTGTCTGAACTTACACCTTGGGTACTAACTTGAAATTTCCATGTCCGACGCATTCTAGCCTTCCTATCATCCCCTAGGAAGACATCACCACCATCATATTTCTCATACCTCAGAGAACCACTCCCGATGGGGAGTGAAGTGAAAGGATGCACTGAAGTCAATCAACCATGACTATGATCTACATGTGTATTTGAAGAAGAAGCCAAACACACATCCCCACCTTCATCCGAGGTGGTTTTTTCCTCTGCAGAAGGAGCATCATCAAATCCCTTTCTTTTCTCTGGAGCTTTAGATCTACAGTACTTTTTGTAGTGCCCTTCCTTTCTGCATTTCTAGCATACCTTTACAAACTTTCTAGGAGATTTATATCTCCCTCTATATTTGGATCTCCCACTCGAAACCTTACTCTTGTTTCTGTTTTGGGACCTTCCTCATACAGATAAGGCATCTCCATTATAGCCCTCCATATTTCTCCGTCTCATTTCCTCCGACAACAAGGCTGAGACACTGTCATCAAAATTCAAGGTATTTTTATTGCTACCTATTGCAATAACCATATTTTCCCACGAGCCTGGTAGAGAACAAAACAAACTAATGCACTTATCTTCATATGATATTTTGATATCAACAGATGATAGTTGACTTAGCACAGTATTGAAGGCGTCGATGCTCACACGAGTCTCCATCCTTCATCCTCAGGTTATACAACTTTTTCTGCAGGAACAACTTATTCACCAAAGACTTAGATTGGTACAAAGTCCCAAGTTTTTCCCACAAATTCTTCGCCGTAGCTTCCCCAGATACATTCAACAATACCGAATCTGAGACACACAACCATATTGTGCTCTTAGCCTTTCGATCCAGTTTCTTCCAGTCTTCATCTGACATTGACGTTGGTTTACTACCTAGATCTACAGCGATCCACCGATCTTTATCCACCAGTAGATCCTCCATCTTGAGCTTCCATAACTCAAAGCTCTGACCATTAAATTTCTTGATCTCTATCTTCCCACCACTCGCCATATTCTTTCACCACAAGAATCGATCCCGCAGATCTCCCACTAAACAAGGTCTACCTTAGGCCCGAGCAAAACCCGTATAAAAGGCATTCTAGCTTCGAAATAACTGGAGCACAAATGTAGGTTTTAACCCTGAACAGAAATTATCTACACACGAATCTTATAACATAAAATAAATAATAGCGAGAGCATAAAACTTAAAACAGATAAACACAGAGATTTTCCCGTGGATCCCAAATTGGGACGACCAGCTTGATTTTTCATTATATTCCTTTTAGTGTTACAAAACATATATATACATGCTGAAGCATACATAAACCCCAATCCATTAACCCTGGATTAGAACACAACTGTAGTTCCCTTGATTGGATCTACAAAATACTAGGGGCCGAAAACCATCGTACCCCAAAACCATGTGCAAAATCATGCACAAAACATGTGTGCGCTCATTTTGGTGAACTAGCCATCATCTTTATTTGGCTAAGTGGGATGTATTTTCACGACGCTCGTTTCTCCAATTATGAAGCATGGCTGGCTGATCCCACTCACATCAAACCCAGTGCCCAAGTAGTTTGGCCAATAGTAGGCCAAGAAATATTGAATGGGGATGTAGGTGGAGGTTTTCGAGGGATACAAATAACCTCCGGTTTCTTCCAGATTTGGTGAGCATATGGAATAACCAGTGAATTACAACTTTACTGCACTGCAATTGGTGCATTGATATTTGTGACGTTAATGCTTTTTGCTGGTTGGTTTCATTATCACAAAGCTGCCCCAGAATTGGCTTGGTTCCAGGATGTAGAATCCATGTTGAACCATCATTTAGTAGGGTTACTAGGACTTGGGTCTCTATCTTGGGCAGGACACCAATTACACGTCTCTCTACCCATTAACCAACTTCTAGACGCTGGAGTGGATCCTAAAGAGATACCACTTCCTCGTGAATTTATTTTGAATCACGATCTTTTGGCTCAACTTTATCCCAGTTTTGCTAAGGGATTGACCCCATTTTTCACCCTTAATTGGTCGGAATATTCAAACTTTTTGACTTTTCGTGGAGGATTAAATCCAGTAACGGGGGGTCTGTGGTTGACCGATACTGCACATCATCAAATCTTAAATAGAATCAAATAAATTTTAATACCATATGCAAATAATGAAGAACCATAAGATTGGATCACTTGCGAGGCTTGTGCCCATAGAAAGTCACGGAGCCACCCGTTAATCGTAATGGAAATTTGTGCAAAGTTTCCTCCCGTAATATGAGTTACCACTCCCTGATCACTTATACTACCCCAAACATCGGACTGCATTTTCCAGCTGAAATGGAATATTACTACCGAAATTGCATTGTACATCCAGAATAAACCAAGGAAAACATAATCCAAGGTAGATACTTGACATGTTCCTCCTCTCCCAGGTCCATCACAAGGAAAGCGAAAACCAAGATTTGCTTTATCAGGTATTAAATGGGAGCTACGGGCAAATAGAACACCTTTAAGTAGGATTAAAATAGTCACATGGATAGTAAATGCATGAATGTGATGTACGAAAAAATCCGCGGTTTCTAATGGAATTGGTAACAAGGCCACTTTGGAACCTACTGTCACCAAATCACCACCTCCCCAGGTTAAGCTGGTACTTGCTGTTGCACCAGGAGCTGTTGAACCAGGTGCTGAAGCATGAGTGTTTTGTATCCATTGGGCAAAGATAGGTTGTAATTGTATAGCAGTATCTGAGAACATATCTTGAGGACGTCCTGGAGCGCTCGTAGTATCATTATGAATATACAGACCAAAACTATGGAAGCCTAAGAATATACATACCCAGTTGAGGTGTGATACAATTGCATCACGATGTCTAAGAACGCGATCTAATAAATTGTTGTATTGAGTAGTTGGGTCATAGTCTCTTACCATAAAAATCGCTGCATGTGCAGCAACGCAAACTATAATAAACCCACCAATCCACATATGATGTGTGAACAGAGAGAGTTGGGTACCACTCTCGGTCCGCTTATGAGTGGGTCCGCACACCAAACAAATTTTCGCCGGGGCGCTGTCCCGAACCCCAACAGTGGGGGCTGCCTCCCCCCTTGTGATCCCCCTGCTGCGCCCGATGCAACGTACAGCGCGTGGGGCTAGTCATGGAAAGAATATAACACATACCCAACAGGAATAACTCCCCTCCAATAGTGAGGTGCAAACCGAGACCACATTACGCTCAGTCCCCAGCACACGACCCATCTATGCAAAACAATGCACAGGCGAACTTTGTGCAGCCATCCCAAAACCAACCACACCAATACAACCAAGAGAAATACTCTCCTAACGTGGTAAAGAAAAAATCCAAAAACATAACCAAAAGGGAGACCCATGTTTGGGTCGCCCTGGAAGTCCATTCTCGCATACAGGTATGGCAAGAACATCTGTGGGTTGGCCTCAAACTAGGCCTCTGTTGTGGCATTTCGATAATGCCCCAAAATTCCCCCACCGCCGCACAGCATCACCGGATCCCACCTCCTCATACGTGGCTCCCATGGTCCCCCAGTAAAAACCACCACTACCGACCTCAACAATAGCACCCTCTCATACATGATGCTGCACAAGATGCTGGCGTACGCAAATGAATTAGATCCACGTTGGACCTTGTTCAACTGCGACACCATCCCGTCAAAAAAAGAGAGGGCGAAGTCGAAAAAATGGCCAGACCTTTGTCGGTGCAAAAATCCAACTTGCGGGCCAGACGCCCGATGCGGAGAAAATGACCCTGCCAGTCGTACGATCACTGCCAGAGCACACCGCTTTTCCACATATGTAACTGATGCAATATAGATGCAACCCTCCGTAAGAGGCGCCCCACCGCAATGACACCTCCAGAATTTGTCCAAGTCCACTCTCCCTGTAGGGAGTGGATACCTCAGCGCCTCACCTTGAGGTAGTAACCTGGTCACAAAATATATATCCATCTCAGGACAGATGATCAGGTTCGTACCTTGCAACACGAAAATGTTGCGCCTCCTGCGCCAGTGCTAAATAATGTACCGTAGTAATCGATCCTGTGACTGAAGAAACTCATTCTCAGCAAACTTCAGAAGGCCCCATAGTGCCAACTGACAACGCACCCCAACATCAATGGCTAAAGCGGTTCGTATCTCAGGCCAGTCCCGCTCTGTCCACACTAATATGTCATCATCACAGGTACCCATCAGTACAGAGAAAAAACACAAAAAGGGGCAAAAAAGCAAAGAATTTTATCACCTCGGCCTTTCTGCGCCTGTCCCTCAGACAAGCGCGCTTAGCACATGCCTGTATTTTTCATAGGCGTGCTAAAATTGGGGAACATAGCACCCTCACGCGCCTGTCCCTCAAAATTGCGAGCAAAGAAGGCGCACTTTTTCCCAAATCGCCTACACAATCTAGGGAAAATGTCACCTAGAATCCGTACAAACCTAGTCTGTACGGACCCCGGCACCATCAAACTGTAAAAATTAAAATGCAGGATGTTATGGAAGTTACCTGGGCATAGTATCGCTAGTCCCTGGTACACGGGCTGACCGCAATGACAAGAAATGCTACGCAAACACCTCTGACCTCTGAAAACTCAACTAGTACAAATGAATTGAATTAGGGCCATATTCACCTATTTATCGCCCTTTTCAAAAAATTCAGAGGGTCGTAATGAGAGATCAGAAGGTCCATTTTGCGAACCATAAGTTGCATCGTAATCAACACTCCATGATGAACAAAAGCGATGCCACACATTTTCATTCCAGAATAAATATTTTTTCATCGCCGGCAGGTATGCCCTCTCTCATATTCCTTTTTAAAAGCTCATGCCTTTCAATAATATTTGATGAAAAGTAGATTCTTTCACTTGAGGTAGTTTTTTTTGCAGGAAAATCCCGCAAACCATCCACAACGTTATCTCTTGAAAGTTCCACAGTAGGTATCATTCTACCCGCAGCATGATAGAGTCCCAGAAAACTATGCATATCCTGACATCATTTCTCCATCAGAAATAAATTGTAGGGTCCTCATACCCAATCGTGTTTATCATCACCTCACCCTGCACATGATAAACATCTGCGTTGGTCGGTAGAGCCTTCCCTCCATGGTGCCCATCACCCACAGTAGACCATATATCACAACATAAGTGATGCCATGACCATACCACTTTAGTCCGGGAAGCACCTTGTGCCCATTCATCCATCATGCATAAGATCAAGTTTACCATACAAACTAAAATCCCCTTCCAGGATGACCCAGTTGTACAATCAGATCAAAAGCGCACCACCGCGACTTGCATTTCTCCCACCATACCTCCAACAGCATAATTCCATATGCGATACTTTCTCATCCGCTTCATCAAACCTGCACATGAGACCAACCAATGGGACCCCCACCCTCAGCAAAACATGTTCCTCATGCCATCAGTGAGCGAACACTTTTCATGTTTTGGGGTACCCATCTCTGTGTTTTGTACAAACCAAACCCTATTATTTTATTCTTTTGGTAAGTGTACAAAGACCGCAAATGGTGCAATTCGTTCCCCCACCCTCGCATTTCATATTTTCTCCCATGGAAGCAGTCCTTGAACACCCTTGGTCGGAGTATTTCAGCCCCACGCAAAAACAATCATGACATTCATAGTCGGTTTACACTCGCCCTGGAAGTCCTATCGACTCCAGGGATTTTCC
The DNA here is from genome assembly GCA_034641835.2 of Pinus albicaulis. Taxonomy (NCBI): domain Eukaryota; kingdom Viridiplantae; phylum Streptophyta; class Pinopsida; order Pinales; family Pinaceae; genus Pinus; species Pinus albicaulis. The sequence goes on from CM076579.1 coordinate 1,437,037,830, forward strand.
CCTTCAGAAATAACTATGACTGCTTCCAAGCCGCTTAAGTATACTCCGACCTTGGGCCACTGAATCCCCATCATCAGTTTTCAGTCACCCCTCGCCAACATGCCTATGTTAAACCCACCACATCCAGGTCCCCGATCCCTCATTTCGACGACCCCTCGTTCGGTTGAGGCTTCCTTTTTTTCGACTTCAACACCTATATTCCGAAAAGGAAGTGGTACCTTGGATCACTCCTCTCCATGCAAAGGGGCATCCTTGGGGGCACTGTGGGAGACATCATTGTGCAAATATGTCATCGATCCTCCTGAAATTCGACTACGAAAAAAGCTTTCATGTCAATATGGTATCGTACCTCACAAGCATTTCACTTTGATTAGATCTATCGAAGACCCATGCCTCCATAAGCATCTCTCTCAATAATGATTACACGGGAAGGTCCTGGCCAACACCTTTACGTTCATTGCACAACTATATGCCATACCAAGTTTACGCATATGGGTACCACATTCCACCTATCAGCAAAGAAAAAACGTCCCTGCGAGCATTAGCAGTCATCGTCAACAACGACTAGCATCACTATCATAGTAGTGACCCAGACATAAAATATATCTGTCAATTTTGTTTAACTAGCCATAGCATCATGAGCATGGGACATGCTCGCCTCGTTGAAATTTTGTATATGTATTGTAAATTGTATTTTCTTGCAGGGATCCCTTAGACTTGGTCATTATTGGAAACAATGCAGGGTGTGTTCAATCCCAAGTCTTCACGTAGGTCTCTCTCTCTCTCTACGCACGATACAGAAAATAAACTATAATGTATTTCGGCTATACAGTCCTTCCTAGACCTCACACATTAGGGGGAAAATTTTAACATTGGAAAATCGTACAGCAGAATATGACATTAATTAATGTCAAGCCAAAGGATTTACAGGGCTGGAAGACATTACAGGATCCGAAAAGTATTTAAAAATCTCAAAGTTTTAAGGAAAATCAAATTTGAACTAGTCTTAAGTGCTGATTGCACGCATTATCCTTCGAGAAGAGTGCCTTCTGCATGCCTTTTGGCCCGATAAGCGCGCATTCCTAAGAGTGGTGAAATATCACTATCTGGGACCACATAAAGCAAAGGAAAAGTTACTCCTTACTTGAAGCCGCCTAAGGACAGCCACCAACGCCTCCTTAGAAACTATGTGAGCACACAATGGAATATTTGGAGCACACAAAGGAATCATACCTCTCCCTTGGGTCACCATCCAAAATGTACCAAGGGAGGGAAGGAGGATTTGAAATCCCCTATATAAAGCCACCACGAGATGAAGAATTGGTGATCACATTATTATGCTGGCCAGAATTTCCCAAGAAATACTAGCAGTGTGTGACCCGGAGTTGCAGATAGAGGGGACTCACTTGTTTGCCATCCAACAAGCTCAGTCAACACAATAGAGAGAGAGGGAGACTACACCGAGGCAAGCTTTGGATAATCACATCCTTGCATCGGGTCCTAGAACCATTTTCTAGGGGCCCTTTGGAAAGAGGGTAAAGTATTCTTCTCCTTACTACCAACACTCAATAAGAGGGGCCTAGAGCCACCATTTGCATTATTCTGTTGTTTAACTCGTTCATAGCTCCTGTTTATTTATGTTTAGTTTTAGTTTAGTTTTTAGATTACATTTGCATGCTTATTCTTATATATAGTATGCTCATTTACTCCACTTCTTTCTGCCTATTACCAATAGTTTAAAGGGGTAAACCACACCCCTTTAACTGGTGTGATTTTGTACATACGTGCACCAAACACACCAAAACAATGTCTATTAAAAAATATTAAGAATGATCAGTATTGGGATCATTGCACATGCTATGATTCCACTGATTACATTTTCTATTTGCTTACTTGTGATACATCCTTCCCTTGATTCGAACTTAAATTGGAACGAAAAAATTACAAATATAAGCATAAATACAGAGATACATTAGAAATAACATTTCATTTCGTTAATATCAAATACTGAAATAAGCTTACAAACATGACGAAAATAAACTAGCTCGAGCGATTTGTAGAAATTTATTAATACCGATGTATTACTAGATTCTCTTGATCTAACAATATTTATCTTCTTGCGAAATACATAATCCTTCCACTATTAAAATTGCGGAAATTTAAAACTCAATTGCAAACACATGTGAATAAATTCAATCGCACATAACACAGTTGTTTAACGGAAAATATTAAAGCTAAGAACCTCAACTATCATATATTATGTATATAAATGGAATCATATAGTAATCTCATTCAAATTTTAGTACATCAAGCTCTCAGTACAATCAACAATCATTACACACTGTCATGCATAAATTTGCATCTCTATGCACCAATTTCTTGCCTCCTGACAGCCTGCCTCCACTGCACAATTACTGCTGAAGAAGACCCCTGAATGAATTCGAATTAGCCTTGCCTTGACTGCTCAATCCTCATTGGCAACTCCAATGTGTGTCAGATGCATTGAATGCATCACGATAGTCACAACGGATAGTCCATCTCACCCTTTCACCTATCTCTCCACTGGGTCTCCACTGGAACTGACATGCATGTAGTTAACTGCTATATTTGTTTAGTTGTTAGTGAGTTATTAGTTGTGAATTAATTAACCAATTAATTCACTAAACTCTCACTAGTGTATCTTTTAGTTAAACTAGATACAACTAGCTCAACTGAGTTTAACTCACTTAACTTAGTTAAACTAAATAACAACTCCTGTAACTACTCTTCCAACTCTGTCATAACTTTGCCACTTCAGTTCTAACTGAGTCCTCCATGCATGAGCCACCAATAACCTTAGGAATTGCGTAATTCCTTCAACCCACTGACTTGCCAAATCTGTTCACTGAAATTAAGTGCTCCAAGAGAATAAGTTGATATTTATTGTCAGATTATTATTAAGGGTTAATAATAATCAACATGCACCTATTTTTAGATTGAAAATCTATAAATAGACTTCGCCCAATATTCTAAAAATAGAATTTCATCTATTTTCCACATTTGACCAACCATCTACAAATAGCATCGTGCAACTTATAGAATATGCTCACCATGTCTAAAAATAGACATACACCTAAAAATAGCCCGCGGGCCCCACTTAGTGAAGGTGCTTACTTTTCACTAAGCTCATCATCTTGTTGAATCTCAACACGATTATAGCTTATCTCTAATAAGAGATGTAGAAGCCACATGTCTTTGAATTGTGTTACAATTAGGCTCGAAGGCCTATTTATTATTGAGAAACAATGGAAAACCCTAAATATCCAAAAACCTAACAATATGGGATGAAGCACCAAAACTATGGGCCCCGTTTGGGTAAATTGGTACATCAACTTCCTAGTGTCGTAAATTTGGCATATGATTTCTGTTTGACATGAACAATACCTCGTTATAAATATCTATCCCAGGAATACAATTTTTGAGTGGAAAACATCAATGAAAGACTAATGTTTGCGCCATTTCCCCCCCAAAAATGTCGTTTGGGGCCTCAAAATGGCTCCAGAAGTTCAATACCTGAAAAACTGCCAAAAAATAGTAAATTGTGCCACAATTAAGGAAACTAAAACACTGAAAGAGACAGTGGTAGGGGTCCAAGTGGAATAGGCGAGTGACCACCAACATCCATCTGGATGAATCCCCCCCTTAGGAAGAAATGGTCCCCATTGCCTTGAGTGCCTCCATGATATGGGAAACTTCTGCTAAAATTGGTCCTTGGTGAGCCACTTGCCTTGGTGCAGGAGTTGTCCAGATTTGACAACACGATATAGTTGGATCTTCTATTGGCAAGTGTTCTTGATTTGTGTGTCCATAATTCAATCAATTGTGGTATGTTTCATGCAGTATGGGTTTAACTCTGTTGGTGTGATTTGTTCTGCGATATCTGATGTGTCCAATAATCATTGGGAAGTATGGTCGAAGATGATCCACATTGAACACTAGGTGTAGGCCAAGGAATGGGGGAATTATTAGCTCAAAATAATTGTATACCACAGCCTTGGTAATGGTGTAAGGACCATAATGGAGTGGTCTGAGCTTCCAATAGGCTTCGGTAAGGCATTATTCCAAAAAATTCAACCAAACTTTTTCACCCACCTGAAACTTGTGTGACACCTGATGTTGATCATGTCGCTGCTTGTACTTGGAATTTAACTTCTCCAAGTGTTGTGAACCTGTTGGCAGATGTGTTGGATGTGTTCAATAAATATGGTTACTTTTTCAGCCTCAAACAATACATGTGTTGATTCTTTCTATGTGGTCGCATGAGGCATGACAACATGAATAGGACACAATGGTTGAAATATTAGACCCACTTGAAAGGGACCGCGACTAGTCATCATATGGAGAGCTCTATTATAACTATGCTACACATAGGGAATACTCTCATCCTAGGTTTGTGGATGCTTGGGGTTGTACTTGCGAAGTATGTGCACTATCATCCTATTGACGACCTCCGTCTAGTCATTAGTCTAGGGATGGAAGGCAGTTGACTTCGTGAGATTGGTGTCTAATAGTGTCCATAGGCTTGACCAGAATATGCTCAGGAACCTGCTATCCTGATTTGATATAATGGTCTGTGGGATCCAAAAATGTACCCACACTCATTCAAAGAAGAGTTTGGTAGTGTCCTCTCCTGTGATACTCTTCTTGATTTAGAACAGGAAAATAAACCTCCTTCCAAACTGTTGGTTTGTCTATGTGCTGAAACTAATCACCTTCATCAATGAATGCTGCAACATTGACCTTCATTACTGGCTGTACAAATTTTTCCACAGGATCCTGAAAATCATGAAAAATTAGCTCTTGCTGATTTGGAGGAATCAAGAAACATCCTTCTATTGCAACTGGCTTCTCTTCATGATGAATTTTAGCAAGAGCGTGCTCTATGTCTTCAAAAAATTCTGAACATATATATATGGACAAGTTTCCTCTTGAAACAAAAATCCAATAAATGATATATTTGAAGAAAAATCTGAATGAAACTCCTCATCAATGTCTTGGTCTCCTGAACACTGCTGAATACCTTCATATAATTGAAGGGAATGAATATGATCTTCATCAATTGATTGCTGATTAATATTATCTTCAGTCAACGAAGACATTATTTGCTGGAAATTTTCCTAAATACAATCTTCTTTTGCAATATGATTTAGAACAAACTCTTCTCTTTCATTGTTCTCTTCTTGATCCTTGACAATCTGATCAGTTTCATTTCCAGCTGCATAAACTGTTGTCTGTTGGGAATCCATCTGAATGTCATAACAACAAACCTCTTCTATTTACTCCTGATGAGAAAACAAATCAAACCAGGCTTCGTCAATCTCATAAGACATTAAATTTTGATCATAGATGGCAATTCCCATACGCTGAAAAAGATAATTAAACGTTCCACAAAAAATTTCTATCAACACTATAGAAGGATAAGTTTCTTTGTATTTGATACAAAATTTTGCATAGAAATATTGAAGAGAACGTTGACTAGAAATTGGCAGTCCTTCATACCATATTTTTGTGTTGTCCTCTAAAGTTTCCATAAACATCTTCATTAAGGAATCCTCATGAAATACAACTTCTAGTCTACATATGTGCATGTTAAACTTAGTTAAATGAAGAGCAACATCTTATCCTTCTTGATCTTTAAATTTAGGCAGATACGTTAACCAATCAACACGAGGCACTAGGGTTGGAAAACCAGAGATATGATATCTATCCATAAGATCATACCTTCTATCAGTTGAGTCCATCTTGAAAATAATGAAGTCACCAAGAAGTTCTTCAAGCTATCGGTTTTTGAATAGTGGAGTCGTCATGAAAACTCTAAACTTTTGGATTCTTCGACAATGGAGTTGTCAGGTGATTGGTTCAACCTTCATATGATTCTGACCACTGTCCTCCATCATCAATTAGATCTATAACATGAAAAATATTTCTTGGAGAAGATGAAACCTTTCGTTCATGGGCAACGACGCCAAAATTTTTATCCTCCATAGTCTCCCAAGGTTGAGAAATGAGATAGAAGGAGGTAACCTCAAACCAACTTTGGATTTGGTAGCTAGCTCTACCAAATTAGAGAGGGCTCTCTGTTCAATCTCACAATCAATGAAGTGACTGGAGAGGAAAATAGATCTTAGGTTAGATATTCAGCTCACTAGGGTTTTATTTTTAGGGTTTTAGTGGATCACGCTCAAAGGTCTAGGGATCTAGGTCAGGGCTTCAAATGATCAGTTGCAGGGATACAATGGGGTAAGGTAGGTATGTTCAGTAACACATTTGAGTTTTCATTGTGGTATAGGGTTGAAATATAGAGGTGTAAAATGTAGGTTTTAACCTTGTACATAAATTATCTACAAACGAATCTTAAAACAGAAAATAAACAATAGCGAGAGCATAAAACATAAAACAGATAAACACAGAGATTTTCCCCTGGATCCCAAATCGGGACGACTAGCTTGATTTTTCATTATATTCTTTTTAGTGTTACAACACATATATATACATGTCGAAGCATACATAAACCCCAATCCATTAACCCTGGATTAGAACATAACCGTAGTTCCCTTGACCGGACTATAGCAACACTGTGGGCCGAAACCATCATGCCCCAAAACCATGTGCAAACCCATGCACAAAACCATGGGTGGGTCTCTGCCGACCGGAAAACAAGAAACTGTGGTTTTTTCTGTGGCGCCCCCCGTACTCCCATCGCGGGCCGCCGCCCCCCCCCGACCCCCTCGCCGCGCCTCTCAACGCAATACACAGTGGGGGCGATTTCCACACATGACCCCGTGTACCAATGCGGAAAGAATATAACACATACCCAACATAAAAATGAGCATAATACTATGAATTCATTTATCAGAAGAAATGATACATAAACATGAAAATCTCATCAAAACATAGCATATAAACTATGAAGTATGCTTAAACACTCATGAGATAATCACATGACAGCATGCTAATGATAATAATGAAAAAAAAAATTAAATAAGATGATAAAACAGAGGAAAAATACTATCACTAAAGCATACCACAAGAATCCCAAGATAATAGCTGCAACTGCCTGGATATTTCCTGCAAAAATATGATGTACACTAGCTCCAGGCCTTTGACTAACTGATATCCAACCTTGAATATAAGTTCAATAAAGCTACATATAAATCAAAATCTACATTCCCCCCTCTGAGGGGTCGAATCCATCATGATAGGAACTGATTACACCAGTTTCTCTAACCAAACCTAAAACTAGGGAGGTTAATAACTAACTCCCTATATAGCCTTTGACTGACTTTTACAAGCATTAATGACCATAAATTTACATGAACTTAACCTTTACAAGAATAATTACATTTAATTACATATTTTAAACTAATAAAAGGAAAAATTGCATCATGAGAGAATGAATTTGACTGAGAACACTCGAAATTTGACTTGATGGAAAAAGAGCAGCAAAATTTCTCAGAAGCGCAATGTGAGAGACAAAAGTGCAACATGATCTTTGAGGGAATTTTTGAGGGGGTTCCCTTGATATTTTTGCCGAACCGAAGGCTGATGAAGATAGCTTAGGATGTATACTAGCCCTCTTAAGCTTTAAACTTGCAAAAATCCTTCTCCAAGGCACCTAAAAAATAATTTTCCCAAGGCTACTCTAGAAGCGCAACGAGCGGTCCAAAAAGGCGGCAGAAACATGTTTTTTAGCTTTTCCTTGCAACCTGTGAAGTGACATGGAAAAATAAGTGTATGGATAAGATTTAATAACCCATATCTATTCATCCATGCAAAAAAATTATCATTTGGAGGCTCTGAGAAGAAGCGCAGCATGGCCACGCTGTGTTTCTATAGGGTCAAATTTCTGGGTTTTCTGCAAAAATAGGGCTCAAAGATAGAGAAATATCTCTCTAACCATAAAAATATTTACAAAACTGAGAGATATTTTATTTTTAGGTATGTTATGAACAAAACCCTCCTCCAATATTAAAAAATACTTTCCTATTTGTTCATAATCCAAGTTTGAAGTTGGTCACTAAAAACGCAATGAAAATTGCAGAAGCGCGTCGTGCTCACACCAAAAGCACAACGAAAGTTTGGAGAGTGATTTTGAGGCCTTCCCAGAGGATTTTTGGTCTGAAAGTGGTATGGTTGGAAATATTATGATGTATACTACACAATAGAGTCATCAATCATCGCAAACACCTGCTCCAAACCCCTGAAAATAGACTTGAAATCAAGCTGTCCAAAAGTGCAACAACTCTCATGTTGCAACTATGTTCTGGGAATTTCTCCCAAATCATAATACTTGTCCATAAAATGAAGGATGTTTTTGTTTTTTAGTCTATTATTGACAAAACCCTCTTTCATTGTTGTAAAATTCATCTTCATTACTTCAAAAACTGTTTTTTAAGTAATATTATCCCTGTGTGCAGCAAATGACCTCCAACACTAAAAATCATGCTAATCACCTCTGTTGATATGATGAAGTCAATCCTTGCTATTTTTGTCTTATCCCTCTTGAAGTTAGTGGCAAAGAGGCTTGTCAACTTGGCATGACAACCCATCTCTTGTATTCTTTCACAAAACCCTAGGCAGTCAACATCTTCAAATGATTTCTTGATGAATGATGAAGCATTGATCTATTCCATATTGGATGCCTCAAATATAGAGAAATGACCCCCGTTATTGTACTTATTCTTCTTACTGTCCATGGTTTTAGTTTTCTTGATGAAACCCTAGTTTTGGTAGGAGGAAAGGGTAGGGTGGAATTGGGAAAACAAGGAAAAAGGGACAACTAGTTTAGGGAAGGAGGCGATAGGGATTAGGAAAAATACTAGGGAAATTATAGGGGGTAGGGATATATGTTAGGGAGACTTGGGAATTGGTATTTCTTTAAATGAGTGAGTGAAAGAGGTGAAAAGGTCCAAAACATAGTCCTAGCCTAGGAATTTTCCAAAAGCGCAACGTAGGCTAGGGTTTGTAGGAAAAATGGGGGAGATGAAGGGAATGGGCATGGGAAATTTTTAGGGGAGGTATGTGAGGTATGGGTGAGGGTGATAGAGCATAAAATCTAGGTGTTTTACCAATGTAATGAAGCACAAACACGTAGAAGCCAAAATCGCAGCGAAACCCTAGGAGAGGGATTTTCACTGAGTTTTATAAGGAGAATGATGCACAAGAAAGGTGAAAAATATATACTTACTTTCCAAGGAGATTCTAGAATCTGTGAAATGCTGAAAGGAACACCTTTGATTCTTGCTTGAACTCCAAATTCAAAAGTGCAACATAGGAGGCAAAAGTGTAGTGTGGGAGGTAAGCAAGTGTTTTAAGGAGGAATTTCGATGCCCTGGTGGCTGGGATGAAACTCGATGGTAGAGAGGTGCTCAATGAAGGTGAAATGAGCAATTATAATGCTTTGGTTGGTGCTTTATTGGTTTAAAAGTCGATTTTTTCTTTGGGTCATGAAGTGACATCACTTGTCCTTTTGAAAAATTAAATGATAGGATAATGTACAACAACTTTATAACTTTATTATAAAAGTTACATCTTCATGAAGAGTAAAATTTACCTTTCAAATCTTATTGAACACTTTTTCCCTAATTACTAGCTCCCATGATGATGACTATGGTGATGACATTACTTTTTTATGACTTTTAATGACTTGACTTAAAGATAACATCAAATACATATATGAAACTTATGATTTGGAACTTTGAACCTTGGAGTATGCATAATCATGATTTGATGACCAAAAATAATGACCAAGACACTCTTCTGATGACCTATCACAAGGAGTGATGACATGACCAGGATGGAATTTTTGGAACTTGAATACAGAAGGAGCAGTAATAAAACCCTAGACACTAACCAATGATCAAATTTTATTTGAAAATTCATTTGAAACCATAACAGTTTGACGTAGGACCCTATCAAATGACATTGAAAGAGTACATTTGATCATTGGTGACTCATAGACATTAACACTCGCCATCCCTTGGTCTAGTACAAGGGATTCACATGGAAAGGGACTAAAAAAACAAGAATACTTCACCTTCTCATAAATTCTATCTTGAGGATTTGGAAGCTTAACTTGGAAACACTAAAAGTCCTTTAAGAATGAATCACAATCAGTGGATAGATGCTAAATAAATAACTGTGTGTAAAAATATGAATCCAACTTATTTCAAAGGTCTTGGTAGGATTACGAGAACTTGACATAACCATCAGTAGGGGATGAAGTGTCTTGACCACCTGACACGCCTCTGAACTTTCTAACCGTGGATTGTCAAATTTGGGTGCCTTAGAAAAATTGATAGGTAGGAATGCACCATTATCGTCAGATGTATTAATGAAAACATTGTGAGTGACATTGGTTTGATCATATTTAAGATTAGGCATATCAAACTCTTGATGGACAAAGAATTCAAATGCATTGATAAAAACACTTCCTTGATCATATAGAGTTGGAACATCTTCTTCTTGAATTATGAAATATTTAAAATTGAACAGGTCTTGAATAATAGATTCAAGCTTTTCATCCTCTGATTGTGGGATCAAACCATCATGTACATGGTTTTGACCACGATCAACCAGATAAAGATCTAAAGAATTTAGAGGAACTGTTGGTATAACAGACTTATCAATCATATCTAGGTGCAATGAATAATGTGCTAGAGGTGAGGAAGGATGAAAAGACTTAGGAGGAACACCAGTTGTAACTAACTCATATTGAACTTGTGAGAATAACGTATCAATATCATTTTCATCAGTATAATGGTAAAATAAAGGCATACCATTGTGACATTCAGATTGACTTTTCTTTTCCCCAATAGTGTATACCAAAGGTTTGAAAACATGACTACTTTCCTCTTCGACTTGATATCTGAAGATGTATGAATTAGATGAATTTAAAGATAATTATGGATTGAAAGAGCATCCCAACCCATAAATGGATATGATACACTATGAGAAGCAAGTTATGAATCAATACCTTGCAAATCTAAGTACTTTTAAGAAGGAATATTTCATTTGATGTACATGGGTACTTATAACCATTTTTGTCAGTGGGAACATGGATATAATGGTGATGGTTGTCCAAAGTCTTAGCTTGAATTCAGGGCTTAGAATCATTTGAAAAGTTATCAAGACTGCAAGATCGATGATCAACCAGAGATGAAAAATTATCATCTCGAAAGAGGGCAGAAATGTAGGACATATCTCCAACACTTTCCTTATATACATGTGAAATACAACTACCTTGTTCTTGGTTACTTCTTGAAACAACATGTTTAACATGATTAAGAGTTGAAGTAGGTTGATTAAGTAGACTAAGGAACAAGGAATCAAGGAATATGGATGGTAGAGGTTGAAGGGCATCCCTTGAGGAAAGCATACTTTCGATCAAATTAGATTCAATGTTAAGGTTATGAGCATTAATATAATTTCAAAAATTATGGGATCAGTCTTCACCTTATTCTTCATGAACCACTCTAATATTTCCTCCATTGGATCTAAATCATGGGAAGTAGCTAAAGGTGGAGAAGACATATCAAAAATTTGATTCACATGTTTCCCAACTTCAACATCATCACAAGGAGGCACCGAAATTGGTACTGAAAGAGGAGGACAAGGAATACAAGGAATAGTAGGTTCATCAACATAGATTTGGGGTGTTTCATGATCAATGTAAGTTGGAAGAGAGGAATCCTCTGGGGGTTTAGATCCAAAATATTTGACGGTGAGAAGAATTAGACTCTGAAACTTTTTACTGACAAAATTATAGTCAAAATATTCTTCAAGAAACTAACAACAAAGGTGAATAAAATGATTAAGTAAAGCCTCTAAAGATTCACCTAAATTCATTATGAGCTGGTCGATTCTATTACATACATCTTGATAATCATTCTTGTCAAAGGCTTCATGAAGCTCCTTAATAAGTTTCTCAATAGAATGGATAGAAGAAAATTGTAATGTATGACACCATTTCTTGGCTCGAACTTCAAATTTGAGGGTGAAAAGTCTGGCCATGACATCCTTACAATGTATTCCATTAGAAAGAAAAAAATGAGCAAATTGAAATACATGTTAAAGGACTGCTAGTCTAGCCTCGCCATCAAACTTAAATTAATAAAAGTAGTGGGGATGGTAAGATCAAGTTCCTTGGAAAAATATCCTAGGATTATCATTTGTGAATGAGCCATTTAAGACAAGAGGTTCAAAATAGACTTAATGGGAACAAATTTTCATCTGGCCCTCCTTCTAGCGCCAAAATGTTGACAGTGTTGGATACTTCCAACATACAGGGGGTATCCTCTATGTGAAGTCCCAATTAAACCTCACACTATTTGAAGTAGGGGCCCCATCCAAAGTATCGACCTGACCACCAAAATTGTAAGGTTTACCTTGATTTCAATGAGTCACATAAGAGAGTATGCACATAACCTTTGAAATCAACAAGTAAGTTGACATTGTGAAACACCAATTGTAATGTTTAAAAAGAGGCTTTCACGAGGGGGGAATAAAGAGTGAGTCTCTAGAAGGAAAGAAATAGTAATATCCTAAGAGAGGCACACGAGAGAAAGGAGAGATTTGTTAATTATCTAGAAAAAATAGTTCACATAGACACAACGATCATAATATCAAATACAACACACATTCAAAAAGATAAGCACCAAAGCCAATGTAATAATTGTAGAAATTTGAATAATAGATGAATTATTCACCGAGATTATCCTGATTACACACTATTTTAGTTTCATGCATAATATATAACCTCTTCTACAATTGATCATCAATTTGTGGAAGTTAGAAGCAGTCGCATGCGCACATTAAAACATAATCAATAACACATATAACACAGTATGTAATGGGGAAAGCTTACAGCTGAAAACCCCCAACTATCTGTATATTATAATGATAGAGAACATGTAACAATACATAGTACAAAGCTCCTCACAGCTCTCAGCACTATCTCATATGCTACACACAAACTAGCTCAGATCTGAACAAGTCACAGGTTCAAATCTCCACCACTGTTTGCCTGCCTCTACTTCAAAATCCAAGATGAGAATGAATGAGATCCAAGTTAGAATCCCCTTGGCTTGTACTGTGCAATCCTATTTGGCAATCTAAATCAATGTGTGTGCAAATCTCATGCACAACTATAGTCACAACTGATAGTAGACTCATCCTTTCACCCACCTCTAACACTGGTCTCCACTGAACTGTCCATGCATTGCAGTTAACTGATGTATTATTTAGTTGATTTATGAGTTAATAATTAGTGAATTAATTAATAATTAATTCACACCACTCATCACTAGTGTATTTATCAGCTTAGACTAAATACAACTAGTTCAACTAAGTTAAACCGAACACAACTCCACCAATCGTCTCATCAACTCCACCAAACTCGCCACTTGAGTTCTAATTGGAAGTCAACCAGTAACAGCTCAACTCGACCCCCTAGAATAGTATAATTCCTTCCGTCACCGCATGTGCCACATCCGTAGCTCGAACTCAAGTGCTCCAAGAGGATAAGATAATGTTTATAGTCCAAATATTATTAAGGGCTAATAATATTCGACTGATCTATTTTTAGACTGGCAGTCTAAAAATAGATTCTGCTCAATGTCTAAAAATAGAGGTCCATCTATTTTTACCGACTTGACCAACCATCCACAAATAGCATCCCGTAACTCATAGAACATGATCCATATGTCTAAAAATAGACTTTGTGACAAAAATCACTTGTGTGGCCCCCACCTAGTTTAGGTGATCACTTTCCAACTAGGATCAGAAATATGTTTCAGGATGCCTCCTTCACTGCTTTCTTGTTGCACCCTTTCAACACTCCTCTCAACAAGAAAGGACTGCTTTGCACACATGCAACTCCATGCATTCGCCCGCAACCTTCAAAAGCGCCGCGGTCTCCGGCGACCGTCTGCAACTCCTTTGAAACTGAATAGGCTCCAAACAACTCAATCAGTCTGATGCATCTATCATCAAAGTCTTCGACTTCTGCTGGGCCCAATTGCACATGTCATCAGGAACCACTGCGCTGTTGAAATCTTGCACCCATGCACTCTGCACTCGCTGTCAACTCTGATTCGCGCTCCAGTATCCGACACTGTCACTTTGATCTGCCTGCATCAATCCAACTGATCATGCTACTGCTGCACTGTGGGAACCTCGTAGCCAGGTTCAATTCATGAGATCCACACCATCTCATGAATCTTGCCCAGAAATATCCTCTTGGGATTAATCATGCATGTCTCCCCACCTCTCACCTGGTGGTATAGATGCATGCACTCCCTCTGCCCATCTGGCACGAAATTTCTCTGCATGAGTGGTTTCTTCCACTCCATGATCCTCATCTTGTGGCTGATCCACATCCCGAGGTTCACTATTACCTGCATGAAAAACTTGCTCCCTCTCAAGCATCAATTGCATGTCTTTCTTGCACTTCCCAACAGTAGGAAGCTCCATAGAAATCCCATCTACTTCAAGTCTATAGAGATTCTTTGCTCGAATCCCAACCTTCTTGACTTGTCCTGTTGCCTTGTGCCGAAGGAAAAATTTTCCTTCACTGAAGACAACTTCATACCCTTTATCCTCTAACATTGCGACTGAGATCAAATTCTTCTTTAAACCTGGAACATGCACTACATATTGTAAAAGAATGAGTTTACCTGACTCCCTCTGAAAGGTTATGGTACCAATGCTGGTCGCATTGTATCTTCCATTGTCGCCCAACTCAACATGCAACTGGAGATCTTTCTCCACCAAGTCACTGAAAAGATTCACATCTCCCGTCATGTGAAAGGAAGCGCCACTATCAAAATACCACCCCGATCCCAATGCACTAGACACCATGCATGGGATCAATGAGAAGTACAGCTCAAATTGCGAGGCAAGAGCCTCACCAGCTGCAGCTCCAACAACCTGCTTGTTCTTCTTCTTCTGTGGACAATTCGTGGCGTAATTCTCATGCTCGTGACAGTGAAAACACTTCACTTTGGACATGTCACGCTCTTTACCATCTGCACCGGATTGATAATCATTCTTCTTGCCCTTCCCCTTCCTTGCTTTGGCAGTCAAAGCACAATTCTCTTCATCAGATGCCTTTGATGAAGATCCATCCCTGGTACTCCGCCTTATCTCCTCTTGCACAAGATCCGACCAAAGTCGCTCCCATCCTGGCAATTTTTCCCGACCATTGACAGAGTCCTGATAGGAGTGCCAACTCTTCGGAAGCCCAAGGAGAGCCAAGTCCACCAAGTCCTCTTCATCTACAATCACCCCCACACTTCCTAGTTCATCCCTGCATTGGGTGAACTTCGTGAGGTACTTGGGTATACTGTCGCCTTTCTCCATCTTTATGTTTCTGAGTTTATCCTTGAGCGCCAACTTCCTCTGGTCACTCTTACTTTGGAATAAATACGTCAACGCTTTCCACATCAAGTATGGAGAAGCTTTTCCATGCAGGCTGGATACTATGTGATCCTTCACGCCCTCCAACAGAATCCTTCGACATTTTGTTGTCTTCTTTTGCCAAGCCTCAACTTGAGTAGCATCAGTAGGCTTTGGGACTTCAGCATCTATGAACTCCTTCAGCCCATTTTCATCTAACACTGCCTCCATCCTGTCCTTCCATGCAACATAATTCGAGCTACCCTCAAGGACATACTCCAATCGCAATCCGTTGAAAGACATTTTGACTTCGACACCAATAAAACACTGCTGCAAATTCAAATTCCACCAGCTCAAAAATCAACCGCTTCTGATCTGTGAGAACAAAGTATTTCTAGCACAGAGATCGATTGTAGGGGCATTTACTGGATATATCACCTTTCAAAGAAAGGATGGATCCAGAGGCTACCTGGCCCTCGTACAGACTCTGTCTACCGAAATAAAATGTAATCACTGTAATAGATCTGATGATCAATTTTGCTCCGATACCATGTAGAAATTTGAATAATAGATGAATTATTCACCGAGATTATCCTAATTAAACACTATTTGAGCTTCATGCATAATACATAACCTCTTCTACAATTGATCATCAATTTGCGGAAGTTAGAAGCAGTCGCATGTGCACATTAAAACATAATCAAGCACACAAATAACATAGTATGTAATGGGGAAAGCTTACAACTGAAAACCCCCAACTATCTGTATATTATAATGATAGAGAACATGTAACAATACCTATCACAAAGCTCCTCACAGCTCTCAACACTATCTCATATGCTACACACAAACTAGCTCAGATCTGAACAAGTCACAGGTTCAAATCTCCACCACTGTTTGCCTGCCTCTACTGCGTAATCCAAGATGAGAATGAGTGAGATCCAAGTTAGAATCCCCTTGGCTTGTACTGCGCAATACTCATTGGAAATCTCAATCAATGTGTGTGCAAATCTCATGCACAGCTATAGTCACAACTGATAGTAGACTCACCCTTTCACCCACCTCTAACACTGGTCTCCACTGAACTGTCCATGCATTGTAGTTGACTGATGTATTCTTTAGTTGATTTATGAGTTAATAATTAGTGAATTAATTAATAATTAATTCACACCACTCATCACTAGTGTATTTATCAGTTAGACTAAATACAACTAGTTCAACTAAGTTAAACCGAACACAACTCCACCAGCTGTCTCATCAACTCCACCAAACTCTGCCACATGAGTTCTAACTGAAGTCAACCATGCAATAGCTCAACTAACCCTTAGGAAAAGCGTATTTCCTTCTGTCAATTGCATGTGCCACATCCAAGCATCAAACTGAAGTGCTCCAAGAGGATAAGATAATGTTTATAGTCTAAATATTATTAAGGGTTAATAATATTTGACTGTTCTATTTTTAGCCTGGCAGTCTAAAAATAGATTCCGCCCAATGTCTAAAAATAGAGGTCCATATATTTTTACCAACTTGACCAACCATCCACAAATAGCATCCCGCAACTTATAGAACATGATCCATATGTCTAAAAATAGACATAGTCTAAAAATAGACTTTGTGACAAAAATCACCTGTGTGGCCCCCACCTAGTTTAGGTGATCACTTTCCAACTAGGATCAGGAATGATGTTTCATGATGCCTCCTTCATTGTTTCTTGTTGCAATCTTCAACACTCCCTCTCAACAAGAAAGGACTGTCTTTGCATGCGACATGCAACTCCATGCATTCGCCCTGCAACCTTCACAAGCACCATGCAACTCCATGCATCTTCTCTGCAACTCCTCTGAAACTGAATAGGCTCCAAACAACTCAATCAGTCTGATGCATCTATCATCAAAGTCTTCCACTTCTATTGGGCCCAATTGCACATGTCATCAGGAACCACTGCGCTGTTGAACTCTTGCACCCATGCACTCTGCACTTGCTGTCAACTCTGATTCACGCTCCAGTATCCAACATTTTCACTTTGATCTGCCTACATAAATCCAACTGATCATGCTACTGCTGCGCTGTGGGCACCTCGTAGCCAGGTTCAATTCATGAGATCCACACCATCTCATGAATCCTACCCAGAAATCTCCTCTTGGGATTAATCATGCATGTCGCCCCACCTCTCACCTGGTGGTATAGCTGCATGCACTCCCTTTGCCCATCTGGCACGAAATTTCTCTGCATGAGTGGTTTCTTCCACTCCATGATCCTCATCTTGTGGCTGCTCCACATCTCGAGGTTCACTATTACCTTCATGCAAAACTTGCTCCCTCTCAAGCATCAATTGCATGTCTTTCTTGCACTTCCCAACAGTAGGAAGCTCCATAGAAATCCCATCTACTTCAAGTCTATAGAGATTCTTTGCTCGAATCCCAACCTTATTGACTTGTCCTGTTGCCTTGTGCCGAAGGAAAACTTTTCCTTCACTGAAGACAACTTCATACCCTTTATCCTCTAACATTGCGACTGGGATCAAATTCTTCTTTAAACCTGGAACATGCACTACATCTTGTAAAAGAATGAGTTTACCTGACTCCCTCTGAAAGGTTATGGTACCAATGTCGGTCGCATTGTATCATCCATTGTCACCCAACTCAACATGCAACTGGAGATATTTCTCCACCAAGTCACTGAAAAGATTCACATCTCCCATCATGTGAAAGGAAGTGCCACTATCAAAATACCACCCCCGATCCCAATGCACTAGACACCATGCATGCGATCAATGAGAAGTCCAGCTCAAATTGCGAGGCAAGAGCCTCACCAGCTGCAGCTCCAGTAGCCTGCTTGTTCTTCTTCTTCTGTGGACAATTCGTGGTGTAATGCCCATGCTCGTGACAGTGAAAACACTTCACTTTGGACATGTCACGCTCTTTACCATCCGCACCAAATTGAGAAGCATTATTCTTGCCCTTCCCCTTCCTTTCTTTGGTAGCCAAAGCGCAATCCTCTTCATCAGATGCCTTTGATGAAGATCCGTCCCTGGCACTCCGCCTTATCTCCTCCTGCACAAGGTCAGGCAAGGCCCGCTCCCATCTGGCAATTTTCCCAACCATTGACGGAGTCACGATAGGAATGCAGGAGTGCCAGCTCTTCGGAAGCCCAAGGAGACGAAGTCCACCAGTCCTCTTCATCTACGGTCACCCCCACACTTCCCAGCTCATCCCTGCATCGGGTGAACTTCGTGAGATACTTGGATATACTGTTGCCTTTCTCCATCTTTATGTTTCTGAGTTCATCCTTGAGTGCCAACTTCCTCTGGTTGCTCTTGCTTTGGAATAATTCTATCAACACTTTTCACATCAAGTATGGAGAAGCTTTTCCATGCAGGCTGGATACAATGTGATCCTTCACACCCTCCAACAGAATCCTTCGACATTTTGCTGTCTTCTTTTGCCAAGCCTCAACTTGAGTAGCATCAGTAGGCTTTGGGACTTCAGCATATATGAACTCCTTCAACCCATTATCTTCTAACACCGCCTCCATCCTATCCTTCCATGCAACATAATTCGAGCTGCCCTCAAGGGCATACTCCAATTGCAATCCGTTGAAAGACATTTTGACTTTGACACCAAGAAAACATTGCTGCAAATTCGAATTCCACCAGCTCAACACTCAGCAGCAACACGATGCGCGAGAACAAATTATTTCTAGCACGGAGATCGGCCCATGTGGGAATTTTTGGATATATCACCTTTCAAAGAAAGGATGGATCCGAAGGCTGCAGCCTCGTACGAGACTCTTGTCTCTGCAAAGAAATAAAATGTAATCACTGTAATAGATCCGATGATCAATTTTTCTCCGATACCATGTAGAAATTTGAATAATAGATGAATTATTCACCGAGATTATCCTGATTACACACTATTTGAGCTTCATGCATAATACATAACCTCTTCTACAATTGATCATCAATTTGCGGAAGTTAGAAGCAGTCGCATGCGCACATTAAAACATAATCAAGCACACATATAACACAGTATGTAATGGGGAAAGCTTACAACTGAAAACCCCCAACTATCTGTATATTATAATGATAGAGAACATGTAACAATACATAGCACAAATCTCTCACAGCTCTCAGCACTATCTCACATGCTACACACAAACTAGCTCAGATCTGAACAAGTCACGGGTTCAAATCTCCTCCACTGTTTGCTTGCCTCTACTGCGCAATCCAAGATGAGAATGAATGAGATCCAAGTTCGAATCCCCTAGCTTGTACTGCGCAATCCTAATTGGAAATCTCCATCAATGTGTGTGCAAATCTCATGCACAAGTATAGTCACAACTGATAGTCACACTCACCCTTTCACCCACCTCTAACACTGGTCTCCACTGAACTGTCCATGCATTGCAGTTAACTGATGTGTTCTTTAGTTGATTTATGAGTTAATAATTAATTCACACCACTCATCACTAGTGTATTTATCAGTTAGACTAAATACAACTAGTTCAACTAAGTTAAACCAAACACAACTCCACCAACTGTCTCATCAACTCCACCAAACTCTGCCACATGAGTTCTAAATGAAGTCAACCATGCAATAGCTCAACTGACCCCTAGGAATAACGTAATTCCTTCTGTCAGCTTCATGTGCCACATCCGTAGCTCAAAATGAAGTGCTCCAAGAGGATAAGATAATGTTTATAGTCCAAATATTATTAAGAGCTAATAATATTCGACTGATCTATTTTTAGACTGGTAGTCTAAAAATAGATTCCGCCCAATGTCTAAAAATAGAGGTCCATCTATTTTTACTAACTTGACCAACCATCCACAAATAGCATCCTGCAACTTATAGAACATGATCCATATGTCTAAAAACAGACTTTGTGACAAAAATCACCTGTGTGGCCCCCCACCTAGTTTAGGTGATCACTTTCCAACTAGGATCAGGAAAGATGTTTCAGGATGCCTCCTTCACTGTTTCTTGTTGCAATCTTCAACAATAATTCAATTTATTTAGTACATATTGTTAGGGTCCTATAATAATAGGATTCATAAAATTTTGAATTGACTTTGATGGTCTTGCAAATATGTACATACCTTGCTTTCTGCAAGTTGTTTTCCCATATTTTGAAAAAATGAAAAATAATAAAAAATAAAAAAAGAGGGTAAAAAGTCCTAAAAAGAAAGATCAAAGGACTTAGAAAAATATATACCCCAAAAGAAAAAGAGATGAAATAAGACCTGAAAGTGAGCAAGTCCAAAGGCCACTACTTTTACTTTCACTGCAAGAATAATGATTATGTGCATAGTGTCAATAAATGTCATAATCCATGATCAGTTAAACAACTTAATCTTAACTCTTCATGCTTTCAATTTCATGTTTTAGATAGAGAATAAACATTTGTCAAACAATTTAAACTTGACAAATTAGTAAATAGGTAGAGAATAATGAGGATTTCAACAGTTTAATCTGAGCCCTCAGATTAAATAAGGAAGATTTAGATAGTTTTATTCTTTGAAAGAAATTTTTTTAAGGTTGCAAGCCTAAATGCACCTACAAAATAAAGAAAAAATGTTAGAAATAGAAATTGGGTAGGTAGAAAGCAGTGGAGCAATCATGTAAATAATACATCATCGGGAAAAATCGATAATTTCCCCTCCCCTATGAGTATTCAATATTCTAAGCTATCAATCAAACAGGCTCAGAGCATTCTCTGTCTTTTGTTGGGACCAGACCCAAGGCTCTATGACTGGTTAATTAAAAATATTGAGTTATTATGTTAAATCCTCATTTATCATCATTTACCCTTCATTCACACATTAAAACCCCTTTTTCCTAAGTAAAAACACATTCTTACTTAGTAAAATTGTAGCCCTAAAATAATTAACTTCATCTCTTCAAAAGCATTCATATAAACCCTCAAAATTACATTTATCCTAAGTATTAGTGAAAGAAATATAAAGATGATCAATGCTTGATTTTATACTATACTTAGAGATAATATGTATTTTGTTTTTATTACAATATCCTTTCATATTAACCTTTAACATATTTTTATTAAAATCCCTTAGAAATTCCCTCCCATACTTATTAATTCCTTATATCTAAATACCCAAAAAAACCCACTATTATAACATTTAGACCAAATTCTATTATCCCATGTGTGCAAATAAAAAACCCAAATTCATGTATTCCACCCCTATAGTCTTTAAACCATTGAAAAAGGTTTGGAACACTATATAATATATTTTAACCCACCTGCATATGTTTTATTAAAACAATTCGCAAAGGTTTTAATAAAAAACATTAACCCTGCCTATACCATTATTAAAACATTTCATATATGTTTTAAACTATATAACCCCCGCCACATATTAACCCTTCCGCTGCATATAAACAGACCTGGTCCCACCTTTTCGTTTCAAAGCAACTCTCAAAACAATCACGATCGTTCGCTTTAAACCTTTAGATCTGACGATTAGAGGACAATATCGCATAGAAAATATGCAAGACCGTTCGACAACCATATTCGCACGAAATGGGTGGTTTCACCCATTTATCTCTCCTCTACGTGGCATTCCCTCATTCAATCGCGTTCATCAAGGTTAAAACAGCTTACCACCTGAAGCCCGCGAGATAACCGCCAGTTTTCAAAGCGTTTGCATTTCGAAAACCGCCTCCCACCGGACAAGACCTGCATTCAATGCAAATCGTTATGTTTTCATAAAACCCTTGGTTAAACCTTTATTCATTTATCCTTCACGTTTAACCATTGTATTGCTTCCCTGACTGTAGAAAACCTATTAAAAGCCCTTGGTAGCCCTTTTTATTCCCAAAACCTTCGAAATTCACCAAAGTAAACCCGTGAAGACTGCTGAGGAGCCGCACCTGCTCTAGATGAACTGCTGAAGCCATCAATTCGACCAGAAACTGTAAAAACCCTTTCAGAGCCGATACCTGCACTAAAACAGGTATTTTTTCTGAGTTTTAAACCTACAACCAAATTGAAAAAACCTTTTTTAAAGAAAGAGAAGCATTTTAAAGTTAAGAAATTGATTAATCCAATTGCCAAAAAGTCCCAAAAATAGGCCTAACTCTGGAAAATTTTTCCCAGAAACCTTATTTGTCTGCTACGCGGTATTTTCAAGGAAATTTATTAATTTTCTACAATGTTATGATCAATTTCAAGCTCTAAAAGGCTAGAAATCCTTTGCAGGTGCCCTAATCTTTTTTAAACCTTTTCAACAGAGTTTTAGCCCATTTTTCAGTCAAAAAACTTAGAAAACCCCTATTTTCTGTTTCAGACCAGTTTTAAAGCTTCAAAACTTCTTTGATAAACCTAATTGGGCAGAAAATCCACAAAGAGACTCTATTTTTCCAAATTTTCCCAATCAAGTCTCTGCTATAGTAAAATTGCCTCTGCAAATTGTTTAAACTTGTAGAAGCAAATCAAGATGCCTAAAAAACAGGGTGTAAGCAAGCCTGAAGGTTCAAAAGCTCCTAAACCTACTCCTGCCATGACTCAAATACTGCAATTGTGGTCAATCCATTACAACCCCCAAGTGTTGATATTGAACACATTCCCCTAGCTGATATTGACTACAAAATAGCTGATCCCATAGTTGAATTCAATCTGTTAGATATCCATAACTGGTTCTTTGACAAGTCTTTAAATGATCATGAAGAAATTGATCTTTGGGAATCCAATCTGCCCAAATATGTAGTCCCTCTGACTCACCCTTGTCAAGAAATTATCAGATTATGTCACCAGTACTATATTCCTGGACAAAGAGCTATTGTGAATGAAAATAAAGAGGTCATATTTACCATCACTGCAAAGTCAATAAACCAAATGTTGCAGCTTCAATCAGACCGCCAAGCAGTCCCTTTGTCTATTGAGGCCCTTACTAAACTATACATTGGCCTAGAATTTCCTAAAGGGTTCATGATTTTTCAGACTTTTATGTCCTTGCATGTTGAAATTCCCAAGCTAAATCCTCCATATTCAACTGCCAAATTCCCTGAAGGTTCAAGGCATGTAATCTCCATGCTTTCCTTCATACTTGAGTATTTCACTGATGAGCACACTGATGAGTCTATCTTGGGATTTTTGTCCACATTTTCTCCAGGTCAACCACCTTCAGTTATCTTTGACTATGCTAGTTTTATTGCTGATAGTATTCACTATCAATTGACTAATTTACAGCTGGAAGGAGTTTTCAGATATACCTCCTATCTTTTCCACATGTTTCTTTTCTTCCAATCAGATAGCTTTCCAATTTCACTTCAAAAGTTAGATATAGAAGGAAAACCTATATTTGTTATATTTTGGACATCCATACTCAGAAAAGAAGGCACAAATTTCAGTTATTCAGAGTTTGTAGAGTTGTTTTTACATCCAGTAACCACCATGTTGAATAAAACAGAGAAGCCTAGAATAGGTAATGAAATGAAGAAAATATTGCAGTTATCAGAACAAAGCAAAGTTGGTGACTGGTATTTGTATGAGAAATTCATTGAAATCAAAATTTTTGGGTCAAACTTGTTTCCTTACAAGTTACCCAAGCATCCATCAATGAGGATCTCTGCTTTGGAGTACATCAGGCAGATCCTAAATTCTGATTCTATTAACTTCATGGCAGTAAAAAAGAAGACCCAATTCAAACTTAAAAATCAAATTGAGCCATTCATATGTAATCACAGAGATGCAGAAAAGGAAGCAACAAATCAACTACTGGAATATAAATTAGAAGAAAGTTTCCCATGGAATTATGATCCACAAGGGATATTAAGTAAAATAAGGGTAAAATGCAAATTGAAACCCTCTATCCATGAATCAAAGCCAGAAATAGAGAAGTTTTCTGATCAAATTGAGTGGGTTGAAAGCAATTTAACAGAGGCAGTCAACCAAAGGAATACTAGTCACACTTTGGAAATTTCCAAACAAATAGAGACATCCACTAAGAGAATCAGAGACGAGGGAGCTTATACTGCAGAGACTACAACAGAAACAAAGTTCAAGATCATTTATAACAAGAGGCCAAAATTAGATACAACAACTAAAGGTAAAGTGACAATAGATGTTGAAGAAACAAAGCCCTTGAATACCAACACTGATTTACCAAAGACCAATGTAGCTACTGTAGTTATCAGTGAACCAAATCAGAATGAAGAACAACTGAACAATGAAGATACATAGATGATGGAAAGGCAACAAAGTATGGAGGCTTCTTCCTCACATTCAACTGAGGAAAATGATTTGTATATTAAGGAGAAATACAAGCAAATCAACTTGAATAATGAGGAAATCAAAACTGAAATTTATTCTCAGTTCTTAAAGCAAAAACCAGGTAATCAAAACAGATTCCTATCATCATTTGATTATTCAACTAAAAAATTGATTATGTCAGTATTACAACCCATAGTACCAGTGCCAAAGACAATTTCTGACTATAAGAAAGCTGATACGGAAGTAGCTACAAACAAAATCCATGAATTAGATCAAATCGATTTTCATAGGCAAACCTCAGAGATGTTGTACTCCACAGTCACAAAAAAATCTATGAGTGCTCATAAGCTTCAAAATACCATCTCTAATATGAAAGATCAAATGAAGACTAATAAAGCTTCATTATATGCAAAGGATCTAAGGATAAAAGCCTTAGAAGATTTAGTATTGCAGGTAGGATATGATCCTACAAACATCAAAGCAGCATAAGCATTGGTAAAGAAGAAAAATGAGGATATAGATGCCTTGAGGAAACAACTCAAACTTCCTCAAAGTGAGCATCCTCAGACAAAGGAAGTTTTACAGGAACAAAAGGAAAAAGATGAAATGATGAGTTTAATACTTCAATTGACAACTCAGATTAAGGAAATGGAAGGACAGATGGACCAAATTTTCCAAGAAAAGGAGATAGTAAAAGAACCAGTGATTCCTACAGTCATCCCTGTCATCACTGTAGCAGTGCCTTCAACTTTAGAAGAAAATTTGGCACCCAAAGAACCACTGGCCACTGTAGTGCCAGTGACTTCTTCAACAACTTCAGCTACTGAATCCTCTACAACAAAATTGGAACCTACAAATGAAAGCAATCAACTAGTGAAAGCAACGGAAGAGATGTCCTTGAAGACAAATGAAATTAACATATTAACAAAGATAATTGAAAATCTTGAGAAGACAAAAAATCAACACAGATAGATGCTAAAATACATGAACAAAATGCAAACAGATTGAGTTAAGAGGTAAAGAAGTTACAAAAAGAATTAACTCTCAAAGATCATATATCTTACATAAAAAATTACCTATGGAATAATGTAATTGAAGCCATACATGATGTATGGCCTTCAATTCAGGTAATTTTTAAGCAAAGAGAATTATTATTGGCAGCCCAAGCAGAAGTCCAAAAGACACAAGTTGATTTGGCTGATAAAACAGAACAGGCTGTAAAATTAATCAATTTCCTGAACAGTAAGAATAGACAGGAATTGGAAGAGCTAAAAATCAATGACAGGTGTTACACAGCAATTTGTCACCGTCCCTACAATTCCCCATCCCGCACAATTGGAGGGCTCATTTCATGACCTGTGAGCAGTGACATAACTTGAAAACACTTTCATGGCATTCCCCTAAACATGTACTCTCATTTCCCTGAAGACAACTCCTTGTGAAAAACCCTAAAAACACCCCTTTTTGCATTGGCGCAGGTAGCCAGTTCATTACCCGCGCCAATGGGGGAAATCCTTCAAAGAGGGTGCGCCAATTGGTGCTGCGATACGGTCGCACTCGCGCCCGACCATTTTAAAGTGTTTTAAAAAATAAATGCTTAAGTTTCGTCCTAACTGATCCATAAAGCTGGTATCTAATTTGGTTGGGAGGGTTGGCTGGGATCTCCATGTAGAGGAAGTGGTTTGCCACCTCTCATGGAAGCTTCCTTGAGGATAGGGCCAATCCCATGATTATAGGGATCCCAACTCCCCTTCCTCCATCTATAAAATCTTTCTCATCTCATTTGCAAGCTAGTCTCCAAGTTCCCAAAGAGCCTAATGCGCTGAGAGCTTTGATCCATTCCCTTAAGGCTAAATCCAAGCAAGGAGATCATTGTCGACACATCGGAGAGAGGCTTGTCCCATCACACAACCAGACGCTGTCGAGACACGTTCCTTTGACTTTGAACCCTCAGAAGGAAGGAATTCGACGTCGAGCTATGGTTGTATTCTTCTTTTGATTAATTAATGATAACGCTATTGGTTATGGTTCCACTCTTGTTGTTGATTATGATGATGAGTTATATTTTCTCTGACTGACATATAGTTGCATATACTGGATTTTACACTTGCGTTTGTTTTATTTCTGGCGTGTGCAGGTGTCCGATCACGGAGATCGTGAGGATTGTGATCTACCAGAGCTAAGGAATGGGAGTGTTGCTTTCTCTACAAGCGACAACGTTGGATTCCAAGTAAGCCTTCATCACTGGTTGGTTTATTTGCAATTAGGAACCTGCACTATAGCATGAACGATTGTTGCTAGACCCAGTCTAGGCTAGTAGGGATCGCCTCTATCCGCAGAGGGGATTTACCTCCACAACAAATTGGCAACTCCGCTGGGGATCGTCTAGCTTGTTTTTGTTCTTCTTTGTAAGCTACAGATGGAGCCTAAAGTTAGCCAGATAGCCTTCAAAACGCTCTTGCTCTGCATTAGTGAAAGTAGCTGAATGCTGCTTCAGTCAATCTCCGGTTTAGTTTATGAACTGAACACTTGGAGTGTCATCTTGTCTTTTCGGTTGATTCTTGACCTTGCTTGCTTGGTCAACTCTTTGGGTTTGTTTTTCTATTTGTTTGGCTTTTGTTTGGCCTTGTCATCACTGGTCTATGTCTGGACTGCTCTTTTTTATTTTTCCCATAGTTAACTCGACTGGCGCGCTTTTAAGCTTGACAGTCGCGCCCATTGGCGCAGGTTGCTTGTGTATCACCCGTGCCAATTCCATTCTGGGGCTAATTTCAGCCTCATAGTCACGCCAATCCTATGAGGTATTATGGTTTTCTGTGTTTTGAGCCTTCTGAGACAGATTTGTGACTTTGGCCCTATTTTTTCGCTTGTTTGAGTGTTCTGGAGCCTTGTTTGACTGGCTGTGACCTTCATCCTTTAGTTGTTTGCCCGTTTCCATTGATTTCACTTTCTAGCCCTAGGCCATCTAGGTCCTCTTATGTGTCGAGCCTCCCTTGGGAGTTTTGGGTTTCTATCGGTTCAGTTGACCTTGTGATTGCTTCTTTACATTCTTTTAGAGATTGTTTATCACTTTATTGTGTTATTTGAGTGTTTGTTCTCTTCTTCATTCGAATTTCGCTTTGCCTCGTTTGGGCCTAGATTACATGGTCCATTTGAGTCTTTGGGATTCTTTTGGTTTTGAGGGACTGTTTTGTCAATTTGAGGTCTGATTGTGTGTTTTTCATTGAGTGATTTGCTCATTTTTTCTCTCTTACTATCACATCTCAAATTTCTCTTCATTAGTTTTCATTTTTTTTAGTGCTTATTGCTATTAAACATTGAAAATATTAAAAAAAAATCTCTTTTGATTTTGATCAGTTAGTGCAAATTAAAATCTTTTTGGTGTTATTAGTGATTAGTGACTTTGAGAGAAAATTTTTGGTTACATTAGTTGCATTAGAGGCTTTTTTGGTTGTTTTCTGATCATTTTGTTTATGTGAAAAGCTCTCAACTCTCTCATAATTAGCTTTCATCAAATGAAATGATATATTGTGGCATATAATGTGCATTTAGGAGATTTTGTGACATCACACTCGCTAGGGCTTGGAAACTGAAACGTAACTGAAGATAAACATTAAAATTTACTCAATTTACACTAAGGCACCATTGAAACATTAACGCAACATTTAGTGGTCTAGGCTAGAGACGTGTTCCGGCGTCTTTAAACCTAGTAGCTGTCGTTCACCTCTTGGCTTTAGACAACATAGCAATCTGTTGAGTTTCTTGTCTCCCTTTGTCACGGTAAAAGGAGACCCGCTAGGTTTCTATCCTTTATCCATAAGGCTTCGAGTACGCCGCCACCACCCATGCTCCAAATGCAACGTTTGTATTGAGATACATATGTTGAATCTGGGGATTGATTTTTTCTACTCATTTTTGAAACCAAGGTGTATATTGCAGTTCACGATTATTTGTTACACCCTTTGCCTAGTATTCCTGAGTAGTCATTTGATCTCTTCTGACTCTTTAAATTTGAAAGGATCACCAAGCGCTTGTCCTTTCACACTTGCTTCAAAACTGAAAGAGATAGAGTCACCTTTTATCCATTTCTCGACTCTCAAAACATGAAACGGTGAAGTTTCTAAGTTTCAATGTGGTAAAATAAATCACCCACGATCACACTGTTGATTTTTTGACACGTGGCAATTTAAGTTATAATGTGAAAATACACATACTAGTTACGTGTGTGTGTATAGTCTTTTATCGTATCATAAATACATAGGAACACACCATTTCATCTACTGGTAGTCCATATACGGACGATTCATCAGAGGCTTCTCAGTCCTCTGCTGAACCTCAGCAGCCCATCGTTTCCAAGTTTCCCGACGAGGGACCGGTTCTGTCTGAGCAGCCCTTTGGAGGACCAGTTGAGTTCAATTGGCCCTTTTCCGACCCTTGGTTTGGATTGGGAGTAGGGGAAGATTTCCCTCCTCTTACATCGGGTTTGCCTTTTATAGCTGTTGTTATTCCTCCTAGTCCTCACCGTCTATTACGAGATCTAGCGGCAGGCTCAAGCATGAGTGAATCTAGCGAGGAAATCCCCACATCCGGTGAAGATTACCAGTTATTTCCTCGGAGATTATTTCCGGGAGACAACCCTGAACCATCTGTTATGTCATCACCTAGTCCCTCATTACCCGCCGGGTATAGATCCTTGGGTCAGATCATTGCCACCGCTGCCTCTATGGGGGTATCAGCTCCTTCTACGAGGCCGGTTGTTCCTTCATTGGGGATGTCTCCACGGACGCCCGTTACATCATCCCCTTAGGTTACTTATGTACCCTCCATGCCCACTGTTTGTGTGGCCGCATCTGCACCCGTCGTTACTACCCAGTCCGTAAGGACCACATCCCTTCCCAAAGATATCTACATAGCATCTGCTATGCCAGAGAACATCTCTCCGGAGGAGTATCAATTGTATCTGCAACAGTTGAACCCCGAGGTCGGACAATCCTCTCAAGATCCCAACCGCTCGTACTTTTTGCATTATGCATAGGATGGTACACCCGTGTACGTTTTTCCATATCAGTACGATGAGCATGGGAACCTTTTACATTTACCTGCTTCTGAGGCTCAACTTCATGCTCAGGGTTTACCTTATAACCAGGCTGGACAGCCCTACAACCCACAAGGACAACCTTTTCAAGGCCAACCTTCGGGCCAGCCTGGCTATCCTTATGACCCGCAGGGACAACCCATACAAGGCTACCCTCCGGGCCAGCAAGGGCCATTATACGGTCCGCAAGGACAGTATTACAACCCTTCTAGTCAACTCGTGCAGCCTCTCCCTAGAGTCCCAACTGGGAAACCTCAAGGACTCACAGGTCAACCGAGGTACCAACCAGGCCGGTATATGGTCTTGGGGGGCAAGTCCAACCCTCTCAACCTTCAACCACAGTATCCTCTTGGTCCCAATGTTGCACATCAGCCAGGACCATCTTATGGTCCTGTTGTAGGTCAAACCGGTTATCAAAAACCACTTGGCTCTATTCCGCTACCAGGCCAACCGGCCCATCCGACACAACCTGGTATCCCGCCACCAGGCCAACCGGCCCATCCGGCACAACCTGGTGCTGCTCAACATCTAGGAAAACCTGCACAACCGGCACAACCTATTTATCCAGGTCAACCTGTTTATCCAGGGCAACCCGCTCAGCCAGGTCAGCCTGTTCAGCCAGGCCAGCCTGCACATCCTGTCAACCCTGCCCAACATCCGACTTATTCAATGCCGCAGCCAAATCAACCGCTGCGCCCTAATTATCAGGCTCAGCAGGGTCCCACCTATCAGTAGCCCACTCGACCCCAAGGCGGTTACTATTCTCATGATAAATATCGACCGAATTATAGCCAGCCCCAAGGTTCTAACTATTAATCTCAGCAAACCGGCTACACCTATACTCAGCAGCCAAATCCAAATGCTGCTTACACAGGGCCAACTTACAATCAGGGTCCATACTCTGGTTATCAAGCCCCGTACGCTGGTTACCAGCAACCGAATCGGGTTGGATATACGACCTATACCCCCTACAGTGAGAATCCTATGGGACAGAACCCCTGGGGGCAAGGTTATTCTCAACCAGCGTGGAGTACAGGTACTGGTCCTTATCTAGGGCCAGGTATGCCGTCCAATCCGCCATTGCCGTTTCTGGCTACCTTGGAATTACCGGATGTTTCGAAATTAACGAATGATCTAATTCTGCACAATCCTTATTGGCCTCCGGTTCCTACCAAGGTGCCCAGTGATTTCCCCAAGTTTGAGGGTAAAGCTGGGGAGGACCCCCAAGCTCATGTGATGACTTACCATCTTTGGTGTTCGTCCAACTCTTGGGTGGATGATTCAATTCGTCTATGCCTCTTCCAGTGCACTTTGACTGGCGCTGCTACTAAGTGGTATATTGAATTACCCCGTGGCATCTTTCAAGATTTCAATACGTTAGCCATGGCTTTTCTGACTCACTTTCAGTTACCGGTTCACTACGAAGCCGGGATGCACCTCCTGACTTCTTTGAAGCAGGAAAAGGCCACCCACATTTCTGATCACATTCATGAGTGGCGACGTCGTCATAGACTGATCAAGTTTCATATACCTGATAAGATACTAACTCATTGGTTCACCACCTCCTTCATTAACAAAATCGCCCAAGATATTGCTATGGGAGCGTGTGTGACTGAAGAACAAGCCATAGCGCGTGCCCAATATCTGGATCTGGTATACTCTGAGTCTGGCACGCTTTATGATATTTTTCCTGATGCTCCACGGTCTAGAACCTCTAAAGCTCCACCTATCCCGGCGGTGGATGGTGTTATTGGTTCTGAGTCTCAGAATTCGAAGAAATCTTCGAATGGGAAGCAGAAGTCCAACTCATCCAATAATTCTGCTCCTCCCGCTCCTCCCAATTCTGGAAAAAATGCGGAGGTTAATGCCGTTCAGGCCAATCCTACGAAGAAATCCTCCAAAGGGAAAAAGAAGGGCAAAGGTAAATCCAAATCCGACGCCCCAAAGCCAGAGTCCAAACCTCGTACCGAGGACGGTTCCCAACGCAAACCGAAGTACCCCGGCCTCATTTGTGAAGGAGATCATTATACAAAAGATTTTCCACGATGATCTGAAGTTAGTAAACTTCTAAAAGGCTCCAAAGGGACTCCGACAGTTCTTAAAGAACCGTTCCCATCTCAACAGACCCAGATGGTTGAACAACCTTCACCATTTGCACCATTTGGGTCTCAGGTCTTTATGATGAATGGTGCTGCACCTATCTCTATTACTACACGTTCGAAGGACTACAACGAATCGCGTCAGGCACCTGGGAAGGCAGTTGTGGATGGTCCACCTCCCCCACCTGTCTCCGGTTCGTTGGAGATTGAGAAGCCTACTGCTGAACCTGCTGTAAGGCCACCTTATAAAGGTGTTCTAAGAAGATCTTCCTACAATCTGAATGCCCGTGCCGCTCAGCACTACAATATCGGTGAGGATCTGGCACAGGCACCTTCTGCCATGTCTGCATTGGAAGTTCTTCAAAGTTTCCCGTCACAATAGAAAGCTTTGTTGTCTGCAATCGGTGGGATCGATCCCACTGATTCTAATCTTCTCACCTTCGACTTAGAGAACTTTACCCCCCGACTTCTGCATCAGATCGCTCTTGTTATTCAAGTCGGGATCAACGGTCTTAACATCCATAGGGCCATTTTGGATGAAGGTGCTTCTACCTATGTCATGTCGTCCGCTTCCTGGAAAGCCATTGGCTCTCCGACCCTTTCATCATCTCCTAATTCCGTAGAGGCATTTGATGGTCGGGAATCGAAACCCCTGGGTGTTCTCGAGAGTTTAGCGATTACCTTACAGGGGAAGAAAGTCAACGTAGAAGTAGAAGTAGTTGACGCCAAGCTTAACTACAATATACTTCTCGGTCGCAGTTGGACTCACGCCATGTTATGCGTGCCGTCCACCCTCTTTCGACTTATTAAGTTCCCTCACGAGGGAAAAATCGTTACTGTGGATCAGTTGTCTCTCTTCACCTCCACCTCCGAGAACAACGTTTTGTACGTGGATCAGATCCCAAATCCCCCTGACAGTGTAGGACCCGGTCTCTTCAAGGGCCCCGTCCTCATGGGTATTTTTCCCGCACCACCACTGCACACTGCTCAAGTTAATATGATCTCTAGGTTTGATGACCCATGGCTCATCCCTACGCCTGAGCATGTGGCTGAGTTTGGAGAATCGATGCCTTTAACTTCGGTAGAGATTAACTACTGTGAAATCGTCGCCGCATCTGATCCTCCCCCTCCTCAGCATGCTCCTTTGAGCATGGATTTAGACATCTATTCTCAATCCCCCTGGCTCGGCGAGGCCGACTCGCCTGATCCTCTTAAAGAGATTTTCCCTTCTGATGAAGCCATTGTTGAAACAATGTCTCTTGAGGAGATGCCTTGGAGCGATGGACATCATCGTTCCTCATTCATGCCTAGCTTGGGGGTAATGTCAGATTGTCTAGAGCATTTTGCATCTCAGGTTCCCACTCCACCTCTCTAGATGCCCATATTGACACATGAGGTGCTTTCAGAGGAAAACCTGAGCAACATCACTCAAACAATTCCAATCGACATCTCCATTAAACCGGGGATAGTTGAGAACATACACGTGGGAGTGACTTGTTCTCTTGATGAGATACGAGTTTATACTGACCTTTTTCGAGAATTCAGAGACGTGTTCGCCTGGTCCTATGAGGAAATGCCCAGATTGATCCCAGCATAGTAGTGCACAAGATTCCTACCTATCCTGGTGCGAAACCCGTGCACCAACGCCTGCGCTCGGTGCATCCTCGCAAAGCTGCTGCCATTAAAGCAGAAGTTGAAAAACTTTTGAACGCGGGCTTCATTTACCCGATTCCACTCACAGAATGGGTCTCCAACATTGTCCTGGTAGATAATAAACAGGGCACTATTAGAGTTTGTGTTGATTACCGAGATATTAATTGGGCCTGTCCAAAGGAAAATTACCCCACTCCTTTCATAGATCAAATCATTGACGAATGTGCTGGGAGTGAGATTTATTCCCTGATGGATGGCTTTTCCGGGTATAATCAGATAAATATTCTACCTGCTGATCAACACAAGACTGCATTCATCTGTCCGTGGGGTACTTTTGCTTATAAAAGCTCCCGTTCGGCTTGAAGAACGCTGGAGCCACTTTCCAGCGTGCTATGTCTTATGCGTTCCATGACATACGCCATATCATTCAGCCTTACCTGGATGATTTTCCAGCTCACTCAGCTCTGCGAGAGGACCACCCAGAACACCTCCGCCAGATTTTCCTTCGCTGCCGATGCTATAATATCCGGCTCAATCCTCATAAATGCGTCTTTTGCGTGGATTCTGGCCGTCTTTTGGGGTTCATAGTCTCCAAGGATGGGACTCGCCTCGACCCCCTAAAGGTCAAGGCCATTGTCAATCTCCCATCACCCTCTTCGTTATATCAATTGCAGAGTCTACAGGGAAAAGCTAATTTCCTACGACGCTTTATACCGAACTACACGGAAGTGGCCAAAGGATTCACGCGTCTTTTAAAGCAAAACATTCCCTTTCATTGGGATGACATTGCTCAACAATCCTTTGAGAAGCTGAAGACATTACTTGTTAATGCTCCATTGCTTCGGCCTCCAAACTATCACCGTGATTTCACTTTATACTTGGCTGCCGCATTTAGCACCACAGTTATGGTTTTGGTACAGGACGACGACGATGGCAAAAAACACGTTGTTTACTATCTGTCATGAAATCTTCTCGACACAGAAACGCGGTACGCTCACGTCGAGAAGCTAGCTTTAGTAGCTATACAAGCTATGCAACGTTTCCGCCACTACATCTTGCTGCGTACCGTAACTGTGGTTTCGGATTGCAACCCCATGACATATATTCTTTCTCGACAATTACTGGGGGGAAAATACTCCAATTGGATCGTTATCCTTCAGGAGTTCGACCTAGAGTTCACTACTGCTAAGTCGACCAAATCACTGGTTTTCGCAGATCTTATTTGCTCCCTCCCGACAGACTCCCCCCCATCTCATTCTGAAGAACATATACCAGAAGAAACCATCTTTTTTATCAGCACCCGTGACCCATGGTATGGCGATATTATAGTGTATCTTTAGACATCATCCTTTCACTCTAAGTTGACCAAAGATGCCCGACGTCGGATTCGGCATCAGTCTCAACCCTACCGCATTGTAGGAGATACATTATACTGGGTTGGAGTAGATTCGGTGCTCCGTCGGTGTATGACTTTGCAAGAGGCCGAACGAGTCTTAAATGACTGTCACAGTGGCGCCTGTGGTGGTCACATGTCTGGATATGCCACTGCCCAGAAGATTCTGCGTGCGGGTTACTTCTGGCCGTCAATCTTCAAAGAATGTATTGTTGCAGTTCGCAAATGTCACGCGTGCCAGGTTTTTCAGCGTAAGATGCACGTGCCACCCCTCCCTCTACATCCTGTCATCACCGTTGGCCCTTTCGCAATATGGGGCGTAGATTTTATGACGTGTAACCCTCATTCGGCCGGGGGGCATGCATATATAATCGTCGCTGTCAACTACTTTACTAAGTGGGACGAAGCGATGCCTACACTAGCCACCGATGGTAAGACAACTGCCCAATTTATCTTCAACCATATTATTGCATGTTTCGGAGTCCCTCAGGCCATTTTTACCGATCATGGCACTCACTTTCGAGATTACATGATGGCCGAGTTGACATCAAGATTGGGCTTACGACACGATATCTCAACGCCATATTACCCCCAGGCAAATGGCCAGGTTGAGGCTGTGAACAAGGTTTTGGTCACAATGCTTCAACGAACAGTTGGAATTCATAATTCCAATTGGCACCTCCAATTGTTCTCAGCTCTATGGGCATACCGGACGTCAGCAAAGAGTGCGATCGGATTCACACCATTCCAATTGGTGTATGGTCTGGAAGCGACTCTTCCAGTTGAATGCGAAATTCCTTCCTTAAAGCTAGCTGTGGAACTTTTGCCCGATACTTCTCCTCAAGAAGAGCGTCTCTTATATTTGGAACGGTTGGATGAAACCCGCCGCTTGGTTGCTTTAGTCCTTGAAGCATAGAAAAAGTGGGTCAAAGCACACTTTGATCAATCTGTCTCTCCACGTTCCTTTGTCGAAGGGGACCTTGTCCTCCGGTACGACCAAGCACACGACAAGCTCGGGGCAGGAAAGCTCCAACCCATGTGGCATGGGCCCTATATAGTAAAATGAGTATTGAAGAATGGGGCTTATGAGCTCATTGATTATGAAGGAGTTCCGCTGGCGTAGCCTAGAAATGGGCTGTACCTTAAGAAATACTACGCTTGAAGTTATTTTTGGTGTGGTGTGTGTACATAGGTGTGTATATTCATTTGTGTGCATGTGTGGTGTGGTGTGCGATGTAAGCGTCTTTCTTCTGATCGGGTCTTTCTAATTGTGCAGATGTCCATTACTCCATTTGTGGGTTTCGTAGATGGTGCCTCCCGCAGTACCAGGAATCTGTCTTCGGCAGCCTGGGTAATCTATGATCCTTATGGTGAGTTGGTTAACCTGCAAGGTGTGTGTCTGGGTCCTGCTACAAATAATATCACAGAATATAGTGCTGTATTGGAATTATTAACCGAGGCTGTGGACCTCGGAATTCGTGAATTACTTGTGTATCTAGACTCACAAATTGTAGTATTACAACTTAACGGGCATTATTCAATAAGAAATCCATCCATTTTACGTCTGTATTTGCGTATTCGTCTGATGGAAAGAAATTTTGACTATATTACATATCAGCACATACCCAAACATATGAATACATTGACAGATGTAGTAGCTAATTTGGTTTTAGATAGACATTTGCGCAATTTATAAAACATCATCACATGTGAGAAGATCCATCCAGAAATAGGTATGTATATATATATATGTGTCGAAATGTTTACATAGTGTGCATCACATAAAATAAAAAATATACATGTTCTTCTTAATACATCCGGAGACGACATGTCTCTCAAAAAATATGCATGAAAGAAGCCCTAGGTGTCTAATCCACATGGTGCTCATGGTAACATGCTACCGTGCACACTAAGCGTCTCAGTAGTCGGTGGAGGCGACTGGGCACCCCCACAGTGTGTCGCTGGTATGCTAGCGGGACATGTGCTAGCCGTGCATAGTCCGGGATCCCCTGGGCAATGCCCTCCAGGTTATGAATCAGTTCACCTCCCTCGCCACCCTCAGCTTGAGGGTCATGATCAAAATGGGTTCTCCGCGCAATGGGTGACATACCCGCGGGTCTCTCTGGGCCGACATCTGCATACACATAACAACTGTTATTATAACGGACATGTATTACCAAAAAAATCATAAAACATAAAAATAAAAAAGAGAGGTCATACCCAACTCTTCGTCCCAGTCATCCCCCTCCGGGAGAGGAAGGTTTGGGTCTCTGATGAAATCGGTCCCGGCATAAGGCCAATCCTCGACCACGATCAGCTGCCGCCGTAACCATCCAAAAAACTCCGGCCTCCAGGACATCTGCTGGCCTCCTCCTGATCTGGGCATAAGTGCTGCCCAGCGAGCCATCCTTGGCTCGCTTGGTATCGACTCAGCAACTATGGCCCCTTGGCCCTGAAATATTGGTAATCGTTCCAGGATGAACGATACCAAAATGGAACCGTAGCCAAACTGTTTCAACTTGGCTTTCTTGCACTTTGTAAGCTGCCTCTTGACATTGGTTGTCACCGTTGTAGCCTAATCAAATAGTGTAGGATTCATACACTTAGAGGCTAATAGGAGTTGGGCCTTGGTGGCCTCATGTGGAGCTTGCGATCCCACAGCTCGTGTGATGGTGTGTAGCACTACTCTCAGTGCTAGATACTCGATAGTGTGGATATCCACCTTCCCGCTTCCTGATCCGGTCCGTGCCCTTGGGCACACCCTCGCCATTACTTGCTCCATCTTTTCACCAGATGGTCTACTGCCTGTCAAGATGTTCACTGGACCTCTGCACAACAATCCGGTTATGAAGTATACATCAGAAACCTCCAGTTCCAGCACTTGGTCCCGAAGTTTGAACACTCCTTCATTTTCGTCCCAAATACTCACCAAGTACTGTAGGAGCTCAGGTTGAGCTCGTAAGCAGGGTGTCAGGAAGAAATTGTTGAGTCCAAAGTTATTAAGTGCATTCATACAGGCCTCATTCTCCATGGCCAATTCATCCTCTTCCCCATGCTCCCTTTCCTTCCATTCGATAACCATTGTGTTTGGTTGCCTGCATCAACATGATAAAAAACCCTTGATT
Source organism: Pinus albicaulis (assembly GCA_034641835.2). NCBI lineage: Eukaryota > Viridiplantae > Streptophyta > Pinopsida > Pinales > Pinaceae > Pinus > Pinus albicaulis. The sequence continues at coordinate 1,437,075,861 of CM076579.1, forward strand.
AGACCTCTGTTACATGGAAAAATCCATTGTATTGTTCTCTGTTTGGAAATTTAAAACGGAAAAACCGCGTTGCGCCATTGGCGCGACCCCTTTGTATGCAAAAGGCCATTGGCGCGGGTCCATGCTCGATACCCCCGCCAATGGGCAGAGCCCTAAAATTTTAAAAATCTTCCATAGAAGCCCAATCTGCAATAGAAATCTCTATAAAATGGATCAAGATGGAGTTCAAGGAAGCGCCTCTTACCTGGAACAAACGAGGATCTGAATGGTAGCCTGGATCGGTCGCAGTCGCCGTCAGAAGTTTTCACACCAAACGGACCACTGTTGCTCTCCAATGAGGTAAATACTAAAAGTAATTTTGTTTTTACCATTTGAGACTTATTAATAACTTTTTGAAATCTAAATAGGTTTTAAAAGTCATTTTTTATTAATATTTTAATATATTTCATCGAAAATGGGTTTTACACTTGCCTTTCTGTGCAGCAACAGGTCTTTATGCGGCTTAAACGGTGACACGAGTTGTATTTTATACTTTTTCGGACTTGGTAAATACAAGAAAAAGTCATTTTGGAGTCATCTTTCAGCTCTTTTCTGTCTCTCTAAACATGAAAAGATTTCCAAGTTCCTTGTCTTTTTGATCTCGTTAAAGTGGACACGAAACGACATCTACCCAGTATACGTTTACCCCTTTTTCGGGTTGGGATAGATTATTTACGAAAAAGGAATACCCTAGCCTATCGCGACTAGGAGGTTTTCTCAGACAAGGTTTTCTACCTTTTCGGATTTGAGGAACTATTTACGAAAAGGGACCTTTGGAGTTTTCTTTTCTGCTGTCTTTTCAAACTCTCTAAATATGAAAAGACGTCGAGTTCTTCCTTTGTCAGACTCGTTAAACCCTGATGACATCGGATTCAGTCGCAATGACGTTATTCGAGTCGCTCCTTCCTAGGGCTCGTTAAATGTACTAGGATGGATTCGTCCGGAGGACAAACTTATATTACAAGCATATGCTATCCCCTTCAAGCTTGTTATAAAAAATAATTGGGGTACTTGCCAGAAATGGTGGGAAAAAATGGAACCAGAATCATTGTCGTGTCGACAGTATGTCGCTCTTGAACATGGCACTTGTCTGCATTCGTGTCGGGTTGGGGACATCTCATCTCGTTTTTTCACTTGCCTCTGTGGGTTTGGGTAATCCTTTTTGACCTCTCATCTACTCTTTGCCTCGTCGCCATGACCTCTGATCAGTTGATGTCAAATACTTCCAAACTCACTGTCGTGCCACCATATGTTCAAGAGAAGTTGACGTCTGCAAGTTTCAACCTTCCTCTGATTCTCATCTAAATCTTGATTCACAAAGACACTATGTTCCTCTGTCTCGTGTCGATGATGTGGGAAACACTATGGCCCACCTTCGATCAAGGTCACTTCCTGTCGACTTCAGCTCATTATCCAGGAAGCTGATCTAGAGACTCCCTTCTGGTACCTTGGAGCCTGCATGCCTCAATGGTGGGTTCTTCGCATTCGATGTGAGGTTTTCATCACTGGCCTCCGATCGAGTGATTCTGCGGGTGTTCGTCGTCAACTCATTGTTCACATGCCGTAGATTGTACATGTAGTACCTTGAGGACCATTGGCATTAATGGTGGTACCTCTCGCGTCTGTTAACAGCTTTCATCATTGGCTAGTAATCAGGCGATGTTCTTGCATGTTAGACTTCAGCTCACATATTCACATGCTTGAAATTGTACTTTGTTCAGGTAAAGATGGAGCGCAAGACCCTGGATTCCTGTTTGTTACGATCCAGGCTGCGATTTTGTGGATTATCATGATTAGTTACATGACTCACTGATTGGATGGCTGCGACCATACCTGAGTCTATTTATCGATCCTCACTGGATGGCTGCGTCCATGCCTTGGATCTGGATTATTGTATACTCTGTTATGGATGGATGTGCCCATACCACATATATCATGTATTTGAGATATCAGTTGTACTTCTCTATGTAGGTTTTCTGACGACGGTGTTTTCAGTTGGACACGTTCTCGTAAAGCATTTCACCCCTCTCTCTCTCTTGGGCCTCATGCTTTAGGGGGCATCTGTTACACAACAATTTGTCACCGTCCCTGAAATTCCCCATCCCGCACAATTGGAGGGCTCATTTCGTGACCTGTGAGCAGTGACATAACTTGAAAACACTTTCATGGCATTCCCCTAAACATGTACTCTCATTTTCCTGAAGACAACTCCTTGTGAAAAACCCTAAAAACACCCCTTTTTTCATTGGCGCGGGTAGCCAGTTCATTACCCGCGCCAATGGGGGAAATCCTTCAAAGAGGGTGCGCCAATTGGCACTCTGTCCCAGAGTCGCACTCGCGCCAGCCATTTTAAGGAGTGTTTTTAAAAAATAAATGGCGGAAGTTTCGTCCTAAATGATCCAGAAACTGGTATCTAATTTGAGTTGGGAGGTTTGGCTCTGGATCTCCATGTAGAGGAAGTGGTTTGCCACCTCTCATGGAAGCTTCCTTGAGGATAGGAACAATCCCATTATTATAGGGATCCAAAATCCCCTTCCTCCATCTATAAAAGCTTGCTCATCTCATTTGCAAGCTAGTCTCCAAGTTCCCAAGAGCCTAATGCTGCAAGAGCTTTGATCCATTCCCTTAAGGCCAAATCCAAGCAAGGAGATCATTGTCAACACATCCGGAGAGAGAGGTTTGTCCCATCCCTGACAGGCTTTATCGAGACACGTTCCGCTGACGACCCTCCAAAGGAGAATTCAACGTCAGAGCTATGGTTGTATTCTTCTTTTGATTAATTAATGATAAGCGACTATTGGTTATGGTTCCACTCTTGTTCTTGATGATGATCATGAGTTATGTCTTCTTTGACTGACATATAGTTGTATGCACTGGATTTTACGCTTGTGTTTGTTTTGTTTCTTGCGTGTGCAGGTGTCCGATCACGGATATCGTGAGGATTGTGATCTGCCAGAGCTAAGGAACGGGAGCGCTACCTCTACGAGTGACAACGTTGGATTCCAGGTAAGCCTTCGTCGCTAGTTGGTTTATTTGCAATTAGGAACCTGCACTATAGCGTGAACGATTGTTGCTAGACCCAATCTGGGCTAGTAGGGATCGCCTCTGTCCGTAGAGGGGATTTACCTCCACAACAACAGGAAAACAACTATCCTAGAAATTAGGAAAGTTACCACTAAAATAAATTTGATGAGGCAGCTTGAAGAGAAATGTGAACGTATGAATAATGCTATAACCAGATTCATGGTTAAATTCACCAATTTAAGGCAAAAATGATTTGCTGATATTATGGTTATTAATGATAAGTTAATGCCTCAAAATGATTATGAAAAGAAGATAAGAGAATATGCCAAGGAGTAGGTGAATAAGCCAACAGGTCAAGGCATTCCCACAGGAAAGTATTGTTGAAAAGTTTTGAAGATTTATTTTATTTGCAGTATCAGATCAAACACCTATTTGTCATCAAGCCAACCTTTGCTAGGTATATTGAAGCTGATGAGAATTTTAGGAAACTAAAAAATATTCAAATTCCTAAAAATGAGGATTGGAAAGCATTGACTGATTTATTATGAAGAATGAAAGACAAACAAATGAAAAAGAAAAAATCTGTTTGCTGATTTCAATGTCAAAACAGATTTTTCAGCAGTAAAGAAGTTTTGACTGAAGGTTAAAGAGTATCCAAAATGAAAGAGTATTAGTAAGAAAGAGTATTAGTGAGAAAGAGTATCAGTGAAGAAAAGTTAGCTTCTAAAAAATATCTAAAGAGCCAGCAAAGAGTACACATAAGCAGCCAGCTGCTTCTTATCTTAAAACAATTTCTATTTCTTTTGACTAGAATAAGACAACTTGCTGATTTGTTAAGTAGCTGTCACTATTATTGTTGTAAGATATTTTATTTTCCTAGGTTAATTCCTAGAAGTCATCTAAGATATTTTGTAAAACATTAAGTATAAATACTTCACTCTTTTGAAGTATTTGTGGTGGAATAAAATTGCTGGAGATTACTATAGATATTTTGTTGACTTGAAGGCTTTGGATTTTGATTTTGAGTAGCAGACTGGATAAACTATTTGGCATCATACTTCAGGAACCCTGTGATAAGCTATCTGGAGTGAAGTAATCTCTAAAACTTTTCATTTTTATCTTCTTTTGTTACATGCATACATCTATGTTTTAATTCTAAATCTGAATGTATAACTAGGAGTATTACTACAGGACATTTTAATAACACCCTGTTTTTAACTAGTTATCATTTCTTTGTTTTATTCTGATTTCTGGCATAGAGAACCCTTAATTTCTCCCTCTCCTGTTTGACCTCTATCTACTACTTCCCTTTTCCAGATCAAAGGATCCTTAAGTGCTCTTTATCCTGATCATACCATCTCAAAAACCAATTTTCCAAGATCTCTAAGGGTTATCTATCTTGCCTTGAAGACATTTGACCTTTTAGGCCTTGATCCCAGTTTTGTTAGCTTGACTTAGACTCCATAGCCAAATGGACAAGTATATTTCCCTCTATCTATCCCTCCAAGTGAAATTTTCCCACCAAATCCAACAAAACCAAACAAAAATTGCACTTTCATAGCTAGCCTAATATTCATAAATTAAAACAAAGTTAAACTTGAAAGAGAGAGCCCTCTCTGAACCCTAGGATGGCTAGATCCTAGAGTTTGAAGTAGGTTTGTGGTTACCTCTAGTATTCTTTGACTAAAAACCAAAATCCCACAACTTAAGAATTTACTAGAGTGATAACATTACTGATGACCATACTAGGGAAATAACCAATCCTCAGTCATAAAATTAGTCTTAAAGGAATCCTTTAAATCATATTTTTACTTTAAGATTTCTTTTATAGGTTGTGGGTATTGAAAAATTGTAATTCGGGATTCTAGGAAAGTCTATTATACTGGGTCTAACCCGGATCCTAAATCTGCTGTTATAGTAGATAACCCATACCGAATTGGTAAAAAGAAAAAACAAACAGAAAACTTAGAGGCTGAAATCTCATTAATAAGAGTCAATTCATTACCAAGAGAATTAGTAAGTTTGCAAGATATTGAATTTGATCTGAAATTTGAGCATTCATTATTTAAAAGTAAATCTGAAAGTGATTTAAAAACTGCTATTTTAGACCCTGCTTTTATTTCATTTTTGAATGCAAAACATAAATATATTGCAGTAAGTTCTAAATCTAAGAAAGCTGAATATCAGACTAAAGTTGAAGAAATTAATGTTACTATTATAAAGGATATTGATGAAGCTATTGAATTAGCTCATTTGTTGACTTATGCAAAAAGAGCTCTAGTTTCTCAATTACACACTACAATAATTCCAGCTAGAGATTCATCTCTTTATGCTGTTACATCATTTATAAATTCTACTACCAGCTCATCTACAGATCCATTTATCCCTAGGTTACCTCTACAACCTAGAGCATTATTTCCACCAATCACTTCATCCACGATATCCATCAGTTCACCTTTTGATTTCTTAAATACATCATCCTCATTTCCCAGCACTTCAAATACAATTTTTAGTTCATTTACTATCATTTCCAGTACAGCTCCAAGCGCTGCTAGCTTACCTCCTAGCCAAGCTAAGCTTCAAGCTATGGCTGCTAGATATGCTCCCTTGGTCTTACCACAACAAATTCATGACATGCCACAAGACTGTCAGAATAAAATACCACTATTTGATGGCACTACTCAATATACTTCTCAACAACACATTACTAAGATGAATGACTTCTTTGAAATTTATGAAATTGATGACTCAGATGTTCAAATGAGACTGTTTGCACAAACTTTAACAGGAGCAGTTAAGAAGTGGTTTAAAGATTTAGCTGTTGGTAGTGTAACTGATTTAGCTGTCTTTTTACTTTGTTTTTAAATAAATGGGAAAATAAAAAGAACCCCCTCAAAATTTTGTCTGAATTTGATTCCTTAAAAAGAGCTCCAAATGAGTCAGTCCAAGATTACTGCACCAGATATAATAGTGTCTATAATTCTATCCCTGCAAATCTTAAACCTACACCTTATTCAGTTCTGCTCAAATTCCCTGATGTATTTGATACAGATATGGCTTACCAATTAAGGGAAAGAGATGCAGACACGTTAGAAAAAATGCAAACTGATGCAGTTAGTGTAGAAGTGAACATTTTAGCCAGAAAAGCTAGACTCAGAAATGAAAGAAGAGTGACCATTAAAGAAGAAAATTCCAATTCAAACACAAAAATGGATGTGATAGCTAAAACCTTAGAAAGAGTGATTGATAGACTAGATCATATAGAAATAATACCTCAGTGGGATAACCAACAACAGATCAGAAATCTCAATTTTAGAAAAAACATAAATTCTAGAAAAGCAAAAGAAACAGCCCCAGACCAAACAATAAGGCCACCATTCCAAGAGAACTATGTTGAATTTTCTCAGAATAATAATGATGATGAGGAGGATACAATTAATCTAATGGGCATAGATGACAATAATACTATTTTCCTTACTCAGGAAGATCAGGAATTGTTTGAACTTCAACAACTCAAATTAGATTCTAGTGAATCCTTTGATTATAAATAAGGTTATTATTATGCAATAAATGAAATACACAGTCAATATAACTTTAGAAACAAGAAAAACAATGAGTCTTCTACTAAGAAAGCTTCCCAAACTCAGAATCAGAAAACAGTAGAAGCTCCAAAAACAAAAGTTCTGCAAATTCTCTCAAGGGAAAATAAGCAAAACTCAAATTCCTCCCAAAACATTTCTAGTCCTAAAAAAGCATTAGGCCCTAAAATTGTTGATATTAATGATGAAGTTGCTCAAGCTGCAAAATATTCACAAAAATCTATTGCTGCTAAAGCTTCTAATTCTGTAAAAACAACAAGTTTAGATCCCAAAAAACCTTTTGCTGATCCTAAAACAGTAGATCCAAAAACTGTTACTTCAAAAACATATGCCGAAAATTCTAAGTCTGAAAGAACATCTATTGCTTCACAAACAATCCTTGAAAATAAAGTTATAAGTAGTACAACACAAGAAACACAAACAGAGAATCCTAAAACACTTGAAAATGAAAAAACAACTGTAGAAAAAAAAAGACAAACCAACACAAACTATAGTTACTAAAGAAGAATTGATTCAAATCAGTAAAACTCAACCAATTCCTTTGACTGAATTGGTAAAAAATGACTTGTATAAATCAACCATAACTGAAACATTAAATATTAATGATGGAGAAGACTCCATAAATCTAAATGATGATCATCCAGAGTTGATTTTTGGCCCAGATGTGAATGGAAAACATGTAGATGGTGCAGTTCCTCCATTTTATATCAGTCTCACCATTCATGATCAAATTCTACATAACACAATGCTAGATTCAGGAGCTTCCCATAATTTAATGCATAAAGCCATCATGGAAACTCTCAATCTAGAATTTACAAGGCCATACAAAGATTTGTTTTCTTTTGATTCAAGTAAAGTTAACTGTATAGGTTTAATCAAGGATTTGTGTGTAACACTAGTTCAATACCCTGGTAAGAGCATATTAATGGACATTGTAGTAGCTGATATCCCACAAAAATATGGAATGTTACTTTCTCGCTCATGGGGAGCAAAGTTACAGGGATCTCTAGAATTGGACATGTCTTATGCTACTATATTAGTTTTTGGCCAGCCTAAAAAGTTATATAGAGAAACATTAATGAAGTACATGGTCAATAGTGCTGAAAGATCTATAAACTACCCAATTTACTCTACAACAACTGAACTTGATTCTTTTATCATATGTTTAACTCTGAAAAAAATGAAATCCAAACTGAACTAGTAGATAAAAAGAGAGCACCAAACAATGATAATATTTTTCATGAATCTCTATGGCATTTAGACTTTGATGGTTCAGTGAATAAGTTAGTAGCACTAGCAGGAGTCTGGATAAAAAATATGGAGACTAATCATTCCGAAGGTCATGCTTTCAGGCTCAATTTCAAATTTACAAAAAATATGGCTGCGTATGAAGCCCTCATCCTAGGACTCCAAATCATTAGGAACTCAGGAGGTAAAATAATTTTAATCATGGGAGATTTAGATTTGATCATAAAACAAGTAAATGGAGTTTATTCTGTTTACAATCCTAGACTAAGCAGATACATAGACACTATCATAGATTGAATTGATGATTTATTGGAATGTAAGTTTGCTGCTATACCTAGAAAACAAAATATACAAGCTCATTGTCTTGCAACATTGGCTAGTACATGACATTTACCATTCCAACCTAATCATAGATATACTGCTGAAGTCAAGCATAGGCCAATAATTCCAGATAATCTTAAGTATTGGCAAATTTTTTCTCAGGATGAACAAATTTACAAGTTTATGAACAATGAAAGAGAATTTCATAATTGTATTATAGATACAGATTGTACTATAAATCATGATTTGGATTGTGAAATAGATTTAAATAACTTAGATGTAAATAGAATAAAGTTTGATAAACCAACTAGATTTAGTCAAGCTGACATAGATAGCTTAGAGAAAGTAGAGATTGAATAAATTATTGAAGATGAATAAGATATATTGAATCTTAAGGATAATTGTTTACCTAAAGGTTTAACCCCATTAGAAGATCTTTTTGACTCCAATGATGTAGCTAGAAAACCAAAAATGGACCTAATAAGATTTTAGATAGAAGAATGTAACATTGGTACAAAGTTAAAACAAAAAATAATCAAACTCTCCAAAATTTTACCTCAACAAGAGAAGGATAAATATATTGAGCTTTTAAAGGAATATCAAGATGTGTTTGCTTGGAGTTATGAAGATTTAAAATCTTATTATACAAACACAATCCAACGTAAAATTCCAATAAAAGAAGATCAAAAGCCATTAAAACAAAAGTTGAGGAGAATTAACCCTGTACTATTACCTTTGATTGGAAAAAAAGTTAAAAGAATGTATGATGCCCAGATCATTGCACCCATCAGATATTCTGAGTGGGCTTCCAACTTAGTCCCAATGAGAAAGAAAACAGGAGAAATTATTTTGTGTGTTGACTTTAGAAATCTTAACAAAGTATCCTTAAAGGATAATTACCCTTTACCTAAAATGGACCACATATTACAAATGGTAGTGGGTTCTTCAAGAATTTCACTGTTAGATTGTTTTTTCAGGATACAACCAGATCCTAGTCCAAGAAGAAGACCAAGCTAAAACAACATTTACTGATCCTTGCGACACTTTCATGTATGTAAAAATGCCTTTTGGTCTAATGAATGCAGGAGAAGCCTTTCAAAGGGCTATGGAAATAGATTTTGAAAAGGGAATATATGAGTTCTTAGTAATTTACTTAGATGACATTACTGTGTTTTCCAAAACAGATAATGAACACTTGGATAATTTGAGACAAGTTTTTATTAAATGTAGGAAATATGGCATATCTTTAAATCCTAAGAAAAGTATATTTGGATTAGAAGAAGGTAAGTTACTAGTACACATAATCTCAAAAGAAGGAATTATAATAGATCCTGCTAGGATAGAAGCAATTCTGAACACCGACCCACCAAGAAACATCAAAGAATTACAAGCCTTTCTAGGTAAGATAGTTTTTTTAAGAATATTCATATCTAATTTAGCTGAGATAATTAGAGAATTGAATAACATGCTAAAAAAATATACAGTTCTTAGATGGACTGTTGAGGCTAAACAATCATTTGACTCTATCAAACAAGCCTTAACCAAAACTCCAGTCCTGATAAGTCTTGATTTTAAGAAAGTTTTCAAGATTTTTCATTTGCTTCAGAACACACCATTACTGCAATTTTACTGCAGAAAAATGACCAAGGATTTGAACAACTCATAGCTTTTTTTAGTAAGTACCTTAGAGATGCCGCTTTGAAGTACAACATTATGGAAAAACAAGCCCTAGCTTTGGTAAAGGCTATTAAAGACTTCAGAGTTTATATTCTCTACTCACACATTATTGCCTATGTCCAAAATTCTGAGTTAAAGACATTCATTAGGGGAATTTTGAGGTCTAAAATGGGTCTCCTAATGAAATTATAAAATAATTGTGGAAATAATAAAATAATATTTGATTACATCATCAAATTTAAGAGGGAAAAAAGAAAAAAACTATTTTTTCAACTCTTATTTTCAACTTATTTCCCAAAGTTTTTACTCAAATTTCGAGTAGGAGTAATCGTTGGATGAAAAATTTAATTCCCCATCAAAGGAGTACCCATGTTGCATACTTTCGATGGACCTTGCTACACCAAAAATGATAAATACATGAAAAACGTGATTGCAATAACGTTTTTTAATGTATTTCTCATTTTTCATGTAGCAGGGTCCATCAAAAGTATGTAACATGGGTACTCCTTGGATGAGGAATTAAATTTTGCATCCAACAAGTACTCCCGCTCAAAATTTGAGTAAAAAATTTGAGAGATAAGTTGAAAATATGAGTTGAAAAAGTGTTTTTTATTATTTTATTATTATTTAATCTTTTTACCCTTTTACTTAAAAAATAGTGAATCATCCCCCATGGTTGACATCATCATCTTGAATCCTATTGGTTCTTATAAAGTTTATTTTTGTTGTACATTTTTCTTAGGAGGCCCATTTTAGACCTCAAAATTCCCCTAATGCTTACTCAGGATGGTCCTGATGGAAGAAGAGGTAAGTGGATTTCCACTATCTTAGAATATGACATATAGATAAAACCCACAAAGCTCATAAAAGGTCAAGAATTAGCCAGTTTTATGGCCGAATCCAATTGTAATGCTCTAGATATAAATTTTATTGCTCAAGTAGATAATCACGAAGAGATGGCGACTCCATCGATCAGTGAAGCCTTTTCAGACTCACCTTGGTATACATATATCATATTTGTATTAAAAAACTTACAAGCTCCTCCTGGATTGTCAAGAACCAAAGCTAGATTTTTAAAACTTAAAGAAGTAAGATTTTGTATCTTAGATAATGTACTTTTTTGGAGAGATCATAGTGGGATTTTACTAAATTGTTTACTAAAGGAAGAAGATGACAAAATACTTGATGAATTTCATGCAGGTGACTGTGGAGGACATTTATACTGGAAAACTACTACAGACAAGATCCTGAGAGCTGGTTTTTACTAGCCTACCTTGTTTGCTGATGTCAAAAAATAAGTTACTTCATGTCATAAGTGCCAAATTTTTCAGGGTAAGAAGAAATTAGTATCCCTCCCTTTAAAGCCTATTTCAACTGAAATTCCATTTCAACAATGGGGTTTAGACTTCATTGGTGAAATTCACCCCCTCTTCAGGCCAACATAAGTGGATTTTGACAACCACTCATTATGTTACTAAGTGGATTGAAGCCATACCCTCCAAACAATCCACAGATACTGTCATTATTTCCTTCCTAGAAAACAACATTCTTTCAGGATTTGGATGCCCTCAAAAGATAATTACTGACAATGCAACAACATTCAAATCCAATAAAATGATTGATTTTTGCCACAAATACCACATTACTCTAGGCCACTCTAATGCATATTACCCCCAAGGTAATGGCCTAGCTAAATCCTCAAACAAAAGCCTTGTAAATATCATCAAAAAATTACTTGAAGACAACAAAAAGACTTGGAATAAGAAGTTAGTCAATTCCTTATGGGCAGATAGACTTACTACCAAAAAATCCATTGGTACTTCACCTTACCAACTAGTTTATGGAATAGATGTTGTTTTTCCTTCCTCCCTAGGTGTACTAATGATGAAAATTATCCAAGAATTACAGGTTGAAACAAATGACATCCAAAGAAGGATAAATCAAACTATTCACTTGCAACAAACAAGGGAAGAAGTTTATATTAAATCTCAATTCATTCAGGACAAGATCAAGAAAATTTATGATAAAAAGACTAAAGAGGATGATTTTTACATAGGAGATAAAGTTTTAAAATGGGATTCTAGAAGAGAAGACAAAGGAAAACATGGAAAATTTGTTTTTCTATGGAAAGGGCCTTATGTAATTTATCGATATAGAGGTAATAATGCTTTCTTTCTAAAAGAATTGGATGGAACAGATCTGCAAGAAGGACCAGTTAATGGTAGAATGCTGAAGCACTACTACTCCCGTGAGTTAACAAACAATTAATTTTTATTCACTTTGATCATTGTACATATACATTGCAAAGTTTAGATTGGATTGGATGTTTCCTTAGCAAAGTTGAAGCCTGAAGAGAAGGCCCTAAGCTTTTAGAGGTGAATATCATAAATATGAATAAGTTGCAGATATCAGAAGACATTTACAGGGTCATCACAGTCAAATTTCAAAGGCTACTAGTCTCAGAGTTCTTGATATTTCATCAGGAAATGCCATCCCCATGTGGAGCAATTGTTAGGGTATTATAATAATAGGATTCATAAAATTTTGAATTGACTTTGATAGTCTTGTAAATATGTACATACCTTGCTTTCTGCAAGTTGTTTTCCCATATTTTGAAAAAATGAAAAATAATAAAAAATCAAAAAAGAGGGTAAAAAGTCCTAAAAAAGAAAGATCAAAGGACTTAAAAAAATATATACCTCAAAAGAAAAAGAGATAAAATAAGACTTGAAAGTGAGCAAGTCCAAATGCCACTACTTTTAGTTTCACTGCAAGAATAATGATTATGTGCAAAGTGTCAATAAATGCCATAATCCATGATTAGTTAAACAACTTATTCTTATTTCTTCATGCTTTCAATTTCATGTTTTAGATAGAGAATAAACATTTTTCAAACAGTTTAAACTTAACAAATCAGTAGATAGGTAGAGAATAATGAGGAGCTCAATAGTTTAGTCTGAGCCCTCGGATGAAATAAGGAAGATTTAGATAGTTTTATGCTTTGAAAGAAATTTTTTTAAGGTCGCAAGCCTAAATGCACCTACAAAATGAAGAAAAAATGTTAGCAATAGAAATTGGGTAGGTAGAAAGCAGTGGAGCAATCATGTAAATAATACATCATCGGGAAAAATCACTAATTTCCTCTCCCCTATGAGTATTCAGTATTCTAAGCTATCAGTCAAACAGGCTCAGAGCATTTCTTTGAATTTTTTTTAAACACACACATGGTGTATGAGGAAAGATAAACACACACATAGAAAGATAGGCATTCATTGCTTCTTTATTACACATAGATGTACATTTATAATACAATGGCGTGACTCTTGGATTCATCTTCCAAGGTCACTTGGACTCCTTTGTGACTTTTCGCCTTCCACACCTACCCATGGAGGATTAGGTGTTCAACATTCCCCCCCTTAATCCAAAGGGGTATGTGTGAGTCCAAGAAGAGAGTTGTAATGCAAATCTGCAAGTATGCATGGCAACACTTAGGTTGAATCACCTCTCTGAAATGTTGTCATAAAGAGGTGGTTTAAGGATGACCACCAACACTGGAACACAACGCTTATTGCAGTTCCCGGAACTCTTCCAAAACTGGCAAGAAGCTAAGGGCTTCTACTAGAGGAATTGTCCCTCATATTTAAAGGGATACCTTCAACCTAAAAGAATGGAAGTCTACAACCTGTGATGGTTTAAGGATGACCACCAACACTGGAATGTTTGATGCATTTCCTAGAACTCTTCCAAAGCTGGCAAGAAGCTGAAGTCTTCTGCTAGAGGAAATGTTCTGAAAGAGGAAGAATATCAACCTCACGTAGATGGTTTAAGGTTGTCCATCAGCCAAAGGCATGCTCATGGGCATCTGTTTTTCTGGCTACAACTTTGAATCTGGAATGACGAATTGTGGCTCAGGCTCGCTTGAACTGCTGTGTCTCTGGCTACAAATATGAATATGGAATGAGAGATTGTGGCTCAGGCTCGCTTGATGTGACTTTGAAGCTTGTAGATGACCACCATTTTCCCCCTTGTCAGGTACAAGGTGAGATGATGGCGAAAACTCAACTGCAAGTTTTCTCAATATTCGAGCACAAGTTCTGACATGTGACTTAAACATCTTCTTGGCTGTTGATTCCCATTGCCAAGAAGTGATCCATCCAAGATGAATCTTTGTTCTTGCAGGAGGCTTGTTTCTGAAGAATCTGTGTGAATAATGGGTGTGCCGACCACAGTGCTTGCATGGGTGAAGATTGAAACACTGATCTTTCATATGGCCAACTTGATCACAGTGCTGGAATTTTACAATTTGTTGTTGTTGTTGTGGAAGTGGAGCAGGATCTGGAACAGCTGCGGGTGAACTGTTATAAAAAAATCCAGCACTCTGAAATTTGATGGGCTTGGAGTAGTCCGGAATATGAAAGGACACATCCTGGTCATATCCAAGACCAGTTTTGTGCTTGTTGTGGACAAGCTCTTCCCAAGGTCTAATGATGAGCTTGGGAAGTGCAGACTAAATTGCTGCATCTGCATGTAAATATGCTCTTGTACAAGGAACTGAATGTGAATCAACTGCAACTTTATATTCTTGTTGTTGATGGGAGTCCTTCTTAATGTTCTGAACAGAAATAGGTTTAGAATGATGACTCTTTTTCTAAATTTCATCTTGCTGAAGCTAAGAATCCAACTGCAAAAACTCAATTTTGTCTTGTGCATCTTGCAAGCAAGTTTGAATATTAAAAAGAGCGTTCTTGCTCATTTTAACCATATCATGAACAGTGGAATGAATGAGGTTATGCAACAACTCTAATGCATCATTGATTTTAGCCATTTTCTCAACAACTTAGGCTCAAGAAATAAAGGGTGTCAGCTTCAACCGATAATGCACCCGTTTATAATGCGATTCAACTTACTTTTAAAAGAATACAAGTGACTTCAAAGACCCTTTTCTTTCATGAACATCCAATTATGGAATTCCCAAAGAACAAACTATGCTACTTAAATTCTGGAGGACCTCAAGGTGTAAACTTGGTTGTCTGATCAGCAAGCAACAATGAATCACATCATAGAAGTGTTCAACAATTTCTCAACAACTCAAATATTTTTTAAATGTGCAGCAAAAACCACTGTGCAATAACCCTTTAATGCAGATGATTTCTCTCTTCTTCAAAGCATTGTTTTACACCAAAAAATCTAATTCAACAAAAAGATATTCACGAGCTTGGATGCTTCATTATCAATGAGCAGATGGTCTTGAGCTTGCTATATTACTTCATAATAAAGATGAAGGAAAATTCCAAAAAATATTTGTGGCAAAACTATAAGTGAATTTTTTTGATGCCACTGTTGTTTTGAAAATAATGACCAATTTTCAATATTTGCCTTCACATTGTCAATCTTAAGAGAGTCACCCTTCTATACATGCCACAAATATTGGTCACGTTTTTATAATAGAGAAAACATACATCAAAAACTTCACTCTTCACTATAGAAAATCCATTTCTCCATTTACTCATATACCATCTCCTCTCTCTCTTCTTCTTCTGTTGTTATTTTTTTTTTTTTAGGAAAAAAAGAGAGGTTTTAACTAAGGGAAGATTTATCTAGGGGAGGTTTTAACTGGGGGAGGGTGAAACTGGGGGAGGTTTTAACTAGGGTAGGGTGAAACTGGGGGAGGTTTTAATTGTAATTTTTTTAAAAAAATTAAAAGGCTAAATTAAAAAATAAAAGTAGGGAAATGCGTGGGAGGGCAAGGAGAGGGCCGAGGGGGCGGGGGTAAGTGCAGAGGGCCGAGGGCCGTGGGAAAGGGTGGTGGGGGTAATGGGATGGGAGAGGGGTGAGGGGATCGGGTGGGGAGGGTAGAGTGTAGCAACGAGGGGAGGGCGGGGTGAGTGAGGGCGAGGGAGCAGGCATGGTGAGACGATAAGGCGGGGCGTGGAGGGGCCGAGAGACATGTATTAAGTGGGGAGGGGAGCGGAGTGTGGTGAGGGGGTCGGGTGGAGAGCGTGAGGGGGAGGGCAGAGTGGGGAAGCCGCGAGGTGGGCGAGGTCAGGAATGGGGGCCGAGGGCCGAGTGGGGGAAAACGGAAGGCTGGGGGGCGATGAGTTGGGGAGTGTGTAGGTGAGTGGGCGAGGGGTCGGGTGACGGGTGAGGGGAGGTGGGGAGGGGCCGAAGGCCGAGGTGTGAGTGGAGCGTTGTGGGGGGGTAGGGAGATGGGGTCAAGTGGAGCATTGCCGTGGGTAGTGAGGTGAGGGCCGAGGCCGAAGTGCAGAGGTGAGGGTCTGGTTTTTTTTTAGGAAGGAGTGAGGGGAGGGATGAGCATAAATTGAGCATAAATTAAACTGTGCTCAAAATTTGAGCAGAAATTGTACACAACAGAAATTTACAGAATTGCTTTTCCAGAAATTTGCAGAATTGCAAAAATTTCATATTAACAGAAATTTGCAATAGAATTTTCAGTAAAAACTCAGAATTTTTCCAGAGACCCACTTTAAACAGTAGCAGAAAATATTTTTCCACAGCTATCCAATTCAATCTTTTCTAAAATTCAGAGATTGCACAGTAATTTGCATAAATAAGAGTAGGTAGAAATTGCAGGAAAAATTTCAGATTTTTTTTTCTTTAGAATGCAGAATGGAGGGAGCAGTAAAAACTGAATGCAGCAGGGAGCAGAGAGAGAAAACCTACAGAATTATGAATGAACCCAACAAAATAATTTCTGAATGCTGCAAAAATTGATTCCTGAATGCTGCAGAAAATTTCTGAATGCTGCAAAAATGACCAGAATTTTTGCAGATTTACATAGGCCACAAAAATAAATGGCTCACACAAGGTTGAGCTGGTTATGCACGTATCAGCTCTGATACAATGTTAAACACACACATGGTGTATGAGGAAATATAAACACACACATAGAAATATAGGCATTCGTTGCTTATTTATTACACATAGATGTACATTTATAATACAATGGTGTGACTCTTGGATTCATCTTCCAAGGTCACTTGGACTCCTTTGTGACTTTTCACCTTCCACACCTACCCATGGAGGATTAGGTGTTCAACACTTTTGTTGGGACCGGACCCAAGGCTCTATGACTGGTTAGTTAAAAATATTGAGTTCTTATGTTAAATCCTCATTTATCATCATTTACCCTTCATTCACACATGGAAACCCCTTTTTCCTAAGTAAAGACACATTCTTACTTAGTAAAATTGTAGCCCTAAAATAATTAACTTCATCCCTTAAAAAGCATTCATAAAAACCCTCAAAATTACATTTATCCCAAGTATTAGT
This sequence comes from Pinus albicaulis, assembly GCA_034641835.2. Classification (NCBI taxonomy): domain Eukaryota; kingdom Viridiplantae; phylum Streptophyta; class Pinopsida; order Pinales; family Pinaceae; genus Pinus; species Pinus albicaulis. The sequence continues at coordinate 1,437,093,059 of CM076579.1, forward strand.
GAAAGAAATATAAAGATGATGAATGCTTGATTTTATACTATACTTAGAGATAATATGTATTTTGTTTTTATTACACTACCCTTCCATATTAACCTTTAACATATTTTTATAAAAATCCCTAAGAAATACCCTCCCATACTTATTAATTCCTTATATCTAAATACCTTAGAAAACCCACTATTATAACATTTAGACCAAAGTCTATTATCCCATGTGCGCAAATAAAAAACCCAAATTATGAAGCCCTTTGGTCTAAAAACTATCGTTATTCATGCATTCCGCCCCTATAGCCTTTAAACCATCGAAAAAGGTTTAAAACACTATATAATATATTTTAACCCGCCCACATATGTTTTATTAAAACAATTCGCAAAGGTTTTAACAAAAAACATTAACCTTGCCTATACCATTATTAAAACATTTCATATATGTTTTAAACTATATAACCCCGCCTATACCATTATTAAAACATTTCATATATGTTTTAAACTATATAACCCCCGCCACATATTAACCCTTCTGCTGCATATAAACAGACCTGGTCCCACCATTTCGTTTCAAAGCAACTCTCAAAACAATCACGACCGTTCGCTTTAAACCTTTAGATATGACGGTTAGAGGACAATATTGCATAGAAAAGATGCAAGACCGTCCGACAGCCATATCCACATGAAATGGGTGGTTTCATCCATTTCTCTCTCCTCTATGTGGCATTCCCTCATTCGATCGCATTCGACAAAGTTAATGTTGGCAATATGATGCAATGTGTTGTCCTTGATGGAAACCTACTTGATGAAGTTGTCCTTGATGGAAACCTACTTGATGAGTTGCCTATGATAAGCAAACTATGTGTTAAATATGTAAGGATGATGTAGCTAAAGATTAGTTCAGATGTGACAGAGAAAATAATTCCAGTAAGTGCCAGAGTAATGATGAATAAGATATGTCACAAAGCATACGCGGGTTTGTAAAGGCAAAGTAGCGTATGTACGTGGAAAAGTACGTACCAAGTAGCGTATGCCTATTTGCGCTCTAAATTTATAAAACCAGAGGACATGACCATGGTATTGGCCCACAATATTGAGCGCTGGATTATCTATTTGATCCCATCTAGGAAAACCATCAGTGGTTGAGTGGCTTTTGACTCATGGTATTGATAAAGGGTAAATCTATATAAGGAGAAGAGGATCATAGTGCAAGGTGTGCATGTGTAAGGGGTGTTAATAAATAAATCTCTTTAAGAGATATCTGCGTGGTTGAACTCTGATAGATCTGAATCTATGATGCACCTATGAAGAAAATGATGAAGAGGGATCTCTAGATCTGAAATGACTATGTATTTTCTAGATTTGTTTATGGAATGTTTAGATCTGTGATCTGGCGAATCTTTGCTGAAGTAAAGGGTGAGATCTGAGTTATCTGTTCTGAAGAGCTGCATAGTTCTGAAAAGTTACAGATCTATACGCATGTTCATCTCAGCGAAAGCGCGTATATACGCAGGTTCGTTTCAGCAAAAGCGCGTATGAAATCAAAGGTCAGTTCTAAGATAGTTGCAGATATATACGCAGGTTTGTCTCTGTGAAAACGCGTACATATGCAGGTTCAGTGAAGTAAAAGCGCGTATGGAATCTAGGGTTTTGCTGAAGTGTGTGGAATGAAATGTCTGATCTGATTTGCTGTTTTACTGCTATCTGTCAGTGATGTATTCATACAGATCTGGGTTGTTTGAATGTTGATTATGCTGCTGATTATGTTGATTAAAGATCAATTTGTTGGTTGATTGGTTGATGATTCAATGAATGAATTGATGGGGTTATAAGTTTTAGTTTGATGTATGTTGAGCTTAAATGTGTGGAGTGGATCCAGCATGAAAATTGATGAAAGATGGTCCGCAGTGGTGCTGAGGGTTGAAGCCTTCAGTGAGGGGGTTGTAGCTCCCTTCCAGTGGTAGCTGGCAAACGAGAGCAGGGGGTAGTAGCTCCCTTCTAGGAGAGGCTGGTAAACAAGAGCAGGGGGTAGTAGCTCCCTTCCAGGAGAGGCTGGTAAATGAGATCAAGGGGTTGGAGCTCCCTTCCAGTAGTGGCTGGAGAATGAGAGAAGGTTGCAGCCTTCTGCAGGTGGGTGCCTGCGTGCTGGTATGAGTCTGCGCCAGTACAAAATTGTAAGAAGTTTTCTTTATAATAAATATTGAAGACAGAGACGACAACAACGGTGGTTTTCTCTCGAATTGGGTTTCCACCTTAAATACTGGTGTTCATGTGTGATGGTTTATTCTGTTATTACTGCACATGCTTACTGCTTACTAAACATATGATGAATGAATGATGCAATGACCTAAGTAAAGAATTAAATGCATAATAAGATCTCTGGACATACGCAAGTTTTCTTAAGGATATCCGTGTGTATATGCGAGTTGGGTTCAGTAAAGTAGCATATGGTTTTAAGACAAAGAAAAAGTAAAAAATTTTCTGTCATCTCTAAATACTGATTCACCCCCCCCCGCCCCTCTCAGTATTTTTCCCAACAATTGGTATCAGAGCAGGTCCTTCTGCAGAAGCTTGATCGCTTGAAGGAGATCCATCACAATGGGAAGGAAGCAAAAGAAGAAGATATCTTAGAAAACATGTACAACAGAAAATGAAGAAGATGAAACATGTATTGATTTTTGTTCTCGTGATTCACTTCCTTATGCAAGCAATGGTGAAGATAGTGAAAGTAACGTTATGGGTCTAGAAGCAAATCTCAAGATTAATGTTGAAGATAAATTTAAAAAGAAGGAATCTATCTACAAAGATATGATCTCTAGAATGAATGGACAGATAGAAATATATCAAAGACTGCAGGATAAAGTAACCAATCGAAGTGAAAGACTTGAAGCAGAAATCATCTCTCTCAAAACAAATCTGGAAAAATCAAATAAGAAGAATGAAGAACTTTTACAAACTTTTGAAGAACAAGAAAATGGGTTGAAAGAAGAGATTTTAAAATTGAATGATCAAGTAGAAGAAGGAAGAAGGGTCGAAGAAAGTATGAAGAAGCAATGCCAAATATTGGAGGTTGAGGTGAACATTTTAAAAGGTAAATTAGAAGAAAAAGATAAACTCTTGAGGTTTCAAGATAGTACTAAGATTCTGGACAATATTCTTAGTAGTCAAAGGTCTCCTTCTGTTAAATTTGGTCTTGGTTTTCATGAAACTGTTAAAGGAGAATCTAGTTCACAAGGAAGTGCTAAAGATTCAAAGGATATCCATGCAAAACCTGAAGTGTTGAAAGAAACGAAAGGTCAACCGACAATCATGAACTCTCAAAAGAAATCATTCCCTCCTAACTATAGAAACATCAATCGATTCTCTCCTTTGATCAATAACGTTGAATGCTTTAAATGTCATAATTATGGGCATGTTGTAGCCAATTGCAGAATCAGATTGTTTCAGTAACAAACAAACAGATTCTACACAGAAAGGTACTCAGGTTTCTTTAAGGGATATTGTTTTTCATGCAGCAATTTTGGTCATAAAGCAACTGACTGCAATAGAAGAAAGAATAGAAAAACACATTATGATCCCTATGCTTACTTTTCTGGTCACACAAGATGTTATGCTTGTAACAAGTATGGACATGTAGAAAAAAAATGCAGGATGAATAGATCTGAAAAATTGGATAAGTTCCAGCACACAATAAGAAATTTCAAGCAAAGCTGGAAAAAGAAGGAGGACCGGTCAAAAATGTAGGGGATAATAATCATACTGCAGTCTTCCGCTTCTAAAGCTTACTTCTCATAATGACTGCAGGAGTGAAGTGAGATACATTATAGGAATCAGTAATGTATCATCACAGGGGGAGCAATATGTGGTGATTCCCATGGTTGGTTTGATAATTCTGGTTATGTTTATTTCTGACAGTGCATCTGATGTGAAGAAGACAGGTACAAGTGGTATAAGTTCAGGGGGAGATGGAGTTTTGAAATTTTTCTGTATCTCACTTTCTATACGCGGGTTTCATGAACTAAAGCCGCGTATACACGCGAGTTCCGTTGGAGATAGCAGCGTATGTTTTTCTGATAAGAAAAATAGTAAGACAGCTAAAGATCAGGAACACAGGTTTGGGGGGAGCATCAGTCTAACTACTAATGATTGCATTGTTGGCATTGTATCTTCTTATTCCTTAGTTATCGTAATACTCATGCTCAAATGATGATGACATGATACATGGTTTCTTATGATGAGATTATGGATGAGCCCTAATTGCTTTTTGCTGAAGAGTATCTTTTTTTTTCACACATGGATGAGATGGAAGTCTTATGATGCAAAGATAAGGATAGATCATGTAGAGTTTGTTGCTGATGACTTTTGTCACGGTTGAGACCTTTTATACATAATTCCTACACATGTTACATCATGATTATGAAATAAATATAAATCATGAAGATCTTGGTGATAACATAGCACATGGATGATTGCTTGACACATATTGTCTATTGAAGAAGTTGTTCTGGTATGATAATTCCTCTTGGGAAGAATATGTTGATGCTGCAAAGAGCCTGAAGGCTTGGTTACTGATGTGCTTATGCTACAACTGTTGGATGACACTTGAAAACACAACTATATTTTCCTATCTTTCTTCTCTCATATATTCCAGGGAAGCATTTGAATATCTCAAACAGAAGCTGGGAGTTGTCTCTACCTCTCAGAAGATCAGATCTGCTTAATTTCAGAAGAGTAAATTGGATACGCGGATTTCCTGAAGGACAATTGCGTATATACACGAGTTTATACACATAAAACCATGTATGGGTGTTTGATGACAAAATTTTTCTAGGTCAGCATTCTTCAGCACAGCTGCGGTGCTGTTGGGTATCTCTGGTGATGTTCCAGCTCTCATATTTCTGTTTCATTCTCTGATATTTGATGAAGATGCCTTGATGATTTTCTATTGAAAGTGTTTAGGATGCACAAGCTAAGGGGGAGCTTTGGTCGTATGGAAAGGATGCATTTTTGGCATTCTAATTATTTTCTGTGGTCTGATCTCATGCTTGAGCTTCTTTGGTCTTGATTGTATAATTCATTTCTATATTTTGATGAAAAGGTTATGTTGAGACCTATGATGTAAATTTTTATATTCAGTCATGTAAGGACTTCTTCAAATTTGTAAACCTACTTGGTTGGGTAGTTGAGTCAAAATGTGTAAACCCACTTGGTTGGGTACTTGAGTCACATATGCAAATCCACTTGGTTGGATCATTGATGTAAGTATGAGTCCTTGGTGATAGGAAAGGTCATAGAGTCATGTACTTCATTGAAAAATATGTTTGAAGATTCAGCATGAACTCAGGGGGAGCAAGCATGGTAACTTCAGTGCACATCAGATCTATAGAGCTCTTCTTTCTACAAGAGAAGAAAAACCTTGTTTGGTTTTGATCCGCCCTTTGCCCTTGATGTCAAAGGGGGAGAGTATCATGGTGTTTGAATAATGGTTATGACTAATGTATCTATCTGCACCATCGTGGTTGCCATCAAGTCCAAAGGGGGAGATTGTTGGCAATATGATGCAATGTGTTGTCCTTGATGGCAACCTACTTGATGAAGTTGTCCTTGATGGAAACCTACTTGATGAATTGCCTATGATAAGCAACCTATGTGTTAAATATGTAAGGATGATGTAGCTACAGATTAGTTCAAATGTGACAGAGAAAAGAATTCTAGTAAGTGCCAGAGTAATGATGAATAAGATATGTCACAAAGAATATGTGGGTTTGTAAAGGAAAAGTAGCGTATGTACGCAGAAAAGTACGTACCAAGTAGCGTATGCCTATTTGCGCTCTAAATTTATAAAACCAGGGGACATGACTATGGTATTGGCCCACAGTATTGAGCGCTAGATTATCTATTTGATCCCATCCAGGAAAACCATCAATGGTTGAGTGGTTTTTGACTCATGGTATTGATAAAGGGTAAATCTATATAAGGAGAAGAGGATCATAGTGCAAGGTGTGCATGTGTAAGGGGTGTTAATAAATAAATCTCTTTAAGAGATATCTGCATGGTTGAACTCTGATAGATCTGAATCTATGATGCACTTATGAAGAAAATGATGAATAGGGATCTCTAGATCTGAAATGACTATGTATTTTATAGATCTATTTATGGAATGTTTAGATCTGTGATCTGGCGAATCTTTGCTGAAGTAAAGGGTGAGATCTGAGTTATCTGTTTTGAAGAGCTGCATAGTTCTGAAAAGTTACAGATCTATACGCATGTTCATCTCAGCGAAAGCGCGTATATATGCAGGTTCGTTTCAGCAAAAGCGCGTATGAAATCAAAGGTCAGTTCTGAGATAGTTGCAGATCTATACGAAGGTTTGTCTCTGTGAAAGCACGTATATACGCAGGTTTAGTGAAGTAAAAGTGCGTATGAAATCTAGGGTTTTGCTGAAGTGTGTGGAATGAAATGTCTGATCTGTTTTGCTATTTTACTGCTATCTGTCAATGATGTATTCATACAGATCTAGGTTGTTTGAATGTTGATTATGCTGTTGATTATGCTGATTAAAGATCAAGTTGTTGGTTGATTGGTTGATGATTCAATGAATGAATTGATGGGGTTATAAGTTTCAGTTTGCTGTATGTTGAGCTTAAATGTGTGGAGTGGATCCAGTATGAAAATTGATGAAACGTGGTTCGCAATGGTGCTGAGGGTCGAAGCCTTCAGTGAGGGGGTTGTAGCTCCCTTCCAGTGGTAGCTGGTAAACGAGAGCAGGGGTTAGTAGCTCCCTTCCAGGAGAGGCTGGTAAACGAGAGCAGGGGGTAGTAGCTCCCTTCCAGGAGAGGATGGTAAAAGAGATCAAGGGGTTGGAGCTCACTTCCAGTAGTGGCTGGAGAACGAGAGAAGGTTGCAGCCTTCTACAGGTGGGTGCCTGCGTGCTGGTATGAGTCTGCGCCAGTACAAAATTGTAAGAAGTTTTCTTTATAATAAATATTGAAGACAAAGACGACAACAGCGGTGGTTTTCTCCCGAATTGGGTTTCCACCTTAAATACTAGTGTTTATGTGTGATGGTTTATTTTGTTATTACTGCACATGCTTACTGCTTACTAAACATCTGATGAATGAATGATGCAATGACCTAAGTAAAGAATTAAATGCATAATAATATCTCTAGACATACACAAGTTTTCTTAAGGATATCCGCGTGTATACGCGAGTTGGGTTCAGTAAAGTAGCGTATGGTTTTAAGACAAAGAAAAAGTAAAAAAATTTCAGTCATCTCTAAATACTGATTCACCCCCTCCCCCCTCTCAGTATTTTTCCCAACAGTTAAAACAACTTACCATCTGAAGCCTACATGATAACCACTAGTTTTCAAAGCCCTTTCATTCCGAAAACCGCCTCCTGCAGGACAATACTTTCTTTCAATGCAAATCGATATGTTTTCATAAAACCCTTGGTTAAACCTTTATTCATTTATCCTTCACGTTTAACCATTGTATTGCTTCCCCGACTGTAGAAAACCTGTTAAAAGCCCCTGGTAGCCATTTTTATGCCCAAAACCTCCGAAATTCACCAAAGTAAACTCGTGAATACTGTTGAGGAGCCGCACCTGCTCTAGATGAACTGTTGAAGCCATCAATTTGACCAGAAACTGTAAAAACCCTTTCAGAGCTGATACCTACACTAAAACAGGTATTTTTCTGAGATTTAAACCTGCAACCAAATTGAAAAAACCTTTTTTAAAGAAAGAGAAGCATTTTAAAGTTAAGAAATTGATTAATCCAATTGCCAAAAAGTCCCAAAAATAGGCCAAACTCTGGAAAAATTTTCCCAGAAACCCTATTTGTCTGTTGTGCAGTATTTTCAAGTAAATTTATCAATTTTCCACAGTATGATGATCAATTTCAAGCTCTAAAAGGCCATAAATCCTCTGTATGTGCCCTAATATTTTTTAAACCTTTTCAACAGAGTTTTAGCCCATTTTTCAGTCAAAAAATTCAGAAAAACCCTGTTTTCTATTTTAGACCAGTTTTAAAGTTTAAGAACTTCTTTGATAAACCTAATTGGGCAGAAAATCCACAAAGAGACTCTATTTTTTCGCCCAATCAAGCCTCTGCTATAGTAAAATTGCCTTTGCAAACTGTTTAAACTTGCAGAATCAAATCAAGATGCCTAAAAAACAGGGTGTAAGCAAGCCTGAAGGTTCAAAAGCTCCTAAAGGTTCCCCTAGCTGATATTGACTACAAAATAACTGATCCCATAGTTGAATTCAATCTGTTAGATATCCATAACTAGTGTTTTGAAAAGTATTTAGATGATCACGAAGAAATTCATCTTTGGGAATCCAATCTGCCCAAATATGTAGTCTCTTTGACTCACCCTTGTCAAGAAATTATCAGATTATGTCACCAGTAATATATTCCTGAACAAAGAGCTATTGTGAATGAAAATAAAGAGGTCCTATTTACCATCACTGCAGATTCAATAAACCAAATGTTACTGCTTCAATCAGACCCCCGAGCAGTCCCTTTGTCTATTGAGGCCCTCACTAAACTATACATTGGCCTAGACTTTCCTAAAAGGTTCACGATTTTTCAGAATTTTTGATCTGAAAATGAAAGTATTTGTTTTGCTGTTCAAAGTATTCATTTCCATTAATTTAAGTGTGCAAAGTGTTTGGATAGTCTTGCAAGTGAAACAAAGTGTTTTTGATAACTGTTTATGAATTTTGCTGTGACGAAGTGTTGTTTTAATTTACTGTTTAACAACTTTAATCTGAATAACACTGCATAATAACTTCACCATAAACACACAGCAACATGATGAGGCAGTTCACCCCTCCTGGGTTGCATCTTCCGGGTCCAAGGCTCCCAATGGGCATGTCCTTGATATATTATGATGCTCAAATTGGTAATACAGTGAGAAAAATTCCTAAACATACCAAACCAGCTGTGAAAATGAATTCAGAACACAAAAAGAAGCTAAGAATGACTCTGATTTCACCTAAAACAATGAAGTGTAGTCCAATGCAGCTCTGTTTTCCTCAAGGCCTTGATGGCTCCCCAAGCTTCTCTGAAGTAAAAATGGCTGAAAGACACCTCTGATGGCTTTGCAACCTATTCCAATGGCTCCAGAATGCTGAGAATACCCGAAATCAAAAACAGTTTCGCTCCAAAAGGTTCAGTAATGTGAAAGTTATGACCAACAAAAGTTTTGTCCAATCTAGCCTAAATAAACTCCACTAAACTTGGGAGAACTGGAGATAGGCTCGCTAACTATGGAAAAATCTGCCCAGAATAGCACGCTCCGCCTAAATTGTCGAAATCGTTAGCATTAACATTTATGGTTAGGTGGTAGTGGTCACATGGACCAACTAAACCACCACTGGCGGAGCCATTTGAACCAATGGTTTTCGAAACCGTGGCATTAACCTCCCGTCGTAATCTTCGCCATGATTCACGTGAACACAACTGTATTAATCGCGACTTCACGTAACCGTCGGTGGTTTGTAGTCCACGATTTGGGACCTATGGTATTATGTATAGGGGGCTGGCCCCCTTTCTGCCCCAACCTTACCTTTGATGAAATTTAAATACGCATTGTGACCTTTGCATATTAAGAACCAAAGTGTGGGCGGGCCGGTCGGGCCTGTGGGTTGGCGGCCACCTGACCCGGGGTCGAATCCTGCTAACTCCAGAATTTTTTTCCACTGTGATTTCTTCAGTCTTTGGGCCACGTGGCAGCCTCTGGGTAGGCCACGTGGCACCCTTTAATTGGCCACTAAATCCCATAGTCAAGCCACTATGCAATCCGCAATTGACAAATGTCGAGCTATGATAGGTTGATGAAGGAATATTCCATGGAATATTCTTGGAATATTATGCGAAATATTCTTTTTTTAAATATTTTTTTAATCAAAGTCAACCCAAGTCAAACTGGAATTTTTGAAGAAAATTGGGAATTTCAAACTTGAATAACTTTCGCGGCTATAGGATTGTATCGACGAGGCTATCCAGTCATTCTGGTTTCAACCAATTCTGAGCAGTTCCAATTTTGAGCATTTTCTTCACTTAGGAAATGATCACCTGATCACTTTTATGCCCCTACATGTTGAAATTCCCAAGCTAAATCCTCCATATTCAACTGCCAAATTCCCTGAAGGTTCAAGGCATGTAATCTCCATGCTTTCCTTCATACTTGGGTATTTCACTGATGAGCACACTGATGAGTCTATCTTGGGATTTTTGTCCACATTTTCTCCAGGTCAACCACCTTTAGTTATCTTTGACTATGCTGGTTTCATTGCTGATAATATTCACTATCAATTGACTAATTTATAGCTGGAAGGAGTTTTCAGATATACCTCTTATCTTTTCCACATATTTCTTTTCTTCCAATCAGATAGCTTTCCAATTTCACTTCAAAAGTTAGATATAGAAGGAAAACCTCTATCTGTTATCTTTTGGACATCCATACTCAGAAAAGAAGGCACAAATTTCAGTTATTCAGAGTTTGTAGAGTTGTTTTTACATCCAGTAACCACCATGTTGACTAAAACAGAGCAGCCTAGAATAGGTGAGGAAATGAAGAAAATATTGCAGTTATCAGAACAAAGCAAAGTTGGTGATTGGTATTTGTATGAGAAATTCACTGAAATTAGAGTTTTTGGGTCAAAATTGTTGCCTTACAAGTTACCCCAACATCCATCAATGAAGATCTTTGCCTTGGAGTACATCAGGTAGATCCTAAATTCTGATTCTATTAACTTCATGGTAGCCAAAAAGAAGACCCAATTCAAACTTAAAAATCAAATTGGGCCATTCATATGTAATCACAGAGATGCAGAAAAGGAAGCAGCAAATCAACTACTGGAATATAAATTAGAAGAAAGTTTCCCATGGAATTATGATCCACAAGGGATCTTAAGTAAAATAAGGGTAAAATGCAAATTGACACCCTTTATCCATGAATCAAAGCCAGAAATAGAGAAGTTTGCTAATCAAATTGAGTGGGTTGAAAACACTTTAACAGAGGCAGTTAACCAAAGGAATACTAGTCACACTTTGGAAATTTCTAAATAGCCAGAGACATCCACTAAGAGAATCAGAGAAGAGGGAGCTTATACTGTAGAGACTACAACATAAACAAAGTTGAAGAAAATTTATAACAAAAGTACAAAATTAAATACAACAACTAAAGGTAAAGTGACAATAGATGTTGAAGAAACAGAGCCCTTGAATACCAACACTGATTTACCAAAGACCAATGTAGCTACTGTAGTTATTAGTGAACCAAATCAGAATGAAGAACAACTGAATAATGAAGATACATACATGATGGAAAGGCAACAAAGTATGGAGGCTTCTTCCTCACATTTAGCTGAGGAAAAGGATTTGGATATTAAGGAGAAATAAAAGCAAATCAAATTGAAGAATGAGGAAATCAAAACTGAAATTTATTCTTAGTTCTTAAAGCAAAAAACAAGTAATCAAAACAAATTCCTATCAGCATTTTATTATTCAACTAAAAAATTGATTATGTCAGTATTACAGCCCACAGTACCAGTGCCAAAGACAGTTGCTGACTATAAGAAAGTTGATATGGAAGTAGCTAAAGACAAAATCCATGAATTAGATCAAATTGAGTTTCATAGGCAAACCTCAGAGATGTTGTATTCCAAAGTCACAACAAAAGCTATGATTGCTCATAAGCTTCAAAATACCATCTCTAATATGCAAGATCAAATGAATATGGATAAATCTTCATTATATGCAAAGGATATAAGGATAAAAGCCTTAGAATATTTAGTATTGTAGGTAGGATATGATCCTACAAACATCAAAGCAGCAGAAGCATTGGTAAAGAAGAAAAATGAGGATATAGCTGCCTTGAGGAAACAACTCAAACTTCCTCAAAGTGAGCATCCTCAGACGAAGGAAGTTTTACAGGAACAAAAGGAAAAAGATGAAATGATGAGTTTAATACTTCAACTGACAACTCAGATTAAGGAAATGGAAGGACAGATGGACCAAGTTGTCCAAGAAAAGGAGACAATAAAAGAACCAGTGATTCCTACAATCATCCCTGTCATCACTGCAGCAGTTCCTTCAACTTTAGGAGAAAAGTTGGCACCCAAAGAACCACTGGCCACTGCAGTGCCAGTGACTTCTTCAACAAATTCAGCTACTGAATCCTTTACAACAACATTTCAACCTACAGATGAAAGCAGTCAACTAGTGAAAGCAACGGAAGAGATCTCCTTGAAGAAAAATGAAATTAACAGATTAGCAAAGATAATTGAAAATCTTGAGAAGAAAAACAAATCAACTCAGATAGATGCTAAAATACATGAACAAAATGCAAACAGATTGAGTGAAGAGGTAAAGAAGTTACAAAAAGAATTAACTCTCAAAGATCAGATATCTTACATAAAAAATTACTTATGGAATAATGTAATTGACGCCATACATGATGTATGGCCTTCAATTCAGGTAATTTTTGAGCAAAGAGAGTTATTATTGGCAGCCCAAGCAGAAATCCAAAAGACACAAGCTGATTTGGCTGATAAACCAGAACAGGCTGTAAGATTAATCAATTTCCTCAATAGCAAGAAGAGACAAGAATTGGAAGAACTAAAAATCAATGACAGGACAACAACTATCCTAGAAATTAGAAAAGTTACCACTAAAAGAAATTTGATGAGGCAACTTGAAGAGAAATGTGAAGGTATGAATAATGCTATAACCAGATTCATGGTTAAATTCACTAATTTAAGGCAGAAAGGACTTCCTGATATCATGGTTATTAATGATAAGTTAATGCCTCAAAATTATTATGACAAGAAGATAAGAGAATATGCCAAGGAGTAGGTGAATAAGCCAACAGGTCAAGGCATTCCCACAGGAAAAGTATTGTTGAAATTTTTTGAAGATTTATTTTATTTGCAGTATGAGATCAAACACCTATTTGTCATCAAGCCAACCTTTGCTAGGTATACTGAAGCTGATGAGAATTTTAGGAAACTAAAAAATATTCAAATTCCTAAAAATGAGGATTGGAAAGCATTGACTGATTTATTATGAAGAATGAAAGACAAAAAAATGAAAAAGAAAAAATCTGTTTGCTGATTTCACTGTCAAAACATATTTTTCAGTAGTAAAGCAATTTTGACTGAAGGTTAAAGAGTATCCAAAATGAAAGAGTATCCGAAATGAAAGAGTATCAGCAAGAAAGAGTATTAGTGAAGGCAAGTTATATTCTAAAAATTTCTAAAGAGCCAACAAATAGGACACATAAGCAACTAGCTGCTTCTTATCCTAAAACCGTTTCTATTTCTTTTGAATAAAATAGGACAACTTGCTAATTTGTTAAGCAACTGTCACTGTTATTGTTGTAAGATATTTTATTTTCCTAAGTTAATTCCTAGAAGTAATCTAAGATATTTTGTAAAACATTAAGTATAAATACTTCACTCTTTTGAAGTATTTGGGGTGGAATAAAATTGCTGGAGATTACTATAGATATTTGTTGACTTGAAGGCTTTGGATTTCGATTTTTCATATCAGACTGGATCAATTATTTGGCATCATACTTCAGGATCCCTGTGATAAGATATTTGGAGTGAAGTACTCTTTAAAACCTTTCATTGTTATATTCTTTTGTTACATGCATACGTCTGTGTTTTAATTCTAAATCTGAATGTATAACTAGGAGTATTACTACAGGACATGTTAATAAAATCCTATTTTTAACTAGTTATCATTTCTTTGTTTTCTTCTGATTTCCGGTGTAGGGAACCCTTAATTTCTTCCTCTCCCATTTGACCTCTATCTACTACTTCCCTTTTCCGGATCAAAGGATCCTTAAGTGCCCTTTATCCCAATCATACCATCTCAAAAACCAATTTTCCAAGCTCTCCAAGGGTTATCTATCTTGCCCTTAAGACATTTGACCTTTTAGGCCTTGACCCCAGTTCTGTTAGCTTGACTTAGACTCCATACCCCAATGGACAAGTAGATTTCCCTCTTCCTATCCCTCCAAGTGAAAATTTCCCACCAAATCCAACAAAACCAAACCAAAATTGCACTTTCATAGCTAGCCTAATATTCATAAATTAAAACAAAGTTAAACCTGAAAGAAAGAGCCCTCTCTGAACCCTAGGAAGGCTAGATCCTATAGTTTGAATTAGTTTTGTGGTTACCTCTAGTATTCTTTGACTAAAAACCAAAATCCCACAACTTAAGAATTTACTAGAGTGATAACACATATGAACATAACATATATATCAAACATCTAGAGAATAGTCTTAAAACATTCATGATATGTTCATGAAAATGTGATGGCTCAATGAGATTAAAATTATTAAGTGAAAGATCCAAGTAAAAATTTACAATAATGAGGCACTAGCTCTAATAGTGGAGCATTAAGTCACTTCTGTCTTCTCCAAAAGAATGATATTCTCTCCTATGCCAAGTGGAATAAGCCAAGGCTAGCTCTCCAAAGTCTAATACTCCAAAATCCCTTTGCTTGAGTTATGAGATTTCTTTTATAACAAGAGGAATTACCTTTCATATTCCCTATGAATCTTGAGCTACCTCATGACTCTTGGACTCCTAAATGAACTTTGAACTTCTATTAACTCTTGGTTCCACTTGTGACTTTTCATATTCAACGTGTTACTCTTGGACTTCCACATATTTACATTTTTTCATTTTCCTTTTCATAATGCATAATTACATTCTACATCATGTGGCAAGACACATTGACACATTGAACTATATGATGACACTTGTACAATCCATAATTTGGAAATGATGACATGGAAATTCATGATGATGCGGCAATGCTAAGCTTCTCTTATTTTCTGCTTTGTCTTCAATCTTTATGAAAGATTTGCTTGTTCTTCATTTTCACCCTCCAAAGGGTCTTGGATCAACATCAAGACGTTTTGAGTTATCATGCACTGTGTCTTCATTCTATTATGGTCTAGGATCTGGTTCATGTCTTCATGAGGGTTATTCTTTGTGTTTCTTATCTGCAAGTGCTTCTTTTCTCCTTCTCCTTGACATCTTCCTTGAGCATCATCTTGGCATGCTAATATGGTACACTTTACAATGGATTTCACTCATGAAAAGGCAAGACCAATGTTAAAACAATCTATTCTATCCCTAATTTTCTCATGGAAGAAGTTGCTTATGATGGGCCTATGTGGAGATGAGCATAGAAATTATACAAACATATATGTATACTATTGGATTCAATCTGATCATGTAATATACTAGAGCAAGATACTGAATCCTTCTAAATTAATTTGCGGAAATTAAACACGATTGCACAATCACACCAAGTAAGAGAAATAAGCAAATCAATCGCACAAAGATATTTTTCCTGTGGAAAGCTTGCTGCTCAAAACCACTCTATCTCTATTATATAATGAACCAAGGAATTATGAAAGAATACAATGCACTCTTCTCACAAGAGTCTGTTGCACTATCCTAACTGTCTCACACTGATTTGGACAAAATTAGGCTAATACTTAGCCAATTCTCAACCTCTGCTCTGCATGCCTTTCTTACGCAATCACTAGGCAATTAATCCATATTAAATAGGATAATTAGCCTTCCTTGACTGCGCAATGCTCATGGGAAATCCTATGGGTGTATTACTGCATGTGGGCAATTTGCTAATAATAAAACTGATAGATAACATCCCTTTAACCTCTGTCTCAACTGGGTCTTCATCAAAAATGACATGCATGCAACTATTAATAGTAAATCATCAGTCACTTGAAAAATCACTGCATGTGAATTAAATCTGATTTAATTCACTTGGCCTCTCACTAGTGCAACAATAAGTTACTATTTAAACTAATTTTAACTCAATTAATTGAGTTAACTGATTTCTCATGCATTAAACTAATATATTAACTACAACTTGGACTCTAAAACAAATAGAATAACTCTACATGCCTCACCAACCACCCTCAACTCGAATTTCATGAGCTAACTGAGTCTATCACCCTTAGTTAAATATTACAAGTGATTATGAGATAAGATTACAATTTATTGTCCAATTTAGTTAAGGGATAAATAAATTTAACACACATTTATTCTAACTCAATTAAGAAATAATTAAATCAAAAGCCTCCATGGTAGCCATTTCTGGATGCCATTTTCTGGATGTTGTTTCTGGATGCCTATTTCACTGTTTCTTTTTGCAAATTTCAACACTCCCTCTCAACAATAAAGGACTCAATATGTCCCGAACTGGTACTTTTGGAATGTTCTTGCATGCAACACTTTTGAAACTAAATAGCCTCCAAACAAATGAATGAGTATAATGCATCTCTCATCAAAGTATTCAGACTGCTGGATCCTATTGCACATGTCTACTGGACTCTCTACGCTGCTGACATCTGCATCCATGCACTCTACACTGCTTCCAACTTTGATCTGCGCTCCAGTATTCAACACCTGTTACTCTGATTTCTGTCCTCCTGACATCTGACTACATCAGTCTAACTGATCCTTCCTGATACTGTTGTACTGTGGGATCCTCGTATCCAGGTTTGATCCATGAGACACACCATCTCAATGAATCCTGCCCAAATTTCTTCTTGGGATTAATTATGCACATCACCCCACCTCACATCTGGAGGTATAGCTGCATGTACTCCATCTGCCCTTTTGGCTTGAAATTTCCCCCTCTTGGAGGTCTCTGCTTCAATGGACTCTTCCACTTAGTCTCCTCTCTTCTTCTCTAGTTGTGGCTGCTCCACAACCTTCTGAGATTGCTTTCGAGTCTACATGTTGAGAGATAATTGCTCCCTCTCAACCACCAAGTCATTAACCATTTATTTTCTCCTCAAATCCCTGCATGCATCCTCAACCTCGAGAGCATACAGGTTCTTGAATCTTGTACTGATCTGCTTCCCCTGTCTCGTGGCTATGTGTTTAAGGAACACCTTTCCTTTTCTAAATATCACTTCATAAGCACGGTCTACCAATACCACTACGAAGATAAGATTCTTCCTTAGGCCTGTAACATACAAAACATCTGCTGGTATGAGATGGGAGCCATTCTCCCTCTGAAAAGTAACTGTACCTATGCTAGTAGCGCTATACCTCTCGTCATCTCCAAAATCTATTCTTTTCTGGAGGTCCTTCTCCTCCAAGTCACTGAAGAGATCTCTATTCCCCATCATATGGAACGAGGCACCACTGTCTAAATACCACATGCATCCCATTACACTGTTTTCCATGCATGAAATGAGAGTAAAATCAAGCTCGAATTGCGAAGCCAATGCTTCACCTGCTACAACTGCAGGCTCCTTCTTGCTTTCCTTCTTCTGTGGACAATTTATAGCATAGTGCCCATGCTCGTGCCAGTGAAAACATCCGATCTTGGACAAGTATTTCTTGTCTGCTTTGCCTTGGGATTTATTTACCTTGGCCTTCTTTGCCTTACTGCCGAAGGCCTAATATTCCTTGTCATTAGTCTTGGATGAGAATCCATCCGTGGTATTCCGCCTGAATTCTTCTTGTGCCAAATCCGACCAAATTCACTCCCAATAAGGTAACTTATCCATCCCATTCACCGAGTCCTGGTAACTATGCCAGCTCTTGGGAAGGCCTAGAAGTGCTAGGCTCACCAAGTCATCATCTGCTACGGTCACACCAACACTTCCAAGCTCATATCGACATTGAGTGAACTTCGCCAAGTATGTCGGTACTGTCTCGCCCTCCTCCTTCTTGATTTTCCTGAGCTTATCCTTTAGTGCCAACTTCCTTTGGTCACTGCTGTTCTGAAACAAATCTGTCAAGGCCTTCCACATTGCATATCTAGTCACCTTGCCATGGAGACTTGAGACAATGTGATCTAAAACTCCCTCTAATAAGATCCTCCTCACCCTTTCTACCTTCTTTTGCCAAGCATCAAGAAGAGCGGCGTTTTCTGTTGCGGGCTTGGGAATATAATTATCAATGAATTCTTTCAACCCATTGTCCTCTAGAACTGCCTCCATTCTGTCTTTCCATGTGATATAATTAGAACTTCCCTCAAGCGCATATTACAATCTTAATCCATTGAAATCCATCTTGATCCGCTTGTTGCTCCGAAGAAAGTATCTGCAAGTTTGAATAATGTTCAACACAAACTCAATTTCTTCTCCACTATTGTGATTCCTAGCACTTTGATACCATGTAGAAATTATAAAAACATATATGTATACCAATGGATTCAATCTGATCATGCAATATACTAGAGCAAGATACTTAATCCTTCTACAATTAATTTGCGGAAATTAAACATGATGGCACAATCACACCAAGTAAGAGAAAGAAGCAAATCAATCGCACAACACATATAATTTTCCTGGGGAAATATTGCTGCTCAAAACCCCTCTATATCTATTGTATAATGAACCAAGGAATAATGAAAAAATACAATGCACTCTTCTCACAAGGGTCTGTTGCAATATCTTGATTGTCTCACACTGATCTGGACAAAATTGGGCTAGTACTTAGCCAATTCTTAGCCTCTGCTCTGTTGATGTCCCGTGATTTGGCAGATTCGTATACCAAATGACAAGGCAACATGGAACCAGTCTTTGGAGCCCCAGGACCTAGCCTTCCTGGAATCAGAGAGGGTTCTCTCTATTTGTTTGCAAAGGATATGAACTTGTTTGCTTTGTAGGGTTGATTTTAGGCTAGTTATTAAGTGTGAGGTTTTGTTGTTTGTTTTGGTTGGGTATAATGATCAAGAAGTATAGGTAGAATGAGAAAATATCTAAGTCATTGGGAAATGGAGTCAAATGGAAGTCACGATAAGTTCAACAATAGATCGGGGAGCATCATAGGGAAAATCTAACTTGACCAGTGGATCTTCAAGTTTTTAGGGGTAATGAGATGGACATCAATTTTAAGAATGAAAAGTAGGGTAAAGGGAAATTAAGAATTCTTTATCATATGTACTTCTCAACAAAGGGACTTAAATATCATAAGCATGAAGAGGCAATCAATAGACAAGGCAAACCATAAATTCTACAATCCACATTACAATAGATAATAATTCAAGAAAAACATTTCCAATGAAATATAGAAGGTGAGAAACTCATTTACCTTCTAATGATTTCACCTTCAAGGACAGAAAACACTTAAGACACACATATAACTATAATTAGAGAAGAGGGAACTCCTAAACATCCTTGATTATAGTTATGAAGATCTCTAAAACAATTAGTTAAGCAAGTACAAAGGGTATGATCGAAACTAAACCTCTTTGGAAGACTTTAAAGAATGGTACTTTAGAGAGAGACTTCAAAAACAATGTTTAGGTGGCAGCAAGTAAGCAGGGAAAACCATAAATCATGTTTGATATCAACTGTATTCAACTATTTATGAAATAAACAAGCTTAGGGGGTCTAGAGAGCAATTAAGAATTCTGTAAACTGTCTTAGCAGAAGAAAACATTAAGGCAGTGAAGAATAAATAGAACAGAAGACATTTCTTAGCCTAAAATTTTTATTCTACTCCAACACAGAAAGGTGGAAACATAATGAAAACAAGAAATAACAATAACAGATTAGAAGCACTTCACCAAAAACCAAGCTCACGGATCCAATGATCTAGCCTCCTCCATCAACAAACAAATCAGGGCATCCACAAGTTCGAAGACTTCATTTTCTTTTCAACTTCCAAGAGACTATGTATTACTTCAAAGAGTCATCAAATTCCAACAAGATAATGAGTTCAGATGCAATATTTATGCTGAAAATGAGGAGGTGAAGTTAATCTAGGGTTTGAGTGTCATTTATTACAGAGTTAATGAATTCCTAACCTTGAAGACCATGCAAGGCTCAAGGCAGGAATATCTACAGATATTTCTCTGAATAATAACTTCTATCTTAACTCCTAAGGAAAAATGGGTGACTTTAAGGCCTTTTCATAACTGTTACAATAACTGTCTGGCAGATATAAATATCTTTGACTTAACCTAATAACTTCTAAATGCTTTATTGAAGGAAACAAAGCACTAGGTGGCATAAATATCTTTTGAAAGGAATAACTGCCACATGCTGAGTCATTCAAATTTGTTTTGGGTAAATCTGCCTTTGCTTTATCTTTAATCTCTGTATTTAAGCCTTAAACTCTATCTTTATGCTTTGACTATCTGCTTTTTATCATATTTTCTTCAATTCTGTTTATTTAATTATTTTGATCTTTTGCCTTTATTCTTTTTGTCTTTCCACTGTCTTCTTTCTTTCCTTGACTTCTGCTTTTCGAGCTAATCCTTTGTTCTTATCCTTTGATTAGGATTAGTCCTCTAACCTTTCTGCTTTCTTCCTTTCACTGTTTCTCTGACTGTTTGTTTTTCTGTGTGTAGGGGAGGCCTTTCTTTGTGGCTGGAGTCATTGGATCATTCGATGATCATGTTTCATCAATGATTGACATTTAATGCAAATCCTATGGCCAAATTTATCTGAATTTTCCTCTTGGATCATCACCCATAGGTCAATTCGGTTGTTTCTTGACCATCAGAATGTCTTTCGGGCATTACGCCATTAAACCTACACATACAAAACACTTTTGTTAGTTTAAAAACCTGCAGGAGGGTTTACTGTGTTTTCGGGGGTTTTTGGACTATCGAGGATGCTTTGTAGAGGAAAGGATGGTGCAGGGACAGGGTTCCAGAGGTGGAACCATGAGAGATTCAAATGGAGGCAGGAGAAATTTGAAATTTGGCGTGGAGGGGAAAGGTGGTTTTGAAAATCATAAGTGGTTTATCATGTGGATAGAAGGTTGTTTGTGGTTTTGGACCGAATGGACGCGATACAGTCCAGGGCTCAATGCGTGGTAGGTGAATACCGCCTATTTTGCGCGGGTTATAAAACTTTAAAATAATCGCAATTAAAAATGCGATATGCGTCCTGGGTCATTGGATCTCAGTTTCAGAGATCAACGGTGCGGAAAGGCTTAAGGGAGTGGTGAGCAGGTTTTCGAGAGTGGAGCCCAGGGACAGGTGGCGTGATATGAATGGATTCGGGGTATAGTGGAAGGTGGGGCCCGGGGTTTCAATAAATAAAGGGCGGAGGCAGCCTTTTCTAAGGTTGGGAGGGGGAATTCATATTAACACAACGGGGAGTGATAGCCGTTAGATCAGGGTAAGGATCTCCAATCAATGACGGGGAGGGCTTGATCATGGGCGCAAATGTAATGAAAAGGTGGGCCCACCTTTTAATATTTTCGAAGGTTTAAAGGGGGTTTTTATAAGGTTTTTGGAGTTTTAATGAAAGGAAATGGGAAGAGGTATGATTTAAATGGGGAAGGGGCTAAAGGATTTAGCGGAGGCCGAAGTCTCATGGGTAAAAGGGGCTGGCGCTTAAGAGAAGAAAGGGATTAAGGCTTATTATGTCAAAAAAATGGGTTTTGCACATAAAACAAGGTTTTTAATAAAATTAAAAGGACCTGATAGTTTAGACCTTAGCTTAAAACAATGTAAAAAGGGAACTTTTTACATTGTTCAACATGTCAAAAGGGAAAAATGATGAATGAAGGGGGTTTATGAGGGTTTTGAGGAAAAGGGAAAAATGGGTTTTTTAGAGGAAGAAGGCCATGAATGAAAGTGAGGTGAGGTGATGAAATGAGGTAAACAGGCACAATGAATGAAGTCCTTCTTTGCAGAAGTGGGGTAGACTTTTAGAAGACAAAGAGGGGGAAATTTAGTGAGTCATTTTGACTTAGGATAATGAAGGTTGTGAAATTTCTGAAACTCCCAGTATTCCTCAAATTTTGTTTTCAGAAATCTAGGATCATAATTTAGTCATCTTTTGATATCAACAAAATTTACTGATGACTAACATGCTCAACCTGCCTTGCTTACACAATCCCTAGGAAATTAATCCCTATTAAATAGGACAATTAGCCTTGACTGCGCAATGCTGGTTGGGGCAAAATAATTTCCTGTCATTTAATTTGTCAACCTGGGGGTTTCGTAAGCTTGTGAAGCATGCGTGCACTGTATGTGCTAGAAATGATCTTTTAGTTTAGATCAATCTAACTAAAAAATAACGAAAACCAATTCATCTAATCTGTGAAATCAAATAATGAAAATGAAATTCAACTAACCTATAAAATCAAGTAACGAAAAGAAAGAAAACAAATTCAAAAGAAAATATAGCGCGCAAACACACTTGCAGGAATTAAAATTTTAATCTAAGAAAACATTTTAAAGCATGTAAAGAAAAACAAATAATGTATATTTAGTTACTCCAACATTCAATTATGAAGTATGATCTTTTTGAAATGGTGTTAAGCGATCAATTATACTTGATTATCTAGAAAATCAAATAAGTCATGAAAAATGTAACTCATTAATTGCATTCATTAAACATTCAATCATCCAATTTGTGAAGTATGACTAAATCAATCTCCTTGAATGATCTTTAGGAATATCAGTGATGCAACTAAGTGAGGATTTGAAGGAAAAATGTAAAAGCATAAACAACTAATGTATATTTTATTTTCTTTAACATTCAATATAAAGTATTACCCTCTTGAAATGCTGTGTAAGAAGTCAATTATACCTTAGTCTCTAAATTCCTAGAAAGCAAATAACAATGTGCAGAGTAAATTCAATCAGTGTATGCATTATACATTCAACCATTCAATTTAGGATAATTATCATCTTGGAATGGATTTTGAAAACATCCATTAACACAGTTAATTGACAATTCTATTCTGATAAATTGAATGACAAAACAGTAAGGAAACTAGGAAACTGTGTTTTCTTAATTCTTCAATCTTGATTCGATTGGAAAACAGAGTTATCTATATTCTCAAAATACCTTATAAGAACAATGATTACAGAGTTATTATAAAACTAATACTTAAGAAAACAAATAAAATTTAATCTATAAAAGCAAGTAAATCTCACACATTTTTGGCAGCTGATCTAAAAGTATGAGAGATGGTAAATCAAGATGCTCCATATGTACACAAAACCAAATCAAAATGAAGGAACATTCATGAGTAAGGTGTCACAATCTAATTCTGTATTCAAATCTTGCGCATAACTCCAATTTTACACATGATTTGATAGGAGAAATCTTGCCCTATTTATACAAAAAGATGAGAAGCTATCTCATTAATGAGAGTCCATGAATCTCTCCTTGTTGGCAAGAAACAAGGTCTTAGGAGGAGACCTAGGTTCAGAAAGGTGGCCAACAAGGGTTATCGCAGTAGTCTAGCACAACACCAAAATTTTCACCCTGCTCCGACGAACGGAGTGTCTCACCTGAGGTGTGCCGCGACCTTACTAAGGCTGAGGTTGGGTTAGGTATCGATCAAGCATGGTGAATACGCAAACCATCCATAACTTAAGTACTTCGATTAAGTGTAAATACCAGAAAAATAACAATACTCATGAACTTGATCAGAATGATAAACAAAAATTCAAAATAGCCGTATATCCCACTAAACCATAACACATGACAAAACTCAGAACAACAACCTTATATTAGAAAGTGATGCATTAACAACAGAAGACTATTACAACACTCCTTAGAGCGTGCATGGAAGAACTAGCTACAATCACAGTACAAGATATAGAATAGAACAAAATGATGAGAGAGAGAGAACATAACAACATGAACAAAGCTCCCCTACGACTCCTGCTCTCCGATCCCTACTGAGCCAACCTCCTCTTTCCACTGATCGACTGCCTATTTGTTCCATCGCCAGCATGACTGAAAATTCTTCCTTCTTTTCTGCTTGGCTGTTTGCTACTTTCCCTAATTGCTGGGAGTCCCACTGATTGTCTTCTGCCGCTTCCCTTTTCCATCTGTACCTACTTCCACAACAACCGTGCCACCTTCCCTTCACCTCTTCGCAACCATGACAACCCTTTGTCTACTATGGTTATGCTTCGCCACCTGTTCTCTGCAACAAAAAACTATTTAATTTCAAAACAAGGGCCCCAACAGCCCCGACCACATCCTATTGACTCGTCTCGAGTCAATTTTTTCTTGCTGCCTCGGTTTCCATTGGTCCGCTTAACTCTGTGGCCCGTTTTGTCTGCTCCTTCTCCTCTGTGTGCCCAAAAAAGGGCCCCAAGTCTGGGACCTTTGTTAGTGCAGAAGATTTCAGCTCTCGGAAGCTATCAATGGCTTGCTGCCATCCTTGCATAATCAAGTCTATTTCTGTTGTGATCTGGGGGACCTCCTCTTCTCCTCCGACGGTCGGTAGATTGCCGGAGACGTTTGAGATTTGGACATTGGCCTCATCAACTATTTGCTGTATTGCTTGTGCCATGGTCTTCACCGGCTGCCTGAGCTCTCATAGGGCTTGTTTGGCCGTGGCTGAATTTTCCTCAATTTATTGTATCTGGACTTCAAGCTCCTTCGCTTCAGCATACAATTGGTCAAGTCCGTCCGGGTCTGTGGCCCCCTAAATCTGTCTGGATAGTTGCTGTAGTTTTGCTGAAATTGGCTGTGACTTCAAAGTGAGAGAGGTGGAGCATTCGTGTAGACCCTTCAGTAGGTATTACGTTTCCTTGGATGTAGTACTCAAGATTTCCTGCATCCCGAAGATTTGGGTCTGTCGCTCTGCGATCTTCTCTGCGTAAATGACGGCCGGGTCCGGTAGCGCAGGCCTAGCCTCCAATGCTGCCCTCAGCTCCTTGTTTTCTCTATTGAGATTCGAACAGGCCAAGTGGACGTGAATGGACTATCAGACTACGTCATCCTCTACCAGGTCACTTGGTATTTGATTATTGTGGGTTGTCACCGTGGGCCAGAGTTCCTGGAAGACCTTGATCACCGTGTCCAGTTGGCCCTGGAGTTGGCTCTTTTATGTTCTCAGTTGTTCGCTCTCTTCAGTAAGTGCGATAATATGTACTTGTTGCTGCTCAAACCTCTACTGAAGTTCTGTGTGAAGCCCCTTTGCCTGCTGCGCTACCTTTTGAATGAAATTATACAATTGGGTCATTCCCCAAATCTGCACACTTTCGACTCTAGAGATATCTTGATTCGACTGTCATTCTTGGAGCGGTTGACACTGGCAATGGATCTTGCTGAGTGCTCTTGTGGTGACTATGGTTTAGTTGGCTGTGGCACTCGACCACTGGGGTTACCCATGATTATATTGGGTTGGACTCGCTAAAGTATCAACCTTTCCTTCTGGAATGGATTCGGCTCTTCAGCTTGAGTTGTTATGTCTTCAACAAAAGATGTGTCTTGCCTTAAAAGTTCTTGAAAAGAACCTGGTCCAACCAAGGTTTGGTTAACCTTGGGTATCATTGCTGTACCCAAGTTAACCTTGGTCTTGACATCTCCATTTTTTTTAGTTTTCACCCTGAATGGGTAAGATATGGTGGCTGATGTGGAGGGTGTGCGAGATGGGTGATCTTTGGAAGTGAATGAGGTGGTGACTGAGGGTTGGTGAGTGCGAGGAGGTGATATACGGATGTTGAGAAAATAATAGGGGTTTATGGAAGGTAGCTCCTGAGTCGTCTGGGGTTCTGTTATGGGCTCTTCTCTAATTGGGACCCCTGTGTCCATATGTTGCGCTTGATCTTCCCCTGTCAGATCAACGACTTGGCTGAACATTGTGACTCTCACCTTCTTAGCCTTGGGGGTGGCTACAGGTGGCTTCGAGGCTTTACTCTTCCTGAATAGAGCTATGGTTGCTACTGGTGGTGAAGTAAACAAGTCCAATGGTAGGGTGGTGACTAGGGGGACTGGAATGGAAGAGGATGCAACATTTTCTGCTTGAAATTATGTAAATGTAGGAAACACAGGAGAATCATTAGTTAAAGTTTGGACCACCTGGTTAAAGCTCTGTACCTTGGTATTTAGCTGCTCGATGATTGGAGTCAGTTGTAGCCACGACATCCTAGCCATCTCTTCCTCTATTGTCTCTCCCGGCAATGGGTCTGGCAGCATGCCATTGAACGAGTAGATGTAGACTCTGCTTCTGATCTCCATTGCTACCCCGGGCCAGGAGCATACCTTTGTGTGAGAAGCCCGTTCATCGATTTGGAATTTTAACGGCCTCATCTTGAAGGTTGAATCCGGCATGCAGGCTGGCCGGATGTAAGTCTGCTTATGGTTAACCACAAACCATATTTGCGCTGCATAAATGTCTAGCAGTGTTCGTGGAATTCGCTGTTGGCTCATCACGACGTCCACCATTTGGCTGTACCGGAACTTGAACGCCTCCTCATTCACCTCCTTCGAGCTGGGGTCCCCTAATGTTTTCCAGGGTGTGAACTTCATTACGAGTGGTTGGCCTAGCGCCACTTCCAGTGGTTTCCTTATTCCTGGAAATTTCCATTTCCACATGGCCAACGCCATGACAAGGTACTCGTAGATGAATCCTGTGGCCCTCCTGTAGTTTTCCTCGCATGCTTTAAACAACTCATTAAGTAGAAACGAGCACCAATTCAACTCTACCCCCTGGAGACAATGCTTCACAACTGAGATAATGTCTAGCGTGCATTCCCCTTTTGTATAATGTCTCATTGTTTTGCTTGCGATCAAGTAACACACAAACTTGATCACCGGGTTGTTGATTAAGTCTATCTTAGCTCCTTTTTCCCCTCTCTTGGTGTCGTACTTTTTGTAGTAGTTCATGTCCCCTGATTTCTTTGCTCTCTTGGACACCGTCTGGAAAGCTATAGAGACGTCTCTCCCCTCCTATGACAACCCGGTCAATCTATGAATGCCTTCAACATGAATTTGGATCTCTCTTCCCAGCCAGAGCGACCCATTGTGAATTCTACTTAGTAAAAACTTGGTGCATTGCATTGCAGCTCCCTTAGTGCTAAACACTGGAAGGTTCCGTAGGTTTAGTATGGTGAATTGATGCACACCTCTGAACTCTGGAAGTACTCTTTGTGCTTGCTGTCCCACCTCTGTTGCATAATTCTTCGTGTAGACTTGTTTCTTCATTGCTAGGAATTGGAAAGAGTCTGTGAGGTCGATATAAATCAACGAGGCATTGTCGTATTTTCCGACCAAGGATTCCATCTTGTGAATCCTCTCATCTAGCCCATGCTTAATGACTGCTGGCACTACCCTGGTCATCTTTGATCTCCTTTGATACACTTGCAGCGCTATTCCTCCTCTTTCCTTATGAATCCTTGCTTCTGGACTCCTTTTTTGTTCTTTCTCTGGGGGTGTTTCCCTTGCTACGGTTGCTATTTCTGATTCTAACTCGGACTTCTCTGGCATTCTCGTGCTTTCTATGATGCAGGTTATGTAAGTAACCGACACGCATGAGGTTGATAACACCCCGTAACTAATTAATTTTCCCTGCCTTTCCCCGTAGCTATAATCGAGCGATTAATTACCGGGCTGAGGTGGGTTCTGACAAATATGACTGTGGTTTCAGGGTTTGGGTAGACGTGATAGGTGATGGTTATGGCTTATTATGGAAAATTTATTGCAGTACGGGTGATGCTAATTATGGCAATTATTTTTCAAATCTCAGTAATCCTACGGACTAACATGGGTTCTGTGAGTAATGATGCTCGACACAATTTTCCTTCTGACGTGGCTGACACGTTGGACCTGATCCCCCGAACCACAATCGGTTGCGCTGCGGTCTCTGCAACTCAACAATGAATTTTTCTTATGCTACAAAGTACCTTTATTGGGAATCCTATCTAAGCTCTTGTCGGGTGCGAGAGAGTTATTGGCTCGATCTATTCTAGCCTACTCTACCCTACTGAATTCTCTCGGTTGCAAGAGCTTATTTGAAAAAATGCATAACTTACTCATGGTAGGGTTTGAGGCGTGCACCGTTCACCCATCCTGGCAGTATTTAGTCGTCTAGCTGTGCTAAGTGCACTGCTCCAAATTCTTTGATTTCGATTACATGATATAGTCCTAGCCAATGCATTTGCAGTTTTCCTGGAAAAATTTGGTACCTGTTTTCATATAGTAAAAATTTTCCACCAACCTTGAAAGTTTTGTGTTTGATGTGGCAGTCGTGCCACACTTTTTGTCTTTCCTTTTGGACAGTTTGGTGTAATTCTGCTAAAAACCTGTCTTCTTCCAGCACTTGCAACTCCTGTAATCTGTCCTTTAGGGATTCTTCTTTTGATAGCTGGAGTGAGGTTGCAATTAGGAGGTTGGGTATTGCAAACTTAGCTGGTACTATGGCCTCTCTTTCGTACACGATTTGGAACGACGTTTGCTTATTGAGCCTCTTGACAGTCATCCAGTATGCCCATAGAGTTGCTAGTATACGTTCATCCCAATTGTCTCATTGAGTGTTGCAGATTTTTGTTAATCCCTTTTCGAGGATTTTGTTGAATGCCTCTACCGTGCCATTAGCGTTTGGGTGGTAGGGGTTACTCCTGTGATTTTGTACCATGAAGCTTTCGAGTAGGGATTTAATGGTGGCATTGACGAAATGTGTACCCTGATCACTGGTCAGAGTTTTCGGGTAGCCAAATGAGCTGATTATGTTCTCAAATATGAACCGTGCCACTGTGTCAGCTGTGCAGTCCTTCATCGAAATTACCTCTGCCCATATTTTCAAATAGTCTGTTGCGTGATGATATACCGAGCCTGCGAGTTTCTTTCCATAGGTGCAATCAGACCTATAAAATCAACTGCCCATTTCTCGAATGGTTGTAGTGCTTTTACTGGGTGTAGTGGAAGCTCATCTCTATGCGATGGATGTCCTGTTCTCTGACAAACATCACATTTATTTACGAAATCCTTAGTATCAATGTGTACCTTCGGCCACCATAAGCCTGCCTGTAGTACTTTTTTAGCCGTCGGTTTGGCTCCCGCAACTCCATAGTGGCACTCTCATAGTATGGCCTCCCTCTCGTGGTCCAGGACACAGCTTTGTAAGATATAGTCCAACCCCATTTTGTACAAGTGTCCTGCAATGAGTTAGTATTATGCGGCTTGGATTACTAGGTGTTTCTTCTGTACTGCAGTATATTCCTTTGGGAACTGTCCTGTGGTTAGGTAGGTTGTGATCTAATCCAGGTACTCTGGGATGGCTTCTACCCTGAAAATATCAGCGTCTGGCAGATGATCATCTAGAGATCCTTCATTTTCTCTGGTTTCGAGCCTTGACAGGTGGTATGGTCCCACGTTCAATCGCCCAGGTTTGACTATCACCTCGAAGGTGAATTCTTGAAAGAGTAGGAGCCATATGCATTTCCTTCCTTCTAAAACCGATTTGTTCACTAGATACTTCAGAGCTGAATGGTATGTAAAAAATTTGAACATTCCTCCTAGAAGGTAGTGGCAGAACTTTTGGAGGGAGTAAACCATTGCTAATTCTTCCCTTTTTGTCGTGGTGTAGTTCTGTTTCGCTGTTGATAGTTTCCGACTTGTGAAGTACACTGGGTGATCAAATGTAGTGTCCCCTGGTTGGGCTAGAACTGCTCCAAGTGCGATGCTTGAAGCATCCATGTGGACATGAAATTTATTGTCCCAATCTGGATGAACCAATATTGGCACACTTGCCAATTTTTCCTTCAAGGTGTCTAGGGCCGTTGCACAACTTTCTGTCCAGTTGAATTGTTCCGATTTCCGTAACAACTTCTCCAATGGGGCTGTTATCTTCGCGTAGTTCCAGATGAATCGCCTGTAATAACTTGTATGGCCTAATAGTGACCTCAATTGTTTCACAGTTTCTGGAGCTTCCATGTTGATTATCACTGCTACCTTTGCTGGATCTACGCAGACTCCTTGTTTGCATACAACGTGTCCGAGAAATGTTCCAAACGACACCACAAAGATGCACTTCTTTAGGTTCAATGAGATCTGTAGCTGTCTACACCTATCAAACATAATTCTCAGTAATGTGGCATGGTATTTCAATAGGCTGTAGATGGTCCAGTTGTCCATATAGACCTCTAGGAATTTGTGGATATAGTCACGGAATGCTTCTATGACAATGCACGAAAATACTGCTGGCGCATTGTTCAAGCCGAATGGCATTACGTGGTATGCGAAGGAGCCCTTTTTGGTGGTGAAGGTTGTATTTTTCTTATCTTCCTCGACTATCCTGACTTGATGGTACCCTGAGAATCCATCTGTAAAAGAATATGCTTCGTTCCCCGAAACATTGTCTAGGACTTCATCACTGAACGGGGTGGGGAATGGGTCATGTATACAGGCATTGTTCAAACTTCTATAATCAACACAGACTCAGATTTCAGCCTTATCCTTTTTGCTCTGTATAACTATGGGACTTACCCATTCCGCTTCCTCTACTGGGAATATCAACCCTGACTTCAGCATCTTGTTGATTTCTGCTTTAACCTTTTCCTTTACCCTTGGATTCAATCGATAGGGCATGTGTTTGATTGGTCTTGCATCAGGCTTTAGTATTATACGCATTTCTCCCAGGTCCCCTTTGATTCCTTTCAAGTCGGCTACGGATGACGGAAACAAGTCCTCATATTCCTGTAGTAGACTGAATATTTCCTTGGTCATCTCAGCATCCCAGTAGTCCCCAACCGATGCTAATTTGGGCTTCCCTTCGGTCCCAATGTTTATTTTGTTAGCTTTGAGGGGGAGCAAATGAATTCCCTCGGTTGTCAGGCTTTCCTGAATATTCCATTCTCCCTCTGTTTCTTCAAAGTATAGATGTTGAAGTCCCTCTAGATTATCATTGTCTATTTCACTGTCTATTTTCTTGCATGCTACTGACTGCCAGATGTTTTGGTTCGAGCGTGGTTGCTCATCCTCCTCCTAATTCTCTGGGAAGAACAATACTTTTTTAATGGCCTGTACTACTTGGGTAACTGTATCTATCTTTTCATCAAATAAGAAGCACTGTGTAAAATTCTTCGTAACTTCTTGCCAAGTGCCAACTCCCCTTTTCCTCTCCTCCGTTAGGTACCAGGCCTGTGGAATCTTATCGAGGGAGTGTATAAATTTGTGGACCCACAGCTCGTGCAGGGATCCTGCAGTTTTCCATTGATCTTCACACTTCTTCAAATGCTTTGCGAGGTATAAATTCCCCTAGAAATTTTGAGTGCATTGGGGTCCTTCTTCTCCCTTGAACCTAGCTTTCAGTGCTACTGAAATTCTGTCCCATCGCGACAGTGATTTATGATGGTTTTTCCACCATCTTGCAGCCATGGATTGCAAGGCCACGCCCATGAGCGGGACCCTCTAATCCTCTGGTACATTTCCTTCTATTTTGATAATGAAATTATCTACAACGTTCATATCGGACAAGGTTGGGTAACCTCTTACCTCAGTCCCGATCCAAGTGATTCTTCTAATGGTGGCACATCTCCTTGTGCTAGTCTCATATCCCCCTTGCTGCCAGTCCTCCCAAGCTATCTCTATGCCCAGGTCTAAGCTTTGAATGCTCCTCCAGCTCACCGATCCTCTCGCCGCCGGGTTGATGTAATCTTCCCTTCTTCCTGCAGTCATTTGATAAAGATGGTCGAGAAGCTTAGCATATTCTCTGTTATCAATAGACTCTGTGTATCAGGGACCTTGATACGGGTCGAGCGGCCGGGTGAATCTGACCTCTCCATCCTCAAATATCATCAG
Source organism: Pinus albicaulis (assembly GCA_034641835.2). Taxonomy (NCBI): domain Eukaryota; kingdom Viridiplantae; phylum Streptophyta; class Pinopsida; order Pinales; family Pinaceae; genus Pinus; species Pinus albicaulis. The sequence continues at coordinate 1,437,124,585 of CM076579.1, forward strand.
TTCCTTCTTTAAATCTATTACTGCATAGTTTTCAAAAGCCCAGTCGATCCCAAGTAATGCTGGATAGGGATCTTTGTCTCCTATAATGTCGATGACCTCAAAGTTTGTGTACGTCTTTACTCTCGGAACATCGAATTAGACCTCCTCGAGCCTGCCTATGGGCACAATGCAATACTGGTTTTCCATATAGAGTTGAATTGGTGAGTATGTTAGTCTTGGTTTCCCCGATGCTTCCCGCTTTTTTCTAGGCAAGATATTTACGTCGGACCCCAGATCAAGCATTGCGTCCTTGATTTGGAATCCTGCGACTTGAGTATTCATCCAGAACTCTTTTCCTTTCCTTCTCTTATTTCTCTTCACTCTTTGTATATATTTATGTGTCATGCCAGATGATTCCATTGGATCCATCATCTTCTACACTATTCTTTCCAGGTTCTGTTTTAATTGTTCCAGTATGGGTGCATTGTTAACAATTTTTAGAATTAGACGGAACCATTCTTCAATTGTAGTGCTTGTGTTGGATTGGTTTTCATCCTCTTCCTTCGGTCGTGGCATTTCGATTCCTTTGCTTCCCCCAAGCTGGGAAAATGCTTCTGCTGCCTCTTGAAAGAATTGCTTCTGTTTCTATGGCCTGAATGTTGGCTTTGGAGATACTGGTCTTACCAGTTTTATCGGGTCCATCCTTTGTGCATCTTCCCTGGTTCATTTGCCTCCCCGCGTCACTATAGCTACGCTCTGCATGGTTTGAGCCTCGATTATTCTTGGCTCAGAATTTACTAGATTTGTTCCTCTTTGTATGGCCCTTTCTTCCCATCTTTTGATGAGCTCTGGGAAGTCTTCTATTGCGTGTGTATTAACCCTTCACTGAGAGCACCAGGGTCTTCTAGGAAGTGGACATTCCCTAGCTAGATGGCCCTCTTGGTCACAGTTGTAGCATCGTACTGGTCCTCTTCCTCCTGCTCGGCCTCCTCTCATGCCTCCTCCTCGTCCTCTAGGAGCCTTGTTCACTCTATATGAAGGTATGTCTAACCGTTTGCCAAAGAATCCAGAGCTTTGCACTGCTCTGTGCTGTGCGTGGTAGATGCACATAAATCACAGTACACGTTTTTCGGAACATTGGAGTAATTTTGTAGTATGGGGCATAGGTGGGGTGAGTGGCCCACGCTTTTGCAGATTTCGCAATACTCAGTCGTTGCTGAATTTTTTTGTGCGGGGAACCCCGTGTATGGGTGTTGTGGCGGATATAATCCTTGGGTATTTATTTTCACAACCCCTCCTACTGGTGGAGCTCCTGGTGCCCCCATTTCTAGTGTCCCCAAGTTATGGTCTTGTAATAGAGGACATTCGGTTACCACATGTCCTTCCATTAGATAGTGTATACACCATACATTTGGCCTCGATGGACGCAGGGGTTGAATTTCCTTTAGTTTTTCTGTCAAGATAGCTATTTGATGTTGTAGTCATAGTATGGAAGGGTCCTAAGCTGATGCCCCTCCTCTAAAATCTTGCGGATATCCTGCCATGGCCTCTATCTTCATAGACTGTTCTAATGCATCTTGCAACGTCTTGATCTTTTGTTGTGTTAGCGGGGTCCTTGTCAGCGGGAGAAGGGCCTTGATAAACCAATCCCTTTGGTGATTGGGATCGATCGGGTAGATGAGTTTTCCAACCACATCCTTGAATCTCCTCATCAGATCCCATGCAGTTTCCCCTTCTCACTACTTGATCTCCCACATCTCTGATAAACCCTGCTGATCTGTTTGAGGTAATTTGAACTCTTTCACAAAATCCCTTTTTACATTGTCTAATGCTGGGTTCTGATGAGTCTTAGACCACTTTATAAACCAACGTAGAGCCCTCTCTCGGAGAGTAGTTTGAAATTCTACCAACTTACTTGTGTCTGGTGTCTGTTGAGCCATCCATATGGCCTCACAGAGGTACCAGTGTTGATCCACATTATCATTACCCCTCCCAGAAAACTCTGGGTACCGAGTAAACGATCCTGCCATGTTTCCTTGTGTGGGGCTTACTAGAACAAATCCCCTTACTCCCGGCTGTGAGATGGTAGTACCAGTACGGTTGCTAGAGTGTATCACTGCTGCAGATTAAACGCTACTTGGCTTACTTAATTCAGGTAACTTAACAAAAAATTCACCTAGTGGCTGATAGAGTACCAGGGGAAGGTCGGGATTAGAGCTACTTGAGCTTTAGGGAATAGAGTTACCTGGGATTATGGGTGTCGACCTTTCTTGAAATATCTGCTCCATCGCAACATGCAGCACTACATCAGATGTCTCCTTGGGGCACGCGTCATTTCTGTCGTACTCCTTTCCCTTTTCTGCTGGGGTTGGGATCCTATACACCTGCTGCACTTCCTTGGTGGTCCCCCCTATATCCTGGGAACCCGTCTGACCTTCCATCTGCTTCGTTGTCTGAGGTGCCTCTCCTTTTTCTCTCCCTTTTCCTTGTTGTATTTCCAATTATTTCATAGCCCTTTCTCGCCACTTCTCGGTGAGTTGTGCCCTCCAATGTGCTCGTCGTTCCCTTAACCTACTGGAGGTCTCAAAATCCATATCCCTATTCCCCCTTTTCAGCTTACTTGTAGCATCTCTCCTTCAGTCCCTTCCCCCAATACTGGAGGTTTAGGTCTCCATCTCATATTTTTGGAACTCCATCAATCCTTCGTCCACCATCAATGCCTTGATCCACAGAGGGATCTCTCTCAGCAGTCCTCCACGCAGCCTTGATCTAAATACGTCCTCTTCTTTTGATAAAGACTGGTAGCATTCGGATGTGAACTCTACTATGTATCCTTCCAAGGTAGATTGCACCCAGAAATCTACAGCTCGAGTCAAATTGGTATCTAACCGATGGAGTGCTACCAGATCTGAGTACACCCACTTGCGACAGACGGTCCGCAACCCTCTCGGGACTGCCTTGATATGTAATCTCTGCAACCAGTTGTAGAGCTCCTCAAGAAAATTTCCCCAAAATATCTCGTAAATATCACTAGCGGACTCAGAGAAGAGAATCCGGTTCTTGACAGTCTTCTCTTTCTGCTGTCTCACTTCCGCTTGCTGAGCTATGAACTGGTCCAGATGGTCATCGCATCATTTTCGTATTTATTTCTCGAAGATCCATGATACCATGATCTAACTCCAGAATGAGATTTCAGGTTCCGGCAACGAAACCATTTGTTGGCAAGAAACGAGGTCTCAGGGGGAGACCCAAGTTCAGAAAGGTGGCCAACAAGGGTTACTGCAGTAGTCTAGAACAACACCGGCATTTTCGCCCTGCTCCGACGAACAAAGTGTCTCACCCGAGGCATGCCGCGACCTTACTAAGGCTGGGGTTGGGTCTGGTATCGATCAAGCATGGTGAATACGCAAACTATCCATAACTTAAGTACTTAGATTAAGTGTAAATACCAGAAATATAACAATACTCATGAACTTGATCAAAACGATAAACAAAAATTCAAAATAGCCGTATATCCCACTAAACCATAACATATGACAGAACTTAGGACAACAACCTTATATTAGAAAGTAATGCATTAACAACAAAATAATATTACAACACTCCTCAGAGCGTGCATGGCAGAACTGACTACAATCGCAGTACAAGATATAGAACATAATAGAACGATGAGAGAGAGAGAACAAAAAAACATGAATAGAGCTCCCCTACGGCTCCTGATCTCCGATCCCTACTGAGCCAACCTCCTCTTTCCGCTGATCGACTGCCTATTTGTTCCATCGCCAATGCGACTGATAGTTCTTCCTTCTTTTCCGCTCGGCTGTTTGCTGCTTTCCCTGATTGCTGGGAGTCCCACTAATTGTCTTCTTCCGCTTCCCTTTTCCATCTGTACCTGCTTCAGCAAGAGCCGCGCCACCTACCCTTCACCTCTTTGCAACCATGACAACTCTCTGTCTACCGTGGTTGCGCTCCGCCACCTGTTCTCTGCAACACAAAACTGTTTAATTTCAAAACAAGGGCCCCAACACTCCCTATATCTATAGAGTTACAATCCAAATATGAAGTGATAAGGCACATGTCTTCTTAGAGTTACAATAGAAATAGGGAATGAGACACATATCCTTGTGATACCATGATCTTCTCCATCGAAATTCGAATTTTGCCCTAGGAGGCCACATAAGAGCCTTTTGGAAGCTTCTTTTTGACTTACACATGGAAAAAAACTCATTTAACTTTTTAGGTATAAGTATGTGCATATTATTTTCTAATTTTTAACCACAAATTCACTTAAAAATACTAGGAATTAATAAATTTTGGAAAAACATAAATGTAACCCAATAGTGGTAATGGTAAGGTAAATGTAATGAATGGAGGTGGAGTGAAGGTGATGATATGGAAATGTAAGTGAAAATGTAATGGAAGTAAATGCCAATTTCAAGGCCCAACATACCCCCCAACTGAAGCTTTTGCATGTCTTCATGCAATCTATTACATTAATTCTTTTTGATCCTTTGAGTTTTGGCTTAACATTGCATGATATCATTTGATAACTTCATACTTCTGCAAAGTCTTTTAGTTGAATTGCAACATGGTTGGTTCTTGTGTTTCAACCATATTTTTTTGTTGCATTCAATTTTGATCTTTGAACTTTTCATAAGGATAATTTGATTATCGTTGAAAAGTATATTTCTATTGGATTGCATCATGGTTGGTTCTTGTGTGATAACCATGATTGTGTTTGTATCCAATTATCTTTTTGAGTACTTTTGAAAATCCATTGTATGCTCATAATAATAATGTAATAGTTAATATCTTTTGAAAGTATGTGGAATTTTGATTGTGGTATGAATGTGGAAAAATGTGAATATGAATGTATCCCCCCCCTAATTGATGGTATTGGAAATTTTATGAAATGAGGAAAATAAGTGTTTTTTCTAAAAATTATCATTCTATATTTGCAAGGAATTTTATGGTAAAAAGTTAGAAAATGACATACCTTAACTTACCCTTTGGAAATGGATGAGCTGCATGTGTGGAGGCTGCAAAATTCTGATCATAATCTTCTTCATGTGGTTGTACAAGTTATGTATAAAAGAGTCAAGATGAATTTTTATTGCTTCTACTAACACTAATGAAATTGCTGCAATATGGTGGCTACAAAATTATGATCATAATCTTCTTCATGTGGCTGTACAAGTTATGTATATAAGAGTCAAGATTACTTTTGATTGCTTCTACTAAAACTGCTGAATTTGCTGCAAAATGGTGTTGATTCTATAACTGTCCTCTGATTCTGCAGTTGCAGAATGGTGTTGATTCTATAACTGTCCTCTGATTCTACAGTTGCAGAATGGTGTTGATCTGTTGTGGCTGCATATATTCTTCATTTGCTTCAAAATTCTCAAGATGATAGTCTTCATGTCTTCAAAACTCATTGGCATAATTCCTGCTATGTGAATTGATGTTGTGATGTCGAACATAGCAGGAAATTTTTGACTTAGTGGCCATTAATGGATGCCACTAGTCAACATGAGAACTCTCACCATTGATGACAATGAGAGTCAAGATGCCCAAACACATCTTGATAGGTACGAATAATTTTGTTGTTGTCGAGTATCTAGAAGATCCGATGAACAAGGGACATTAATGTATTCTCATTGTTCGTCAGCAAGAAGACTTGCCATTAAGGCATGCAAGCCTCAAGGTGTTTTTGTAAGGATTTTAGACTCAAAAGACTATGGACTCAATAATTTGCATTGAATTAAGGTTTATTTGCGAAATGAAAATGATAGGAGAAGGAAAATGGAAGATGAAAATGGAAAATGACAATGGGAAATAAGCATGTAAGTGAGCTTCTTGCTTTTATTTGTGGGTTAGGAGTGGACAAAGAGAAATGGAAATTGTATGTGAATAAAGGAAAATGAAAAACTGACTCTTGCTGGGAAAATAAATGTGGCTTGCTTTGAATTGGTTTGGTTGGATTTATAATTCAAAAGGGAGGAAAAGTAATGGTTTTGATGGATATGGACATGGACTTGTTCTTATGTTTCTCATGAAATTGGTCCTTTGAAGACTAATTGTGTGCTCAATTAGTTTTCTTCAATGATCATTTGATAATCCCATACCTGCAAAAAAACTTGGCACTAAAACATAAAACGTGAGTGTGTTAAAAAAGAAGTGATCAATTTCTTTCCGATACATACGTAAAAGAGTTAATGCTAAATGAAATAGATTTTTAAGGAAAATCAAAAGTGTTATATTCAATCCAATTCATGATATCGATAAAAATCCATTTTTAAGAAATAATCATGAAAAATAAATCAACTCCCTGTTTTCGGATGACTTCATGCAATGTGTTCAGTAATATGATTAGCATCAGAAAGATTCGCTGTGTCCTACAAGTTAAAGATTCATAGAAAAATACACAAAAATAATATTTTTAATGATGAATATTGAGAATTCATCTAAATCATCTTCCAATTGTTCTGCAAGTCATTATTAAATCTGTCAAATTGAATCGTCATCTGTGTTGCAATTTTTTTTTTAATATATATATATATTTTTTTTTTTTAATTTTTTAATTTTTTAATAGGATAATGTTTTTGGAGATTTCCTGATCCATTTAAATCTAAAAAAATTAAAATATAATGATGCAATTGATGGATGATCTATTATGTTGGAAAAATTCCAAGTGGAATTGAGCACGTGAAATTTGCCACAACTCTCTCAACTGATTTTTTTATTATTATTTATTTTTTTAATCATGAGACACATATGGAATGAAACACATATGTGTCTAAAATTAAATTTATTAAATCAAATTAGACTCTTAGACCACTTGCCATGTGGAGCAGAGTTTGTTATTAACTTAGATTCTTCTGCTTTCAACTTGCCATGTTTAAACAGTTCAAAACAAATCGTTTTTTCCTCATGTAATCTGCAAAATGGAGCTCTGAAGAACCTTTATTTTCTCCCAAATGGCTGTGAATTTCAGTAAATTTTTTCATGTTACCTAATTCACCCCGTTCCCGAAAAAACCGATGTTTTAGTTTTTCCTAATTTGTCTTGGTTTGCTGAGAAAATGCGTTTTAAAATCGAGTGTTTTTAACAGTTACACATTTCTAGCAATTACTTCTGCAACAAAATAAAATTACTGTGGTTTGATTTTTTTTATTTGCAGGTTTTGATGTGTAATGGCTTGTCTCTCATAGAGAATTTCAGATCGATCTCCCTCATTCCAATTACCTGCAATGGAATCTGCAATCTTCTCTTCATCAACAATCTGCAATCTTCTCTTCATCAACAGTTTCTTCATGCGATAAAATTTCAATGTCTGTCTCTGCAATTGAATCTATAATATTATCATCATCGGAAATTTGCAATCTTCTCTTCATCAACAGTTTCTTCATCCGATATACCTTCATTGTCTGTCTCTGCAATTTTTAAAATCGATTTCTAATAACTGCTGCTTGAGGAAAATTGAATATGAAAAATAGAAGGTTCATTATTTTATTGCAGTGCATGGGTCTTTGAGTGGATTTAAGGCCTGCACATATGCGTAAGGTCAAGCCAAAGGCTGGCCTCACGCATATGCATGGGCCTCCTTTCCATGGACAATTTTTATTTTATTTTTTATTATGTTTTGTTTTTTGTTTTTTTTTAAAGAAAAATTATGCACATGAAATTCAATAAATTAGAAAAAGATTGGGAGGATGCAAAACATTAGAATTTGTAGAACCGAAAAAAGGATAATGACTCAAACGACAATTTTCAATAGAATTATAGATCAATTTCCAGCAAAATTTTTAACGATTTTTGTTTTTTTTGAATTTTTAATTCTTAAATTGATTGATCTGATTTTCTGATCTTCCAGTTCTCAACGAGGCACGGGAAGAGAGCATACTAGTTAGCTTTGTCAAATAAATTCATATTTTCATAGACAAATTTTATTTCTGATGGTGATAAAAAAAACGGAGTGATTCTTACTGCGTCACTGAAATTTATTCAAAATGAATTAAACAACAAAATAAAAGAATTCTAGCTAAGTTTGGTTTTATTTTTATTTTTCCTATATATATATATATATATTTTTTTTTTAAAGTATATTCATGCTTCTAATGAAGCCATTTACAGATTAGAATATTTGAAATATTCATATCCAAACTTGAAAAATATACTTGATTATTTGTAAGGATATGTGAAATTGACTTGACCTTTTGATTTGCTGCAATGATCTCTTGAAGAATTGATGAATGTTGTGGCGCCATCACTTTTTGATACCATTCCTTAATGTAGTCTTTGGGCTGCATTCTAGATCCTATGTCCATAAATGGTTAGTAAAATAAAAAACAAATAAAATACACTCTAGACCGAAAGCTAGTTCCTATGGACACTTCCCTGGCAACGACGCCAAAATGTTGGGGCAAAATAATTGCCTGTCATTTAATTTGTCAACCCGTGGGTTTCGTAAGCTTGTGAAGCATGCGTGCACTGTATGTGCTAGAAATTATCTTTCAGTTTAGATCAATCTAAATACAAAATAACGAAAACCAATTCATCTAATCTATGAAAACATATAATGAAAATGAAATTCAACTAACCTATGAAATCAAGTAACGAAAATAAAGAAAACAAATTCAAAAGAAAATATAGCGCGCAAACACACTTGCAGGAATTGAAATTTTAATCTAAGAAAGCATTTCAAAGCATGTAAATAAAAACAACTAATGTATATTTAGTTACTCCAACATTCAATTATGAAGTATGATCTTCTTGAAATGGTGTTAAGCAACCAATTATACTTGATTATCTAGAAAATCAAATAAGTCATGCAGAAGATAACTCATTAATTGCATTCATTAAACATTCAATCATCCAATTTATGAAGTATGACTAAATCAATCTCCTTGAATGATCTTTAGGAATATCAGTGATGCAACTAAGTGAGGATCTGAAGGCAAAATGTAAAAGCATAAACAACTAATGTATATTTGATTTTCTTCAACATTCAATATGAAGTATTACCCTCTCGAAATGCTGTGTAAGAAGTCAGTTATACCTTAGTCTCTAAATTCCTAGAAAGCAAATAACACTGTGCAAAGTAAATTCAATCAGTGTATGCATTAGACATTCAACCATTCAATTTAGGATCATTATCATCTTGAAATGGCTTTTGAAAACATCCATTAACACATTTAATTGAAAATTCTATTATGAGAAAATGAATGACAAAATAGTAAGGAAACTAGGCAACTGTATGTTCTTAGTTCTTCAATCTTGATTTGATTGGAAAATAGAGTTATCTGTCTTCTCGAAATACCTTATTAGAACAATGATTACACAGTTATTCTAAAACTAATACTTAAGAAAACAAATAAACTTTAATCTATAAAAGCAAGTAAATCACACACATTTTAGGAAGTTGATCTAAAAGTATGAGAGATGGTAAATTGAGATGCTCCATATGTACGCAAAACCAAATCAAAATTAAGGAACATTCATGGGCAAGGTGCCACAATCTAATTTTGTATTCAAAGCTTAAGTATAACTGCAATTTTACACATGATTTGATAGGAGAAAAATTCCCCTATTTATACAAAAATATGAGAAGCTATCTCATTAATGAGAGCCCATGAATCTCTCCCTATATCTCTAGAGTTACAATCCAAATATGAAGTGATGAGACACATGTCTTCTTAGAGTTACAATAGAAATAGGAAATGAGACACATATCCTTGTGATCCCATGATCTTCTCCATCCAAATTCGAATTTGGCCTTAGGAGGCCACATAAGAGCCTTTTGGAAGCTTCTTTTTGACCTACACATGGCAACAAACTCATTCCACTTGTTAGGTATAAGTATGTGCATATTATTTTCTAATTTTTAACCACAAATTCACTTAAAAATACTAGGAATTATTAAAGTTTGGAAAAACATAAATGTAACCCAATAGTGGTAATGGTAAGGTAAATGTAATGAAATGGAGGTGGAGTGAAGGTAATAATATGGAAATGTAAGTGAAAATTTAATGGAAGTAAATGACAATTTCAAGGCCCAACAATGCTCATGGGAAATCCTATGGGTGTATTACTGTATGTGGGCAGTTTGCTAATAATACAACTGATATAACATCCCTTTAACCTCTGCCTTAATTGGGTCTTCATCATAACTGACATGCATGTAAATATTAATAGTAAATCATCAGTCACTTGACAGATCAGTGCATGTGAATTAAATCTGATTTAATTCACTTGACCTCTCACTAGTGCAACAATAAGTTACAACTAGTTAAACTGAATTTAACTCAATTAATTGAGTTAACTGATTTCTCATGCATTAAACTAATACACTAACTGCAACTTAGAATCTAAAACAAATAGAATCACTCTACATGCCTCACCAACCACCCTCAACTCGAATTTCATGAGCTAACTGAGTCTATCACACTCAGTTAACTATTACAAGTGATTATGAGATAAGATTACAATTTATTTAAGGGATACATAAATTTGACACACATTTCTTCTAATTTAATTAAGAAATAATTAAATCAAAAGCCTCCATGGTAGCCATTTCTGGATGCCAATTTCATTGTTTCTTGTTGCAAATCTCAACAACGAGAGAGATAGGTTAATGAGGATGGTGTAGTTGAGCTTAGTAGTGGCTTAGGGAGGGCACCACTACTCACTATCACTGTGCCATGTGCTATAGAGAGGGGCTCTTCAGGGTCCAGTGGAGTGGGAAAGTGCAATAGGTAGAGGTGATGAGCTTGCTTACTAGAACTACGCCCTACGCCATGCTCAAGGGTGAAGGAGGAAATAATAATGTATGTGATCTTGAAAGTTAGAAAGGGATGACCCCAATTCTTACTAAAATTGTGTGATGTGCTAAGGAGGCAACAAAAGACATTTCTTGGCGTAGTGAGGAAGTTTAGTGAACAAGGGTTGATGTCTTGCTAACTAAAACCGTGCTATGTGCTATGACTGAGAGTCAATATTAAGGGAGGGTGTAGTTTCCATTAGAAATGATCTATGAAAGGCTACACTATCCACTAGAAGTGTGCCACGTGCTAGGGAGGTAGATAAGGAAAGTCTTGGGCACAGTGAGGGGTTGCAGTCAACAATGGGAGCAAGACTAGGCACTAAAGTTGTGGATGCTTCTAGGCTAGCACGATTTTCCTCCATATCGGTTGAATGTTCACTAGAAACCCACCCTATACCCTATGTTATTTCATTTTTCTTCTGCAGTGGCTGTATGACCACTAGAAATGTGCCCTTCGCTTAGGAAGGCTCATTGGAAGAGGAAATTGCACAGTTCACTAAGGGAGGCAATATAAGGCAAGTCACTTTGCCAGGAAGGGAGTTTACTACATTGTGATGGGAGAATGGCATTTTCATGGCACAATATGATTTTGCAAGGGTCATATAAATTATCCTTGCTCTATATAAGGTATATTTTCTCAAATATCAGTGTAGTGAGTCAGTACATGCAACCAAGGTTAGGTGACCATGCTTTAATGATTATCAATGTGTAGAAATAGAAGTTGACCTTAAGAAAGACTCAATGTAAAAGTATGGGAAGGTGAGATTTAAATATTGAGGCTCATGGATAAGTTGTGCTCATCACCTGGAGGAGAGTTCATGTATTCACAACTTTCACTGGGCAGGAGGACCAAGAAGAGCTCCATAAAGGCTAAGTGTGGGACCAACAGAGTAATAGAGGAAAAGACATCCAAACAAGTCCAAAACACCAATCACACACATGAATTCCATCAATACAAGCCAGGGGAATTCATAAGACTCATGAATAATAATCACACCTTGAAACAACAACAAAGTGACACTTATTTCTAAGTTCGACAATTGAAATGTATCATTACGACAATTATAACACAAGTTGCGAAACAAGTGTCAACTATGACCTGAAAGTGCGCTAATTTATGGTAATGTGTCTAGCGTGTATTCTTATGATATATAGGATTATCTAATGCAGAAGAGTGTGCTAGAACTGAATCTATTGGTGTGCAAGGTGTGATACATACAAAAGTGACAAATAATTAGAAGCGAGACTTGCGACAATAAGAAAATGTGAAAACAACACTTGCAAAAGCTAAAGAAATTGAAGGTGACACACACCAAAGCGATGATAACATGAAAACACCACATTTTAAAGTGAACGCAAGAAAAAAGGACATTCACAAATGTGAAGGTGACACTTGTGAAAGAAAATGTGCGCAAAAGTGATAGTTGGGAAAACTCATTGGAATGATGAGACAAATGTGACTGAAAGTGAGAGGAAGAATTCCAATGAATAATGTGCACTAACACTCGACATAAGTTGTGTAGTACATTGCACTTAAGCCTTTATTTCAAGAGTTGCACAACTCCTAGAAAATATTTCATAATAAATATGTGTGTTTTTTAATTCATCAAAGGTTGAGCATGTGTGAGCAAGTGACTTTGACACTTAGAACTTGAGAATAAGACTGAAACACGTAGAAAAAATCAATTGATGATGAAGTAACCATGGATAATAGATTGTAATATCCTCAGTAGGCTCCAAAATTCAAGTGTAGGAAAAATTTGGAGGGTTTTGATTGCAGCGTCAACACGCCGATTATCAAGAAGAAAAGGTGGAAAGGGTAATTTTAGAATGTAATTTATTCTCCCCCCCCTCCCCCCCCCCCCCCCCAAAAAAAATACATACGATGTACACACCCAATATTCTAGCCATGAAAAAAAAGGATAATATCATAATGGGAGAAAAATCACTACTAGGGTTCCTTTAAGACCAACCGACACATTATGTTGTTATCAATCGCTCGTGGGAGGGAAAACCAAAAAAGAAATAATAAACCCAAAATTTAAAAGTGTAGATAACAATTAATATTGCATTCATTTCATAGTGGAATTCCCATACATTTAGAGCATAGTAAATGGAGTCAATAATATATCACAATAGATATCACAGGGTTATGGGACAATAACCTTACCCTATCTAGCCAAAAGGGCTCACAAAGAGAAGAACAAATTAATAAATAACTAGAGAAAATATTTAAATAAGAAATGTATCTCCATTAACCCCTAGGGGAACTGTCAATTAAACATATAAATTCCATGAATGAGGTCCTAGGGTGTTAACCCAGATATTAAAAAAATGAAATTCTAGTGGACGTCCAATAATCATATGAACCATAGACAAAAAAAATGAAGCCATATGCAACTGTGAACTAAAACCATGCAAGGAGTCACATGCAAAAACTAGCAGGGGAAGGGAATAACCATCCTCTCATCATTGTGTCGAGGGAAAGAATTCGGGAAGTAGGACCACATGATGACTTACCTCTTCTCCTTGGCTTGCATTATATCATCCTCAAAGTATTTCCTCTGAAGGGTAACATTCCTATCCAACCACACTAGGTAAATTTCAGGGTCTTTGAAAAAAAGAAATTAAAAAAAAAATCAACAGATAAAAAATGACAACAAATATTACTTGTAATTTCGCCCATCTCCCTCGAACTCTCTACACAATGCAAGTTAAATTAATATCAAGACAAACTACATTTAACATAAAGAAAAAAAATTAATATGGGTAAACTTTTATGATGGAACTTAGTGCTACGAAGTGCAAGAAGGGGAGGGGGAGAACAAAATAATAAGAAATGAAGGAAAATATTATAGAAAGTTGGTCGCAGAGAAAAATACATAGAGCCAAAATAAAATTGAGAAAGTAACAATGAACCATAACTCTAAAGGAGATATGTCTAAACCCTAAATTTGGACATGCCACTAATCAAACCAAATCCACCGTCCACCTATCTATTATCCCTACCTGAGCCTCAGATTGACTTAGGTCAGCTCGAAAAAAGGTTGTTATTCACTTCCAATATGATACAATAGCCAGGAAAAAATTGAAGATTATTTATTGATTTCCATTTCTGTTGACGAGTTTCCCGTGTTTTGGCCAGATTGGCAAGACCAAAAGACGAGACAACATCAGAACCACTTTCAGACCTTAGGATCTAGCCCTCCTAGGTCCAAAGAGGGATCTCTCTATATGAGTCAAAGTGTATGTATTTGAGGCTCTAATTTATGATTTTAGGCTAGTTATATGCACAGGGTTTGTTTATTTGATTAAGAGTTTGGTTGTTGGGAATCATGAAGGAAGAGTTCATCATGAGATAGGACTGGGCAAAGAAAAATTTAGGCAAAGGAGAGATAATCCAGAGAAAACCAAGTCCATTGGGTAATGGAGTCAAGAAAGGATTTACTTGCTATAAATATGCAAGCTTTCAGTTGGGCTAGTCATCTAAAGCCTTGGATCCTAAAGTGATAGGGTGGTATGGGACATGAAGGACTGAGAGTGAAGGGGGCAGAACCAACTAATCCCATCTATAGATCAGGTCAGAGGTCATTTAACTCCAGACCTGCTTGGAAAAAATCAGAGGCAGCACAAGGGAACTTGGAAAGGCTTAATCAGAATGGAAAGATCCTAGTGAGGCAGATACAGGGTTCTAGACCTCCCAGTGTTCTCAACACATTCCATTAAATCCTAACAAGAACTTCTAAAACAGATTCCATTAATTCATACATCAGCTAGTAGGCAACAACATCCACTACACGGGTCAAATCAATTGAAATAAATCTTTAGATAAACACATTAAGCAGAAAACATAAAGAAATTTGGAGAAAACGTATATAAGGCGCATGGGGTGATGTTGTGCAGGGCTGATGCAGGCAGGATAGAATGAAATAGAATGGAAGCCAACAGAGATAGAAAAAGAAACATACACGGCTTGGATGGGATGATAAATGTAACCCATCTTATGTAACATCAACATGATAAATTCCTTTGTGGCCAATGACATTGTTCCATTAGGAATACATACTCCATGCTTCTATCATACAACTATCACATGAGCTTATCTCAAGAGCGCTTGCCTTCTCTGCTATCTATCATGACATGCAACAATTTTTATCCTGAACTTTTATTGAAAAAAATGAAGAAGTGATGAAACACTAAATAACATTCATGGAAAAATAAGGAGAACAGGCCAGCTATATTTCACTTTGACATTAATTTTGACATCTTTACAGAAAAAATGGTCTTAAATGAAACTACAATAATTGAATGTCTCTACGATGCATTACGGTTGAATTTGTACTTTGTGGTACCCTTGGTGAATAAACAAAATGGAAATGAAAAACGGAATGGTCCGCCATACTTGAGCAACAAATGCTCTGATATCCTTGGACTGCATTCCGAGCGGAGATCTCCTCTGGAGCATGACATATAATCAAATAGTATGGGCAATCTGTCCTTCTTCGGAAGAAGACATTCTGATGGTGTGGAAACCCGCCCTTCATTAAATTCCTTGCCTCTGTCAGTGGAAAACTTACTGATGCATCCATACTGTGTAGTTATGGCGGTGTTTCAACTCTTGTACTATGCAGAAACTCACAACAGTGTGTAGAAAATCAATGCAATGGAAGACTGGTGGAGCGAAGGGCGAAAAATATGATAGCGCGGCGGCAGAAAGGTGGCTTTCACTAAACAATGGTGACAAAATGTAATGAACTGGTGAAGACTCACGAATAATAGGGTTTGATGGCAGAATGCAGCGCAGACCGTTAGATTGCGGTCTGGGAGAGAAGATCAACGGCGGGGGTCGCGATTGAGCACTGGCCGTTGGATCTCGGGACCAGATCAACGGATCACACCAAATCGGAGAGGACAAGTGATGGCCGCAAGTACGATGGAGGATTTGCGACGCGATCAGATCATATCGCAAATATTTGCGATGGATCGATCGACCGAACAAGTGAAAATGCGATCATGCGATGAGTGCGATCTGCGATGGGCGGAAAGTGCGACGGCGCGATCAGATCGCATTGCAAATATTTGCGATAGATCGCTCGAACATGAACATGTGAAAATGCGATGTACGCTTTGCGATGAAAACAGTGGCGGGTTACATATTATATGACATAAACTTTAAAATAGAGTTTATTTGTAATACATGGCGGGGTATGGAAAGGGGAAGCAGTTATAAAGGATTTGGAAAGAAATTAGAGGGGATTTTTGGGGGGATTTGAAGGGTAAGAAAGGAAATAGAAGGGGAGACAAGGGCGAATAAAATAGAGGCTAAGTGGGGGTGAAATAAGGGGAAAGGGAGATAGGCCTTTGAGCATTTCTTCACAAACAGAGAGGTTTTATAATGGAAATTAGTAGAGGGAACTTTATCAAAGGACAAAAGGCACAAGGAGGCTTCAAGGATGATGTGTTTCCAAAGTATACATTCATATCAGAATAAAACATTATTTGTTTGCTTGTCAAAAATTGTGGGGGAGACTAGATGCTCCACATCGGGATGGATTCTTCTTGAAGGAGTCAAGAATTCAGAAAATGATCTTTGGTGTAGGCTAGATGCCTGCTGCTTGAGCCACCTTCTTCTTTGATTTTCAGCTGCCACAATAATGAAGACATCAATTTACCAGAAAAATTTCCCAATCAAGCTACCTACCCACACTACAGTCCTAGCATTTTTTCTTCTTCTAGGGTGCATTTGAGCTAGCATACCCTTTACATCATTTTATTTTTTACAAATAGAAAATAAACCTATTCTAACTCTACCCTTATTGCTCCATGAGACTAGATTAGATTGTTGGTCTCATATGTTTCTCTACCTAATCTAATATCTGTTGGGATTAAAGCATCATGATTTCTTCTCTACATTCTAAAATAAATTGAAAAACGATCAGACAGAGTTAATTTGTCACATTATTCCTCAGACCATGACATGAAAGAAAAAGCTGCTCTTGAATGGAAACTTGTGAAAATTTGAGGCAAAACTTTAGAAGACTTAATCCCAAACTCTAGAAACATCTTCTTTCTTGTGGTCAGTTTTAAACATCTTGATCTCCTTCTTCTTATTAGCTCAGTTTTGAGCATGTTAGAGCCAAATTTATTTTCTTCATGGTCAGAATTTTGTGTGGGATAACCTCATCGCATCCTACGAAGGTTCTGTATTTTAAACGTAGTTCCTCTACTTTTTTTTTAAAAGACATAAACAACTGTGATGGTGTGTGGTAAATAAATGACCAATTTAATCATCAATAGCAGACATCTCTTTCATGATGACGGAAGGACCCCAAACGGCTACTTTGTTCTAAGTTCTTGTAAGAAAAATGCATTAGGACCCACGGTTAAGTTCTTGTAAGAAAAATGCATTAGGACCCACAGTGGCTTGGATAATATATGGACCTTGCCACAAACTATCAAACTTGCCATGTTTACCTTTATCCTCTCTCCTTGAATCCCATTTCAGAACCTTGTCCCCAACTTTGAAATCTGAAGCTTTGGCTCTTTTGTCAAACTGCCTCTTTATGTTTTCCTGAACTCTGACAGCTCTGCTATAAACCTGCTCCCTCGTTTGCTGAAGATGGATTGTTTCATTAATTCTTCTCACCATACTGTCTTCCTCTGTCTGAATCTCCTGAACAAGCTTAATCACTGGCACTCCAAGGCTGGTAGGAAAAACTGCCTCTTCTCCATAAACGAGTTGGAATGGTGACATACCAATGGACTTCTTCGTTGTAAGCCTGTTAGCCCACAAGGCGTGCACCAAATTCTTATGCCATGACTTCTTGTTCTCTTCTAACAGCTTCTTGATGATGTTCACTAGGCTTTTGTTTGAAGATTCAGCTAGTCCATTACCTTGAGGTTAATAGGAAGTTGAATGACCAAGTGCTATTCCATACCTATGACAGAAATTTACCATCCTCTTGGATCCAAAAGCAGCAGCATTGTCAGTGATTATTTTTCTTGGACAACCAAACCGAGATAGGATGAAGTCTTCTAGGAACCTAATAATGACAGAATCAGTGGCATTCCTAGTGGGTATGGCCTCTATCCATTTGGTGAAGTAGTCTGTGGCTGTTAGGATCCATTTGTGTTGTCCAAAAGAGGTAGGATGTATTTCTCCGATGAAATCTAGGCCCCATTGCATGAAGGGACCTTCTACAGTGATGGGTTGTAAAGGGAGGGGGAGGAGCTTTCTTCTGCCTTCAAAGATTTGGCATTTATGACAGGCAGTTACCATTTTATGGACATCATTGAAGAGAGTGGGCCAATAATAGCCAGCCCTGAGTATCTTGTTTGCAGTGGCTTTCCAACTCAAGTGGCCTCCACACTCCCCAACATGGAATTCTTGTTTAATTCTTTCAGCTTCAGGTTCAGGCAAACATTTCAGCAATAGGCCGTTCGGGTTTTTCCAATATAAGTTTTCATTCCAAATGCAGCAGTTTCTAGCTTTCAGTTTTATGAATCTGGCCTTAGTTTTGGACAGTTCTGGAGGGGCATTGAGATTGGTGAGCACATAAAGGATATCGGAATACCAAGGAGAGTTCTGAAACTTCTCCTCAACAGTTGGGTGGGGCAATCCTTCCTGCTCATCTAAGGCATTTACCATGTTAATGTCAAGGGCTTGCAGGTTAGATTCAGCCATTAATTGGGCCACGCCTTGAACTTTGATCAGTTTGGTGGGCTTTATCTCAAGGTCATATTCTAAGATAGTAGCAATCCATTTGCCCCTTTTCCCATCAGGGTCTTGGGACAAGATATCTTTGACCACTATATTTGGCACATAAGCAATGGTGTGAGAATGCAGAATGTACACCCTAAAGTATTTTAAGGCCTTTTCCAGGGCATAGGCCTGCTTTTCCATAATGTTGTACTTCAAGGGTGCATCCCTTAAGGCCTTATTGAAAAAGGCAATTGGCTGTTCATTACCTTCTGAATTTTTCTGTAGTAAGACTGCAGCCACGGTATGCTGGGAGGCGAATGAAAAGATCAGAAAATCTTTTGAGAAATCTGGGCTGATCAGGACAGGGGCTTGTGTGAGTGCAAGTTTTACTGACTCAAAATATTTCTTGGCTTCAACAGTCCACTTAATTCCTGCACCTTTCTTTAGCATGTTAGTCATTTTCCTAAGGTGCTTAGCTAGGTTGGGAATGAATCTCCTAAGGAAATTGATCTTCCCAATGAAGGACTGTAATTATTTGATGTTTCTCGGGTGTGTGATTTGAAGTATCCCCTCAAATATTTGTGGGTCTATCCTAATCCCTTTCTCAGATATAATGTGACCAAGAAGTTTACCTTCTTGCAGCCCAAAAATAGTTTTCTTAGGATTTAAGGACAGACCGTACCTTCTACATTTTTCGAAAACTTTCCTCAGATGTTTGAGATGTTCTTCCTCAGTTTTGGAATATACTGTCAAGTCATCCAAGTAGATAACTATGAAGTGTCCTATCTCATCTGAGAATGCTATGTCCATTGCTCTTTGGAAGGTGGCTCCAGCATTCATCAATCCAAAAGGCATTTTCACATACATGAAGGTGCCCCATGGAGTGGTAAAAGCTGTTTTGAGTTGATCTTCTGGGAGTACCAACACTTGGTTATAACCCTAAAAGCCATCTAGAAGGGAGATTCTCTTTGAGCCCACTACCTTCTGCAGGATATGTTCCATTCTAGGCAAAGGATAATTGTCTTTTAGTGAGGCTCTGTTGAGATTTCGGAAATCTATACACAATCTGATCTTCCCTGTTTTCTTCCTCACAGCCACTAAGTTTGATACCCAATCAGAGAACCTTACAGGAACTATTATGCCTGCCTCATACATCTTTTTAATCTCCTTTTCAACTGTAGGCAATTGTTTTGGATTGATTCTGCGGATTTTTTGTTTGAAAGGCTTCTGATTTTCCTTCAAGGGTATCTTGTGTTGTATGATGTTGGTGTCATAGGCCTTTAAGTCTTCATAGCTCCATGCAAAAACATCAATGAATTCCTTAAACAGGTCAATGTATTTCTTCTTCATGTCTGCAGGCACAGACTTAGCCAGTTTAATCATTTTGGGCTTATCTTCAGTGCCAATGTTGCATTCTTCTATATCCGAGTCTGCATGTTCTAGAGTGGGCTTTTTTGCTACATCATCAAAGTCAAAAAGGTCCTCCAAGGGTGCTAGGCCTCTGGGTATATTCTTGTCTTTGGCCTGCAACACCTCTATCACTTCGCTATCTGCGTTTCCACATTTTTCGGTTGGATTTCCAGTTTCTTCATTCAAGGTGTTTATCTCTATGTTATAGGGTGTTGCTTGTTCATCTGGGGGATCCTCACTTGGGAAGCTATCATTAGATTTTGAGTCGGAATCAGAAAATTCAAACTCATTTCTGCCCACCAGAAAATCTTCAATATGTTTGTCTCCTTCAAAGACCTGCCAATATTTTTCGTTGTCTGGCACTGCAGGTTTGAACTTGGTCTGAATGATGATTTTTTGGTTAGGGGGAGTCTTAGGATATGAACTAGCCAGGCAAGCTAATCCGTTAGCAATAACATTTTGACTCCTGGGAACAAACACCAATTCATATTCCATGAAAGTTTTCAATATATCCATGGCATCGTTCCTATATTCCCTCAGTCTAGGTTGTTTTGCTACGTATTCACCATTCACTTGTTTGATAACTAACTCAGAGTCTCCTAGCACAGTTACCCTACGGGCTCCTAAATTTTTCAACAGATTTAAGCCCAGGATAAGAGCCTCATACTCTGCAATATTATTTGTGCATTTGAAGTGCAGATTGACAACGTGGCTCTCTGCATAATCACTCTCTACGTTATGTAACCACACCCCTGCTCTGGCAGTTTTCCTAGTACAGGATCCATCGAAATTCATTTCCCACAGGGGTTCGTCATTATATTGCGTTGTGGGGTCTGTGCTAGGTTGTGAATAATTTTGTTCTTCGCGTGGTGGGTAGGTTTGAGGAGAGTGACTGATAGGTTGAATGCATTGAGTTTCCTGTTTACTTTGAGTTTCGTTTGGAGTACTCTGCCCATGGTTTTCCTCATCGTATTCCTCCAGAGTAGCCATTATGTTTACGTTCATGGGCTCGGTGCTGTCCTTTGCACTTCCATTTCTTGATTCTGGTTCTCCTACGTATTAGTCATTGTACAGGATGAATGAATCCAGATATATATGCACAGAGTATAAAGGGGGGTTTTCAGGCTTCTCGGGGCTACTGACTAGGAATTTCATTTGGGATTCCCTATACAGTCTTCTAAGTTGGAAAAATATAGGGACAATGGCATATGAGCCATCCATCTGCATTGTCCCTTGCAGTTTGGCTCCCCATGATCTAGATAGTAACATGCCATATTTAGGTGGCACGTCTGCCACCACCACGTCCATGACCATACACTTATCAGGAATCTAGGTGAGGCTTACACACAAGTCTTTGATTAGACCTAGGCATTTTACTCTGCTAGAGTCAAACGAATACAAATCTTTGTAAGGGCGGGTTATCTCTAGGCCTAATCTTTCCATCACCACCTTAGGCATTAAATTGTGTGAAGCTCCAGAATCATGCATGGCATTGTGGAGTATTTTGTCATGAATGTTGAGACTGATATAAAAAGGTGGAACTATCCCTTCCTGAAACTTTCCCTCAATATTTGGACCAAACAGGAGGGCAGGTTGATCATCACTCAAATTCACAGTGTCGTTGTTTTCCCCCAGATTCAACGCTTTCAAAATTTGGCCTTTATATACATCCTGAGTGGCCAGCTCAGATAATGGTACAGAGATTTTGATTCTTGCAATATCACTCTCTAAATTGAAAGTGGACTGGGTCTTTGGAGTGCTTGACTCTGTTTTATTTGCTACTGCCTTAGTAGCTGAATCAGTTTGTGATTTCTCACTATGTACGGGGTCAGGAATCGTTTTATCAGGAGCACTAACTGTAGTGCTAGTGCTGCTGGTTGGTTGGCTTTGTTTTTTAGTGTCTTGGTTGTCTTTTTCCTTGTTTTTTCCAGAACTTTCAGCTGCTGTTTTATTACTCTCAGCAATTTCTTTAGAATATTTCTCAGGTCTTTTCTTATTGGTAATCTCAGGAGTTTTTGGTTTGGAAGTGTCTAGATTATTTTTTCTCCTAAGTTCATATTGTTCTCTGACCTGCATGATGGCGTTTTCAAATCCAAGTCTGTAATCCTCAGACTCTGACCACTCCTCATCCCAATATGTGGATAAGGGCTGATCTTCCTCTGTGGGATAGCCATGGACTGAATTTTCTGTTTCAAACATGTTTATTTCATTCCCTTCAGACTCTTCTATGATTCCCTCATCTTCATCAAGAAAGTTTTGGAATGGGGGAACAACTTTTTGGTCTGACTCTCTTTGTCTGTTGGGAGTGGTATTGTTTCTCCTAAAGTTTTGGTTCTGATTTTGGTTTCTGTTTTGATTGTTGACTGTGACAGCCATTTTTTCCATCATTTGTTGCAGCTTCTCCACGTTCTTAGATAATCTATCATAATTGGGATTGGATGTGGAGGCTACATTGTCATCTCTATATGTTACTCTCTTTTCAGCTCTCAATCTTGCCCTCTTTTCCATCAAGTTTGATTCTATAGTTATGGCTCCTTTCTACATGTCTTCCAATGTGTTATACTCTTTATCTCTAAGCTCATAGGCCATGTCAACATCAAATCCATTAGGATATTTGGCTAGGGCCATACCTTGAGGAGGTTTCATGTGTGGAGGGAGAGCATTGTAAATGCTGTTGAATCTAGTGGTGTAATCATGGACACTCTCTCCCACGTTCCTCTTAAGGGTCATGTAGTCTGCTAGGAGCTGGCGAGGGTTTGCCCTAACTTCCCATTTGTTTATGAAGGTTTGATATAACGCAGGGAGATCTTGGATACTGCCAGGAGGTAAACTTTTAAACCATTTCTTTACATCACCCCCTAAGCTTTGGGCAAAGATTCTCATTTTGATTGTTTCATCATCAATTTCCATATAGTCAAAAGAATCCTCCATCTTATCTGCATGTTGCTGCACTGTGATGGATTCTTTAGCAGTGAAGTGTGGGATTTTTTACTGATAATCATTGGGTAAGGGTAACAAGGGTTGAGGTAAAACCAGAGGTGCATACCAGGGTGCCATGATAATGTTCTGATGGGGTACATGGTTAACTTGAGCAGCTGGTATATGGATGACAGGGATATTAGGACCAGCAAAAGTTTGTTGAGCAGATCTAGGGTGGGAGAGCCCCAAGTTTTGAATGAAGTGGATATCAGGTGGTGTAGATGGAGGGGTTCCTCTGTCTCTAGTGTGTTGACCACTATGAGATGGTGAACTGTGAAACTCAGGGTCTGGCTGGTCTAGATGATTGAATGACCTAGTCCTTGGTAGTCTATTAGGTCTAGGTCTAGGTCAGGGAGAAAATGTGATAGAGTTGTTAGGTCTTCTGGTGTAGAGTTAGCTCTATGAATGTGACTAGAAATAGTTGGTCCTTCAAGTGCAGGAGTTCCTTTGATGATTCTCTCAGGGTTATCAACTATTTCAGGTGGGTTTGGGTTAGGATATGCTCTTGTATAGATGTTTCTTAAAGCCAGAATGTTGCCTTTCAACCAAGAGCTAACCCTACTTGATTTTCCTATTGTGGTTGATGTTGTTTAAAAGGTTGGTCTCCCAGTGGAGTCTTATGTGACACCAAGATAATCAGCAGGCCTACCGATCACCAGTGGAGTCTTTGAAACGTTTATGGAGCCTTGGAGTCTCCAGGTGGAAGGTTTGAGATGTTTTGGGAGGGTACACTGTCCACCACAATGCTTGTGGGATGTCCTCTTTCAAGGATATCTTCACAACACAGCAAACTCTAACCAGAGATTGACTGGGAGGGCATTTACCAGATGTGTCACCTCAGAGAGAGTGTGAGATCCGGAGGCTACCTGGCCCTTTCCAGACTCTGCCCAAGAGTATGGGGAAGCACAAAAATGGTGTAGAGGTTGAAGTGAGGATAGAATCTGTTTAACTGCCAACCTAACCAGAGATTGTAGGTATTTTGAATGCTTAAGGATGCTTAAGGTGTAATGCACTTAGTGTCCCCAGTGGAGTCACCATTATGTTGGGATTCCCGTGTTTTGGCCAGATTGGCAAGACCAAAAGACGAGACAACATCAAAACCACTTTCAGACCTTAGGATCTAGCCCTCCTAGGTCCAGAGAGGGATATCTATATATGAGTCAAAGTGTATGTCTTTGAAGCTCTAAGTTATGATTTTAGGCTAGTTATATGCATAGGGTTTGTTTATTTGATTAAGAGTTTTGTTGTTGGGAATCAAGAAGGAAGGGTTCATCATGAGACAGGACTGGGCAAAGAAGAATTTAGGCAAAGGAGAGATAATCCAAAGAAAATCAAGTCCATTGGGTAATGGAGTCAAGAAAGGATTTACTTGCTATCAATATGCAAGCTTTCAGTTGGGATAGTCATCTAAAGCCTTGGATCCTAAAGTGATAGGGTGGTATGGGACATTAAGGACCAAGAGTGAAGGGGGGAGAACCAACTAATCCCATCTATAGATCAGGTCAGAGGTCATTTAACTCCAGACCTGCTTAGACAAAATCAAAGGTAGCACAAGGGAACTTGGAAAGGCTTAATCAGAATGGAAAGATCCTAGTGAGGCAGATACAGGGTTCTAGACCTCCCAGTGTTCTCAACACATTCCATTAAATCCTAACAAGAACATCTAAAACAGATTCCGTTAATTCATACATCAACTAGTAGGCAACAACATCCACTACACCGGTTAAATCAATTGAAATCAATCTATAAACACATTAAGAAGAAAACATAAAGGGCTGGGAGAGCAGCTACATAAGGCACCTAACAAGGGTGAATCTTATGCCAAATTTCTGATGCGAGCCAGAAGAAATGAAATGAAATGGAAATAAACACAGAGATAGAAAAACATCACCGCAGCTTTAGATCAAGATCCAATGAAATGTGCTTATCATATTAAACATCAACACCAATCAGGTACAACATAGCCAATATCTTGGTCATTTTGTCTGAATACATCTTCCTCAGCCTATCTTACAACTATACACATAGAACTTATCTCAAGAGAAACTGCTTGCACCTCTCTGCTATCTCATCAACAACCTTTACAACAATTTTCTCATAGTTTTTATAGCTGAAAAAGAGCAGAGGAAGTAGGTAGAACACTAAATATAACATTAAACTCAGAAAAGAAGAAGAGGGCCAAAGCCCATTCTGTTTTAAACTCTAAGCATTAATTTTTGGCACTCTTTGGAGAAAAGAATGGTCTTCGTCAGGCTTCATTAATTCCAGATATGTCTCTGATGCATTCTGGTTCGCTGTACTTTGTGGCACCCTTGGTGAATAAACAAAATGGCAATGAAAAACAGAATGGTCCGCCATAATTGAGCAACAAATGCTCTGATATCCTTGGACTGTGTTCCGAGCGGAGATCTCCTCTGGAGCACGACATATAATCAAACAGTATGGGCTATCCGTCCTTCTTCGAAAGAAGACATTCTGCTGGTGTGGAAACCCACCCTTCATTAAATTCCTTGCCTCTGTCAGTGGAAAACTTACTGCTGCATCCATACTGTGTAGTTATGGCAGCGTTTCAACTCTTGTACTCTGCTCACAACAGTGTGTAGACAATCAATGCAATGGAAGACTGGTGGAGCGAAGGGCGAAAAATATGATAGCGCGGCGACAGAAAGGTGGCTTTCACTAAACAATGGTGACAAAATTTAATGAACTGGTGAAGACTCACGAATAATAGGGTTTGATGGTAGAATGCAGCGCAGACCATTAGATCGCGCCCTGGGAGCAAAGATCAACGACGAGGGTCGCGATTGAGCGTTGGCCGTTGGATCTAGGGACCAAATCAACGACTCACACCAAATTAGAGAGGACAAGCGATGGCCGCAAGTGCGATGGAGGATTTGCGACGCGATCAGATCGTATCGCAAATATTTGCGATGGATCGATCGAACGAACAAATGAAAATGCGATCATGCGATGAGTGTGATCTGCGATGGGCGGAAAGTGCGACGGCGCGATCAGATCGCATCGCAAATATTTGCGATAGATCGCTCGAACATGAACATGTGAAAATGCGATGTGCGTTTTGCGATGAAAACAGCGGCGGGTTACATATTATATAACATAAACTTTACAATAGAGTTTATTTGTAATACATGGCGGGGTATGGAAAGGGGAAGCAGTTATAAAGGATTTGGAAAGAAATTAAAGGGGATTTTTGGGGGGATTTGAAGGGTAAGAAAGGAAATAGAAGGGGAGACAAGGGCAAATAAAATAGAGGCTAAGTGGGGGTGAAATAAGGGGAAAGGGAGATAGGCCTTTGAGCATTTATTCACAAACAGAGAGGTTTTATAATGGAAATCAGCAGAGGGGACTTTATCAAAGGACAAAAGGCACAAGGAGGCTTCAAGGATGATGTGTTTCCAAAGGAAATGCATTCCTTGTAGGCTCAAAAACATTTAGCCCCCTGTTTGCTTGTCAAAAATTTATAGGGGGGCTAACACCATCCAATGATCCACATACCTCTAAGCACTTGTAATATTCCTAAATTTTAGCCTCCAAGCTAAAGGGAATATTAGAGTTGTTTTATCACCAGGTAGGTGAATAAATGGGTAGGGAGGTCCATTAACCTCTTTAGAAGGATCAATAGCAATCTTAATGTGAAAGGAGTAAGAATAAGTAGCTTATTTGAGCACCCTTGGGTGTGAACAGAGATGGGATCATGTTGATTAGTCAACTTTGACCAAGTCAACAAAGTTGTCTAGATACATTGAACCACCTTGATGGACAACGCAGTTTTGGTGGAGGACAACTTGCATGAGCTTGATGGCACATGTGGATGGGACCTAATGTGGAGAGTTTTTATTGCTATATATGCAGAGGATGGAGGCCTTTGTATGCATGCTTAGTACTTGATATTTTATCTTGTCTGTTTAGACTTGGCATCCTCTTGCTGTTTAGTAGGGTGCAGTGCTGCTGAGCACAGGGTGTTCCTGAGCAGGAGTCACACCTATTCCCTTGAGGGGCCTCTTGGGAGAGTTTGTCCTGTATTGATCTACATCCAGGCTTGAGGCCAAGCACCATTCTTTAGTCCCAGAATTATTTCTGTAGCAGAATATTGCTGAGTTGCAGGTTGTTGCAGTGGAGGCTTGTCACACCACTTCCGGGTCTGTTTCTCAGTAGAAGGTGCCTTCCTTCTCTTTAGAAATCAGCTAGGAAGATTTCTGATCATATTTCACATCTTGGCAGTAGGCCAAAGCACTCCTCATCTCCTACAACGCATTCCCTTGTAGGAACTGCGTCATTTTGCATAGAGCTGCTGTAGCAGGGTTAAGGCCCTTGTTTCTGAGCTAGTTTCCTAGGGAAAGGGCCAACCCTTCTCCCGGAAAGCTAGAGGAAGGGATTCTCATCCCTCTTTTGTATTATTCAGCTATATTTCTGTAATTTTTTAGTGAGACTGCATTTTCTAAAGCTGAATATTCAGATCTTCTCTTTTTGTACTCATGCTTTCAAGAAACCCTTTCCGGGTTACCTTTATAATGTAATAAGGAGGTCAAATCTTCATTTTCTTGGAATATTGATATATTAAGCTCCAGATCCATGTTATTTTATCATTATACTGCAGAAACC
Source organism: Pinus albicaulis (assembly GCA_034641835.2). Taxonomy (NCBI): domain Eukaryota; kingdom Viridiplantae; phylum Streptophyta; class Pinopsida; order Pinales; family Pinaceae; genus Pinus; species Pinus albicaulis. Next base: position 1,437,152,100 of record CM076579.1, read on the forward strand.
CTCAAAAATGCTGTACATGCTTCCGTTTTTTTTTGCATAACATAAGTCATGGGATTTGGCCATTTTTAAGCTGATATGAAGTCGAGAGGTCTGTTTAACTTATCAAAAGGGATTTATTTATGATCCACTTTTGTATGTGAGGGCCTAACATCATATTCTAAGGGAACCAAGTGTTATTTCACCTAGTAAAAATGCAGATATTCAGAAATAACGTTTCCAGGGTCTAATTGCTGCATTTTCCCCACTTGGGAATGAGTAGAAGTTATTCTTTTGATGTTGTTTCACTCATTTTATGGCTATGTGTCTTTGGACACAACATATGAATATATTTATCACTGACATCCATTATTATGTTCAAGAGTTGCTGTAGCTCCAACTTTAGAATATCTTAAGATATTCTTATTGTTGTAGATTGTTCCAAATTTGGAATATTACAACACGTTATTGGGCACGAGGTAAGGAAGGCTTGAAACCCAAGTGAAATTTCAATAAAACAAAATCATGTTCAGACAAGGAAAAACCATGTGGAGTGGGGTAATCCCATGACCTTTCCCCGATGTGGCTTGATGAGTTACCAACTAACTCAGTGATCCACATGGCCTATCCACTGGTACAAGGGGAAAAGAATCAACCCAAAATTGTTAATGACTCAGATAAGAATGTGCACAAGTATAAATTACAATCAAAACAAAAATAATGTCCTTATGGTGGTCTCGAGACTTTGGCTTGAGAATTCGCATGGTGTATGAGCCCATGATTGTGGATGCATGTATACATGTCAAACTTAGCTAATGAAGGAAAAAAGGGTAGTATTGGAGCCCATAATTTTTTTTTAAATTTTTTTTAAGCATAGGACCACGCAGGAGGATCGAGGAGCAAGGAAGGTACAAATGGTGCATGCTAGAGGGGCTGACACAAGAGGAGATGCGTGGCGCAGGGAGACATCGTGTAGGAAGGAGACATCAACATCCAAAGAGAAGGGACACACGCAAGGAAGAATAAACGTCTAGGATTTTGTAGCAATGGAGTAGGTAAGGGATGTCATGGAAAGGAGGAAGTTACAAATATTTTGCAGGTAATGGAGGGTTGGCAGAGTGGAGCAACCAGGCGAGATATATTTGAAAAGGCAGTTAGCATGCATGGGCCAACTGAGGGGAGGGATCAGGAAATATCTTAACGACCTTGAGGATAATTGGGACGATAAACGAGAGATATGAGAATATTCTAGGATCCTCTATGAAGAGATAAAAGGCAACGATCGATACAAAGCGTGGGTTAGAAGGAAAAACAGAGGAGCTTGCTCAGTGAAACATACATTGAGTCTTAAGCTACTAAAATAGAAGACTATTACTATGCTTATATTATGTATGTCTGTGTCTGTCTATTTGTAGTTGTAGGCATGAATGGTTGAGTTTGTAACTGTTATTCAACCCTAATGTAAAGTACACACAAACACACACATATATCGCTTGTTTCACATTGTAGGTGTTTTTCCTATTTTATATGCTGCAGAAAGCTTAATGGTTGGTGAACCTGGTGGTGTATCTATTGCATTCTAGTACATGGAGCCTTTTTCTTATATATCTAATGATATGATCTGATGGATAATGGAGTTTCTCCTCATGATCTGAGTTAATGTTTGATTGTATTTTTTTGTTTATGGCATATTAGATATTATGTGTTTAATTCTCTATTGCAGCTTTAAATATTCATGAATGTCTTGAATGGTCTAGTTATTTTTAATCTCCGTAATGCCTTTATATTTTATCACGTCCTTGTAAATAACATAATCTAGTATTTCTAGTGTCGTTTGTTATGGGGGATTTACTATTGTGGACAAAAGTATCTCCCTTAGGTCTGATGGATAACCTAGAACAACAAAGAAACAAGGAATCCTATGCTTTCGTTAAAGTAAATAGATGACGGGATGAAGCCTACCTAGAATTTTTCGCATGCTTTGATCATTATTTAGCCTGAATGCTCCAATATTAGCTCTGATTTCCAAAATTAGAACCTTCACAATTAGACAACACAAGCCAAGAAACTACAAAATCTATCTAGTGTCATCTAAGTACTTTATTTAATAGATCAACATGGTATTGAAATACATGAAATAATGACATCATATATAGGAAAAAAAAGAACTATTTGCATTAATATAAATGGAAGGAGTTGATGAGCTCCATCATTAGACATATTTGGAAGGTTTAATGGTCACCTTTTTGCCTACTTAGATCTCTTTTTCTTGCATTTTTATTATTATTTGGTTTTATTATGCTAGTATAGGTGGTGATTAAGGCTAACATAATTTGAGTGCATAATATGAGGTTGAGTGCAGAAAATAATGAATTATTAGCATTTTTATAATGATTTTATCCTAAAGACTTGGAGGAGACAACAAAGAGAAATTATAGAAGGATTGTCCACCCTCCTTAATTCTCAAAGGCAGCCGAAGGATCCCCAAGTATTCTCTCCAGCAATTCGAATCCCAGAGGCAGCCAAGCAAACTCAAAGAGGAGTGCACCCAATATTTATTGACTTGGAGTCAAGTGGACTCAATCGCCATTTTCTAGGGAGTTGTTAGTAGCTACCATGTAGAAAAAATAAAGTAGAGCCATAGCGAGGAAGAGTTAGTCAATACTAGTCGATTCCAATTGGAACTTTGTTGCAAGATATTGAGCTTTTTATTATTTTACTCAGGGATCAAACTTTCAGAAATGTATGAGGTTATTCTTTTATGAAATGAGCGGACTGATTTCATTTTACTGATTTAAGTTTTAGAGAGCTAGGTTTTTAGGTTAGGAACCAATCCATGTACCTCAGCCTCTTTGCTGTATTTTCTCTTTGGTTTCTGTCATTTCATTAGTTCCGCTTCTGATAAATTCGTTTATGTTTCAAGGTGCTGTTTAGTTTTGCTTCCAATGTGTTGTTGTATTTCATTTGCTTGTGAGTAGTAGAGTAGAGGAAAAAATCCAAAATTTGTGGTCAAGCCTCCCCCTACCATCTCTATCAATAGAGTTCGAGCAGGGTAGCCCTTCCCACAGGCCAAAAATTTCTTTCTGTTTGAGTTTGGGGAAGTAATTGAATTACCAAGTCCGAGTCTCTCTTTCACTGTTTTTATCACGCATTTTTGTTTGCTTTACATGCATGAATCCGCAGGTGTGTTACATTTTTTAGCACTGCTGGTGCACCTCCATTTCCTCCTTTTTTCCGCTTATTTTTACTGCCGCACCTACCTTTTATTCCCAAAGACACTTAAACCCTTAAACCCACCTCATTCCTTTGTTTTTATCATTCACGATTCACTTACCTCTTTATTAACAAAACACTTGAAAACCTTTGGAATTCGACCTTCCACCCTTGCTCCTCGAACCTCCTGCTACCGTACATCGCAATTCAGAAATCGTAGTGTTTAGTTTACTTCCATTAACACTTACTTCTTCCCAATGCCGATTGCGATATTCGCCACATCGCAAATCGCTCACCACAACCTTTCACGTTTTTCCTTGAAGACTTACCACTCCCCTTTGCCGATTGCGATATTGTGATATCGCATATCGTAGACCATAGTTTTTACCAAGTTGAAAATTGAAAATTGAACCTTTTACCTTTTTTCCTTACACTTACCGCTTGTTTTCGCCGATTGTGATATTGCAAAATCACAAATTGCAAATTGCACCATTTTCCATTTTTCTTCTAAGACATTACCGCTACGATTCACCGATTGCGATATTGCGATCGCGCTCCATTGCTGGTCCCACCGCCACGTCACCCATCTCAAATCGTGCGTTGCAACATTTTCCCTCTTCTTTTAAGACTTACCGCTCGGATCCTCCGATTGGGATATTACGATCGCGCTCCGTCGTCGGTCCCACCGCCATGTCACCCATCGCACATCGCACTTTACACCGTTTAGTTGGTTTTCGTTACACTTACCGCTTGTTTCAACCGATTGCGGTATCACATATCACAACTATTGCCTCCATCGCATCTCTGCCATCGCAATTTTCAATTCATTCCGCTCCAAAGCCATTTTTGCGCCATAATAAAGCTTTAATAAGGTTTAAACCCCCTCTTTCCACTTCTAAGCCTTGTTTCATGTGTTAAGCCCTCCATTGGCCTCTTTATCCCTTTTCTCTCCTCCAAGCTACAAAATCAACACTCTTTCAATTAGGATTAAGTCATGGATAGCTTAGTTGCATGGGTAGAATCATGGCAGATAGTGTTACACAAAAATTTGTCACTATCCCTGTACTCCCCGTTCCTTGATCTTGGAAGACCCATACAATCACCCTTGTGTACTTTCCAAGCATGGAATACATACCCTTGAACCACACTTTATCTGCCAATTCATCTCTGTTTACAACTTTTCTAGAAGATCCCTATAAAGGCCTAGTTTTCAAGGTTGACGTTTTCTCTGACTTTCTGACCCGCGCTGACAACAGAGATTTGCATTGAGTCCGCGCCGATCGGTGCTCTGTCCTAATGTTTGACCCGCATCGATCCTCTTTTGGAAAGTTTTTTAAATAGAAGCAAAGCTTTCGTGACTAGAAGCTTCACGAAGCAGAGAGCTGAAAGTTTATTTTGAGGATATGGCCGAGGAATTCCCCTTTGGGCTTCTTGTTGCCATAAAATAGGAACTACTCAAAAGGATAAGCTCTTTTCCCATTATTTGAGGGCCCATATCCTCCTCCTCTACTGTTATATAAGGGGAATTCTTTCACCTCTACATTTTTAGTTAGAGTTAGATTTAGAGCTGGTTAGAAGCAGCAATTAGAGAGAGGAGAAGCAATTATAGCTTCGGGAGAATAGAGCAGAGTGTGATTGTTTTTGTGTGTTAGGAACATAATGAGATATTGGACCTTTGTGTATGAGGGTGTTGCAAACGTGCTTGGATACAGACCTGCTGAAGGAGAGCCTCAACATCAAGGCTTGGTTGTAAAATCCCCTTGTCTTTATCATAATAAAATTCAACTGATGCTTATCTTCCACTCTTGTTTACATTTATAATGAGATTTATAACATTCCTTGATCAATTAGATAGGTTGTAATTGTTTTATGTTTTTCGTGATTTTGCGCTTGTCGTGGTGTCTTGATTGTTTGTACAGGTAATCGAACGTTGGTAGCAGCGTGCGTTGAGCTTGAGGAGAACGATAGATCAAGCAGCTTCGACGGAAGACAACAACATAGCATCAGAACAAGGTAGGTCATCTTCTTTGCTCTGAATTTCATTTACAATCTAGGAAGGTAGATTATGGTATGTTCCTGTAGTTGCTGGACCCACCCTAGGGCTAGAGGGATCTCCTCTGTCAGTAGAGGGGATTTTCCTTCACAACATATAGACCATAGGATAAATAGTGCATTTATCCGATTGGCCAAGTTAAGTGTGGTTTAAATCTGTTTCCTTTCAGCAACTTGGTTTAGTTTCTTTCCAGTCATTTCCTTTTAGAAAATTAATTTAGTTTCTTTCTGCCATTTCTTTTTAGAGTTGTAGTTTAGTTTCTTTTCATTCATATAGCCGATTGGCCAAGTTAAGTGTGGTTTAAATCAGTTACCTTTCTGCAACTTAGTTTAGTTTCATTCCTGTCATTTATTTTCAACGATTTAATTTAGTTTCCTTCTGTCATTTCCTTTCTGCAATTTAGTCTAGTTCATTGAAGTATGATAGACTTCACTGAGAGCCCTTAGAAATAACACCCTTTCGTAGAGCGAAAGAGGATGACATGAAAAAAACGCATCTACTGTGTATATAGCAGTGTCACCTCCAAGTTTGTATGAACCTCGGGTTGATAAAGTAAAGTAGGGAAGCCCTTGGGAGTGGCAACACTCTTGGTGCAATACCAGGGATCACAAGGAGTCATAACCATAAATAGGTGTCTATCTTGTAGAAGAGCTCCTCCAGGCTGAATTTTCCTTTGTTTGTCACAAAGTGCACCTCCTTTCACCCTAAATGCATGGAATAAAGTCTTTCACATAGTAGTGTATGGGTACAATCACTCTCCAAAATCCAACCCCTTGCATATGGAAGGATGGAAATATATAGAGGAGTGGGGTAAATTGGGAATTCTTATCCTTTTACCAATTTATGGATTGAGATCCACTCTTGATGGGAGGATGAGATTGAAGGATAAGGGATGGAAACTCCAAGGAAGGATATGATAGGAGGTTTCGAGATTCTCTCTCTTTTTCCTGAATTTCTAGAACCAACATAGGTGAAAAGGGAAGAATCCTGTAGGTGATCAATGTAGGCCACAATGGAGCAACTTATAGGTGAACACAATCCAACAAGAGGCTAGGGAGCGTTCATCCTAAAACTGGCTCAAATGATGCAATTTTATGCAGAAACTCTGCTGAATGAAAGAGGCATGAGTAGGAACGGATACTTGGATAGCATGCTGAAAGATTCTTAATGTTCTTGGGTCTCTCCCCTCCCCCCCTGACAAATGCTTGACCAACTTGATATCGCTTCCTTATGTTGTTCTTATCGGTATCCCTGGCTAATAGTTGCATTAGCTTTCTTACCTTTCTTTGGGTTCAAGCGATAGGATAACTCTTTTATCTTCCTTTGTGGGGAGGTAGAAACTACTATAAGGCTCGCTTCTCTATAATGGCCAGGATGGATTCATTTGCTTCTTGGTTCAGCGGGGCCTTCACCACTTACTGGCTTGTTGATTAACTGATAAACCAAGGATGGATTACTATATGGCTGGTGGGAGAGAAGAGTGGGCCACACGTGCTACAATGGAAATGATAATGGGAAGCAAAGTCGTAAGGCAGAGCGAATCCGGAATGATTAGAGCTTTGTGCAATTATGATGACAAGGGGGAAAATGATGTTGATTGATCCCATTAGGAGGCTATTGAATATATGTGAAAAAATGGCCTATAAAAGATTCCCCCCTAAAGCGCAAAGTCAGATATGATGACTAATGGTTGAAATGATTTACCTTGTGACAAGTCGGGGTGAAGATCAACCGACGAGATTCATATGTTACAATATATTTATATCATGACATATTTTTGCTGAGGGAGGCATACCCATACTCAAAACATAAGCTAACATCACATGTATAATGATCAAAAGACACATCCACAGATAATAACTAGTGGACCCAAGACTGGATGATTCTCTGTATGATCATGGCCATCATATATTGTGATCTTTTTATAACTCTTGAAATCGCAGCCTAGATGGATGAAACTAGATCTGGGGTATTTTATCTCATTTACATGACCAAACCAACGTATGAGTCTAACCACATGAATCAATGAGCTAAGGTCGAACATGGTAGACACCATCTGATTACCGAACGATGATGTAATACATTTAATAAACGCGAGAGAAACCACCGATGATGTTAATGGCTCTCAAGGTACTACAATACAATATGTATGGTGGGAATAAATGAGTTGATGTTGAACACCTCACAGAGTATTTCGGTCGAAGGTCAATGATTTAAACCTATTTTTTAGAGCGAGGAAACTTACCATTTATTTATGCAAGCATGAAGGTACCAAAGGGTTGTTTCTAAGTCATATTCTTAGATAATTTGCTGATGTCGATAGGAAGCGACCCATCGTAGGAGGGCCTTGATGTATCCCCCATCAACAACACGGAATGAGTATCATGATTGAGAAAGAATGATGTTGACACAAAACTGGACCAGGAAAGGAAAAAATGGAATGGAGGCTTATTAGTATTGTAATGGATATCAACTAAATGAATTATCTTGAACACACTGACGAAATTGACCCAACACTGACCCGAAAATGAAATGGAGGCTCTGAAAAGGTATGATGAACCGAAGGACAAGTAGATTACCCAACCCAACAACCACGGAGATGAAGTGGAAGAGTGTCGTGTTCAAGAGAGACTCACTACCATTAGCAAATGGAGTACCCTATTTTCCCAATTTCCCCAACCATACTGGTCAGTACCTCTTTATTTTTTAATAAGCTTGAAGAGGATAACATATGATTGATCTGTAAGTTCATCCTTCAGATGAATCCCTCCGAGTATATTTAATGAACCCTGAGAAGGAGTGGTTCTGCCTTGTCATGTTCGAAAAGTCCATCGTTGTTTGATGTTTTAAGGTGTCCAGTGAAGGTAAAACTCAACAGATTTTTCAAGTTTATATATTTTGAAAAATAGGTGAAAAAGAAAACTCTAGATGTCTGTTTTCATAGATAGTATCTTGAGTCCAAAAAGGTAGAAAATAATACTCAAGAGAACCTCTTAGCCATATTAGACTGAGGTATTAATTTTTCGTAAATAGTCTATCTCATTCCGGAAAAGGGTTAAACTTATACTGAGTAAACATGTTTTCATTTAATTTAATGAGTTCAAAAAGAAAAGTGCTCGAAAATATTTTCATATTTTGGAAGTTTGAAAAGGGAAGAAATGGTACTCTACCTAGAGGAACGAGTGGTATAAAGGGTAGAAACTAGTTCTGGTCATGTTGGAACTGCTCAAAACATGCAAATTTCAAGAGGCTAGATAATAAGACCACTCATCGTAGCGGTTCCTCAGGAAAGGGTAAAAACCAAGTCAAAGCATATAATCTCCCAAGAAGATGGTGACAATAGTATGAGAAAACCAAAGCTCATCTAGAAAAACAAGATGTTGAAATGGAAATCACGTAGGATAACATGAGAATGGTTTCATTTTTTCATAATATTGAAACATGTGAAAAACTATGCTTGGAATTGGTTTCAATTTTACACAAGCTTGAAACTGAGGAAAAATATGCTTGCAAAAAGTTTGCATGCCCCCAGAATAATGACTCAATTCGAGGTAAATTACCCCTAAGCTTAATTTCATTCACCAAAGTAGACAACTAGTTAGGAACATATGGATGTAATGAAGGTTTATTTACAAGATCAAGTGCAAGACTCGATTGGGAATTTATGAGATCTGATCAAAGACTTGAATTAGAAGGGGATTTGTTTCATTTTTTGATGAGATTGACATAGGAAAAGAACTATGCTCATGGGACCTTGTTTAATTTTTTAACAAGCTTGAGAGAAGAAAAGGAACTGTGCTTGGAAAACCTTGTTTCATTTTTTAAGGAACTTGACACAAGAAAAGGAAATTTGCTCCAAAAACCTTGTTTCATTTTTTAATGAGCTTGACACAAGAAATGGAATTTTTCTCCTAGAACCTTGATAAAGACCTTCAGGAGGCCATGGATTCCAAGAGGTTCTCATCAGATCAGAGAACAATTCTTTGGAATGGATACATATCAAAATATCCAATGGAAATATCAGGCTCCAATTCCCCTAGTAACTGATTCACCATATCACCTAATGGATCTAGGTTGAAATATGTTGAGCAGATAGTGAATTAATGAGTAGGTAAGGACAGGAGACAGGTTTAAACATAATTAAAATGTGGTGGAGAAGATACTACTTGCACATAAGGAGCATTTAGGAATGTTGGTTGATTGGGAATCAAATTAGGACCAATGAATGAAATTTGGTCAATGGTCACGATTATTCCTTCACGCGGGAAACACATCACACGAAAGAGTGAAGAAACAAGAGCTCCCATGACATAAAAATAGTCATGCCCAAGGAGTAAATTAAATTCCAAAGGGCCTTGGACTACCATTACATTGATATAGACAATATTTACTCCCAAAGTAATATGAAACTTAGGGAGGATCCCTAATGATTGACTAGTTCCTCTGTTAAAATCCAAAATACTATGGGTGACGGGCACAATCTGTGGAGAACCTAAATATTTCCAAGTAGTTGAGGATATAATACTAATATATGTGCCTTCGTCTATAACTGTGTTAGATACAAACATATTATAAGTCTTTACTATGATCTATAATGACACGTAAGGAGGAAGACCTTTTCCTGCCAGTTGACTCCAATAAAAGGAAGTGACCATACTACTTGGAGGGGGTGTCGTGGGAGTAGGAGAACTCTCCCCTGGTGCTCTGGGAACAAAATAATTACTCTCATGTATCATTGGAATGGGAGGATTTCCCCCCAATTCACAGGAATATGAAGAAACAATAATAACATGAGCAGTATGAACTTCACTCCGTACAGGAAAGTTACGATTAACTAAAGGTGGAATCGAGTCAACTATTTTATCAGCCAATGGTTGTTCAGGAACAAACTCATGAGATCCACATTCAGAGAGAGTGGGATTGAATATATTTTTATTCTGATCAATCACTTCATCAACTAGTGGAGGATTGGGAGAAAGCTTCTGGTAACTAGACGAAAGATGAGGCTGCGAATCTGTAAGGTTTTCCAACAATTTTGAGGCTTCATCCAGATAAGGAAAAAGGTGAATAATATTATTCCCTTCACATAAATTACAGGGAAATTTTATTTTTCCCTTTTTCCCATGAACCTTACTATCACTAGGTAATTATTTATCACTAGCATGATCTCCAGAGGTTGATGAAAAAGGCTGATGTGAGCCTGTGGAACACACTTCTAATATCTTGGGAATACCAAAACAATCTCTAAGAAGGTGATCACCCTTAAAAATCATGCAAGGTAATTTAACTTTGTGGGGCTGATTGGAAGGTTTCTCCATACTAGTTTCATGGGTAGAAATGGTTGCTTGGTTTCCCCCTTGCTTATTTTGCTTCTTCTTCTTCCTAACTTCCTAGTTACTAGAATCAAGACTTTCACTAGGAGATGAAGAAGAAAGGGATGAAGAAACAATAGGTGAGGAAGGAAAAGGGTCAACTTTAGGATCAACATGAGTTTGATATTGTTCAGGTGGATGAGAACTTGGTTGAGGAGCAGTTTGGACATTCAAAACCATAGGGGTCGAAAACAACCAAACTGGAAAACCAATGGTAAATTTTGGAAGGGACAATGTTGCCATATAAGGAGCACCAATATTTCAAAAAGGAGGAAAAGGGCCAAGATTCCCATCAGAGGGGTTTCCTTAATTGGTAGAATCTAGAACTATTTCCATTAGTCTCAACCTAATATCTACTAAGGAGGTGTTCCATGAGGAGGATGTGGTTTTGTGATCAATTAATTGATTTTAGAAATTAAAGACAAACAAAAACAAAGAGGGGCAACTAGGAAAAACGAGATTACCAAACAACCATGAACTGCAATATACCACCTTGGAGAAGCATGGACTTATTATACCTATAATAAATCTCCCTGAATGTTGTGTTCGATGTATCACCGTATACAAGGCAATCGACTTGGTTACCTATGGTGAGGTTATAAACCTATAGGGAACTTCCAAAATATACTTGAAGGTACGTGGAAGTGCAGTCTATAATAGTGTTTTCTAATGGGTAACCGTTCGACGAGAGAGTTCCAAGATACTTTTCATGTATGGAGCGTTGTCCAGTATACCCAAAGGTACGTGGAGAAAGATCCTATACATTTATGTACATGGAACGAGATATCACCCCGGGATGCAACGCTGGAAAACGATAACTCCTGTGTTTAATGACACCAAAACCTCTAAGTGTTTGCGTTAATGTTACAAACACTCCTTAGGTTGATTCAATAAATTTTACTCTTCATCTTTGATTAAGTTTCAGTTTTGGGCTCACCACGAATGTCACCTGAATATCCTAAGATGCAAATCTAACATGAAAAAATAGAAATCTTTCTCTTTCAATGAACATCTAGCTAAGGGAAGAAATAATCAGTATGCAACATACACCATGCAGTAAACAATATGCAAGATGAAATTTCATTTTCAATGTAACTATTCCTATATTGATGCACATGAAAAACCCTAAATGGAAATGAAAAAAAAAATCTTTTCAACACACTTAATTTTCGAAATGAGGAAAACTAAGATGCAAAATTTTAATCACTGATTCAAATGCAATTTTCAGAATGAGGACCAGAACAAAAATTCATCTAAGCAATCAATGACCAAACAAAATCAGTTTGCAAGTGAACTAATGATAAGAACAAAGAAAAATCAAAACCAATTCTTACCAAAGGAAATCAAACACAAATGAAAACCAAATTGAGGCTTTAGAGAGAACACAAGACACTCAAGAATCAGGAAAGTTTAGCTAGAAGTAGGCCGATCAAAGAGACAATAAAAAACAAGAGAAAATTTTGTGCAAAAATAGGGGCGAGCGTTGGTGCAGAAGAGACCCCAGTGCTTTGCAACGCTGGTACAGAGTGGGCCTAGGTGGGGTGCAATGCTCTGTCAGAGGCATTGGGGGAGTGTTGGTCCAGGGATAGAGGATTCCGACACAAAAATTGCAAATGAGACTCAACAAAGTCACCTCCTAGGTATGTTCTTAGCTGGTTAAAGCAACAAAAGTCTATCAAAGAGCTAATCAAACAAAATGGATAAATAGACCACCAAGGGAATACATTGTTCCCCAACAAAGTCGCAAAATTTTTATGTGAGATTTATGATTACGGACAAAAGTATCTCCCCTAGGTATGGTGGATAACCTAGAACAATAGAGAAACAAGGAAGCTAATGCTTTCCTTAAAGTAAATAGATGATGTGATCCAAATCTCTTCAGCTACCAGAATTAACCAAGATCTTTTACTTATGTGATGTTAGCAGAATTGCAAATGAAAGAGTATAAAATAGCCACATGGGCATGATGTAAGGAAGATGAAACATAACAAAAACCATCAAATAAAAGAACACAAAGCACATTGATAATGAATTTCACCCAGTGTGGGTTACGTCTTCGGGCTCGATGTCAAGAGAGTGGAGGCTGCTTAATTTAATGTTGCAAATGATTTTGATGTACATGGTATATTCTTTGTCATTACAAAGAAAAATACCCTCAACCTAAGTGGAATGTCTCTCCACGAGGCGTTATCTCTACAAGAACTCTCACTGAATGGGATTTTCTTCAGCAAGACAAGCTAATGAAATATCACATAATGTGGCAAGAAGTATCCCTCAACATAATGGTAATCAGGGATCTCAACAATAATAAAATCATCTCAACAAATCCAAAAAAACACGACATAAATGCATCATATACATCCACTTCCAGTGATGGTCGAAAAATGAAAATCTCAACTACTGAAATGGACTACACCGTTGAATTCCTGGCGATGAATGGTGCAAAATCGATTGTAAACTTGTCCAATTTTGATACCGTCAAATTTTGGACCCTCAAGAATCTTGAAGATTCCCCCAAAGATTCCTTCCTGAAAATGGACAGAAAATCCGCTACTCGGATGAAGATTCTAAGCACACCACTGCGATCCCTGCAAAATTATGTGAAAATTGACTATAAATTTGGAACGATTTCGACACTAGAAAAAAATAAGCTTTTAAGGGAACCTTTTAGATTCCTATTAATTCCACAAAGATTCCTTACTGTTGGACACCTGAATTTATGCTGCTCAGATGGAGATTCTGATTGCACGGTTTTATTCCTGGCGAGAAAACGTGCAAAAACAACTATAAGCTTGACAAATTTTGTCACTGGCACCTCTAGCCCCCAAGGGAATCTTTTTGGCATCTTGACATATTCTCTGGCTCATTCTTCCGCCCTCCTACAACTCATGGTTCCACTCCATCTCATGGTTCCGCCATTCAATTTTTCCACTGCTTGGTGCTCTCCCTTGTCGGCCTCTGTTTGAAAAATGAGCAAGGTGAGTATAAATGAAATAGGAAGATTAACCAACGTAGGGTTGTTGGCCCAATGGTTAAACTCGACAATGGTAACCATGGGGTCGGGGGATCAAATCCCCACCCCTCCAAACTTGACGCATTTGTTAACATTTTTTTGAATAGTCGGTGGATTGTAAATAGTTTAATGGCTAACAGTGACAACAGTTTGCATTGTCATATGTTAAACGGGGCTGCCCATTGGTGGTCGACCCACATGGGTCGGGCGGGTACGAACCCCGCTGACTCCAAGTTATGTGTTACAAAGGCCGGGGTGGCAGTTTTTGACTGTCTGCTACCCCATATAACATTATATGATATGGTTCGGTGGGGTGGGTGGGTCCGGCGGGCCCGATCCTCCCCCCATTTAATATATATATATTTTTAGTTTTTATAATTAATTGTTCATTTTTTAATTTGTCGAAATTAAGGATCATTGGGAAAATTAAATAGGAAAAAATTTCGCCCATCCTAGTGTCCGGATTATGTCTATCGAGTCTCAGTCAATTTGTTGCCTCGTTAAGTCTACAATTTGGCCAAGTTTGACCAAAACTTTTACTAGCCATAACTCGACCATACAAACTCATATCTAATTTCTATTCACACTATTGGAATCAGGGCAACGAGCACTATGATCTGGTCCTAATTTAAAATCAATATGAGGACTTTGATTTTTGACCTATTGTGAGCCCTCTTTGACTTCTCAGCGTGTCTGGAGCCACCTGGATCATTCCTCCCCACTAAGGAGATTTTATTCCTCAAAAATCATGAACATTATCTGCAACTGCTATGTCCATTATCTACACAACAAGTGTTATGACAGGTCACTCTTCCTTCTCCTTCACCTTTGTCCTTTGTAGCCATAAGTGATTAGTCGACACCTACATCCTCTGCAAACCTGTAATACAATTTTTGTAACATACATTCTCAATTACATGACCAATCATGACCCAAGAATCCACGTACTTGACAAGAGTTTATAAGACATACTCTCGGGTCAAGTTTACATCAGAATAGACATAAGTACCCCAACTATCAATACAAGGCCAAAACATCATTGTTGCTTTAACAAGCGATGGAAATCACATCATCACTTTTACATTTATATCGCAACACATGATTTAAAACATGTGACCATAAAAAACTACCATATCTAGTGAAACTATCTCTTAATAAACAAAGTGAACCATGAGGAATGTGGTGGATTTTCTTGTTGAACATGTTCACCAACTGGTTTCTGCACGGTCACTTTATCCTTGCGATGTTGTTCTAGATGGAGCCTCCAACATGTGGTTATTTGATTACTACCTCTGTTGCAATGACTGCAAAAATCCTTCTTCCTCCAGGCCTGCTTAACCTACTTCCTTCCCTGATGTGGAGAAGGCATTTCACGCCTCATCCTTTTTCTTGATGTCATTATCTTCCAACACTCAGCAATCACATGGTTATGTAAACCAAAAAACTACATGTTCTTCTATGCCATGATTTTTATTCATCATTAACATAATTGTAATCAAAATGAACTTTAGAATACTGAGACTCTTTATACCTCTCGAGGCTGTCTTTTGTGCAATTCTGGAGATGAGAGCTTTCCTTATATCTTCGTCTACAATGTGCACTATCACAGGATGATGGTGATGTGTTCCCATCATTCTATTTCCTCGACAGTTTCAACAATGTCTTGGAAGCTTCTGACACCTTTGAGCACTCTCCTTCAGGGTACCTCAAACCTGAAAATAGAGGTATTTGCACAACCTCCAATGGATGAGTCGTGCCTTGGACATTAACACCAAGTCCTCCTCCTTTATACCTCATCTTGGTAAGGAGTCCCATGCCAGTTCCTATAATGGGTACCGTCCATCGTTCCAACAGAAATAGTATCATGTGAAGATGAAATTGAAGAGCGTTCAATATTTCTTACCTTATCTGTTGATTATGAAACAATACATTATCCAACAGTAGGCTATAGAGCCCCAATCCTTGACAGTGCAGTTTCACTCAGTTGTTGTGTATTCAACAACTACATTTAGTGGAGGAGATTGGAGGAGCTAGATCATGAGCTCCTAACCTGAGGATCTAGTGGAGGGATCAACCCTTCAAGCATTGAGCTGATTTTATGAAATTTCAGCCATCTATTCTTCAATTCATGCTTCATATCTGCATACCCAACAGTCATAGTTCCAGGGCCTAAGAGGTTGATTTTCCAAGGTTGTCAAATCTAGAAATCCTTTCTGGGTTATCTTGGGTATCCATCATAGAGCTTGGATCTAAAGTTTATGCGTCATCGGAGCTCCAGAACTTCCAAATCTACACTTTTAATTTTTTTCAGTAGTTGCAATCCTGACATTTGTAGCGGGAATAGCACAATATCCCTTCCAGCAGTCCAGCAGTTACACAGTCCTTCTTGTGGGATAATTTGAGGGTCATTCTATGCCATCTCTTTGGCCTAATTGTCTCATATTTTGAGCACTGTTGTACTTGTAGTCTGCCTCCTATATAATAAAATGGCTCAGTTATTATGTACATTTATATGGTGTCTTTAGATTATTTGTTTACATTGCTGCAATTCTTATATTGTGTTTTAGTATTACTGCATTCTCCCTTTTGGGATATTACATATTTTGTCGAATTAGTGTGAGACAATAAGCAGAGTGCAGGAGACTCTTGTGAGAAGAGTGCATTGTAATTGCTTCACGATTCCTTGTGAAATATACAATATATGATAAAGGGGTTTTGAGTAGTAAGCTTTCCCCAAGAAATTATTTGTGTTGTGGTTTGATTTGATTATTTCTACACTTGTTGTGATTTGCGATTGTGTTTAATTTATGCAATTAATTTGTAGAAGGATTTAATATCTAGCTTTAATACATTGCTTGATCGGATTGAATCCACTGATATACATATGTTTGTATAATTTCTACAAGTTATCAGAGCATAGGAAATCACTATAGTGGAGGAGAAGTTAAGTTTGTGATTGAATAGAATTCGAATTTGCAAAAGTATCATGATGCTAGATAGGTAGATATCTTGATAAAATGGGTTTGTCTTGGGCTTGAATTGGAGTATGCACTCGAGGCAGTTCAATTGTATTATTAACAGGTAGGAGGCAGTCCAGGAGGACGTGTTGTAGGTTAACCTTTGGCAATTATCTACATGGAATATAAATAAATAATAGGGAGCATAAAACATAAAACGGATAAATACAGAGACTTTCCCCTGATTAAATGGGCAGGCCGCTTGATTTTTCATTATATTCCTTTTAGTGTTGCAACACATATATAAAACCCTTATTGAATCACCATTACAAGTTAAGTATATTACATAGTTCTGTGGGATCTGCAAACCACTGAGAGTAGAAAACCATCATACCCCAAAACCATGTGCAAAACCATGCACAATATGGGCAGCGGGCGAACACTCATGCAAAGGATAGAAATTTTAGCCAGTAACACAGACAGCAGGGCTATGTACCCTCTTACCCCCACGCGTGTGTAGTCGTGGAAAGAATATAACACCCAACAAATGGTTGAAAGAATTCATTACTTTCCCAAAACACATTGCGAATCTGTAAATCTTAATGCCCAGCAGGTTGCAAGAGGCGAGGATCTTACTAGGGGTACTGACCTTGTGTCTTGGTGCAGGAAAGTGGCTCCATATGCAATGTGGAAGGATTTTACAGATTTGTTTCAAAGCAGCAGTGATCATAGAAAATTGGCATTGAAGGACAAGCTTAGGAAAATCAAAATGGAGAAAGGCGACACTATTTTGATATATTTAACAAAGTTTTTCAAATGTCGGGATGAGCTTGGTAGCATCGTAATTACTATTATGAATGATGAATTGGTGAGCCTAGCTCTTCTAGGACTTCTCAAGAGTTGGCATAGTTATCATGATTTTGTCAATGGGAGGGAGAAGCTGCCAGATTGGGAACAAATTTGGTCGGATTTTGTGCAAGAAGAATTCAGGCGGAATACCAGGGATGGATATTCATTTGAGGAAGATGGTGAAGAAAATTGCACCTAGGCTGGTAAGGCAAAGAAGGGGAAGGGAAATAAATCCTATTCCAAATCTGAGACTGGCGAAGAAGGCAAGGAGCGTGACATGTCCAGAGTGAAGTGTTTTCACTATCACGAACATGGACATTATGCCACTAATTGTCCAAAAAAGAAGAAGAACAATAAGGCTTTAGGATCTATAGCTAATGAGGCTTTGGCCTCACAATTTGAGTTGGACTTCTCACTGATCGTATTTATGGTGTCAAGTGCGATGGGATCAGGGTGGTACTTGTATAGTGGTGCATCTTTCCACATGACAAGAGACAAAAAAAAAATCAGTAGCTTGGAGGAGAAGGACCTCCAGATGCATATCAAAATGGGTGATGACGGAAGGTATAGCACTACTGGGATTGGTACAGTTACTTTCCAGAGACAGTCAGGTAAACCATTTTTATTAAAATATGTAATGCATGTACCAGGCTTGAAGAAAAATTTAGTTTCAGTTGCAATTTTGGAGGATAGAGGCTATGATGTTGTTTTCAGTGAAGGAAAATATTTCCTTCGACACAATGCAATAGGAAAACCCAAGAATATTGGGATTCGTGTGGATAATATCTATAAAATTGATGTAGATGGTTGCTCAGCATTGATGGGTAAAGCATATAAAGTGGTGAGTCGGGATGAGGGTGAGTTATACCATGGAGATTTGAAGTTCATGCAACATATTTCTACGGGGCTTCTAAAGGGTACTCTTGCACAAATAGACACATGCAAAGGATGTACCATAGGGAATTGCGAGAAATCCATGTGATTGTCCCTTGAGAGGGAGATGGATTTTCATGCAGATGAGGAACTCTTGGTTCCAAAGAATGAAACTCAAGATGTGGAACAGCCACATGCGGAGGATCATGGAGTGGAAGAAACCACTCAAGTAGAGAAACTTTGAGACAGATGGGAAGAGGGATTGCATGCAGCTATACCTCTAGGTGTGAGGTAGGGCACTGTGCAAAATTAATCCCAAGAAGAAATTTGGGCAGGGTCCTATAGATGGTGTGTCTCATGGATTGAACCTAGATACGAGGAGCCCACATTACAACAGTAGTAGGATCAGTTAGATTGATGCAGTCAAATTTCAGGAGGACATAAATCAGAGTGACAAATGTTGGATATTGGAGTGCAAATCAGAATTGGCAACAGTGTAGAGTGCATAGATGCAGATGTCAACAACGCAGAGAGTCCAGTAGACATGTGCAATAGGTATTAGCAGTCAGAAGACTTCGATGACACATACATTATACTATTTCAGTTGCTTGGAGGCTTTTCAATTTCAGAAGTGTTGCATGTGCGAGAAACACTAGAGAAGTGTTGCATGCAAGATTTTCATGTCGCATGCAAGAGGTGCATGTGCGCATGCAAGGACATTCCAAGGTATCGGATCAGGACATATTGATTCCTTTCTTGTTGAGAGGGAGTGTTGAAACTTACAACAAGAAATAGTGCAATTGGAATCCAGAAACAACATGACAACACCTACACTACTGGGGGACCACAGGTCATGTAGTGATGGGTCCTAGCGATACATTAGTGTGCAATTCAATTTACTTGATAAATTGTAAATGTGTCAAATTTAATTATCCCTTGATTAAATTGGAAAATAAAATGTATCTTATCTCATGATCAATTTTAATAGTTAATTGAGTCTGATAAACTCATTTAACTCATGTATTTCGAGTTGAGGGTGGTTGGTGAGGTATGCAGAGTAGTTCTATTAGTTATGGAGTTTGAATTGTAGTTGGTACATTAGTTTAATGCATGAGTAATCAGTGAACTCAAATAGGTAAGTTAGAGTTATTTGAACTAGTTGTAACTGTTTGTTGCACTAGTGAGAGATCAAGTGAATTAAATATTATTTAATTCACAAAAAGTGATTTTCCATGCAACTAATGATTTACTATTAATATCTGCATGCGTGTTAGTTCCAGTGGAGACCCAGTTGAGACCCAGTTGAGAAAAAGGTTAAAGGGAAGTTAACTATCAGTTTTGATATTAGCAGGATACCCAGATGCAGTTAAAACACCACAGGATGCCCATGATACTCAACATAGTTGAGGAAGGCTGAAATTCATAAAGAATAGGGATTGCATTCATCGGGAATTGTGTGAGCAAGGCAGGCTGAAGACGGGCTGAGAATTGGCTAAGTGTTGGCACGATTTTGTCTGGATCAGTATGAGACGATAGGCAGAGTGCAAGAGACTCTTGTGAGAAGAGTGCATTGTAATTGTTTCATGATTCCTTGTGGAATATACAATATAAGATAGAGGGGTTTTGAGCAGTAATCTTTCCCCGGGAAATTATCTGTGTTGTGGTTTGATTTTATTCTTTCTGCACTTGTTGTGGTTGGCGAATGTGTTTAATTTATGCAATTGATTTGTAGAAGGATTCAGTATCTAGCTTTTTACATTGCTTGATCGGATTGAATCCATTGATATACATATAATTGTATAATTTTTGCACTCTTATTATTCTCATGCTAAGTATTTTCCTTGCAACACCTAAATACTTCATAACAAAATAATTATATAATTTTCTTTTGAGAAAATTTATATTTTTCATGTTAGACCCTACAATAAGCATGTTAGACTCTACAATAAGTATGTCATGTACACACTAACAAGATAATATAGCTTTTGTTATCTATTGTATTGAAAACACAATGGTCAAATTGTCATCTACAATAACTTTGTTCTATCATAAACTTATAAAACTTCAAATACCATTGCCTTGGTTCTTGCTTTAAACCAAACAAGCTCTCTTCATTCTTCATACTAAGTTTTCCCTTTCTTTAATCTCATATCCTTGTGGTTTTTGCATATAAATATCTTCGTAGATTGAGTCCCCATGGAGAAAATTTGTCTTTAAATTTAACTTCTCCAGATGCAAATACTATACTACCACTAAACTTAAAATATTTCCCATTGAATTTATTTTGACAACATGAGAAAATATTTTTTCAAAACCTATACCTTTATTCTATGTAAACCCCTTTACAACAAGTATGTCCTTGTACCTAATTTTTCCTCCATATTCTTCCTTCAATCAATCAATCCATTTATTATGCAATGCTCTTTTACCTGTAGGAAATAGGGCTAAGTCCCAAGTCTAATTATGTATCAAAGTGTCCATCTCTTTCATGCCTTGCTCCCATTTCATCCTAGTGTCTACTTGCAATTCTTCTTTATATATTTCTAGTTAAAAAAATTCATTAAAAAATACATAATGCAATGAATAAGAGTATCATTTATGGGTTTTAATTAACCTAGTTGATCTTCTAATAACACTTGCAGTGGTTTGAGGTACCTGCTATTGGTGTGGTTATTGAACATTTTGATTTTTTGGCATATTTCAAATTTCTTTTTCTATGATTTCCTTAAGCACGGTGTATTTTGTGTTTTCCATTTCTTGTTTCTTTCTCTACCACTAATATTTGTAGATGAAATTTTCATTGAATACCACAACTATAGCCTTAATGATTTTTTGATTTTTATTTTCTCATAAGTGATACTAGCCAAAATCATTAACTCCATATCCAATAAAAGTACACTTATTGGATTTTGACTTGACAAGCTTTGTTCTATTTTCTCTATCAATATGGACAAATGCTTCACAAGTAAAAGTCTTCATATATGATGTAATTAGATGGATTATTTACATTAATTTCAATGTAAATAGATTAATAATGTGCATTGGTTTAAATGTAGATGATAATTTATGATCTGATGTAACTAAATGGATGATACACATTAATTTCAAAGTAAATATACTAATATGTTCATTGGTTTCACCATAGATGTTAATTTTAATCAAATGTGTCTATATCCATCTTGATCTAGATTCATCTTGAGAAATCCACACATGGCTAACAATAAAGGAAGAGGAAGTAAGACTTTTACAAAGGTAAAAGAAGTTAAATTTAAAAAGTCATCGAAGTCTCAAAATCAGATAAAAAACAAGATACGAACAATTATTGAAATTTTCTTCAAATTAAAGAGTATAAGGCATACGTAAGGTCCTACTTTCAGTTTAGATTACTTTGAAATTATTATTTTGGTATTTTATTTAAATGGATGCATTCATTGCAGTGTAGATGTTAATTGATAATATTGGATGTATTCATTGCACTGTAGATTTTAATTGATAATCTTATCAGATTGATTGCATTAAATGCATTTATTTGAGTGTATATGTTAATTTCTAATCCTAATTAGTTGAGTGCACTATGTCCACTAATTTCAACGTAGATGTTGATCAGATGTAACTAGATGGATGATCTGAATTAATTTCAAAGCAAATATATTAATAATGTGCAATGATTTTAGTGTAGATATTGATTTCTAATCTTATTTGATTAATTTCACTAGATGTGTCGATTTCAGTGTAGATATTAATTTTTAATATGATGTAACTTGATGGATGAGTTGCATTAATTCAAGTAAATAGACTAATAGTGTGCACTGATTTTTGTATAAATTTTGATTTCTAAACCTATTTGATTGTGTAATATTCCTTTTTTAGGAATTTCTACAATATGTTCAATGAGGACGTTGTATAAGGAAAACCCTACAAAAGAAACGCACAACAGGACTTGGATCCTCTTATATATGTTGTATGTAGCTTAAATATCAAATGGAATCAAAAGCAAATCAAACTAGCTACATTAAACAGATCTCCCCAGATCAAATATGCTCAAAAACATGCCAATCCCATGACTTCACATAAGAGAATTTCTGAAGACTGCAATAGCGTGATTTTCATTAGGGTTTCTACATAAAAATATGATTCAATACATATTTTTAGCTTTCATTAATCATAGAATCAGAAATGGGAGGTTTGACCCCCTTCACATTGACATTACAGCACCCCGGCAAGGGTTTCCGGAAAAATACCACTATAAAATGCAGTACTGTAGAAAATAACGCAGTCCACTGCAACTATGTATTACATAAGATTGAAGATTATATAAAATATATGCACAATTCATAAAATTTCCAAAGGCCCTCCTTCATTAACTTTCTGAAGAGGAATAGACACCTCCTCCTCCAATACAAGCACGAAATCAAGGGGTTTACCCCTGCTACTGCTACACCTGCAGAAAAGACGCAGTTACTGGAAGTGACTGTGTTGTAGGTGTTTATGGATGAATGAACTCAATTCAAGTGATGATAAATCAGCCCAGGACCTCCCCTTTTTATCTCTTGAACAAGCTGAACTAAAGGTGAAGGTGGAATTCTCGCATGAGAACCCCTTGCACTAAACAATGCTGCAACTATAGCTAAATAGCTGAAGCTTGCAAGTAGTAAACAAGACAAAACATAGATGAATAGTAAATGAATTCCTTGCTTCTATCTCCTTTGTCTTATCCTTGGTGAGCCTCCTCACCCTGGACCCCACTCATTGTTGAGGTGACTTCCTAGGAAAGATTCCTCTTTCAAAACTGCGATGTCCTTGTGGGTTTCCCTCCTCTTGTAGTAGTGTTGTTGACTTGGTAAACTAGATCTAATCCACTTTCATTTCCCCTCTTTCACACCAAGTTGGCTTTATTTTTCCTCCTAATCTAATCCCTTTTCAAGTTGGGTATAGGGTACCTATTCTTCATGGTCTTCTTGTTCAAGGCTCTCTAATCAATGCACATCTTCAATGTGCCATCCTTATTCTTTACCAAGACCACTGAAGAATCAAAAGGACTAGTACTAGGCCAGATGTGTCCTAGAGCTAGCAGCTCTTGGATGGCCCTCTCAATATCATCCCTATAAGCCTTGGGGTGCCTATAAGAAGTGGTAATTACTGCTTGGATCCCTTGCTCCAACTCAATAGTGTGTTCAAACCCTCGGTCAGGAGGTCTCCTTGGTGGGATATCTCCAAATACTGTAGAATATCGATCCAACAGAGACTGAACATCTGGATGCACTGGTGAATCCTTGCCCTTACTTTCGATATATGCAGCTCTTTTTCCCATTCAACATCCACTCTGCGCAGATCTGCCTCCATCCTGTGTGCTGAAACAACCTGAGGAGGGTATGTGTTTATACCCTTAATCTTGTGATACTGACCATCCTTCCCTCGTATCCATTCCATCTCCAAAGTTCTCCAATTAGTGGTAACTCTCCCAAGAGTGATCAACCACTGGACTCCCAATATGACATTGGTGTCTGGAATATCTACCACAAAGAAGTGGTATGTTAAGGTGTAGGCCCTCATGGTATTGGTTAGTGCCGGAACATACTTGGCACACTGCAAGGTCATAGCTCCTGGGACAAAAACTGAGAATCCCTCAAACTCCTTCATGTGGATCCCTCTCCGTTTCACCAGCTGTGCATCAATAAAATTATGAGATGCCCCACTATCTATCAACATAGAGACTCTTTGCCCCATAATGGTACCTCTTACCCTCATAGTCAAATATTTTGGGACCCCTCTTAATGTTGCAATAGCTCCCCCTCTTGGAGAAAAGTCTTCTATGGATGGTACAGCACTGGCTTCCTTCTTGGGGAAGGTCTTGACATAGTTTGTCTCCCCTGCAACACATTCTCCCTCCAAATCACGAACAAGGATTGTCTTCTTTGGTCCTGAGGAGGTCTCCTGCTGTAATAATGTTCTTGCCCTGGGCAAGATATGTTGTAAGTCTCTAGCTTTATCCATAGCTTCAAGGAGTGTGGTTAGTTTAGTGGATTTGACCAACCCCTGAAATGGTTCAGCCATCCCATTAATAAACATGAATACCTTCCTACTCATAATGAGGTTGGATACCATCACTGAAAGATGCAAATATTCAACAAAATAATCCTCAAGATCTCCCTCCTGTTTGAGCTTGGTTAACTTGACAAAGTGGGCTTCCGGATCTCTTGGATCAAATCTCTCCACTAGCCTCTTAGTGAAGACTGAATATGAAGTGATGTGATGATGCCCCAGTGTGGTCAGTCCATGAAACCACCATTCTTGAGCCTCCCCTTCTAGGTGCAGCGCAGCTATCTTGATAGCTTCTATCTCAGAAACCTTGTTGAGTTGGAAGTATGTGTCCAGCTTCTCCACCCAAGCCTTGGCTGTACACTTAGGTGTTCCATAAAATGTGGGCAAGAAGAACCCTACCATACTGTGTTGTAGGGTTGTTCCCTGCATCAAGTTCTCCTCCCTTTGATGAGGATTGACCCTCCTTCCATCCTTGATCCGGCAAAACTCCTGAAAGCTCAAGTGCTCTTTGAACCCTTGAGACTGGGATTCATATTCTTCAAAATATTCTCCTAGGTTCCCCTCCTTATCTCCTCAAAATAGAAATGAAGGCATGGTAGAGCATTGTGGTGCAACTGAATGCTCCATGCCATCTGAAGTGTTGGTGCTTGCCTCATGTCAAAACCCTATATAATCCCCTTCCTGACTCATCTCCTTGAGTTCCCTTGCAATGATCTACAGTGTCTAAAGTAGGAGATTCAAAATATCTTCCTCCTCCATGTTGAAGGTAGATTATCCCCACAAGCTGAGCCAAGAGCAAAGCTCTGATACCACTGTAATATTCCTTTTTTAGGAATTTCTACAATATGTTCAATGAGGACGCTGTATAAGGAAAACCCTGCAATAGAAATGCACAACAGGACTTGGATCCTTTTATATGTTGTATGTAGCTTAAATATGAAATGGCATCATAAACAAATCAAACTAGCTACACTAGATAGATCTCCCCAGCTCAAATATGCTTAAAAACATGCCAATCCCATGACTTCACATAAGAGAATTTCTGAAGACTACAACAATGTGATTTTCATTAGGGTTTCTACAGAAAAATATGATTCAATATAGATCTGGAGCTTTCATTAATCATAGAATCAGAAATGGGAGGTTTGACCCCCTTCACATTGACATTACAGCACCCCGACAAGGGTTTTCAGTAAAATACCACTATAAAATGCAGTACTGCAGAAAATAATGCAGTCCACTACAACTTTGTATTACATAAGACTGAATATTATATAAAATAGATGCACAATACAGAAAATGGACAAAGGCCCTCCTTCATTAACTTTCCGAAGAGGAATAGACACCTCCTCCTCCAATACATGCACAAAATCAAGGGGTTTACCCCGGCTACTGCTACACCTGCAGAAAAGACGCAGTTACTGGAAGTGACTGCGATGTAGGTGTTGATGGATGAATGACCTCAAGTCAAGTGATGAGAAATCAGCCCAGGACCTCCCCTTTTGATCTCTTGAACAAGTTGAACCAAAGGTGAAGGTGGAATTCCCACATGAGAACCCCTTGCACTAAACAGTGCTGCAACTATAGCTAAACAACTGAAGCCTGCAAGTAGTCAAGAAGAAAAAACATAGATGAATATTGAATGAATTCCTTGCTTCTATCTCCTTCTTCTTATCCTTGGTGAGCCTCCTCACCCTGGACCCCACTCATTGTTGAGGTGACTTCCTAGGAAAGATTCCTCTTTCAAAACTGCGTTGTCCTTGTGGGTTTCCCTCCTCTTGTAGCAACATTGTTGAATTGGTCAACTGGATCTAATCAACTTGCATTGCCCCTCTTTCACACCAATGTGGCTTTATTTTTCCTCCTAATCTAATCCCTTTTCACACTGGGATTTGTTTTATTGTCCTTTTTACTCTTCTTCTTCAAAAATGGAGCAATTATAATATTCCAAGTAGCAGTGGCTAATTGGGAATATTACAGATTGATTACACTATATGCATTCATTTTAGTGAAGATGGTAATTTATTATATGATATAACTTTATGGATTATCTACATTAATCTCAAAGAAAATAGATTAATAATGTGCATTGATTTCAATGTGGATGTTGATTATTATTATTATTATTATTATTTACCATGGTGTATCGGTAACTCTTTTTGAGTAATTTGGGCGAGGCCCAAGATTAAGCATAGTGGATACCACTATAACACCAAGAGTATATCCAACATCTTATAAGCAAGGTATACCAAGAATTTATGACTTAGCAAGATCCTAGACTCCACGAGGGTGGGTGAGCTTACTCCTTCAGTCTAATCACAACATGTCAAATATGTCCCCTCATAAGATTTGAAACTCGGTGAAGGGGATGACACCCCATTGTGCCAACCACTTGGTGATTTATAATCTTATATCGTAGAGCTTCATGCAGGAATGTACATATCTTCTTTAACGATCCTTAAAATATAGAGGTGTGGAGAAACATCTACATATCCTAAAAATGTCGTGGAACCCATTGTAATATTTTGTCTTCCTTTTGCTTTCCATATTCTCCTTGTATACCCACTCTCTATGATTTCTATGTGTCTTGCTACCTATCTTAAATCATGGGTAGTATTTAACTCTTATATGCAAGAAAACCAGAGAATTTCATAGAAATTGAAATGATAAAGCAATGGATAGAGCACATTAACTTTTCAAAGTATTGGTTGCATGAATATGATTTGACATGCTTGAAGTTTAGTCATGTGTGAATTTATTAAGACGATGTTTTATTTACTTACACCCTGCTTCACATTTTCCATCATTCAACATTGTTACATTTTCACTTTGCATTCAAATTTTTTATTTCATAATTTTTCATGTCATAGTGTAATTGTTCTACAATTTGGAGGTTTTCTAACCATATTTTTTGGTCAAATTTGCTCGAAATCCAATAAAGATTTGTTGGAACCACAAGTTTGAGTTGTGGACTCCACACAATTTGAATGCCCTAGGGGTTTTTCTAGGGCACTGAGTCCACTTATACACTCAAAAACACATTTTATACAACAAAAAAATCATGATCTGAACAAAAACTATTTCCTCAAATTCTAGCCAAAGACACCAAAATTTAAAATAGTTAGATAACATCATTTTTCATCATTCAAGTTACTAACACTTTGTATCTTCTCAACAAAATGAGGTAACCATGAAATTTTAAAACTAAAATTAAATGATTAAATTAAATCGATGTTTAACAAATTGTGTGTGACTGTGTACAACTAAAATTAGCATAAATCTATTTTAACCTTTGATCTATCAAGGGTTGAAAATAATCTCTAGAGGTGCAAACCTTTCCTCAAGTTTTGAACTTAAAAAGAGGTTTCAACCTCAAAATATTTGATCCCTATTAACACCTCTCAACAAATATTATTATTATTATTATTATTATTATTATCCAATTTTAAGGTCACGACTGATAATTCTACACGAAGACATACATACTCTACCCCCCTCTGGTTTTGATCCGCGACCTCTTAAGAGGAAACACGTGTTCTTAACCATTAGACCCACTGAAGCTGTATCTAAATTAATACTCTAGATTAAGGTGAATCTAAATAAATTTTAAAGAAAAAAACAAAATAATATACTAAACCCTCTACTTAATTCATAAGCCAAATTTTAAGGGCGTACAGATGCCACAAATTCGCCCAGAAGGCAGTTTTCTTACCGGAATAAGTAAAAAAAATTCAAAAAAACGGAATGTTGGAGTGTTTAAATGATTTTTTTGAAGGTGGAAATGGATTTGACACCATCAGCATCCAAAATTCTGAAGTTCAACAACTATAACCCAGATTCTCAAAAATTTCTACCAGATTTTCCCATAATCTTGCCAGAATTTCCATTATTTTCCTAGCTAATTTGTGGGTTTTTAAACTACACTTATTTTAAGTATAGAGAAAAATATATTTTATTCTCATGAGCACTGGCTTTCCAGGAAATTAATGAAAAAGCTCATAATCATTATCATTTCTAAAATTATTTTCTGGAAATTACTTTGAAATGCGGTGATTTCAATTTCCAAACTTTACTGTCATCGATGTTGTTGGAGCTGGCTTGTCGGTATAACTCTTAGAGCGCGTGGAATTATTTTCCTACAAAAAAAAATTCCACAAATAATGTACATAATTGTGACGATGTGAAGTTTCTAATTCAAACTAAACTTTGTTATTATTCTATCATTATCAAGATTCAAGGGTCAGTGAGGAATTAATTTTGCGACATTTCAGTTTATGTATTTTACATGGGTATACTCAACTTTATTATTCAATTTTAGTTTTTGTACTTTATTATATAATTCCTTAGTAGTATTACCTATCAAAGACCTAAGATTCCACTTTACTAACTTCCAACACTCTTTATCTGGAATATTCATATACAATCTCACAACTCTCACTGCATGTGCAATATCCGACGGTGTGCACAACATCACATACATTAAGCTACCAACTGCTAATTAATATGAAACCTTGTAAATGTAGTATATATCCTATTGTTTCTTCGGATACATCTCCTTAGTCAATTTGAAATGTTTATCCAAAGGTGTATTAACTGTTTTTGCATATTTCATTTTAAATATTTCCAACACATTTTCTATGTATTCACTGTGAGACAATATTAATGTATGTTTTTTCTTGTCTCTTATTATTCTCATGCTAAGTATTTTCTTTGCAACACCTAAATCCTTCATAAAAAATGAATTATATAATTTATTTTGAGAAAATTTATAGTTTTCATGTTACACCCTACAATAAGCATGTTAGACTCTACAAAAAGTATGTCATGTACACAAAGTAACAAGATAATATAGCTGTTGTTATCTATTGTACTGTAAACACAATGGTCAAACTCACATCTACAGTAGCCTTGTTCTATCATAAACTTATCAAACTTCAAATATCATTGCCTTGGTTCTTGCTTTAAACCATACAAGCTCTTCTTCAATCTACATACTAAGTTTTCCCTTTCTTTGATCTCATATCCTTGTGGTTGTTGCATATAAATATCTTCGTAGATTGAGTCCCCATGGAGAAAATTTGTCTTTACATCTAAATTCTCAAGATGAAAATATTCTACTACTACTAAACTTAAAATATTTCCAATTGAAGTTATTTTAACAACAAGAGAAAATATTATTTCAAAACCTATACCTTTATTCTATGTAAACCCCTTTACAACAAGTATGGCCTTGTACCTAATTTTTCCTCCATATTCTTCCTTCAATCAATCAATCCATTTATTATGCAATGTTGTTTTACCCGTAGGAAATAGGGCTAAGTCCCAAGTCTAATTATATATCAAAGTGTCCATCTCTTCTTTCATGCATTGCTCCCATTTCATCCTAGTTTCTACTTGCAATTCTTCTTTATATATTTTTGGTTCACAAAATTAATTAAATAATACATAATACAATGAATAAGAGTATCATTTATGGGGTTTACTTAACCTAGTTGATCTTCTAATAACACTTGCAGGAGTTTGAGGTACCTGCTATTGGTGTGGTTATTGAACATTTTTTTATTTTTTTGCACATTTCAAATTTCTTTTTCTGTGATTTCCTCAAGCACTATGTATTTTGTGTTTTCCATTTCTTGTTTCTTTCTCTACCACTAATATTTGTAGATGACCTTTTCATTGAATACCACAACTCTAACCTTAACGATTTTTTCATTTTTATAGCCTCATAAGTGATACTAGCCAAAATCATTAACTCCATATCCAATAAAAGTACACTTCTTGGATTTTGACTTTACAGGCTTTGTTCTATTTTCTCTATCAATATGGACAAATGCTTCACAAGATAACGACTTCTTATATGGTGTAATTAGATGGACTATTTACATTAATTTCAATGTAAATAGATTAATAATGTGCATTGGTTTGAATGGATATGATAATTTATTATCTAATGTAACTAAATGGATGATACACATTAATTTCAAAGTAAATATATTAATATGTTCATTGGTTTCACCATAGATGTTAATTTTAATCAAATGTGTCTATATCCATCTTAACCAAATCCATCTTGATCTAGATTCATCTTGAGAAATCCACACATGGCTAACAATAAAGGAAGAGTAAGTAAGACTTACAAAAGGTAAAATAAGATAAATTTAAAAAGTCATTGAAGTCTCAAAATTAGATAAAAAACAAGATACTAAAAATTATTGAAATTTTCTTTAAATTAAAGAGTTAAAGGCATATGTAAGGTCTTGACTTTAGTTTAGATTACTTTGACATTATTATTTTGGTCTTTTATTAAATTTGATGCATTCATTGTTGTGTAGATGTTAATTGATAATTTTGGATGCATTCATTGCATTGTAGATGTTAATTGATAATCTTATTGGATTGATTGCATTAAATGCATTTATTTGAGTGTATATGTTAATTTCTAATCCTAATTAGTTGAGTGCACTTTGTGCATTGAGTTCAATGTAGATACTAATTTACGATTAGATGTAATTAGATGGATGATCTGAATTAATTTCAAAGCAAATATATTAATAATGTGCATTGATTTTAGTGTAGATTTTGATTTATAATCTTATTTGATCAATTGCACTAGATGCATGGATTTCAATGTAGATATTATTTTTTAATATGATGTAACTTGATGGATGAGTTTCATTAATTAAAAGTAAATAGATTAATAGTGTGCGTTGATTTTAGCATAAATGTTGATTTCTAATCCTATTTGATTGATTACACTATATGCATTCATTTTAGTGAAGATGGTAATTTATGATATGTTATAACTTGATGGATTATCTACATTTTTTTTCCAAAGAAAAATTCGTAATTCTTCATTATAAAATAAGAAAAACTACTTGTTGCATTTTCAGCATATCATATATGCAAGGATCAAGTAAGTTCATGTTCTCCAGAGAGACTAATAGCCGACATCGTTAATGTCTAGTATATGCATCAAGAAAAAAATAAATATGTACAATATACAAAATAGTTATAAACCTCTACTGATTAAAAAAAATAAAAAATGTGTAGTCTGATCTAGACTGCTCCTGGTTCATTCATGTCTTCAATAAAGGGTCAATGATAATATTGGTAATCCTGGGGACCCTCTTGTATCGAGATGTGCCATCTGTACCATTCTAGCTGCATGGCTTCTTTGGATAATTGATCAGCCATCTGATTCCTTTGCCTATAAATATGAGTGACAGAAATAAAATCAAAATATGATTCAAGTGTAAAGACCTCATCCAGTAATGCTCTAAGAATGTATGTGTGGCATTGAGTCTTTAAATTGAACCAATCGATAATGACTTGTCAATCCCAAAATATATGTATCCTATTGCAACCTTGTTCTTAAGCAAAGAGAAGGAGAAGTCTAAAGTTGTTTAGTTCCGCATAGTTGTTGCTACCTAGGCCAAGCCCCATCTTAAGGTGGAAAAAATGAGTGAGACAATGGATACAACAATACAAATCGAAAAATAAGCCTGGTTATTTGGATTGATTGTTTCGAGGATGATGGTTCTGTTATGGGTTGAAGGCTCATAATTTGGTATCAGTTGATAGATGGTGGAGATGTTTCTATTGATACCATCCCATTCTGTGACCTTACCCTGGAAGATAGTCTGATTCCTTACAATCCAAGCCCCCCACGCGATGAGGAGTGGGAGGTTCCGTTCCTTAGGGTGACATGACTCCTTCCACAAGGTGTCCTAAGCCGAACATATAGAGTTTTCGTGCCAATCAAGTGAAATCCCAAAGTTGTGGTCATGATGCGCCAAAGCTGTTTGCTAGCTGAACAATCCAGGAAGAGGTGATTCACATCCTTCGCATGAGTAAGACATAAAAAAACATCTGGAAGTCCCATGAAACTCACGCCTGGTGAGGTTGTCCTCTGTGGGAGTGAAATTGGAGAGAATGCACCACATAAATAATCTAGCTTTGGGTGGCACTTTTAGCTTCAACAAATGTTTCCACCACCATTGTTTTTCATGAGGTTCCATAGTGTTACAGAGTGTGGAGTACCCAACTTTTGGAATATAGTTTCCACTGGGGGAAATTTCCCATCAAATTTCATTTTCCCGGTTTGATAGTCAAGTTTTTGTGACTCCGAGAGTCCTTAAATACTGATTCTAATTAGCCCACCAGTGTTCGGGGATGGCGCCTGTGCTGACAACCAAGCCTGAGAGGTCCAAGTAGAATTAAGTGGATCTGCCACCTGAGCAATAAAATTATGCCCTGACCTAGTTTTTCTCAGATCCAATGCACCACGTCAAACCTTTTTTAATAAGATGGATAGATTGTGTGATGGCCTTCCATATAATTGATGAACTTGGGGAGGGTAGAGTGTGACCTCTGATCCAATCCATGGTGGAGGAGGGTGAAATATATTTTGAGTAAGTAACTTCTTGCCACAGACTGTGTTTGACAATGAGATTCCAACCCATATTGGCAGCTAGAGTTGTAGCGAAGTGGTTGAGATCATTAAGCCCACAAACTCCCTAACCTTTTGGTTTCACTATATTTTTCCAAGCGATCCAAGCAAAAGAACTTCCATCTTGCTTGCCTCTCCAAAGAAATCGCCTGCGGATTTGTTGGATTCCATCTATCACACCTTTAGGGATCCATGCCAAAGCCATCCAGTAAACTAGAATGGCCTCCAGGATAGATTTAATGAGCACCAGCCTGCCAGCCCTGGAAAGCCATCTTTGTTTCCAGATGTTGATCCTGCGGTCGACCTTAGCAATAAGCCAGTTCCAATCCTTTATGCGTTAATCACTTGGTTTGAGGTGGAAACCAAGATATTTTAAGCCCTCTTCCAAATCCTTACGATCAAAATGGAAGAGCCCCATAGCGTGTCTGCATTCAAAGGCCGAGAAACACACCATTATGATGGTGGATTTCCTGTGGTTGGGGTCCATTCTAGTAGCTTTACTAAAAATGTTGAGTAGATTGAAAAAAATTGTATTTTCATGACAAGAACCATCAAGAAAAATAATTACATCATTAACAAACAGTAAATGAGTCAGTTGTGAAAAATCATTAATTTTGATCCCATGAATGGATTCATCATCTTTTGCTTGTGCCAAAATTGAGGATAGGCCTTCCATAATCAATAGAAAGAGCAGTGGGGATAGAGGGCACCCTTGCCTGAGGCTTCTTCGTACATGAAAAAAATTTGTTTCAACACCATTTATAAGGATTTTGAAAGAGGCATTTGTAATAGATCCCATAATCCAATTAGTAAATGCATGAGGGAAGCCGATATGAATGAGGATGAGATGCAAATAATTCCAGTTGGCACAATCAAAAGATTTTGCAAGGTCTATTTTGAGAATGGTGGTCTTAAGATTCTTGAGTTTGATGGAATGTAAGGCCTCATGAGCAGTGAAAATCGCTTCATGAATTTGTCTATGGTTGAGGAAAGAAAATTGTTCTTTGGCAATATGTTGCGAGAGAATGGGCTTAATACAGTTAGCAATGATTTTGGAGATGATCTTATAGATGCAGTTACAGAGAGAGATCAACCTGTAATCATGAAAATATAGGGGCTTCTGTGTTTTGGGGATGAGAGCAATGAAGTTGGCATTGTATCCATCATATACTTGTCCAGAGGTCTTGTTTTATTCAATGACCTGTAATAGATCCTTACCGATGAGTTCAAATAATGTGAGGTAGAATTCAATTGACCAACCATCAAGCCCCAGGATTTTTTCCTTCTTAAACCATTTTAATACCCCTTCCACTTCCCCCAAGGTGACCGAGGCGTTTAGATCCTCCAATTGCTACTACTCCACAAATATGTGCAAGGAGCGGGCATCTGCATGATTTAAATAGTATTCGCATTCTCGGGTGCCCTATATTGTTTGGAGAAGTGATCAATGCCCATGTCGGCCAGCTGGGAGTGAGTATGAGCCACTCTCAAATTCTGATCAGTGAGGGCCCAAATAGTGTTGAAAATCCTTCTACCCTTAGCACATTGCTAGAATAATTTGGTGTTATCATCATCTTGCAGTCATATACCCCTAATTTTAAGTCATCATTCCTCATCCTATTTTCTAATAATATTAGCTTTTGCCAATTCCAGAGCAATAATTCTATCCTTTGCTTCTGATGCTATGAAACCATGGAGATCTGACCCAGTTAAATTGTCGATCTCCTGCTCAATGTTCTCTAACGAATCTTTATCCTTAACTTTATTGCTTCTAGCCCAACGTATGGTGAGAGAATTTAACCTGGACATGTTATTATAGAAGACCTTGGTAGGCGCCTGATGAGGGAGATGTTCACAGTGGATCCATTCCTTATTGACGATCGAATGGAACTCAGGATCCTCAAGCCAAGCAGAGTTAAATTTGAAAGGGGCCTGGGGCTTTTGCAGGCCCATCAGAAATTCCAGATAAATAGGAGAGTGGTCTAAGGAACCCCTGAACCCAACCCATTTCCTGGCCATGTCGAAATGCTCCACCAACAAGGATTTGATAATGAAACGATCAAGTATTCTAGTCAGGGAGGCATCGCCTGTCCTTCTGTTCCTCCAAGTCAGGCACTTATTTAGCATTGCCAGATCTAGGAGATCAACCTCATCAGTGAGATTTTGAAAATAATCAGATAATAAGTGCGAGGAGGCTCCTAACCCCCAAGACTCAGACAAACCAATTGAAAATTTTAGGTTCCTGCCCAGAGTGATGTTATCCCTCTACATAATAGAGCTATGAATCCAATCATCCCAGAATGCCTCCCTATGATGGCAGGTACCATAAACGTTGATAAGAGTGATCATGAGATTGGATTCATGAGTGGTAATGTTTGCACCAAGAATGTCATCCCGACCCCACCAACTGTGAACCAAAATAGATATGTTATTGAGTCCAATGGCACATCCACTGGATTGACCCCTAGCATCAATTGTCTGGGAGGTCCAATCGGGAAGTAGAGATGACAAATTTTTTGAAACAATTAAACCATCGTCGAGAGTTTCTTGTAGGAATATGGTACCTACTTTTATACGGTCCAGTAAACACTTGAGAGCCAGTTTTTTGTCTGGACTGGCCAAACCATGAAAATTTAGGTAGAGACAAATCATGGGTCACTATTGCCCCAAGTGTTCTTTTCTCTAAGAACCTGATTGATGGCGTGTTGAGTACCAACCGTGACCTCCAAGCCGGCTTTCCTAATAGCTTTGGTGATGGATGAGGGGTGCCCCCTCGATGCCTTCAGGATAGTCCCTCATGTATCCTCCCCGAGACCCAATGCAGGGGGTCATGAGAATGAGAGGTCGATCTAAGGTTGCAATGGTGACCCACGGAAAGGCTATAAGAATCAAGAGACAGGTGGGAGGTAGAGTCACCAGCGATGGTGAGGGGGTCGGGCTGAGGAACAGAAGGTGGGGCGGTTGCAACATGGCAGCTAAGGGGATTCAATTTTCAATTATTTAATTCAATAGCATTGGATGTATCAGACAATGAGAAGGCAGAAGAGAAAATAATTTTTTTTACATTTAAAAGGGAGGAAATAGAATTATTACCTGAATTAAGCACTACATGCTCCAATGGAGAGAGTACCGCTCTGTTTTGTGATTGCGAGCACGTAATAGGGACGGATGGTCGACCAACAGGGCAAGTAGTACCACGATCCTCCTGCTCAGATACCTCGTGCCACTGTGCCACACCCCTATCCTCTGTCTGAGTCACCATATGAACCAGAATTTTTAAATGGGTCGCGGTTGCCATGATGAGTGGGCACTCCTTATACAGGCGCCCAACCTCATGACACCTCTTGCATCTGAAGGGTACCCCTTCATAATTGAGAATTTGTGCCCACACCATATTATTGAAATGGAGATTGTATGCTTCGAGGAGGCCATCCCTGGTGTCCAAAATGGACAAGAATACATGCCACTAATATGTTCCCCAAATCCAAATAGGATCGGTCATGGTCTAGGTAAACTCCCAAATCTTCCCCAATGAAGCAGAAGGCTACTTCATTCCAAAAATGCAGAGGGATTCTTGGAAGTCTGACCTATATAGGTCCTGCCCCATCTTTCTCCTTGTCTAGATCGAATAGTGGCATCCATCTCTTCAATAAAACTAGATTCATCTCAATATGCCAATATTTAGAAAGGACCCACTCCACCATGCCAAGCTGTGGGAAGATGAGGGAAAACCATCCCCTGCTTATAGCTAAAACCCTGGAAGCTAATTATTACGCCAGAGTATTGCCCCATATTTCAGCAATATAGATTTTGAGTCTGGCGCAGGTATAACTTCTGTTGCGAACTCTACCCACTAAAATTGTCTGAGTGGTGTGCTCTATCTCCTCCATACCCACTCCTTGACCGAATAAAAGGTCCTTCTTAGCTTGACTCCTAGTGCACCACTACTTCCTCTTGCCATGTCCAGATTTCCTTAGCTTCCCAAACCCGTCTTGTTCCAAAGCCTCGTCTGAATCAAAGGTCTAAGGTTCTTCCTGCGAAGGTGTAGAGTGTGGGATGCCTTCAAAGCAACCAAAAGTCACTATTAAGACCAACACTTCAGGTTCAACCTGATGATGAGAAGGCAGCTCCCCTCTGCTAATGTTCAAATGTTCGAAACCGAGAGTGTCAGCCTAAGCGAAATAACAGTTTCCTTGGACCAACCCCTCATCGAAGGTTTCAAATGCGTCTGAAGTCTACTGAGCCTGTTGTTCCCAAATCCTTAAGAAGGAAGGCGAAGGAATAAAGTATGTCGAGGAAGCCAAGGGTTTCAATAAGGGTTATGAGTGCATGGTCGAATTAGCCAGAGGCGGATTTTCCAATGGAAATGGTGGTATGGTGGCCGACCCTATGTCCATGTCCACCACGTCCTCACATTCCATAGCCAACTCATCCTCCTGACCCACGTCTCTAGGGTGAGAATGCCAGACAAAAATCTAAGTGTGTTCCATAAGGTCGGATGAGTAATCCACCTCACCGTTCGTCATTGCAGGAGTCCAGCTATGCACATACCTGTGATGGAAACAATGTTACACACAGCTACCCAATTCTGAGGACAGTGAAACCAACGGATGTGTAGTTACCGCATAGGTGGGAAAGGAGCCCATAATCAACTGGCCAGGCCTGGAAGCAATGCGTCCACTGGGAAGGTCACAGATGTCCAAGTGAGGAACGATGATGGACCCCCTTCCCCATCAGAATAGGAAAATGTCAGTGAGAGGTAAGGTAATGGGGAGCCGGAAAGGAGTCACAGGCCCCTTGTGAAGCGATTGACCACAGTAAAATATCCCCTGAGCAGAAAAAAAGGGGATAACGATGAATAAACAAAAGAGAGTATATGGGAAAATTATGCCCCCAATGCCTATAGCAACAGAGACAAAAATGGTTAGCTGCCCATCCCTGAAATCGTGCCTCTGTCATCACCATGTTCAGTCGATGCCCATCCTTGCCGCCATAGCTAGGGTTCACTCAATCGACGCCCATCCTTGCTGCCATAGCTATGGTTTCCCCATTGTGGAGGAGTTGTCCACACAATCCTCAGATATCAAAGTCTAGATTATCTACATTAATCTTAAAGCAAATAAATTAATAATGTACATTTATTTCATTGTAGATGTTGATTATTATAATTATTATTTACCACGGTGTATCGGTAACTCTTCTTGAGTAATTTGGGAGAGGCCCAAGATTAAACATAGTGGCTACCACTATAACACCAAGAGCATATCCAACATCTTATAAGCCTTGTATACAAAGAACTTATGACTTAGCAAGATCCTAGACTCCACGAGGGTGGGGGAACTTACTCCTTGAGTCTTATCACAACACGTCAAATATGTCCCCTCATAAGATTTGAAACTGGGTGAAGGGGATGACATCCCTTGTGCCAACCACTTGGTGATTTATAATCTTATATCGTAGAGCTTCATATAGGATTGTACATATATCAACGATCCTTAAAATATAGAGGTGATCTGAATATGGGCAAACTAGTTTTTTTGTGCTAGCTT
The DNA here is from genome assembly GCA_034641835.2 of Pinus albicaulis. NCBI lineage: Eukaryota > Viridiplantae > Streptophyta > Pinopsida > Pinales > Pinaceae > Pinus > Pinus albicaulis. Next base: position 1,437,190,445 of record CM076579.1, read on the forward strand.
CCTCATCAGTTTAAATAAAATGTGTTTAGGACCGTCTCAAATTAGCCAGTTATGTGAGGGTTTATGTGTCAAGTTTATGTAGTTTTTATGATAAATTCACGAGTTAATTAGTTGTTAAAAAAAAATGTACAACAAATATATTGTAGAGAAATAACACGTAGCAAACACATTACACAATAGCTGATAACGGAGTTCACCCCTCCTAGGCTACATCTCCATGGACTTGCTTCAACTGGCTAGGTTCTATTTGGATTAATGGTAAAATATCTGATTACATGCACCTACAATAATCCAATGGATTTGAAACCTACTCCATTGGATTCAGAAGACCCAAAAACCTCAAAATATACTCTTCAAGCTTTGAAAATGGTCTTCAAATGATCAAGGAATGACCCCCTCTCCTAGTGGCCCTAGGCCTCTTTAATCTTCAAAGTGGAAAAATCACTTACATAAGTGCTCCAAAGCCTCTACAACCTACACCATCATGCTCAGAGCATCAAATAATCTAGGAATGACTCTTCTTACTCCCAATTTGGTCGAATTTTGCAAATGTTATGGCCTCCTCAATTCTGGCATAGGAAACCCCACTAAATCTTGAGATAACTCCAGTTAGGGCCGCTAAATTTGGGGGCAATGCCGAATTTGGTGGCTTTGCCAAATTTTCCGCTATATTAATTGGGATTTAATTGAAGTTAAGCCAGATTTTAATTTGGAGATAAGCTTATTTATGCACATTGAGCACGCTCTAACCAAATCCCATTTAAAAATAGGATTAGCGCTCAATTATTGGATTAGAGGTTTAAATAACCCCGCATTAACTGTTAACCTGTGTATTACGTTTAAACTCCGCTCTGCTCCTGGTCATAGTGGAAAGGTCATGTGGGGAGGGGGCTGGCCCCCTCCATACCCTTGCCGGTCAAACCCTACGAATTCAAATATATGTCGTGTGCATAATATGTTAAGTCTCAATGTTTTGGTATGGTGGTAAGACAACCCGCTCACTTGGGGGAGGTCGTGGGGTCGAGCCCCGACCTCCGCCCTTCCTGTGTGCCCTTCCTGTGTGTATAATTTTTCTTCGCGAATTATTTATCCAACATTTGAAACTATGTTGATGATTTAGACCTTTGTTATATAATATAATTTCGACATTTGACCATATAAATAAAATTCGGTCCATAGGTATAAAATTTAATCCGTATATAACATATCAAATTCGAACTTTCACCATATAATAAAATTTGGACTTGACCATAGTTGGACCTTGGAAGGGGGCACGTGACAACATATTTATCCAACCTTTGAAACTATGTTGATAATTCGGACCTTTGATATATAATATAATTTATGCATTTGACCATATAAATAAAACTCAGTCCATAGGTATAAAATTTAATCTGAATATAACATAACAAATTTTAACTTTCACCATATAATAAAATTCGGACTTGACCATAGTTGGACCTTGGAGGGGGCAGGTGACGTCCTCCAGGCTAGCCACATGTCCTCATGCCATTGGTTCTTCTCTCCAATCCAATGAGAATGCAATAAATATCATCCAACCACAATTCGACACTTGTCATCATGTTTGACCCTTTTTATTTTATTTTTAAATTTGCCTGTTTGGCACGAAAATCACGGGGCTCTAAGTTCCTCATATGGACTCTGTTTTGAGTGAAACGAATTGCATCAGATTCCTAGAGACAAGCCCAATTTAGTCGTTCTAGTTTGTTGTGATTCTGAGCACTTTTAATTTTTGGCAAATTTTTGCCCCTAATCCAGATTTCGATCACTCCTTCCCACTGACAGGATTTTGGACCCACAAAAGATGGTTATATGATAATATCTGAATACTCCTCTATTTCCCAAGTTCTATCATCTTGATTCTACTCATAAAACTCTCCATGACAACCACTTGGGTTTACTGACATGCCTTGCCTTGCAAATGGCTTCGCGCTTCAACCAATGTCCTCCTTTTGCTGCTGACCCAATCCAACACTTGCTCGCTCCTTGCTGAATGATAAAACACTTTGTTGTACCAAAAATATTCCTTGGTGCTTGGAAAACTAAATGATGGCCTTCCCACTAAGAATCATGTTCCTCCTTTGCACAAACATGCATTCAATGCAAGCTTCTCCTTGGAAACCACTTTCGCAAGTTAAGCCCATCTAAGTGAGCTACAACAATGAGTTCCAATATTAGTAATAAAAAGAAAATAAATGACCATTATTTTACCTTCACAGTACCAAATTCCACATCTAAAAGAATGCACTCGCCATCTCTTTTGCTTATTGGGTTCAACACATCAAATGGTCTACAATGGCTGTTGTCTTGGCTGCAAAATTTTTGGCATCTTGTCCCTCTTTCCTCTTCTTGATTACATCATCCTCCAGTATTGACATGCTACTCATGCCATCATTTGAGAATGAATGCTAATCATGAGCCTCTCACTCAAGAGTGGACCTTCCCAAAATCCTGTGGTATATTTTCACAAACACAACCATCAATCTGAAAAACACATCATGCAAGAAACATAACTTGACGACATATCCTTTTTCTCCTTCAAAGCAATGAATGTCACATCCTTTGAACATCACCATGTACTCTTACATCTTAGCATACAAACTCATCGACCAAACACAAGTCGACAAAACATGACTCTTCAAACAACTGACTCTCAAGTCAAACATAAACATGTACAAATTCCCATCTTTGCTGCATATAAGTGAGTCAACATAACTGTACTTTTCAAACACCTTCCTCGCATAAACATGCAACATGAATTCAATTGGTAAAGAAATGCATCAAACATCAAAATACATGCAAGGCCTTAATTGGATAAGAAATCTAACCATCTCTTTCCAAACCATTTCAATGGCGCTTCTTTCAACTGCACTTCATCATGTGAATCATCCTGACCCACATTGATTATGGAATCCTCTTTTCCATTCTTGTCAAGGTCTCTCTCCTCTTCAAATGTCGTGGATGACTTGTTGGATACAAAGTCCAACACTTGTCTACAGGATGACCCTGCTTATGGCAATGAGTGCAAAACAATTGCATCTTCTTTTCAACATGGTTTGTTTTGTCCAATGGACCTTTGACTTTCTGTCTCCTTTGTTTTGAAAGTTTCCTATGCATGGATATCTTCTTCCAACATATTGAAACAATATGGTTATTCAAACGACAAAAGGAACATGCAAACTTTCTCCAAATCTTATGTGAAGATTTACCATTTTTATCATAATCAAAAGCAACTTGATCAAAGGAATATTTATACCTTGCACATTCACTTTTGTTGCCTTCTTGAGGAGGTGAATTTGATGAGGTAGTGGCTCTCTTCGGAATACCAAAAATGGCTTCAATGACTTTATATCTTTCAGCATCCTCTTTTTTTCCATTTCCATAAGTTGCATGCTTATGAGCATCTTCTTGCAAAGCGGGTATAAAACTTTTGCATTCATCATGAACACAATATTCACAAGCTTTAGGTAGTGAACATTAAATAAAATTCCTTCTTGGAACACCTTCATGTACCTCCTTGGCTTTGGAGCATTCTCCATCATGTTGTCCATAACCAAGACCCAAATACCTAGGCTTTTCCTCAACAACTATTGGCTCAACTATGCCTTGTGCATGTTTGCCTAATCCTTTACCTTCATAGCCCATTTTCATCGATAATTTGGACCCTATTCCTCTAGTGTGTCTTTAAAAAAAACCCACACATTCATTTTTAAAATAAATAGAAGATAAACTTGAATTTCATACCTCTTTTTCATGCACATACTTGGCTAAGGTTTCATTGACATCATGGAGTTGAGTCTCCATCTCATGCAACCTTGCTAGGTTTTCATTTACAATATGGATCTGAATCTCCATCTCATGCATCTATTCAAGAAGCTCTTTCTTCTCCTCCTTCATGGCAATCAAATGTTGTTGAAGTATAATGCTCTCCCTCTTATCCTCGTACATCTCTTGCACCATATCATTCATGATGTAGAGCTTCTGCAACATCTCTTTATCAAATATTTTTGCTAAGGAAGATTGACTAGAAACAATACTTGTTGAAGCTTCCATCACACTTGTAATGCATAAAAATCTTCTTTGTTTTGATTTGAGAACCGAGCTCTCGATATTGACCTTCTCTTCACACACATAAACTTGCATACAGTTAAATTATCCTTACACAAATGCAAAACCAATAGCTAATTCTCTAGCTAACCATGACAAAGTATCTTAGGCTAAAATGAGCTAAACTTGGCTCTGATACCAACTTGATCTGAATATGGCCAAACTAGTTTTTTTTTACTAGATCCCTCATCAGCTTAAATAAAATATTTTTAGGATCGTCTAAAATTAGCCAATTATGTGAGGATTTATCTGTCAAATTTATGTAGTTTTTATGAGAAATTCACGATTTAATTAGTTGTTAATAACACATGTACAAAAAATTAATTGCATCGAAATAACACATAGTAAACACATTACACAATAGATGATAACGGAGTTCACCCCTCCTGGGCTACATCTCCATGGACCTGCTTCAACTAGCTATGCCCCCTTTGGATTAATGGTCAACTCTCTGATTACATGCACCTACAATACTCCAATGGCTTTGCAACCTACTCCATTGGATTCATAAGACCCAAAAATCTCAAAATAGACTCTTCAAGCTCTGAAAATGGTCTTCAGATGATTTAGGCGTAACCCCCTCTCCTAGTGGCTCTATGCTTCTCTAATATTAAAAGTGGAAAAATCACTTACAAAAGTGCTCCAACACCTCTACAACTTGCACCATCATGATCGGAGCATCAAAATAATCTAGGAATGACTTTTCTCGCTCCCAATTCGGTCTAATTTTGCAAAAGTTATGGCCTCCTCAATTATGGCCTAGGAAATCCCACTAAATCTGGAGATAACTCCAGTTAGGGCCGCTAAATTTTGGGGTAGCGCAGAATTTGGTGGCTTCGCCAAATTCTCTGCCATATTTAATTAAATTTAAGCTGGAGTTTAATTTGGAGATAATCTCTTTTAGGCACATTAAGTGCGCTCTAAAAAAATCCCATTTAAAAATAGGATTAGCGCTTAGTTATTGGATGAGGGGTTTAAATAAACTCGCATTAACTGTTAACCCGTGCATTATGTTTAAACTCGGCTCCACTCGTGGTCATAGTGGAAAGGTCATGTGGGGAGGGGGTTGCCCCCCTCCATAACCCCGACAGTCAAACCTTACGAATTCAAATATATGTCGTGGGCATAATATGTTAAGTCTCAATGTTGTGGTATGGTGGTAAGTTAGTCTGCTTGCTTGGGGGAGGTCATGGGGTCGAGCCCCGACCTCCGCCCTTCCTGTGTATATAGTTTTGCTCCACAAAATATTTAACCAACCTTTGAAACTATGTTGATAATTCAAACCTTTGATATATAATATAATTTCTGCATTTGACCATATAAATAAAATTTGGTCCATAGGTATAAAATTTAATCTGAATATAACATATCAAATTCGAACTTTTATTAGTAGGCTCTAACTTCCTCATACGGACTCTGTTTTGAGTGAAATGAATTATGATTGATTCCTAGCAACGGGGCCGATCCAGTAATTCTAGTTTGGTGCGACTATGAGCACTTTGAATTTTTGGCAAATTTTTGCCCCCAATCCAGATTCCGTTCAAGAAGTATGGAGCAACATCTGCACATCCTAAAAATGTGGTGGAACCCATTATAATCTTTTGTCTTCCTTCAGTTTTCTATATTGTCCTTGCATACCCACTCTCTATGATTTCTATTTCTCTTGCTACCTATCTTAAATCATGGGTAGTCTTTAACTCTTATACGCAAGAAAACCAAAGAATTTCATAAAAACTGAAATCATAAAGCAATGGATAGAATACATTAACTTTTCAAAGTATTGGTTGCACGAATATGATTTGACATGCTTGAATTTTAGTCGTGTGTGAATTTCTTAAGACGATGTTTTCTTTACTTACACCCTCTTTCACATTTTCCATCATTTAACATTGTTACATTCTCACTTTGCATTCAATTTTTTTATTTCATAATTTTTCATGTCATAGTCTAATTGTTCTATGATTTGGAGGTTTTTTGACCATATTTTTTGGTCAAATTTACTCGAAGTCCAATAGAGATTTGTTGGAATTGCAACTTTGAGTTGTGGACTCTAATCTGAATGCCCTAGGGGTTTTTTAGGGCACTCAATTCATTTATACATTCAGAAACACATTTTATACAACAAAAAAATCATGATATGAACAAAAATTATTTCCTCAAATTCTAGCCAAAGACACCAAAATGTAAAATAGTTAGACAACAACATTTTTCATCATTCAAGTTACTAACACTCTCCATCTTCTCAACCAAATGCTCCGTAACCAAGAAATTTTAAAACTAAAATGAAAGGATTAAATTAATTCGATGTTTAACAAATTGTGTGTGTCTCTGGTTTTGAACTCGCGACCTTTTAAGAGGAAACACATGTTTTTAACCATTAGACCCACTCAAGCAGTATCTAAATTAATACTCTATATTAAGATGAATCTAAATAAATTTTAAAGAAAAAAAATCAAATAATCTACTGAACCCTTTACTTAATTCATAAGCCAAATTTTAAGGGCGTACAAATGCCACAAATTTGCAGTGTTTGAATGATTTTTTTTAAGATGGAAATAGATTCTACACCATCAGTGTCCAAAATTCTGTTGTTCAACAGCTATAATCCAGATTCTCAAAAATTTCTACCAAATTTTATTATAATCTTGTTAGAATTTCCATTATTTTTTAAACTAATTTATAGATTTTTAAACTACTGCCAGGAAATTAATGAAAAAGCTCAGAATCATTATCATTTTCAAAATTCTTTTCTGAAAATTACTTTGAAATGCGGTCATTTCGGTTTCTCGACTTAGACTCTCATCGATGCTGCTGGAGCTGGCTAGTCGGGATAGCCCTTAGAGCGCGTGGAATTATTGTCCTACAAATAAAAAGTCTGCAAATAATGTACATAGTTGTGATGATGTGAAGTTGCCAATTCAACCTAAACTTCGTTATTCTGTCGTTATCAAGATTCAAGGATGGGTGAGGAAATTAATTTTGCGACATTTTAGTTTTTGTACTTTACACGGGGTATACTCAACTTTATTATTCAATTCTTATGGAGAGTCCGTGGTGGGCCAAATTTTCTTCTTACTTTTGAAACAAAATGTGTGTCATGTTTTCAAATTTATTATTCAATTCTTACGGAGAGTCCATTGTGAGCAAAATTTTCTTCTTACTTTTGAAACCAATTTGTGTCATGTTTAAACATGTTTTATATTTCTCTGAAAAACTAAAAGAAATTCAAAAGTCAATCTCTATCAATTTTTATAGGAAAATAAACATGGCGTGAAATATATGGTTTAAAGATGGGATAGGGAACAGACTCCAAATTTTGGCAGAAAAAATAAGTTAATATTTATTGTAAAAATACTTTGACAAAATAATTCGGCCAAGGAAAATCTACCTTGAACAAGAATCCGATAAGAAGCGGTTCAGTAAACGACTCCTCACATATATTTAATATTTATGTTTAACTCCTCACATACATCTAATATTTATGCTTTCTATCCGTATCAAGTATTGGCTCATCCCATCCATAGTACCAAATCCATTTTACGTTCTCTCCAGTTTGTGTAATGATTGTGTAAGGCTAATTCTTTCTTTTTCTTTTCATTGAAGGTGTATTAAACTCTGTATTACGCATATAATTTTCATAATAATTATTATAAATTTTCTATTTTTTATATGTAACAATCTTTTTTATCACTTTATTGCAAGAGGTGCATTCTACAGCCCAGTATGACCTCAATGTGTAAGTATGTCGGAAGCCAAATCAAAAAAATAAAAATAAAAATCTAAGCTTAAACAATCACTTACATAACCATATAAATAAACAATTAAAAATAATTTAAACAATATAAATTTAAAATACGAGGATATTTAAGAACACTCAAAAAGAGATATGGTAAATAAATAAAGCCTCTTTTTATACTTACTCAAGAAGAGATATGGTAAAGAAATAAAAATATAAATAAACGAGAGATATAGTAAATAAATAAAACTTTCTTTTATACTTATAGGAAGGTATGGTAAATAAAGAAAAATATAAATAAACTAGAGGTATGGTAAATAAATAAAACATCTTTCTATATTTATTCCATAAACCTTTATATTTATAAAAACTCAAAAAAGAGGTTTTATTTAGGTGAAGTTTATCAACCAAATACCATGGGACAAATTATTATTAATATCATGAGACAAATACCATGGGCCAAATACCATATTTATAAAAGAGGTATGGTAAATAAATAACTATTAAAAATGTATAAATAGATAAGGTAATAAATAAAAATATATCAAATAGAATTAGAAATCAACATCTAATTATATATGAAGTTTATGACCCAAATACAATGGACCAAATTATTATTAATACCATAAAAAAATATAATTAACCCTAACATTAATATTAAAATATTATTATTATTATTATTATTGTTAAATCTAATATTCATATTAATATATTATAATATTAATTTTATTAAATTTAATAATTTTAGATTAATACCATATTAAATTTGGTATATTATAATATATATTAATATATCATCATATATCTATTAACTCGATATATATATATATATATATATATATATATATATATATATATGGGAGCGAAGAACAAAGATATATGATAGAGGTGGAGAAATAGGGGGAGTGACAAGGGAGAGATGGAGATAAACTCAAGGAGAAGGGAGAGGAGGAATGAAGAGAGAGAGAGTTAGAGAAGGGTAACAGAGGGAGATGGAGACACAAATATGGAGGTGGGAGAGAGAGAAGGAGAGATGATTGGAGGGTAGAGAGAGAGGGGGGAGAGGGGTAGAGAAGGAGGGAAGAAGAAGTACATAGAGAGTGAGAAGTGGAAAGAGAGAGTGACAAGGGAGAGATGGAGAGATATTGTGTATGTTTAGGGGTGAGATAAAGAGACATAGGAGTGATGGAGACAAGGGGGGAGAAGGAGAGATAATGAGAAAGGTAGGGATATAGTAACGTAGTTGGAGAGAGAGATAGAGTGATGGGGGAAGAGAGAGGATTGTAGGGTAGAGAGAGAGAGAGAGAGAGAGCGGGGTCGGAGGGGGGTTAAATAGAGGGAAGCGGAAGAGAGAGGACTTGAGAGAGAGGAATAGAGTGATGGGTGAAGACACAAGATTGTAAGGTTGAGAGAGAGATAGAGTTATGGTGGAAGAGAGAGGGAGGTAGAAGAGAAAGGAAGAGAGAGGAAGGAAAAAGAGGGGAATTGAAAGAGAGGAGGAGAGAGGGAAGGATAGAGAGATGGAGTTTGAGGGGGAGAGAGGGAGGGATAGAGACATGGTGCTAGATGGGGAGAGAGGGAAGGAAGAAGAAATACACAAAGAGTGAATAGTGGAGAGAGAGAGGGAGTGACAAGGGAGTGATGGAGAGAGAGTGTGTATGTTTGGGGGTGAGATAAAGAGACAAACAAGGAGAGATGGAGAGAAGGGGCGAGAGAAGGAGAGAGAGTGAAGAGAGGCAGGGAAAGAGAGGTGTATATGGAGGAGAAGAGCGAGGGAGGTAAGAATAAATAAATAGAGAGTGAAAGGTGGAGAGAGAGAGAGAGATGGATTGATAAGGAGGATGGAGAGAGAGGGAGAGGAGGAGGGACTGATAGATAGATAGATTGGAGAAAGAGAGTGTATGTTTTTCGGTTGATATAGAGAGACAAAGGGATATAAATATATATATGGAAAGTGACGAGAAAGAAGAGATAGATGGAGACAAGGAGGGAGGGACAAAGAGATTGATAGATATGGAGTGAGAGATCGTGTGTGTTTGGGGGTGTGAGATAAAGAGACAAAGAAAGAGAGATGGAGGGAGATATAGATATAGATGGAGGGGGGAGAGAGAGAAGAATATTTCTTGCAGTAGATGCATTGATTTCAGAGTAGATTTTGATTTCTAATCCTATTTGATTGCTTGCACTAGATGCATTGATTTTAGTGTATATGTTGATTTCTAATGATATTTGATTATTGGCACTAGATGCATTGATTTCAATGTAAATGATTTCTAATCATATTTGATTGCTTGCACTAAATGCATTGATTTCACTGTAGATGGTGATTTCTAATCCTATTTGATTGTTTTCACCAAATGCATTAATTTCAATGTATATGTTGATTTCTAATTATATTTGATTGTTTGCACTAGAGGCATTGATTTCAATGTAGATGATTTCTAAGGGCCTATTTGATTGTTTGCACTAAATGCATTGATTTCAGTGTAGATGGTGATTTATAATCCTATTTGATTATTCCCACTAGATGCATTGATTTCAGTGTAGACGTTGGTTTTTAATCCTATTTTCCTACTTTCACTAGATGCATTGACTTGAGTGTAGATGTTGATTTCTAATCCTATTTGATTACTTGCATTAGATGCATTGATTTTAGTGTAGACATTGTTTTTTAATCTTATTTGATTTCTTGCATTAGATGCATTGATTTCAGTGTATATGCTTATTTATGGTTTAATGTAATTGGATGTATGATGGTACATTAATTTTCAAGTCATTGGATTAATAGTGTGCATTGATTTCAGTGTAAGCACAAAAAATTATTGACAATGTAAATTGATTTGTGTTATAGTAATTAACCCTATCAATATTGGAGAGTAAGAGAGAGAAGGTATGAGGTTTACTACAACAGCTCGAGCTAAATATTTAAATGGTTTACGATTCCAACTGTCATTTTCATATAATCATTATGAAAAGGTGACAAAACTAACAAGGGTGACAATAAGAATAGTAGAAGAAAATAGTTTGAGATTGATCACAATGAAGACTATTTGTTATTGGCTACATTCTTATTATTTAAATTTTCTATCATTCAATATTGTTACATTGTCACTTTGCATTCAAAATTTTTATTTAATCATTTTTCACTATTAAATTTATTTTACAATATTTAGCATCTCAAGAAACTAAGGTAACTAACCAAATTTAAAATTAAAATGACTCGATAAATCTCAGACATATTTATCATATTTAAAATGGTTATATTAATATTAGATGTATTTACATATTATGGATAAAATTAATCATATGTTCCTCATATTATCGATATATTTTCCTTGGCGTCACACGGCTGAAACCAACCTAGATCCATCTTAACTCCGGATCTATCAAGTGCCAAGAGGGATCAAATCTCTCGAGGTGTAAACCTTTCCTCAAGTTTTGCATCAAAAAAGAGGTTTGCACCTATACAGATTTGATCCCTCTCGGCGCTTCATAGATCTGGAGTTAAGATGGATCTAGGCTGGTATTAATGAAATGAAGTGTTATTCCTACTGCATCTTTGTATTTATGGTTATATGTTTATTCTGTTTTGTTCCTGCATAAATCCGGATCAAGTAGGACACAAATTTAATTGTATTTTTTATGTTATATTTTTTTCCCCTATTAAAAGGAAACCCTATTTTTTGTTCTAGGGAATTGCATTGTGGTTGTGTATTATTGAGATAGGACTATAATTGAGAGAAAAGGACTATGAGAGAGAGAAGAGGAAGTTGTAACGAATGTGTTGCAGGTTTTAATCTCTTCATTTTGTTGGATAGAATAAAAGGAAGGATTAGCTATTTCTCCATGGGTGTATCCTAAATTAGTTGAACCACACATATTATTGTCTCCTTTGCATTTTTTCATTCTACATTTTATATCTGCATTCATTTTGATTTTATTGTTATGTGATTTTATTCGTAACATTTGGGTAACATGATTGAACATAAAGATAAATTAGTGTATGTTAAGATAGCTCTACTAACCATAGCTATGACATAATTAGTAAAGCTTTGAATCATAAAAAGTTAGGATATTAACAAATGAAGATTTCATTCTAGCATATAAGTTGAAATAATAAATTTAAAAGGTAAAAGAAGATAGGAAGGAAAAGGGAAATAATTGATAACATAGATAGTAGCAAAATTTGTATGCAGTAGTCCCATTGTAACATATCAAACCTAATTTACTTGGAGTTAGGAAGGTACACACCATTGTCAATGTAGATTAGACCATGGGAGTCATATTTAAGGGAGTCCCATAAAAAGATATTAATGGGTGATAAAGGAGATACCTACCATATAGTACTATGTAAGAATCATGTTACAACACAAAAAATAACTCAAATTGTTCATTGAGAAATCATAAGGGTATTTTGGTTTATTATAATCAATCATATTTGATTGAGACAAAGTTGGGGTGTGTTTTCATAGTTTAATCTTCTTTAACAAAGTTTATGTATATTTTACTTTATCACCACCAATAATCTTCAACTAAAAAAAAGTGTAGGTGTATTTTGATAGATTTATTAATTTTAAACAATATATATATGAATTTATCATTATTAATGGTTTCAGGATGCTTTAACTATTTTTAAAAATATTTTAAAAATTAATGGAAACTAATTTAAATAAATATATAGATATGGGTTATTCTCAATTGTAAATTACAACATAATTATAACCTCACAATTAAAAAAACATTAGTCATTAATATAATATAGGTACCATTAGTGAGAATGACGATGGAGGAGTTTTTTCCATTAGATCCATCTTAACTTCGAATCTATCAAGCGCCGAGAGGGATCAAATCTGTATAGGTGCAAACCTCTTTTTTGATGCAAAAATTGAGGAAAGGTTTGCACCTCGAGAGATTTGATCCCTCTTGGCACTTGATAGATCCGGATTTAAGATGGATCTAGGCTGGTTTCAGCCATGTGAGGCCAAGGAAAATATATCGATAATATCAGGAACATATGATTAATTTTATCCATAATATGTAAATACATCTAATATTAATATAACCATTTTAAATATGCTAAATATGTCTAAGATTTATCGAGTAATTTTAATTTTAAATTTGGTTAGTTACCTTATTTTCTTGAGATGATAAATATTGTAAAATAACCTTAATGGTGAAAAATGATGAAATAAAAATTTTGAATGCAAAGTGACAATGTAACAATATTAAATGATAGAAAATGTAAATAATAAGAATGTAGTCAATAACAAATAGTGTTCATTGTGATGAATCTCAGACTATTTTCTTCTACTATTCTTATTGTCACCCTTGTTAGTTTTTTCACCTTTTCATAATGATTATATGAAAATGACAGTTGGAATCGTCTTACATTGAAATTAATGCACACTATTAATCCAATGACTTGAAAATTAATGTACCATCATAAATCCAATTACATCAAATCATAAATAAACATATACACTGAAATCAATGCATCTAATGCAAGAAATCAAATAAGATTAAAAAACAATGTCTACACTAAAATCAATCCATCTAATGCAAGTAATCAAATAGGATTAGAAATCAACATCTACAATCAAGTCAGTGCATCTAGTGCAAGTAGGAAAATAGGATTAAAAACCAACATCTACACTGGAATCAATGCATCTAGTGGGAATAATCAAATAGGATTAGAAATCACCATCTACACTGAAATCAATGCATTTAGCGCAAACAATCAAATAGGCCCTTAGAAATAATCTACATTGAAATCAATGCATCTAGTGCAAACAATCAAATATAATTAGAAATCAACATATACATTGAAATTAATGCATTTGGTGAAAACAATCAAATAGGTTTAGAAATCACCATCTATAGTGAAATCAATGCATTTAGTGCAAGCAATCAAATATGATTAGAAATAATTTACATTGAAATCAATGCATCTAGTGCAAGCAATCAAAGAGGATTAGAAATCACAATCTACTCTGAATCAATGCATCTACTGCAAGAAATATTCTTCCCTCTCTCCCCCCTCCATCTATATCTATATCTCCCTCGATCTCTCTTTCTTTGTCTCTTTATCTCACACCACCAAACACACACGATCTCTCACTCCATATCTATCAATCTATTTGTCCCTCCCTCCTTGTCTACATCTATCTCATCTTTCTCTTCACTTTCCATATATATCTCTATATCCCTTTGTCTCTCTATTCAACCGAAAAATATACACTCTCTTTCTCCAAACTATCTATCTATCAGTCCCTCCTCCTCTCCCTCTTTCTCCATCCTCCTTATCAATCCATCTCTCTCTCTCTCTCCACCTTTCACTCTCTATTTATTTATTCTTACCTCCCTCTCTCTTCTCCTCCATATACATCTCTCTTTCCCTGCCTCTCTTCACTCTCTCTCTCCTTCTCTCCCCCATTCTCTCCATCTCTCCTTGTTTGTCTCTTTATCTCACCCCCAAACATACACACTCTCTCCATCACTCCCTTGTCACTCCCTCTCTCTCTCCACTACTCACTCTCTGTGTATTTCTTCTTCCCTCCCTCTCTCCCCCTCAAACTCCATCTTTCTATCCCTCCCTCTCTCCTCCTCTCTTTCAATTCCCCTCTTTTTTCCTTCTTCTCTCTTCCTTTCTCTTCTACATCCCTCTCTCTTCCACCATAACTCTATCTCTCTCTCAACCCTACAATCATGTGTCTTCCCCATCAATCTATTCCTCTCTCTGTTGCCTCCCTCTATTTACCCCTCTCCCACCCCTCTCTCTCTCTCTCTCTCTCTCTCTCTCTCTGCCTTACAATCCTCTCTCTTCCCCCATCACTCTATCTCTCTCTCCAACTATGTTACTATATCCCTACCTTTCTCCTTATCTCTCCTTCTCCTCCCTTGTCTCCATCACTCCTATGTCTCTTTATCTCACCCCTAAACATACACAATATCTCTCCATCTCTCCCTTGTCACTCTCTCTTTCCACTTCTCACTCTCTATGTACTTATTCTTCCCTACTTCTCTCCCCATCCAACTCCATCTCTCTACCCATCCCTATCTCCTCCTCCTCTCTTCCCTCCACACCCCCCCCCTCTCTCTCTACCCTCCAATCATCTCTCATTCTCTCTCTCCCACCTCCATATTTGTGTCTCCCTCTCCCTCTGTTACCCTTCTCTACCTCTCTCACTCCTCTCCCTCTCTCTCTTTCTTTTCATTCCTCCTTTCCCTTCTCCTTGAGTTTATCTCCATCTCTCCCTTGTCACTCCCCCTATTTCTCCACCTCTATCATATACCTTTGTTCTTCCCTCCCATATATATATATAGAGTTAATAGATATATGATGATATATTAATATATATTATAATATACCAAATTTAATATGGTATTAATCTAAAGTTATTAAATTTAATAATATTAATATTATAATATATTAATATGAATATTAGATTTAACAACAATAATAACAATACCAATAATATTTTTATATTAATGTTAGGGTTAATTATATTTTTTATGGTATTAATAATAATTTGATCCATTGTATTTGGGCCATAGACTTCATATATAATTAGATGTTGATTTCTAATCCTATTTGATATATTTTTATTTATTACCTTACCTATTTATACATTTTTTATAGTTATTTATTTACCATACCTCTTTTATAAATATGGTATTTGGCCCATGGTATTTATCTCATGGTATTAATAATAATTTGTCCCATGGTATCTGGCTCATAGGCTTTACCTAAATAAAACCTCTTTTTTGAGTTTTTATAAATATAAAGGTTTATGGAATAAATATAAAAAGAGGTTTTATTTATTTATCATACCTCTAGTTTATTTATATTTTTCTTTATTTACCATACCTTCCGATAAGTATAAAAAGAGGTTTTATTTATTTACCATACCTCTAGTTTATTTATATTTTTATTTATTTACCATATCTCTTCTTGAGTAAGTATAAAAAGAGGTTTTATTTATTTACCATATCTTTTTTTGAGTGTTCTTAAATATCCTCATATTTTAAATTTATTTTTAATTGTTTATTTATATGGTTATGTAAGTGATTGTTTAAGCCGACATTATTTAGATTTTATTTTTTATTTTTCTTTATTTTTTTTGTTTTGGCTTCCAACATACTTACACATTGGGGTCATACTAGGTTGTAGAATGCGCCTCTCGACACAATCAAAGAACTGAAATTTGCTTACAGACAGAATGGAAGTAAACTAGCTAGGGAGCTGGTAGCTTATCTCTAAGAAAAGATGTGGCGGCTACAGGCCTCTGAACTGTGTTACAATGAGGCTCAAGGGCCTATTTATTATAGAGAAATAATGGAAAACCCTAAACAGCCAAAAACCTAACCCTAGGAGATGAAGCGCCAAAAAGGCCCCGTTTGGGTAAATTGGTGTTTCAACTTCCCGGGGTCGTATTTATGGCATACTATCTCCGTTTGACGCATATGATACATCGTTAGAAAGATCTATCCGAGGACTACAACTTTAAATTGAAAATATTGATTTCGAAACAAAATCATATTTGTCGGAGAAGCGATGCCCAAAAAAAGTCGTTTAGGGCCTCAAAATGGCTCCGAGGTTCAAGACCCGAAAAACTGCTAAAAATAGTAAGTTGTGCCGAAACTGAAAAACTGAAAGAGACAATGGTGAGGCCCCAAGTGAAATAGGCGAGTGGCCACCAATATACACCTGGATCATTCCTCCCCCGTTAGGAAGCAATGGTCCCCATTGCGTTGAGTTCCTCCATGAGATGAGGAAACTTCTGCTGAACTTGGTCCGTGATGAACCACTTTCCTTGGTGCACGAGTTGGCAAACTTTGACAACCCGATACAGTTGGATCTTACGTTGGCGAGTGTTCTTGATTTGCATGTCCATGATACAATCTGTGGTGGCCTGTTCCATGCAATCTGGGTTTAACTCTGTTGGTGTGAGTTGTTCTGCAATGTCAGAGGTGTCCAGTAGAGGTGTAAGTAGGGACGAAGATCATCCACATTGAATACTGGGTGCAGAACAAGGAATAATGGAATACTGAGCTCGAAGGCATTGTTCCCTACAGCCTTGGTGATCGTGTATGACCCATATCAGAGTGGTCGAAGCTTGCGGTGGCGTCCAGTGAGGCGCTCCTTCTACAAATGTAGCCAAACTTTGTCATCCACCTGGAAGTTGTGTGGCACCCGATGTTGATCATGTCGTTTCTTGTACTTAGCATTGGCTTTGTCCAATATGTCATGAACCTGTTGGCGAATGTGTTGAATGCGCTCGATGAAGATGGTCACTTTGCCAACTTCAGACCGGACATGAGACGAATCGACCTAAGTAGCCGCAAATGGCATGGCTACATCAATGGGACATAGCGGATGGAATCCCAAGCCCACCTAAAAGGGGTTGTGGCCGGTTGAGTTGTTGAGAGCCCGGTTATAATTTTGTTGTACATAGGGGAGACTCTCATCCCATGTGCATGGATGCTTTGAATTTTACATGCGCAGAATGTGTACAATCATTTGGTTCATGACCTCTATATGACCATCAGTTTGGGGATGGAAAGTTGTGGACTTGGTGAGCTTGGTGTCCAGCATTGACCAGAGGTTGGACCAAAATGTGCTGAGGAACCTGCTATCCTAATCTGATATGATAGACTGTGGGATCCAAAAGTGCACCCACACTCATTCAAAGAAGAGTTTAGTAGTGGCTTCCATTGTGATATTCTTCTTGGAGGCCGCCATAATAGCCATCTTCGAGAATCTGTCGACAACCACGAAAGCACCATCGTTTCCATGCTTAGTAGAAGGAAGGCCTGACATGTAATCCATGGAGATGGATTCCCAAGGTCGACTAGGGATAGGTAGCAGAGTATAGAGGCCTTGCTTCTTGATGGTCGGTTTGGCAATGGCACAAGTAGTGCAGGATCTGCTGTACTTCGCGACATCCTGTCGAAGGTTCAGCCAATATAAATACTTCTACAGTACTGCCACTATTTTCTCGACCCCGAAATTCCCAATGACTCTACGGTCGTGTGCTTCTCATATCATCTTGGCACGCTTGCTTGAAGGAACACAAAGGTGCCAGGTGACATAATTGTGCACCTTGGAGGTGAAATTTTGGAACTTGCGTACCCCCCAAGAGTGACTTGTATGTGTGGTTGAATTCTGGATCGCTCTTGTAGAGAAGTGGCCAATTAAAAGTCTCGTGCCCACAAGAGTTGATAACGGTGGTTAGCACCATGATCAGTGGTCAGTTGAGGCAGTCTGCAACATTATTGGTGCTACCCTTCTTGTACTTGATGTTCAAATGAAACTGTTGCATATATGTGGACACTTCTGATGGCGATCGTTCTGCAACTTCCCTTATGTTTGTATGAGCTGCAGGGGCTGGTGGTATGTTTGGATGATTGTTTCCCTCCCCCAAATGTAATGCTTCCATTGTTGACAAGCCTGCACAATGGAATACATTTCTTTGTCATAAGTGGGATACTTACGAACTATGTCGGACAATGTCTCTCTGTGATATGTCACTGGATGCCCCTATTGAGTAAGAACTGCCCCAATAGCATAGTTAGAGGCATCTATCTTGATCTGAAATGGTTGTTGCAAGTCCGGTAATGTGAGCACTGGGGCAGAACAGAGGTGATGTTTCAATTCTACGAATGCCTTTTGTTGAGATTCTAACCAAAAGAATTTTTCTTTCACTCCTCCCTTGGTGACTTGACTTAAGGGCCAAGTGATATGAGCGAACCCCAACATGAACCTGCGGTAGAAATTAGCAAGACCCAGAAAGCTATGAAGCTCTGTTAGAGTGGTTGGGTTTGGCCAATCCCGAATGACTTGGATCTTGGTTGGATCCACATGCACCCCTCTTTCATCAATAATGTATCCTAAATATTGAACCTGGGTCATGCCAAAAGTGCACTTCTCCAAATTGTCACACAACTTGTGTTGCCATAGTGTTTGGAGGACTTGTCGGATGTGGTGGAGGTGCTCTTCCCAAGTCTGGCTGAAGATCAGAATGTCATCCAAGTACACCACTACAAATGAGTTATTAAATGGCCACAATATGTCATCCATCAACCTCATGAAGGTTGCGGGAGCATTCGTCAACCCGAAAGGCATGACCAACCATTTGAAAAGGCCCTCCTTGGCTTTGAAGGCAGTATTCCACACATCAGAGGGTTCGATTGGTACTTGGTGATACCCAGACTTCAATTCAATCTTGCTGAAATATTTCACCCCTTTGAGTTGGTCCAGAAGGTCATCAATCTGTGGGATCGGGTACCTATTCCGGACAGTGATCTTGTTCAGCACTCGATAGTCAATACAGAGTCTCCAAGTCCCATCCTTCTTATGTACCAACATGATTGGGCTCCCACAGGGCGATGAACTTGGCTGAATGTGACCTTTCTGCAGCAGCTCCTGAAACTTCCTCTTGATTTCATCGTTCTCCAGAACAAAGTGCCGATAGATCGGTCCATTGGGTAGCAACACACCTGGGATCATATCAATGGGGTGCTTAACCTGACAGTGTAGAGGAACCCCTGTGGGTGAGGTGAATATGTCCCCGTACTCCTCCACAACCTTGTCAATTTGTTGTTGTCGCGCAGAGGAGCTCTGTCTGGAGGTTATGGCCATAGTATTCTTCTTTCCTTGGGGGCAGATCATCAGGAAAACAAATTTCCTGGTTTGGGAATTGAGCTTACTGCATTGTTTTGCAGTAACCAAAGAGATATCGGCAGGCAGTGGTACCTCTGTTATCCTGTAAATATTATTTCCCAAAGTAACAATAACAATGCGAGGTCGCTTCCACAAGTATGGGTGGCTTAATAATACATCAGAAACATCAAGAGGAGCAATGTCACATAATACCTCATCCGTGAAGGGCTTGATGCTATAGGGAAGGCGGCACTGCTGGCTGACGCGGAGATCTCGTCCTTGGTGAAGCCACTCGATGGTGTATGGTTGTGGGTGTGTTGTGGTCGACAAGCCCAATCGCTTCATGCCGTCTGCTGAAATGAGGTTCTTTTAGCTCCCATTTTCGACAATTAACTGTAGTGGGAAACCCTTTACCCACATCTGGGAGTGGAAGAGACGCTCCTCCTCCTCTGGATCTTCCGGTTCCTGCTTCTGGATCTTCGCAATGAAAACAGCGGCATTGGGCTCCGCATCAATAATATTTTTCCCTTTTTCATTCCCCTTGTCAGGTTTTGATTTAGAGTCAGAGCATGCATCTAATTTAGAAGCCCTAATCTCGGCCACTAGCGACTTCTTGGCCCGATACTCACTTGTGTTGTGAGTGAAGCTCTTATGGAACTCACATCACTTTCTCGTGTTCTTCTTTGGCTTCGTGGTGTTATTCTTTTCTTGTGGCTTTGGCAGGTTGTCTTGGGCCGCCATGCCTTGGATTTTTCCTTTGTTCTGCGGTTTGGGGGCACCTTTCCCTTGATTTTGATTCGCAGATCCAAAGTCTCACTTCTTCTGTTTGAATTTCTGCTCAATCTTGCCAGCATACCGGTATGTCCTGCCAAGCAAGGAGATGTTGAGGAACTCCATTTCCTCCTGAATGTATCTATGCAGACAACTGCGATACTTTAGCACCAAATTTTTCTTCGAATATTTGATACCCAACTTTGTGCGCAAGTTATGGAATAGATTCGTCAGATCATGCGCATCTTGATCCCTCTGTTGTTGCAACGTGGTCCATTGTATGTACTTGTCCTCATAGCTCCCCATGGGATATTATTGTTCCTTGATGGTGTCTCGGAAAGAATTCCAAGTGGGTATGGCTGAGAATAGAGAGAGTTCTGTCTCGTCCTTTTTCTCACAGTAGGTTTCCCACCAATCCTTGACATGGGGGGTATTTTTGAGGAGTGCAAAAATAATCTTTTCCCAGTTGGAAAAGTCATGAACAGAGAAATATCCTTCTAATAGATTCAACCATCTATCTATGACATATGCATCTATTTGACCCTCAAATATGGGAATGTCAAAGTTTACTTGTACCTTAAAGGGAGTTGCGCCTCCATAGTGGTTGTTGGATGCACTGTCGGTGGGCAATCGTTGAAGGATCTGGGAAAAGTTATCCATCATTGCGTTCCTTTGTTTTTCGAGGGCCTCCTCGAGCAATATTTTGATAGGATCTCCTGATCCCTCATCTTTCTTTTCGTCCCCCATGGGCGACAGTCGGGGTTTGTGAGGCTGATCTTGAAAGTTTCAACCAAATCAAGCCCTAACTCCTTATACCCCAACCTCGTTGGGGACATGCAAAGAAGGATCAAGAAAAAGAAGACCGCTTTGATACCACTGATCCAGATTTATGTAGGAACACAAAAAATACACATATAACTGTAAATACAAAGACGCAATGGAAATAACACTTCATTTCATTAATATCAAATAACTTAAATTTTCTTATGGACAGAATGGAAATAAACTAGCTAGGGCGCTGGTAGCTTATCTCCAAGAAGAGATGTGGCATCTACAAGCCTCTGAATTGTGTTAAAATGAGGCTCGAGGGCCTATTTAATATAGAGAAACAACGGAAAACCATAAACATCCAAAAAAATAACCCTAGGAGATGAAGCATCAAAACTATGGTCCCTGTTTGGGTAAATTGGTGTTTCAACTTCCCGGGGTCATAACTTTTGCATACTATCTCTGTTTGACGCACATGATACATCGTTCGAAATATTTATTCGAGGACTACAACTGTTGACTGTGAATATCAATTCCAGAACGAAATTATATTCATCGAAGAAGAAATTCCAAAAAAACGTCATTTAGGACCTCAAAACGGCTCCGGAAGTTCAGGACCCGAAAACTGCTAAAAATAGTAAGTTGTGCCAAAACTGAAAAAATGAAAGAGACAATGGTGGGGCCTCAAGTGGAATAGGTGGGTGGCCACCAATATCCACCTAGATCACTAATAATGAACCATCTAGATTTAATATGAAATTACAATATTTTATAATGTAATTTATTTAAAAATTTATCTTCGGGGGTGTTGTGCTCTAGCCCTCACCAAGGGGGATTCCAAAGAGTTGTAACTCTCCCCCACCTTCCCCCTAGTCTGCACTAATGATATGAAATATTTCCTATGCTTGATCAAGTGGAATTAAATTTCTCTCCTCATGAACATTGAATCCCTCATATACATTTAGGGGATTCCAAACACTACACCACACACATCAAGTGGTACTACATCTACCTCAACTTCATCAATATAGTTTTCACTTACATAAAATTTGATCTTATACTATTTAGTGATCTTGATATGTGCATCCTTATTTATTCATCCCAATTGATATGAGTTAGTATGACCACGAACTTAAAATCCAAGTTTGTTGATCAAATATTATGTTATGAGGTTGGCCTACGAACCAAAATTGAATAGAGAATCCACTTTTCTATTCTTGACCTAGATCTTAATATGGAAGAGTTTACTCATCTCCTTATCTTCCTTGCGATGAAGTCTTCTCAAGTTCACCTCCTTCTACACTATAATGCAAATAATATTTTCTCTTACATCCATGTTCCTCTCTACCTAGTTGGATAAATCCATGGTTAGAAAATTATTCTTCTTAGAATCCTTCTTATTATTCTTTACATTTAGCTCTAGTTATAACTTCTAACACTTATCTTGGTTGTGACCATTGATATTATAATTATTGTAGTGGTTGTTTGGGTCCTTGCACTTATATACAATGTTTATTATCTTTTTTTTTTGTACCTTTCCTCTTCTTGTTCCCCTTCCTGGAAGGAACTTGGTGATATTTATGATTGTAACCACTTGGTTGTCCTTTCTTACTACATATATTCTTATAGTACTATTCTTTCACATAGGCATCATCAACTATCTAAGGCTTAAAGAGTGTCACTTGATTCTATAAATGACTATGTAGACCCCATATATATTCAAGTATGTCTAGATTCTTGGGAGATATACCCAACATAAACACCAATTTTTTCAACTCAATGGTGTACTTATGCACACTTTTCCATTACCTCTACCTAAAGTTATGTCAATGGATCCACCATTCTTCGATATACCAAATAAGGTAGAATAGTGACTTGATGGGAATTTTAAATTCCTCCCACTTAGTTAGTTGTTGGGTAATCATGCTCTATTCTAAGTGTCTATATGTGGCTTTCACACTCGTTTAGTGGATTTCCCTCTAAATTCAATCAGGCAAATGATTTTTTTTTCTCTTCTCCTATGTTTGGACAGTGAAATAAAATTCTAGTGATTGCAACTAGTGATTCAACTTGACAACAACAGTCTCGCCTTTGTATGTTTGATGTCCACTTTTGCTTGCATTTTAAATAAAGATTTTGAAGAAGTGATCACACTATAACTTGGTTTTCCTTTCTTTTGCTCTTCTTCAACTACTTTTTTGGGTCTTCATTATCTCCCAATTTCTTATCTATTACAACTTCAAATTTAGAGTCACCATCCTCCCCAAAAGATCCAAACTTGTCATCAAGAGCCACCATGAGGAAGGATTTGTTGTTATAGACATTAGTGATTATTATTCCAACGTCGAAAATCTATTTTCTATCAAATTTCAAGGGTTGTTATGATAGGAATGATCTTCCATGGTTAGGGCTCTAAGACTTCCTTCTTAATAAAATTCGTAGATCTTGAAAATTCCCACAAAACATCAAAAAAATTCCTCGATACCAATACAATATGTAATATACCATGGATATTCCATTGTTATAGTTTATCTCCACAAATATTACAATATTCTAAAATATTTTATTATGTAGTCTATTACCTTGAATCTCATATTTAATATTATTAGCATAACACTCAAAATTATGAGAACAATTAAAACTAAATTGAAAGAAACGAGCAATTGAACACACCATCTACATAAATGAGTACAACATGTCACCTAGAAAACACAACAAGGAGACACCTAGATAGAAGGTGAGGGTAAAGTTCTACTCCATTTTTCTTAGTTATGAAATGCAAGTATAAAGAAAGAGGCACTAATTATGGAGTTGCAATGGAAACTATGTCTTTAATGGATGCTATAGAATCTTCTATCCATGTTGTGATGCTTCAATATTCCAATTCTACATGCTATACTCAACTATGGAACAATAAATACTAAAGGAATGAAACACCTTCTTTTCCAAGTGACCTAGTGCTTAATGTAACTTGAGAATCATCTAAGGCTAGAGTTAAGTTTTTTGCCTACATTAACCCTCAATTAATGTTAGGGATTTTGACCCTTTGGAATATTCTTACTGGACCAATGTGTGTGAGTAATAGGGGCTAACATGGCATTCACATGGTAGCATGGTGGTCAACAAGGTAGGTCAACTTGCAAGATAAATAACTTTTGCACACAAACTCCTATTGAAGTGATTTTCACACCACTGGAAATCTTTCAATGTGTATAACATCGTCAACTGTTTGGGAGATGTGCTTGCAAATTTTTGAAAGTGCCATTTGATGCCATATATTGACATTGGAAGTATCCAAATCTCAAATCACCAAAGCAAAACCTATGCCTAAAATGGTCCTTACAAGCCAATTCATCTAGTAAGTGCGAAGATAAATGACAATTTATATAATGATTTATTATGAATTAGTGATTTTGTTATGTTATTTACACTTATGTTTTATATTTTAAAATTACGTTACAGTAGTCTAATAGCCTTTTGATAATACATATAACATAGACATATATGAAAGAACATTCCAAATACTTCCATTTTCTAACAATAAGTTATTCCCAATGTTGATTAAGACCTCAAATCAAATCAAACATGTTAAAACTTTAATAAAACAAGTTAAAATATTACTTACTAAAACTTTTAGGGTTGGCAATTAAAAATATTTAATAATTCAACCTAATTTTTTCATTTTAGTTTGCTTGGTTCTTACAAAAGAAATAAAATCAAAACAAGAGATGTTGAATCCTTTTTCAAAAGTTAAAACTTTTAATCCTTCTTATTGCTTTTAAATCCTTTTTATTGTTAAAATGTAATAGTAAAATTATTTTAAATTTTTCATCACATATTTCTAGATTTAGAATTGTTTTCATCATCAAAATTATGCTGATGAAATATATGAATATTTGTTTTTTAAACCTAAGATGAAAAGAAATATTTGTTCTTATATGAAATAATGAAAATTAATTTAGAGTTTCCTCCCTTTTTGGAGGTCAGTGTTCTATATTAGGGTGCTAAAAGTTTACACCTTCCACGCTTCTCAACAAAAAGCTATGCATGACTACAAAACTTGAATTACATGGATTTGAAATTTGTGGGAATTGATTTAGAAATTTCTATGAAAATGTGAATAGATTGGACAAAATGAACCCAAATAAACTTTTAGTAATTAAAACCAAATTTTGCTTTTTAATCCTAAGAATTTTTGCAAACGTTTCTCATTGCATATTTTAAATTTTTTCAGAGTGAAATAAATATTTTCTCTTATATTAGATAATAACGATTAATTTATACTCTCCAATTTTTTTGGTCGGTGTTCTATACTATACTGTGAAAAATTAACACCCTGCCATGCTTCTGAACAGAAAAACAACGTATGACTAGCTCAAAACTTGAATAGCATGGATTTTAAATTTGTGGGACTTGATGTAGAACTGTCTATGCAAACCTGAACAAATTGCACAAAATGAGCTCAAATAATTTTTTAGCAATTAAAACCATATAACTGGGGACAGGGCGTTAAGGAGGTTTCTCATCCGTTCCCAGACTACCTGTGGACCTTGGTAGTTGTCTTTAGGCTCTGATATTCTAAGAAGATATTTGAGGCAAACCCATTATTCAAAGGAATATGAGTTTAGGAAGATCCACCATTCGAAGGAATAGAGGAGGAGATCTCAAATCTACGGCATCCTCGAGGTTTTTCTATAAAACTGTAATCGATGAAAGGGGATTTGACTCTTCCCTGGACAAAACAATGGTGTGTGCCAACACTGCAAAGAAAATTAGAGGCATTTCATCATGAAATAAATTTAGAAGGATATACAAAAGCAAAATAGGAATATGAAAGCAACGCAGTTTCAGAAGCCAGTTATAAGGAAATACAAGAAAACAGAGGAATTTCAAAGCAACATTGATTGAGATGCCTCCCTTGTGTACATTTTTACAACTTATCTCCCTTCAAAACAAAAGTAAGGAATTTGAAGTTGGAATCTCTTACACATAGATGCTAAAAGAACACATGGATATTGATATTCAATCACGATACAGCCCTGGACTTCCTGGCTAAGGATGAGAATGCCTTATTTCCCACGGTCAAATGTGAATCATGAAAATTATTGGTTAGGACTAAAGTATGTGAGCATTACTACTACTTGGTGCATAGTGGGTCTTAGGACACTCTATTCTTGTATACAGAGCATAGCCACTAAGAATAAATGCAGGGCTTCCTCCACTGGGACGTTGATAAGTCTAGGATCAATAATCTTCACAAATTCTCTATTCCAGTTGGTCATCTTCTTCACCCACAATGTGATGTTCATATCCTCTTCAAATTCGATATTTCCATTGCCTTTTTGCCTATGATCAGCTCAAGGAGAACCACTCCAAAGTTGTATACATCACTCTTCTCGCCCACTTTCATAGTGTATGCATACTCTGTAAATTTAACATCCAATCTTAAATGGTATGCTAGATCAAAGACTAGTCGAAAAATCACAGTAAAATAAGCAATACGCATAATGTTAAGCACTTTTGATTGATAAGAGTTATTTTCCCCTATGCTTCATGAATAATATATTTTTTATTATGTGGATTTAATGGTTGTTGTATCGTTTTTATTTCTCTGGTTATTTTTTGGTTATAGGCATAGTTTTATTACAGATTCAAGTTATGGCTCGTATCATGTTTTTACTTGTAAATGACTGGTTAACGAATGCATGACCTAATGGATGTTATGGTATTTATTGTGAGTAGGAATTAGACCTTCTTGATGTTTCTCAGATAAGTTTTAGATCTCTATGTTCAAATATGCATTCATGACCTATAGATTTCATGTTTACTATGTGTTTGATGAAATGGTTGTCATGGTTAGGCCTTGTTATGTCAAGTCCTTGTTTAATTTTTGTGTTAGAGGCTTTTTCCTTGTGTCATTTATCATTCTAGAAAATTTTGTCAAGTTCTCGAAAGTAACTTGGAGTCTAGCCCTGAAAAGGTGGCACAAATTTCGCAGTCTTAGGCACAAAACTAGCTGAAAAAGAATGAAGTCGCATCCTTGTAGTGGTTGTGCATGTGACTGTAGGATTTTAGTTGCATGGATGCAGGCTTTTTCATGCGGCTAGGAGTTCAGATCAGTGAAAAAGTGAGTTATCTCAGGGGTTTGACACTTAGAGGGGTTGGGTAGCTCCTGGAGGTCCTGTAGCACCTGAGGGAGGTCAATAAAGTCTTAAGTTGTTGACTCCATTTCCTTAAGGTCATATATGAGGTTGAGTATGATCATAGTGACCCTTAGCTCATGTTTACCCTGAGAAACTGGAGAAAGTGGATAAATGTGGGAGGAGGTGCATTACATATTCTTCATTTACTCATATTACATCTAGAAAAGTGTTCTAATTATTAGCATCAAATATAGTTTATTGGGAAAAATTGAAGGTAAAATTTTATTTAGGCCCCTTTTATTCTATTTTTTTAGGATGAAAGCACAAATAAAACAATGGAGAAACACCTTATTGTATATATTTCATTTCTAATGGATGGAGGAAGTCCCTGATTTGCAACAAAATTATTCTTCTTTTAAAAATCAAGGGTAACACTGCAAAATCAATGTATGAATCATTGTTGGGATTATTATGAAAAATAAATTGATCAAAATATAAATGGTAGGATTTCGATCAAATGGAGATTCATATGAGAGATATTCGTGAAAGTATGGCCTCCAAGTTGCTTTGAGAAGTATCTCATTTGTTATGCATTGATTGTGTAGCACATTCATGTCTCAAATTATTTTCCTCAGTTTGATTATATTGATAAGTTGGCCATTAAAGCATATTCTTGGTTGGGAAAATATGCAAAGAGGCATGAAGAACTTAAAAATTTAATGAACATATTTCAAATTGATAAGTTACAACTTCTTCACATTCAACAAATTTGATGGATTTGTAGAGAACAAGTGATGATTAGGCTTGTAGAATAACATTATTACAAGAATGGAAACATGATCATCAAAATATGCATGACATGGGAACAATATTTCAAGTTCAATTTTGTTTTCATTTGCTTGTATATGTTCAAAGTGAATTAAATATGTTTAGTAAATAATTTCAAGAGGAGCATATTGATATAACTTATATTGGCATGCAATTATATGTGTTTATTGAACTTCTTCACATATATTCTTGCAAAATGTTTTTGGAGCAAGTTGTCAACCTGTTTCATATTTCTTAAAAATATGGATCTTGCAAAATGTTTTTGGAACAAGTTGTCAACGTGTTTCATATTTCTTAAAAATATAAAAATAGAGAAAATTGAATTTTATTGATATTACAAGTGCTTCATATGTGAATTATGGGTTTAAAAATTTGTAAGTAATCAATGCAACAAATTATGGAGTCCTGCTTCCTACATTTAAGAAGATAATGTAAGAGAAGTTAAAATAAAATGATAGTTGAGATGTCTATGTAAAAATTTTGATAATAGACATTCACCAATAATTGATAAAAATGTGAAAGTGAAAGGTAAATATTCAATATTTACTCTAAATCAAGCTATCCAAAGAAAATCATGGTTGGAGTATGGGACAATGTGGAGGAAAACCTAAGTGGTATGACTCTTACCAAAATTTAATCAAATTGTAGCAAATTACTCTTACTCTTCATGCTAGCATTATTAGTTGTGAAAAGTGATTCTTTAAATTGAATGTAGTAAGAAAGGATGATAAATCTAGACTTTGTCTAGAAACATAAGACACTTTATGTTTTTATCATTATCAACACCTCAAGAATTACACCATGTAAATTGGAACATAGTTTAAGAAACATGTGCAATAGGATATCTCTTTCACGTCATGGTACTTTATTCAAATTTGCAATGTTCAATATTTTGAATAATGCATTTAAATAAGTATTTTATATCAATATGTAAACTTATTATCGTTATAAAGTTAATAATAATTGAAGTTGTCTAATTATTTAAATTTAATTTGACAATTAAGAATATATGTTTTGAAAATGATATTGTTAAATTTTTTAGAATTATTGGATTATAAAATAATCGTTTTACATATGATCTTTTAAATAACTTAAATAAATTTAACCATTCAATTTGAAATATAAACTTAATTTATTTTAACTAGTAAGTTAAATAAAGTTAATCTTTCAATTTGAAATATAAACTTAATTTATTTTAACTGGTAAGTTAAATAAAATTTACTTTTCACTTTGAAATATAAACCTACCCTTCAAATTTGATGTTGGGAGGTGGGTCTGTAAAATTTAAATCCTAGAAAGCGTTATTTGATGCTGCAAATTGAATTTGGAATTTTCCGAAACCCAAATCTACACTAGAAATAAACTATGCAACCCAATTCCTTCTATGTTTCCACTCAAAAAAAGAAAAATACTAAGATAAATGACAAATTATATATCCTTTCTAAATTAATAAATTTATTATATTTTCTAATCTAAAACTATGTAACCATTAAAACTTCTTTCTTTTAAAAATACATAAAAACTTAAATATAATACATTTGAAATACTTTCAATTTCAACAATATTTTTCAAATGTAAATAAAACAATATAAATTGATACCTTAACTCTAAGTTTACTTAATCCTAATTTTAACATCCATAATTGAAAATTATTGGTATGTAAATAAAACATGGCTAGTTGAGATATCGATTCAAACGTGCTACTACTAATTTTGGCATTAGTAATTGAGAATCATCGATAATTTACATTAGCTTTGCACTTTGATTCTCGTTATTGTTAAAATTTTGTTCTGGAGTGATTTTTTTTTGTCACTCGTGTCTGGATTTAGAATTGCTTTCGTCATCGAAATTATGTTGACAAAATACATAAGATTTGTTTTCTCGCAAAACTTCCTCATGGAAATTTTAATTTTTCACATAAAAAGACATATTTGTTTCAAAACGATATTTTTCTTTTTTTATCGGCGTTCTATGCTATGGTGTTCAAATTTTACACCCTAACGATGTATGCTTGAAATTTGTGGAAATTGGTTTAGAACTGTATATGCAAACGCGAATATAACCCAGATAAGCTATTCTTAATTAAACCCATGTAGCGAAGGACACGGCGTTACAGGAGGTTGGTCAGACCCTAAACTACCTGTGGATCTCGACCATTGTCTTAAGGCTCTGATATTCTAAGAGGCCGAGTTTAGGAAAAACCCACCCTTCAAATGAAGAGGAGTTTAGAAAGACCAACCATTCAAAGGAATAATGGAGGAGATCTGGACATCCTCGAGGTTTCTCTATCAGATAGTAATCCATGAAAGGAGATTTGAACAATGCTAACATATGCCAACAATGCTCTGTCAAAAAAACATATGCCAACAATGCAAAGAAGATAAGCAGAGACATTTTATCATGAAGACTTTGGATTGGAGAAGAATGAGGAATCTGAAAGCAAATTAAAAGAAAAAGAAAAAACAGAGGAATCCGAAAGCAACGCTGATTCAGATGTCCATTATAAGGAAATTCAGAAAACAGAGGAACCTGAAAGCAAAACTGATCCAGATACCTAGGTTGTGTACATTTTTATAACTTACCTCCTTTCAAAATAAAGGTAGGGACTTTGAGGCTGGAAGCCCTTGCACATAGCTGCTAAAAGAACCCATGGATATGAATCTTCAGTCAAGATAGCTACGATTCATCAAGGAACACATCAAATCAACCCTGGACTGCCAGGCTGAGGATGAGAATCCTTATTCGATTCATTTCCCGCGGTTAAATGTGAATCATGAAAGTTATTGCCGGGGACTGAAGTATGTGAGCATTACTACTACCTGGCGCATACTGGGTCTTCGGACACTCTGTTGTTGTATACAGAGCAGAGCCACTAAGAATATATGCAGGGCTTCCTCCACTGGGACGTTGATAAGTCTGGGATCAATAATCTTCATAACTTCTTCTCTGTTCCAATTGGTCATCTTCTTCACCCACCCTGTGATGTTCATATCCTCTTCAAATTCGCTTTCACCCGCCGCCTTTTTGCCCGTGATCAGCTCAAGCAAAACCACTCCAAAGCTGTATACATCACTCTTCTCGCCCACTTTCATAGTGTATGCATACTCTGTAAATTTAACATCCAATCTTAAATATGGTATGCTAGATCAAAGACCAGTGGAAAAATCACAGTAAAATCAGCAATACTCATAATGTTAAGCACTTTTGACTTCTATATAATTGCTTTTATTTATAATGCAGCCTCAGCATACTCTCTCTGTTTATAATTGGCAATAACAGATCACGGACTTCAATAACAGACCATAGAATTTCGGAAAGCTAGCAGCTTAGTTAAACTTTCCGGCGACCCTCTGCTAAAATTAGAAATCAGAAAACAGAAATCGACGGCTTGAAAAATTAAAGATGAAACAACTACTTACCTGGAGCTATGTAGCCCAAGGTCCCTGCAACTGAAGACATATATTCGGACGTACCAGATTGATGCAACAGTTTGGCTAGGCCGAAATCTGCAACACGAGCTTCAAAATTGGAGTCCAAAAGAATATTGCCGGACTTCACGTCGCGATGAAGGATGGCCAGCCGACAATCGTGATGAAGATAGCTCAACCCCTGCGCAATTTCCACTGCAATTTTGTATCTGGTATTCCAATCCAGAGGCGTGGCATTGTTTCCATGAAGCAACTTCGCCAGACTTCCGTTCGGCATATACTCATACACCAGCAGATTAGTGTCATGGTTGGAGCAAAACGCTAACAATCTAACAACATGTCGATGGCGGATTCTGCCCAGAGTTTTGATCTCTGCAGAGAAGCCATGAGCATTTGAAAAGCCTATCCGCGTAAGTTTTTTCACTGCAACTATTTCTCCATTGGGCATGATTCCTTTGTACACAACACCCTCTCCCCCTTTGCCGATGATATTCTCTTCTTTTATGCATTTGATGACGTCTTCGCTCCCAAAGTTGAGTTTTTGGAAGGCCGTCATCTTCCATGACCTGCCGTCGCCATCCTTCTGGACGGCTCTCTTCTTAATTATGACTGCTCTGATTGCCAACACCAACAAACAGAAGAAGAAAATTCCAAGCGTTAAGAGCGGCAACAGAAGTTCAAGCTTGATGTGTACTTTGACAGGCGACCCTTTGACACCAGAATTACAATTGCCCAACTGTTCTCCGCACAAGTAGCGATTCCCTTCAAAAGAGCTTGCTTTTAAACGAGATAACAGACCACCCTCTGGGACAAGGCCGGAAAAATTATTGTAAGAGAAATCCGCGGAGATCAAGCTCGTCATTGCATCAAATTCTTTGGAAATGCTCCCGTTGAAGTGATTTCTCGAGAGGTTTAGAGAGTAAAGATTGCTTATGCTGGTGATTTCCATTGGGATGGGACCGCTGAATTTGTTCTGGCTAAAATCAATTTCTGTCAGACAAATAAAGTTACCAATTTCTCTAGAAATCATACCAGAAAGCCTGTTTTTGCTCAAATCAATAATTCCAATTTTGCTTCGACGGCCAATATCTAAGGGAACTTTACCAGACATGATGTTTCTCGATAGGTTTAGAGAGTAGAGATTGCTCATCTTTGTGATTTCCATTGGGATGGGACCGCTGAATTCGTTCTGGCTAAGATCAATTGCCGTCAGATAAATACAGTTAGCAATTTCTCTGGGAATCATACCAGACAACCTGTTTGTGCTGAGATCAATATATGTCAGGGCACTGAAGTTGTTGATGTCCCTAGGAATGTTACCAGAAAGCATGTTCTTGCTGAAATCGATATATTTCAGAGCACTCAAGTTGCTTATCTCCCTCGGAATCTTACCAGAAAGCCTGTTCTTGCTGAGATTGATATATGTCGAAGCACTCAAGTTGCTGATCTCCCTAGGAATAATACCAGAAATCCTATTATTGCTGAAATCGATATATGCTAGAGCACTCAATTTGCTCATCTCCCTAGGAATCTTACCAGAAAGCTTGTTTGAGCTGAGATCAATGTATGTCAGAGCACTACAGTTGCTTATCTCCCTGGGAATCGTCCCCAAAAAGCTGTTTTTGCTGAAATCGATCTCTTCAATTTTACCCAGTCGGCCAACCTCTGGCGGGACATTACCTGTTAGTCGATTCCCATCAATCATAAGCTGCCGCAAATCAGATAATTTCCATATGGACGAAGGAATAGAGCCACTCAAACGATTATTGGAAATTGTCATTGTCTGTAACGTGGAGGATACATTGTCGGCTATGCTCCCACTGAGATTATTGTTGTCCAATTTGATCACAGTCAGCATGGGTAAGTATAGCAAGCCTTCAGGAATCGAACCATTCAAATAATTTTTCCCCATGTAGATTTCAATCAGCGAATCGCATTTGCCGAGAGAGTCAGGAATCGAGCCAACAAATGAATTATTTTCTACAAGTAATCTCTGTAGCTTTCTGCCCTTGCAGAGATTCGGAGGGATCGAACTATTGAATCTGTTGGAAGTAAGATGCAGTTCCAGTAGCTTTCCACTTACTCCCAATTGCTGAGGCACGAGACCTATGAAATTGTTGTGTGAAAGCCACAAAACCTCCAAATTTGGCAAGTCTCCGATGGAAGATGGAATCCTGCCATGTAGTCTGTTATAGGGTAGATATAACCCTCTCAACTCTTTTAGCTCCGAGAGTTCCACAGGTATTTCACCAGAAAGGTTGTTCCGATATAGAACCAGGAATTTTAAGGTCACAAGCTGGCCCAGTTGACGAGGGATAGGGCCCGTGAGGCCATTTTCGTGCAAAATCATTGTATCCAGATTTTGAAGACCACCTATCTGCCAAGGAAGCGCACCACTAAGAGCACAGCCACTCATATCGAGTTCTACAAGGTTGCTCAAATTTCCTATCTCGGGAGGAATCCCACCATTGAATGAATTTTCCTGCAAATAAAGTGTTTTCAAATTACCCAGTTTTCCAATCTCTCTGGGTATTTTTCCACTCAAACTGTTTGCAGCGATTGAAAGATATTCCGCACTTTTTAGGTTCCCATACTCGCCAGGAATGCTACCCGAGAAGAAATTATATCCTAGATCAAGGTGGTTGAGCTTCAGGAGATAGGCCAAATCCAGTGGCAACGCCCCTGAAAAAGAGTTGTCAGAGACGTTGAGGACCTCCAGGTTCCTCAATTTTGATATATTTGAGGGCAGACTTCCAGTGAGGCTGTTAGAGCAGACATTGAACACCTTTAGATTCCTCAATTTTGTTAGATTGGAGGGGAGACTTCCATTGAGGGAGTTATTGGAGACGTCGAGCACACAGAGCGATGTCAGATTTGTGACGTGTGTGGGGAATGGACCTGAAATACCCATGGAAGAGAGATTTAGAGCCACTACTCGACCCATACGATCACATTGGACGCCTTTCCATGAGCAATGGGAGGTGTTATCGGAGAGTGTCCAGGTATCTAGCAGATGATTAGGATCAATCAAAGCTGATTTCAGTGAAATGAGCACATTGGCATCTCCGTGGAATGATGAATTGGGCAGAGCAGATGATGGGTATAGAAAGAGAAAGAGGGTGAGGAGCGAAACAGAGAAGTATATGGTAAGTTTTTGGAGGAGCTTCATATTGTAGTGCATGAAAGTGCAATAATCTAACACACAGATGCAGAGGAAGATATTTTTGAAATGCCGGTAACCCATTTAAATAGAATCAAAAAAAAGTCAGGGAGACCTCAATATACTTAGAAACAACACAATTCAACAACCGAAACAAGACAAATCAACTACCGTGTATGGTATGCCAATTCAAATGGTGGAATTCTAGTTTTGAAGTTCTTCATTTAAAAAAAAAAAACCTTAAACTTTTGTCAACAGAAATGCATTATTTTTAAGACAATGGTTCCAAAAATAGTAATTTTAATAATAAGAAAAATGGTTTTATTAGTAGCATCGCTGTATCTAAAAAAATAACAACTCTGAAGGGTTCTCATCAAGTTAGAAATTACATCATAAGCTAATAGACTTAGACCATAAATGTAATAAGAGCTTTAAACTTCATATTTTGGTTTAGAAGAGAACCAAGAGGGCACTCTATAACTAGTCAAGGAACTAGAGTTACAAATTTAATAAATATGTCTCATGAAAGAAATAAGGTTGGGTGTTGGTTGTGGATCTTGATTAGCTTTCTAATTTAAAGTTCTCATTTGTATTTGTGTTTGGGCTCCAAATCTTAACTAGGGTGTAGGGGGGCTTGCCCCCCTACTATTGCCACTAGGGGGTCCAAGGGAGGCAACAACAAATCTTTGGAGCCCCTCTTGGTGAGGGTTTGGGGATAATCCCCCAAAGAGATTTTTTTGGAAATTTTGCATGTAAAATATTGTAATTTCATAGTCAATCCAGATTGTTCATCATTAGGTCATATATGTAATGGATTTTTTTTTTTTTTAACTAAAAGGTAACCCACTTTTTACGATGGAATTATATTGTGGTAGTGTATTATTGCAATAACATTGTAATTGAGAATAGGAAGTTGCAATGGATGTGTTGTGGGTTTTAATCGCTTCATTTTTCTAGACAAAATAAAAGGAATTGACTATTTCTTCACACACATATCCCAAATCAAATGAACCACTTATATTGATGTCTCCTTTGTATTTTTTCATTATATGTTTGATTTGCGCATTCATTTTTATTTTATTGCTCTATGATTGTATTTCTAACAATTGGTATTAGAGTTTAAGGTCTCTTTTGTTGATAAAACTCAATGGAGAGGAGGGTTCCTAGTTTCAGTGGGAGCAATGGAAGAAGAAAGTTTTAGGGTCAAGAAGTTTAATGGGGAAAACTACTAGTTATGGAAGATGCAAATGGAAGATTATTTTTATTGGAATTTTATTTTCTACCATTGGGAAGAATAACAAATAAGCTAATTACTATGAAGGACGTTGATGATGTTGTTAGTATATCCTTAGTGAGAAAATGTAATGGAAAAGCATAGATGATATGTCAAGTAATGATTTGACCATAGAGAACGGGAGAATAAAATGTGAGAGAGGAAAGAGCCTAGGGAATTGTGGAAAGTATAAGAAGGGAATATCGAAATATAGTGGGAGGATGAAATGCTAACATTGTGGGAAGAAAGGAAATAAGAATAAATATCGTTGGTCTCTTGGTGTTACAAGATGCTTTAGTCCTATCAATAGCTAAATTTTCTAATTCTTAGATAATAGACTCAAGTGATTCATGTCATGTTACACCCCTTAGGAGGTATTTTCAAGATTATGTTGAAGGATATTTTGGATAGGTTTATTTGGGTGATGATGAACTATGTAAAATTGTGGGAAATGGTAAGGCATGGATAAAATTATAGAATGGAAACCAAAGGTTGTTGAAGAGGTAATTAATGTTTGTTGATTTAATAATAAATCTAATTTCAATAGAGTGGTTGGGAAGTGAAGGTTGTATAGTTACATTTGCAAGAAATTCATGGAAGGTCACTAGAAGATCTCTGAAAATAGCAAAAGGAGAGAATATAGGAATATTGTATTTATGTACTAGTAGGTGACTAAAAATGTTAGACACCGCAATTATTTTAAGTGAATTACTATTAAATTTGAGCAATTTTAAGTGACCGAAATAAAAATTACTAACTTAAACGACTAATTTAGTATAGGGATAAAATATACGACTAGATAATAAGTGACTAAATTAAATGTGATTAACTTAAATGACTAATTTAGTCTATGATTAAATAATAAGTGACAAAATTAATAATGATTAATGTAAATGACTATTATAGTCCAAGAATAAAAATATGACCAAATAACAAGTACAAAAAGTATATGAATTAGTCATTTATGTTAGTAATGTTTAATTGTGGTCCCTTTTCTTTAATGTCCTTATTTGGCCATAGTAAAGGCCATGGGACCCATTCTTATTATGCAAAACATACTAAATGCCCATATGCCCAGCTAGAGGTCGTGTTCATGGAAATTGAGCATGGGAAAGATTCATTTAGGGACTAGGCCCTTGTTTTCCTCTCCTAACCATAACATAACAACTAACTCTGATAAGTGGTGATAAATAATCCTATGGTACCCATATCCCAACTTAGGACCAAAGATTCATTAAAGAAGATCGAGGTGGTTTTTAAGTCTATCTTATTGGTCTTGACACTAAAAAGCTTCTTGTAAGGAATAATGTCATTGTTTACCTCCCCTACCCATGGTACATTCCTTAAATCCTATACATGGTGTGAAAAAATTCCTAATGTAATTTATATCTCATATATTCCTAAGATTATTTAGAGAGGATCTACGTGGTTGTTCAATGCAAAATCCATGGCCCTTGAGCATGAGAAACTTCATTTTAGAAATAAAGGCTCTTTTCTCCTTCCCTCATACTAATTCTTATCATGCAAAGAATAATAATAGTGCCCATATTCCTAGTATTATGCCCTTTTCATGTCCATTTGTAAAGGCCTTGAGAGTTATTCCTAGTGTGAAAATGTGGTAATTTTCTGCAAATATTAATAAAGATAAAAGCCCCAATAGAAATTCCTTCATTGGTCATAATCTGTCATAATGCTAAATCTAGGAAATAGAAATTCCTTCATTGGTCATAACCTTTCATAATGCTAAATCTAGGAAATTGGCCTCATTGTGATAGGTGGAAGCTTTGTCTAAAAAAATAATAATTGTCAAACCTTAAGAGAGAGCATGTTATCATACCTTTTTATGTCTATATTGAAACAAGAAGAAACCAAAAAATTTTAATTTTGAGTCTTTTAATTTTTCTCAATACATGAGAAAAGATGATCACATAAATAACTAAAAATTCAAAAATGTTATAATCTTAAAACACAAAAATATCACTTCATAAGACTACTAATTATGTTTTTAAGTGTTACATATTAAATAATATTGAATTTTTAATTTAATGCTATATATAATTTTTTTGTTTTAAATATTATTATTGACATTTAATTTTTAATTTTTAATTTAGATTAATTCCAATTCCTACCTCCGAAAAAATTCCACCCTTCAGGAGTCAAGGAAAGTGGAACCGTGTGGTGGGAATTCTGCGGGATTTCGAGGAGGGATGCTCTACTCCTTTGTATCGATTGAGGCAGTTGGTTGATGCCATGGCTGTGGAGATTCACGTCAGATTGGCCTCTAAGGGGGGAAGTAAGCTCAATATGTTGCTCACCTTCGTCGACAGCCTTCCCACTGGGTATTTATAAAATGAACCATGCGAAATGACCATGTTGAATCTTTTTCTATTTTATGATAGTGTTTAGCAGGGAAAATTTTAGGGGCTAATATTCGTAGGTGGGCTAATTTTATATACTTCTTCAAAAAACAATATTTGCCAATTTCAATTTTTTTCTAAAAATAATTCACCCAAGTTTTATAGTATGAAATTATTTCACTTTAAAAATCGTCAAGATCTTATATAGACTGATATAATATAATCATTAATTTAGATATTTTCACAAAAATATTATCAAACATTTTATAATTTTTCTATTAGATATTTCTAAGATTCGCCAAGTTTTCTAAATTTTCAAATCAATATCCATCCTTAAAATTTTCCCTCGCATTTAGCTCATCAAAACCCCATATTTTAATGCCTCGAAAGCGAATTTATTGAGCTTGTTTGATTTCAATGTCTTGAATCCAAGTTTCATGTTGGGTTCGCAGTAGTGTCTGGCCTATCTTAGTCTTTTTTTGGTGTAGACCCCATATTTGATGTGTTTGTGATTGCTTACTAAGTTCCAATAGCCTAATTACTTCGTCTGGCACTATCATGTCAATATTGTTTGTGTTTTTTCCTTTTTATGGCATAGATGAAGCTTTAGTAGAAATAATACATCAATAAACATGGATTTAGAATCAAACCTCGATTACTATCACGAGCTCTAGCTAGATTAACATCATTTTTCCCTTTATCCATATTTTAGAGCAGGAATAGCGCAGTTGGTTGAAAGACATGCTAAAATGGATATCTTGTAGCCCTTAATATGTGTTCGTTCTTAAGGAATAATGAATGAATCGTGCAGGTATTATATTGTAGAGTAGGATGAGTGCAACTGATTTAAAAACATCCAAAAGAGGATATCATGTAGCACTTACAATGCATTGGTTCTTAAGGAATAACAATTGAATCATGTAGCCCTCATATTGTAGAGTGGGAAGAGCGTTGAAAAACTTTCAAAGAAGGATATCATGTAGCCCTTATTATGTGTCGGTTCTTTTGGAATAACAGATGAATCATGTAGGCCTCGTATTGTAGAGTAGGAGGAGTGCAACCAGTGGAAAAGCATAATTTGTAGCCCTTACCATGTATTGGTTCTTAAGGAATAATGGATGAATTGTGCAGGCCTCATATTTTAGAATAGTTCGAGCTCAGCTGGTTGAAAAACATGAAAAGAAGCATATCTTGTATCCCTTACTATGGGTTGGTTCTTAAGGAATAACATATCAATCATGTACACCTTACCATGTGTTGTTTCTTATGGAATAATGGATGAATCGTCTACACCTTACCATGTGTTGATTCATACATAATAGT
Source organism: Pinus albicaulis (assembly GCA_034641835.2). Taxonomy (NCBI): domain Eukaryota; kingdom Viridiplantae; phylum Streptophyta; class Pinopsida; order Pinales; family Pinaceae; genus Pinus; species Pinus albicaulis. Next base: position 1,437,230,022 of record CM076579.1, read on the forward strand.
GGATGAATCATGTACACTTGGATAACTTGTCTGTACCATGGTCTCTTGTTTTGAATAGATTATTTGGTATAAAATCATTTATGGAAGTATATATTGAATGCATTTCTTCTAGCTTTTTTTTCATGATTGTTGGCGATTGATAAAGCAATTAGGTGCTCGATATGGGTCTCTTTTTCCAGCATTGATGACAAGGCACAACACAATATTGCAAGGTAGATATAAAATGAACTTTTGGCAAGCCTTTTATTATATGATTGTCAGGGAAGCATGAGCCGATGACGTAATCATGAGTTGATTTTCTAGGGAATTTTCTCTTCATAGGGTTCCCTTGATTTATGTTTAGGACTGGGCAGAACAAAGTTTAGAAAAACGTATTTGAATGGATTTTTTGTAGCCCTTTCTTATGGTTGTTGTTGGGAAGAAATGAAGTTTTTTTATGGTAAGGATGAGTGCTTTATGAACCCCATTTATGCAATAGCATGGTCCCACTTCAACAACAACATCCATCAAACTTGACTACAATAGATATTGTTCCAGTGCTTTGTGTGTGTGAGGCTTGAACTTTGAACTTGGATTATTTGCATGTTGACACCTTGTCCCAACCACCAAACCACAACCTGATGGGTGGGAAATGATGTATTTGCTATTTGTCAGTGCTTAAAGTCATCCACTTTTTTTTCATTTGAGGATTTTATTGAGTACAGTTTAGTAATGCACATGTATCAATAACTGTTTTTCATGATTTTTGTAGGGATGAGAAGGGAACATATTAAGCATTGGATTTGGGTGGGATGAATTTCAGGGTATTGTGAGTTCATCTTGAAGATGGAATAATTATGAATCACAACTTTGCAAAAGTTTCTATTCCTTCACATCTAATGTCAGGAACAACCAAGGTAGGTAAAATGCATCCATTTATCACAAAATAATTTCTTATTCATTAACATTTTTACCTTCTCTAACTAATTCGATAAGTATGATATCATATATGTGGTCATGCTACTTGAGCATACAAACATACATTCCAATCTTGTTTCCTTTTAAGCCATGCTAACTCCCAATAGTGGTCTTTTACGAGTTGAAGTATTTAATGTTTTTTAATGTATTTTGTCATTTCCAGCTTGGATACCATCGCTACTTCTCACCCATAGCATGAAATTCTTCTAATAATGTAGAAGTTGCATGAATTTTGGGTCTAGTTATAGTTTTTTGAATTAATCCCTATGCTTGTATTAATATATTTGAATGTATGCGGGAACTATTTGATATTATTACATCAGAACTAGATGTTTGTGTGCAAAGAAAAGATGATGGTTTCCAGACTCCTTCAAAAGTAGAAAGGGAGCTTGGGTTTAGTTTCTATTTTCCAATGAAGCGGTTGTCCATGTCTTCATGCATACTCATTAAATGGACAAAAGGATTTGAAATAGAAGACACTGTGAGTTTTACCCCTTAATCCTTGAATCAATGGTTCATAGTAAGGTTTCTAGACTTTTATTTGTTTTTATTTTCTTTATTAGGAAGAAAGAAACTTGGTGCACGTGCATGAAAATGCATGGGGAAATGTTTTGCACCTCTAATATATGATATTACATGACTAATATTAAAATTCTTCTTGGATCAGTGATTAACATGATGCCTATATTTTTTCCTAGAGTGTGCATTGAACATGCCTCAAGGAAGTCTAAAGTGTTTTTCATCTGCACTTTGTATATAAATCCGAAGCATGGAATTTTTTCTTTGGTTTCTACTCTCTTTTTAATACGGAGATATTTTCCTCAACTTCTTAACTTAGCTACCAAATTGATAAGAATGACAATTGGGAGCTTGTTCCAAGACCAAAAGAGAAAAATTCCATAGGAACAAAATGTGTTTTCAAAAACAAGCTACATGATCAGGGTCAAGTAATTAGGAACAAGGCTTGTTTGGTCTGCAAAGGGTATGCCCAGACAGAGAGGGTCTATTTTGAGGAAACCTTTGCACCAGTAACTATACTAGAACTTATCAAAAAATTTCTTTTCTTTTTCCAGTCATAAGAAATTAAGGTATATTAGATGGATGTGAAGTCTTCATTTCTCAATGGAGATGTGGAAGAAGAGGTTTATATTGAGAATAGAGAAGGATTCACGCTCACCGAAAATGAGTGTTTGTGTGTAGACTGAAAAAGGCCTTATATGGACTCAAACATGCCCCTAAAGCCTGGTATGTGAGATTGGATCGATTCCTTCAGCGGAAAGGCTTTAAGAAAGGTATTTTAGACAAAATTCTATACATAAAGTCTAAATATGATCATCTACTAATTTTAGTAGTGTATGTGGATGACATAATCTTTAGCAATGACTTGGAACAATTGGGACATCAATTCACAAACTATATGCAGATAGAGTTTGATATGCCCATGATCAAAGAATTGCATTTCTTATTGGGATTGAAATGTCTCACTCAAAAAATGGGGTGTTTATCTCCCAATCCAAGTACCTACGAGAAACTCTCAAGAAGTTTGGGTTGGAAGATTGCAAGCCAATTAGCACACCTATGGTTATAGGTTGCAAATTATGCAAAGAATATGAGACACTTCTAGTAAATTAGACTAAATATAAATCAATTATAGGAAGCTTGTTGTATCTCACAGCTTCGATAACAGATATCATGCAAGTAGTGGGTCTTGTGGCCAGATTTCAATATTTCCCTCATGAAAGTCATGTCATCGTTGTCAAAAGGATTTTCAAATATCTTCAAGGAAAAACTGATTATGGACTATGGTATGATAAAAACAAATATTTTAAGTTGAAGGCCTATACTTTCACAAGAAGGATTAGGATTTGATTACTTTCAAAATAATGTGACAAGTATGAATTTGTTGAACAAAGATAGTCTTTTGCATGATTACCTTCACATATTCATTCATTCATGAAAGGTATACATTCCAAACTTGAGTTTGATATAGGATATTTGCATGAAGATGAAATAACTGAAACATAATCTTCAATCCAACTGGAGAAGAAACCTTGAAAATTGAAGGATCCATATTCAAAATATCCAACATATTTCAAGAAGGGATTTACATCTAGTGAAATCATGCAAATAAAAGAATTGTTTGAGAAAACCCATATATGACTTATTTCAGGGATCTTACCAGAGTCACGTGAACCTGAAATAACCATAAATAGAAGTTGAAGTTCCTCAAATCCCTGATGAGTCCCAGAACATTCAATAATTATAGAATTTCATTTTGAAAATTGAATCATATCATGCATGGTGTGTGGACAACTACCATCAGTAATTTCAACAAGATCACCACTATCAAAACATAATCCATCTACATTATTGATTTGATGAGAATTTATATCTTCAACAAAAAGATTACCGAAGCCAAAAATATTCTTCTAATTGCACATCGAAAGATGGATAAATCGGACAAATCTCCTGAGTAACCTGGATAGAATAATTTTCTTCATGCATAATTGGAAATGATAAGGGATGGAATGGACACTTGATAAGCTTCTTACCTTATTCTTCATCATGGATGACCTCACTATATTGTGTTAATTCAACATCCAACTCATTAGGTGATGAACTTGAAAAGCATGGAATATCTTCTTCGCAAGTTTATTCGTTACAAACAGTAGAACGTAAGGGATAGTGAGTTGAAGAGGAAGTTTCCATGGGAAAAACTTCTTGGACCAAATCAGAATTTAGGTCTAGATATCCCAAAATAAAATCTTTAGAAACAAAAATATAAAATGATGCACTTGAGCATTCATCACCATATTCATCAATGAGATCAGAATCATGAGAATGATGGTTTTCCAAGACTTCAAATTGATTAAGAAAATCAATTTCATTTGATTCATCACCGAGATTCTTAGATTCAAAATCAACCACTGATACAAAATAATTTTCTTTACCTGGAGGATTTTGGAAAAGAGAAGAAAGATAAAAAAAATCATCACTTTCCTACTCCTCTACCTATGAAGAGTGACTGCCTTGCACCTGATCATTATTTGGATTTGGAAAAGGTTGAGTGAGCAAATCATGGGGCAAGAGATGATGAAATGTATCCAAATCATATTCAAGATTGAGGTTATGAGCATTAATATTATCCTAATAAATCAAGGTATTAGCCTTCACCTTAGGCTCCATGAACCATTCCAAGGTTTCCTCCATTGGATCTGAATCATGAAAAGTGGAAGAATATTAAGGAGAAGATGTATTAGGCATTTGATTTGTTGATTTCCCCACTTCAACATTATCACAGGGAGACACTGACATATCTGGAGGTTTAGATTCACTATGTAAAGAGATTTGAACCAAACATTCAAACTTTATTTTAAGGAAATACCAATCTGTATTTTCTCCAGGAAACTCATAACATAAGTGAAGGAATCGATTATAAAAATATTCAATTGATTCATTAACTTTCATTCCAAGTGGATTGATTCTTTTGAGAAGATATCGGTAATCATACTTATCAAAAGCTTGATAAATATCCTTGAGAAACTTATCAAAAGAATGCATATAGGTAGATGGTAAGGTGTGACACCATCGCATAACACGACCTTCAAGAGTGAGGAAGAAAAGCATACAAGCAATATTTTCATCAATGTTTTCATAATATTCACAAAATTTAAGAAAATTGAAAATATTCTTGGTCATGGATGTTCTATCCCCACGATAAAATTTCAATTGAGACAAGTCATAAAGAGGCTCATTGGGTATTAAAAGTTGACCAGGGGGACATAAACTAGAGAAACACCCCAGGAGTATGATTTGAGGATTAGCCCTTAAAGATAAGAGATTCAACACATACTCAAAGGGTAAAACTTGTCATTTGGCCCTCCTTCTAGTGCCATAACGTTGATGGTTCTAGATACCTCCAACATATAGGGAGTCTCCCCGACATGAAGTCCCAATTAGACCTCACATCATTTTGAGTATGAGCCCCATCCTGAGTATCGGCCTGAACACCATAACTATAAGGTTCGTCTTGGTTTCAATGGATAACATAAGAGATTATATACATAAACCTTGAATAAGAAAGTTTGACATTGTGAAACACCAATTGCAATGTGTAAGAGGATACCTTCATGACGGGGAGACAAAAAAGTGAGCCTCTAGAAGGAAGTAATAGTTCTAGCCTAAGAGAGACACTTGAGAAAATAAAGATTCATTAGTAATATAGAAAAATAGTTCACATAGACAATGTGATCGTTAAACCACATACAACACACCTTCAACAAGGTAAGTACCAAGACCAACGAAATAGTTAAATTTCCTTAGTACATATGAACACAACATATACCTTAAACATCCAAGAATATCCCTAAAACATTTTCGATACATGCATGAAAACATGTTGGGTCATAGAGCTTCAATATTAGGTGAAATATCCAAATTCACAATTACAATAGTGAGGAACTAGTTCCAATAGTGGAACACTAAGTCACTTCTTACTTCCCCAAATAATATTTTTCTTTCCTATGCCGAGTATAAAAGCCAAGACTAGCTCTCCAAAACTTAAGCCTCCAAAAACCCTTTGCTTGAGTAGCTTCCAAAATCCCTTTGCATGAGTTACGAGGCTGCTTTTATAACAAGAGGAATGGCCTTTCATATCCTCATGACTCCTAGACTTCTATTGTGTCTTTTGGATTTCTAAACAATTCTTGAACTTTTAAATAAATTTTGGAATTTTATACAATATTTTTACATATATGACTATATTACTCTTCATGTTACACATATGACTCTTAGACTTCCACGCATTACATTTTGTCTTTTACTTTGAATATACATCATTACACTCCACATGGTGATGTGGCATGACACATGGACATACATTGACCACTATGATGACACTTGTACAAGTTACAACTTGACAATGATGATTTGGACTTCATGATGAGGTGGCATTGCCAAGTTTTCTTCCTTGTCACTTCATCTTTCATTATTGATGATATATCTTATCTATGATTTATCTTCATGACATATACACTTTGTTTCTTATATTCAGCATCCAAGGGTCTTGGATAAACATTGGAATCCTATGAGTCATCATGCAATGTCTTCTTTCCATTTGAGTCCATGATATGCTTCATGTCTCCATGATAACTCTCTTTTTCTCTTCTTCTCTGCATTTGTTTCTTTATGCTTTCTCCTTACTATCTTCTATTGAGCATCACCTTTTCATGCTAGGAAGGTACTCTTGCCAATTAAAATCATTCATGACGAGGTAAAATCAGTCTTAAAAACATCTATTCTATCACTGCCTAGCTCAGGAATAATCTGCTCATGATAGGCCTGTGAGAGGGTTAAAATAAGAATGATTGATTAAGAGGGTGTAGTCAAACTCATTAAGGCTCACAAGTTTCCTTCAAGGTGTGTTTGTTCACTCAAACAAGAGAGAGATACCTCAAGGGTGAAGGGGCACACTCCAAAGAGATGGAGTGAGGATTTAGGCCTCCAGGGCTTCAAGGTGCGCTCATGCACTCAAAAAGACTAAAAAAACGCAAGGGTGTACTCCAAAGAGAAAAAGGAGTGAAGCTTCGGCCCTTTAGGCCTTTAAGGTGCACTCATGTGTTATAGGACAAGGAGGGTGCACTGTCGCATGTTGAAGGGATGAGGGGAAAACATTCAAGCCTTCGAGGTGCGCTCATGCGCTCAAAGAGGACACAACTCTTCGTATCAAAGGAATGCGTTCAAGATTCAGTATTTATGACTGTGCCATGTGCTCAAAGGGAAGGATGAAGCTTCATGCTTCATGAGTGCGACATACACTCTAAGAGGATTTAGTTATTTTTGTCGAAGGAGTGCACTCATAGTCCTGAAGTGCGCTCATGGTTTTGAAGTGCGATTAGGCTCTTAGAGTGTGATTTTTAACATAATAAGGTCCTTGTTTTTCCATAGTGTGCCTTTTAGGAAGAGAACATCGTTGTTCTTTTGAAGTGAATTTTTTTTCACTGAGCATTTAAAGTGCACTTCATTGTTTTGAAGTGAAATTAGGCTTGGAAGGGATCAATTCTCTTAAAAAATGGCTACTTATTCATCCGGAATGCGCTTTTCACTGAGGGAGGCAACAAAAGGCTAGGTGACTTATCCTTAGGAAGTACTAATGCATTGTGAGAGGGAGGAGATCTTAGACAATACTTAGTGCATAAGTATGGGAGGAAAGATATGTCAATGAGACTCATGAATAAGTTGTGCTTATCACTTAATAAGAAGGCTAATGCCTATACAACTTGCGTTGAGTAGTAGGACCAAGAAAGGGCTTCAAAATGGCTAAGTGTGAGACCAATAGAGTAAAAGAGAGAAATGCATCTGATCACAACTCAAACATGGATTAGACACATAAATTCCATTAATACAAGCCAATGGAATACACAAGACTCATGAACAAAAGTCACACCTTAAAACAAAAACAAATCAACACCTATTTCTAATTGTGACTGTTGAAATGGAACATTACAACACTTAGAACACCAGTTATGATAAAAATGAGGATTGTGATGCAGAGGTACTATAAGTTGTAGAAATGTGTCAAGTACATACTCTAATAATATGTAAGACCTTCTAATGCGAAAGAGTGCGCTAGAAGTAACTTTGGTGATGTGAAAAGGTGTGACACATGCAAGAGTGAAAACACAAAACAACACGTATGACATGAGGAAAACATAAGACGACACTTGCAAAATGTGAACGACCTTGGAAGTGACACATGCGAGAGTGAAGATAACATGAAAATGACACTTATTAAAGTGAAAGCGAACAAAAGCTATAGCCATGAACATGTAAGCAAAACTTGTTAAAGCGAGAGTTGAGAAAACTCAGTGAAATAAAAGTATAATTGGAACAAAAGTGAGGGGGAATAAAAAATATTGTCAATGAAAGTGGGCACTGACTGTCGACATGAGTTGAGTATCATACTAGCACTGCCTTAATGGATGATTTTATATTTATTCAATCTTGCATAAAAGAATTGTGCTCATGAACCTGTCAGAGACTAAGCATGTGTGTGAAAGTGATAGTTTGAAACTAGGAAGAAGAGTTGAACGCTTTACAAAACATCAAATGATCATGGAGTAACCATAGAGTGACAGATCGTAAGATCCTCAATAGGCTCCAAAATTCAAGTGTGGGAAAAAAATTGGAGGGTGTTGATCGCAATGTTAACACATAGATAGTAGCAATATTTGTATGCAATAGTTCTGTTTGCAACATATCAAATCTAACTTACATGGAGTTGGGAAGGTACACATTATTTTCAAAATAGATTAGACCATGGGAGTAATATTTAATGGAGTCCCATAAATGGTTGTTAATGGGCAATAAAGGAGATGACCAGTACCATGTAAGAAGCATGTTATAACACAACAAGTAAGTCAATTATTTATTGAGAAAGCATAGGGGTATTTGGGTTGAATATTATCAAACATATTTAATTGAGACAAACTTGGGTTTATTTTCATAATTTAATGTTCTTTAATAAAGCTTCTGTATGTCTCAATTTATCATCACCACTCATCTTTCAATAAAACAAAATTTAGATGTATTTTGATTAAAAAAGTATTTATATATTTTAATATAGCATTATTAATTATTTCCAAATACTTCAACTATATATATATCCAATTCATTAAACTAGTTTTCAAAATAATTTAAAAATTAATCAAAACTAATAAAAATTTAGATTTGAGATATTCCCAATTGTAAATTGCAACATAATTATAACCTCACAATAACATATCATTAGTCATCAGTATAGGTCTCATTCGTGACACAATGATGATGGAGGGGTTTCTTGCATATGAGGAAGTAATAAGGTAATGAAAAGGATTGTTACATAGCAGGGAGGAATAAGATTCACTACTTATATATGGGAAATTTATTTTTAAAATATAATAATCATCACAGAAATTATTTGTGTAAAGGGGAGTTTAATACACCTTCAACAAGAAGGAAAGAAAGGTATGAGCCACACACCATTACACAAACTTGAGAGAGAGATTAAGATAGATTTGCTATGATGGATTAGATGAATCCAATACTTTGATGCATGTGAGGAGTAGTTTACTGAACCCTTCGTAGTGGACTTTTCGTACATGTTTCTAGAAAATCACACAATTTTACCGTGAAAGAATGGGTGATGAGACAACGAAACCTTGTAATTACATTGAAGGTGTTCTATTATGAGGTTTTACTTGGTGACATTGTTCCTAGATTCGTCCTCCTCCAGGTAAGCACACACGTCAGATCATAATTTTTCGTTAGCATGAAAACCGCACGACACCTGTGGAAACCGCGGCCGGATTTGAATTTTTTTTTAGCATGAAAGCCGCATGACACCTACAGAAACTGCAGATGTTGGTAGCAACTTGTTTGTTAGCGAATGAATGCCATGCCTTTGTTGGGATATGAAAATGGTGCTCCAAGCTGCAGGAGGCTATCGATACTAAACGTCTAGGGGGGAATTTTTGGCAAGGAAGAGTGGGCAAGACACCACAGATGGCTAATTGAAGGCTGAAATTTCATTGATAAGATTGGAAAAAAGACCCAGGTCACAGATTTGAGTTTGAAATAAATGTAATGCCAACTGAACCACAAAGGAAAAAAATTTCTTAGTTGGTGAAGGTTCATGGAAAAGTAATCTCTACAGTGAAAATTGGCGAACTATGAGAGAGATTTCGGGGAGAGAAAAATCTCAAGAACTAATGGAGCTCGAGGAACAGAGCCTAAATGAGAAGGATAACTTGGGCAATGAACCACTTGAATTCTTGATAAATACTACGGTTCTCTGAGACATCAATTTTCAGTTACATAATGGCCCCTTCCCACGTCTTATGAACCGAGAGCACCCTTATCTCCTCCATTAAGTTTCATATATGCAACAAGCTCTGGAAGAAGAATTGGTGGCCCATAATATCATCGGCGCTACCTCTATGGCATATCCTCTAACTTTATCAAATGGCTACCATCCCTTTCAGTCCAAGTTCAAGGGTTCTGTGGTTCGAATCTCACAGAGGGCATTTTCCTTTGCGCCTGTTGACTCGAGCGCTGACCGTCGTCGCAAAGGCCAAGAAGGCCATCGTCGTTCTGAAGGGGAATTCACATGTTGAGGGCATCATTAATCTCTTGTAGGAAAACAACAGTCCCACAAAAATGAAGGTCTGTGTGATAGGAATGACTCCTGGGAAGCATGGATTTCATAAACATGAGTTTGGCGACACAATCAATGGTTGCATTTCAACAAGAGCACATTTTAATCCTAAAAATTTGATACATGGAACTCCTGAGGATGATGTACGCCATGCAAGTGACTTGGGAAACATAGTTGTGGGTTCTAATGGAGTTGCAGAGGCAACAATTCTTGATAATCAGATTTCGTTGAGTGGACGTGATTCATTTATTGGTAGATAACTTGTTTTCCATGAGTTAGAGGATGGCCTAGGGAAATGTGGGCATGAACTTGGTCTGGTAATGTTGGGTAGGTTGGCTTGTGGTGTGGTTGGACTCACTCCAAATTAATACCTAGTAAAATATGGAATATCTTCAAAGGTCATGGAAATTGTATGACACAAGTGACTACAATAATAATTCGAAATAATATATATATTGTTTTGTATCCTTGCAAGCTTGTTGGAAATTGTGATTTTTTTTGGCATTAGTGAGTTGCACTTTGGGGCATTAATGTTTAGGTGAAGATAAGATTGAGAAACATTTATAATTTATGAATATCTAATAATAATATGATGGTAGAAGGGCGTTGTCCTAATTTCTAGATGATTGCGGCAGTTTCTAGAAGAATATGGTGAAAACTTGGGTAGACTTGAGAGGTTTGCATCACTTAGAGTTGAATTAACCCCAATAGAAGCTCTTGCGTAGTAGTCGTGGAGGTTGAATTTACTTTCATCTTGACTTTTAGTTCAACCTTGAATGTTTTGAAGAAAGCATTATTAGGAATGAATGCGCTCACACCGTGGAAAACCTTATTCACTAGTGACATCGAACAGGTCGTAAGACACATATTTTACAGGAATATTATTAGCTACGACACTCGTGGGCAAGTAGATTTTCGGCCCTGTATGTATTTGTGGAGAGTTAATATCAGTTCTATGTATTTAATGGAGAACATGATATACCATGGACATAGCCACAATAGGTCGTTAAAAAATTCTTGCAGTCGACCAAGAAACACTCTCCTGTGTGGCTCTACACGGTAGCATGAGCTATGGCATTGTGTAATAAAGAGGAACCATTTGGCATCGTCACGACACTGACAAAATAAGACCATAAGGACAACAAGAATATTCATCAAAATGTTTGCTTTTAATAATTTCTCAATTCACCCATGAAGCATTATGCTAGGAAAGCAACCATACAATTAGAGCACGATTTTACTTTTATTGATGGAAATTTCAATCCAGGAAGTGTAACCGTATTAAACCTTGCTCATATAGTCATATGTATATGCCATGTAACCGTGAAAATTCCAATCCTAAATATTTTTCAAGGACACTCACAAATTTTAGAGAGAGCTATCCAAACCATCATTGTTTCAGTATCATTAACCGATTTCATCATGCGTATGTTTGAAGAGATTTCATTCATGAAAAGATCCACATATGTTTATATTTTAAAGTTTATCCAATCTGCCATGAACTTATGCATGAACATTCCTTTAGATATCATTGTTTGGATGTTGCTTATAGCTCAAATTCCAGTTGTTCCAGTTATTGCGAGGGTTAGCATATTTTTTCAAAATACAAAGTGTTGCTCGTATTAGGACCATATTTATTCAAACATCAGATGGGTTTTTTTAAATAGTGTTAGTGCTAAAATCGACTACAATTTAACCAATTATGTGTGCAGTTCGTGGAGAACATTTAAAATTCTATGAAACAACAATGTATATAATTTATTTTCTTGATATATAATGTAGTCTCATGATAATGCTTTAAAGTTTGGAAATTTGATACCCTGATGGGTATTTTACATGATGATACAAAGGTTTTTTCGTTCTGAGTTTGGGAATGTTGTTGAAAAAGAAATAGGGTTGGAGCCTGTAGAGCATGTACCAACTGAAAGCCAAAGTCCATTAGAAAATAGAGGTAGAAGGCATTCCTTACACATTCATCTCTAACAACTATTTTGTGGACAGTTCGTTCCAAGCTTGGGACGGACTAGCCATATAGCTTCTCCAAGGGACAATGTTGTCAATCTTGGAAATGGAAATGACAAAGGTTTGATGGACCATTAATTTATGTCCACAATTTATTATATCCCTGTTGTGAGCATGAATCATTTGAATATATTGTGAATATGCAATTGTGTTTTTGGTTGAGGAAGACATTGCAATGTACACAATCAAGACAGTGGATGATCCTAGAACTTTGAACAACAACAACAATCATACTAAAATATTGTCAACCTGTGATGATAGTATGCACGCTCTGGCTCATATTTGCACTATAGGAAGCTGAAGTTTTCAGAACCAAACTTACCAGGGGTCTTGACTTCCCATAAAATTATTTTTAATTCAACATTTGAGTGATTTTCATCCTCACTTTTGGTGAAGCATCTACCCTCAGCCTGGCCTAATTCCCTTCTCTTTGTAAATGCACCAATCTTAAAAATATACTTAGTCGAGGGTTGGAGATTTGAAGATATCTATTAAGCAACTTTATACTGCAAAATTTGTGTTTCTAACATTTGAATGCTTATCTGGCATTTGGTCTTCCCCACAACAGAGAATTCGGTCCCCATTGCTCCAATGATTCAATTTGAAGATGTTTCATCCATATCTATGTATGTTGTTTTAAGTGAAGGTGATCTAAAATCATTAGAAGATGTTATTCGATATAATTTATGACACCGTAAGGTGGAACAATGAACTTACTGTGGAGAAGCCATTTGTGTGTTGAGACCTGAGAGAACATGGGGAATGTTTTGGACATTAGACTCCATTTGATAATTGACGATTTTTTTTTTTTGTCATGGACATAAATTGAACTACTATTCAAGAAATGACTTGTTGACTGGAATAAAGGAATTAAATTGTTGTTCTCCTCATGTCGTCCTTGGGTAAGATAAGTTGCAGGTGAATTTCTGAGCACCGTGGAAGATCTCGTGGAAGCCTTCACAATTTTCTCTGGCTGCATCAAGGACACAATTTTCTCCAAGCGCATCAAGGACTGACCAACATTTATCGACGCAATTTATTTAGCAAATCTCATTCACTTTTGAGTAGTCACAGATCAAGAGTGTAAAAACCATCAACACCCTGCAACCATAACAATTTAGACAAAGAAACATTCAACATAAAATTATGCCATCACTTTTTAACCTTTGTACCCTAAAGGGTAATGCTAGTTATATCAAAATTAAAGCAAATTTCAGCAAATTTGCCTTCCCCGAATTTATTTTGATATCCAATCATTATTTGTACCGTTACTATTAAATTAATTTCTGCCAAAATTTGAAGTTGGTTACCTATCACATCATTCAACCATATATTTCACGTTTATGTTTATATTCCTAACAAAATTGACAGAGATTGACTTTTGACCAGTAACCCATCAATCATTTACATTACCTCTTTCTCTGCCAAAAATTAGAGAAATTTTTTTGGCGACCATGGACTCTCCATAACAATCGAATAATAAAGTTGAGTATTAGCAAACTGTACTTTATAGCTACGCCGTAGAGTATTCGCAGAAATTGAGTCTGAATTCAAAACTTCACATCATCGCAACTACATACGTTAGTTGCATGAAAAAGTTTTTATAGACAATAATTCCACGGGCTCTAAGACTCCTATCGTGACTAGCGAGCTCCATCAGAAATCGATGCGAGTCAAATCAAGAAACCGAAATGACCGCATCCGAAGATACCGATTTCAAAAGAAATTTCCTGGAAATGAACTTCGGAAATGACAATGAGTCTGCCTTTTCTAATTAATTTATGGCAACCAAGCTTTATCATATTCCTCTCTGTATATAAAATTTTACTTATGAAATACTCAGATAGTTTAGAATATTATGTGATTAGAAGAAAGTTGTATAGTTTAAGATATTTGATTTTTCTCAATCCAATATATTAGGGATTAAGATGAATTTAAGTTGTGATTATATTAGGACTTAATATGGATTTATGTTGTGATTATATTAAGAGTTAAGATGGATCTACGGTGTGGTTTTAGTTGTGCATGTTAACACAAAATTTATTAAACCTCTCTATTAAGCCTCTCAGTAATATAGTAATTTTATTTTAATTTTAAATTTTCGTAGGTACCTCACTTGGTCGAGAAGATAGAGAGTGTTGATAACTTGAATGATGAAAAATGGTGTTGTGTAACTATTTTAAGTTTTGGAGTTTTTAGCTAAAATTAGACTAAATAATTTTAGATAATATAGTGATTTTTAAAACACGTTTTTTAATACATAAATGGACTTAGCACCCTAAAATCCCCTAGGGAAATCATATTGTGTAGAGTCCATTGCTCAAAATTGTGATTGCAAGAAATTTTTATCATATTTTTGAGCAAATTTGAGCGGAAAATATTTCCGGAAAACCTCCAAAGCATAGAAGAATTAGATTACAACACAAAAAATTATGAAATAAAAAATTTGAATGCAAAGTGATGATGTAGAATTGTTAAATGATGGAAAATATGAAAAAGGTGTAACTAGAGAAAATATTGTCTTGAGAAATTCACACATGACTAAAATTCAAGCATATCAAACCATATTCATCGAACCATTACAATGAAAACTTAATGTGCTCTATCTTTTCCTTTATCATTTCAATTTCTATGAAAATTTATTGTTTTCTTGCATAAAGGAGTTAAAGGCTTACCATGATTTTAGATAAGTTGCAGGACAAACTAAAATCATAGAGAGAAGGTATGCAAGGACAATATTGAAAACTAAAGGAAGATAAAAGATTACAATGGGTTCCACGAAATTTTTAGGATGTGTGGATGTTGCTCCACAGCTCTAAATTTTAATGATTTTCTAAGGAGTTATGGACAATCTTGCATGAATCTTTGCAAGATAGGATTAGAAATCACCAAGTGGTTGGGACACTCAAATGTTATCCCCTCCACCTAGTTTCAAATCCCATAGGGGGGCATCTTTGGCTTGTCATGATAAGGCTCAAGGAGCAGTCTCTCCCACCCTTTTGGAGTCTTGGTTCTTGCTAAGTCCTAAATTTCATATCTTGAAGATATACCCTATTAGTAGTTTCGACACGTCGACTAAAACTATCAAATTTGTGGAGCTTCCACTGCTGATCAACAACGATGTCTTGAAGATGGACTCACTAACATTCATGTCTTGAAGATGGCCTCTCTAGTGGGTCCGAAATGTCAATTGAAACAATCAAATTTGGGATCTTCCACCATTGATCAACAATCCAACCCTAAAAAAACTAAAAACTATAATTCATAAATTCCTAGTATCTTTGGCTTATAGGTTGTTGGATATACTCTTGGTGCTATAGTGGCAACCACTAGGTTTGATCTTAGGTCTCACCCATATTACTCCAACAAGTTATTGATTCTCCATGGTAATAACAATAATTATTATTATAATTATAATCAACATCTACACTAAAATCAATGCACACTATTAATCTATTTACTTTGAAATTAATGTAGATCATCCATTTAGTTACCGAGTAGTCTTTAGTGCAACTTTTTGAAGGCTTTTACGATGACTTTTTACGGTGTAATTTCTCTAAATTCCTGCGAATTTATTGAAAAGAGAAGTTTGATTGCTAACTTTGCACAATCGAAGTGCCCTAGAGGTTTTTGAGGGCGCTGAATCCATATATAGAGTCAAAAAACCAGTTTGAATAACAAAAACCAAGATTTTACCTCAAAATTTTTCACCGGATTCCGGCACCTGAAACTTCAAAAAGTCGCACTAAAGACAACTCCTTTAGTTACATCATATCAGAAATGAACATATTCACTAAAATCAATGCATGTAGTGTAGAAAATTAAATAACATTAGAAATCAACATCTACCGTGAATTCAATGCACACTATTAATCTATTTGTATCTTTGAATTAATGCAAATCATCTATCTAGTTACATTCCATGAAATCAGTGCAATTAATCAAATATCATTCAAAAACAACATCTACGCTCAAATCAATGCACATTACTAATCTATTTACTTTGAAATTATTGCAAACCATCCATATAATTACATCAAATCAAAAATTAATATTTACACCGAACTTAATGCACCTAGTGCACTCAATGAAAGAGGATTAGAAATCAATATATACATTGAAATCAATATGTTTATTGCAATCAATCCAATAAGATTATCAATTAACATCTACACTAAAATCAATGCATTTATTTTAGTAAAAAACAAAAATAATAATGTCTAAGTAATATAAACCCAAGTTAGAACCTTACATATGCCTTTACCTCTTTAATTTAATGAAAATTTCAATAATTTTTCGTATCTCGTTTTTTGTCACATTTTGAGACTTTGATGGCTTTCTAAATCCAACTTATTTTACCTTTTGTAAAAGTCTTACTTCCTCTTCCTCTATTGTTAGCTATATGTGGATCTTTCAAGATTGATCTTCTTTTCTTTTTCTTTCTTTCTTCTTTTTTATTTTTTTCTTTTAATTTCTTTATTTCCATTTTTTTTTCAGTAGAAAAAAACCCTGGCATATATTATGTACCAGTACAAAAATGGAGTATTCAGTTTAAAAAATAAAATCAGTCCTTGTTCAACATATTACATTATTTATACGGATGTTTGTCAAGCCAAGATTTGTTCATACACAAAAAATTCAATATAACGGGGACCTGTAGGAGAGGTCCGATTAGTGAGTCTAATCTGCCATAGAAAAACACCCCTATGTATTCAAGAAGTTTCATTATCCAATGTCCATCCAATGTCCAAGTTTATGCCTGTGTGCTATGTTCCAAAAATGGTTTTACCATCTCCTGCAGCATTTAAACAAATAGTTTAGTAAAAGTTAACAAAACCTTTTTCTCCCTGACTTGCAACATTGAAGAGTTCATAATGGATCACTCCGAAGACGCCCTGGAGGCCCAACTTTGATAAGCAGTCCGCCGTCTCATTCTTCTCCATGTAGATGTGTGAAAATGTGATCTGGGAAAAAGATCTTCTGAGAGCATTGATTCTGTCCAGCCAGTTCGTGAGGTGTCCAGGGGCTAAGTTGTTCTTATGGTTCATGTACTCTAGTGAGGATCCTTGAATATCCATATACCCATATTTTATCACTGCATAGGTACCTAGTGAACCATAATAATCCCTAGAGAGCCAAGGTTTCCACTCTCATATTGGAACCCACTCCACCGTACTAGTCAAATTTATAATGGCACTGTGGTGTTATCATGAGCCAAGCCCCGCACCCACACCTCGATTCTTGAGATACCCCATCGAAGAAGCCAGCTGGAAAATTAAATTCAAAGGGACGGTTTCTGATTGATAAGTCCCTCGGAGGATTGTGTTGGATCCGCATCCTGCTCCAGATCCTGATGATTTGTGATGCTACCCAATTTGGTGAATCATTGTGTTCCTCGAATATCTTCTTATTTCTGCTGCACCAGACTCTCCAGAAAAATGATAGGGGGAATGTTGTTTAGAGTATCCCCCTACTCTGTCCACCACCTGTTACAATCTTTAACATACATGAAAACATTCTGCTATTTTTTTTAAAAAGTGAACTAAATGTTCCAAATTGCAATGGCATAGGAGCATGTGAAGAAGAGGTGATGATTGTCTTCCCTAGCTGCCTTACAAAAAGAACAAAAACTTGGTCCTATCTTGCCCCGCTTCCTGAGATTCTGCCACATTAAATTCCTGTCCTACCAAACAAACCAAATAAAAATGATAATCTTGATTTGTACCTTAATCTTCCATATTTTAGAAAAACACGTACTTGCAAAATGTATGCCCTATGAGACTCGTAGCTTCCGGTAAGTATCAGATGTATTGATTTGGCCCTTTGTCACTATCCATCCCCATGTAAGCAGGTCGCGAGAGCTGTTGTGACAACATCCCATACTTTTTATAAAACTTGAATGATTCTCCCACTCCGTGGCCAGTTGACCTTGTAAACCAATGGTTGTAGTTGTCTTCCACCGCGAGCCCTCTACCTCCCACTGTTCTATCAACTGTCCCAGGAAAAACAATCCTCTACCCTGTATATTTTTTGTCAGTCGTTGAGAGATCGATCTAATCTTAGGACATCTAATAATATTATCAAACCCGATTAGTATCCGTCCACCATTTTCAGATTTCCATTGAAGCAACTTATAGAAGTCTGTCCATATCTTTCGAAATCCATTCCATATGAATGAACCTTTTTTTTCCAGCTGCTTGTCCAATAAATGTAATTCCTCCTTTTTGAAGGATCGAAGGTATTTATGGGAAATGATATCATTCCATATGCCTGAGGTCAACAGGCATCTCCACATCGACTTCATGAGATGTTCTTTTCCGAAAGTTTCCATTTCCATTATGGCCCATCCTCCATCCTCTTTTGACATAGTATTATAGTCCCATTTGATGAGGTGATATTTCTTGGTTTCCTTGCCGCTTGTCCAAATGAAGTTAGCCATAGTTCCCTTGATTCTTTATATGATAGACTTTGGAATGTAAAAAAGGTGAGCCCAATAGATTGTAAGTTGTTGAAGTACAACTTGTACAAGTACAAGTCTCCCTCCTTTTGATATCCATTTCAAGGCCCATTCAGTAATCCTTTTCCGATATTTTTCTATGATCCAGTTCCAATTTGAGATCCTATAAGAGGTAGGTTTTAATTGAAAACCCAAATATGGCAATCCTTGTTCTAGAGGGCATATGTTAAAATGGAATAATGTTCCAATCTGATTGATAATGTCTCGGTCGCCCTCAATGTAGTAAATACATGATTTTCCAGTGTTAGCCATCATACCTGATGCATCGAAGAACCAGGTGAAAATATGTTGTATTTCAATCTAGTATTCCATTCTGATCATGCCAAATATGAGGACATTGTCCACAAAAAAATTTTGAATCACCTCCCTATGATCAAAAATTTTGATGCCCCTTATGTCGCCCCTTGTCGCTGCCAGTGTAATCTGTGTACCGAGAGTGTCCATGAATAATATGAAAAATAAGGGTGAGAGGGAACAACCCTGTCTTAGACCCCTTCCCAGCTTAAAGAAGTTGATGGCTGATCCATTTATTATAACTTCCATAGAGAAATTTATCACACAACCCATAATCCAAGTTATTGGACCACTGTTCATACAAATCTTATGGAGAATCAGTCTCAGGAAAGCCCAGTCAACCTGGTCGTATGCCTTCCTGAGAACAACCTTCATAATGATAGCTTTCAGGTGGTAGACCTTAATCGAATACATTATCTCTTAGGTGGATGCCATGACGTCATGAAAAAGACGGTTACTGAGAAAGCCAAATTGTTCCGGTGAAATGAAATTAGACAGTACAGTTTTAATGCGGTCAACAATAAGTTTTGAGATAATCTTATACAGGGTGTTGCATAGGGAGATTGGTCTGTAGTCATAAAAAGAATGAGAGCCCTTTTTTTAGGAATGAGGGCGAGGAACGTTGAATTGAGAGCCCCTCGAATCCTGCCCATCAATTTGGCTTCCTCAACCATGGCAGTGATATCATCCAATAGAATGTCTGAAAAATGTATAAAAAAGTCGGGGATCCAGCCATTTGGTCCTGTTGAAGCCTAGAAAATCTCTGCTTCAAACATTGGGGAAAACCACCCGGTCGGGACCTTAGGACAGCTCCTTTTCCGTTTGGTATGGTGGCTCCGACTGGATTTAAAGGACCAGTTTCCTTATAACTAATGGGTTGGTGATGGGTTGATTTGGATGAGTGGAAATGGGACTAAATTGACTGAACTAAAACTATATAATTTAAACTAAATACTGATAAAGAAATTATAACACTAACCCGGGCAATTATATGTGAATACAACTTAAGATTATTCCAATTTAATAATAACCATGAAAATGTATTATCATTTAAATTGAAACGTGCAGCAACAAATAAAGATAACTCTGTTTAAGAAATTAAACAGAGTTGTATTAGCATATTGCATTCATCATTGTATACCATCTACATATACTTATAAAAGATAACATTTCAATTATACTCAGAAATGATATATATAAAGAAACGTTATGAAAACAAATATCTGTAAATGATAGCAAATTTTAAAGCGAATATCATAAGACAAAAGAAATCAACAGTGAACAGATAGAAATACCTTATTCATCTTGAAAGCTTTCAAATGAAATCTGATACTCTAATCCAGTAATTCTGATGCAAAATCAAATTCCAAGGTACAGAAATGCAACACTTCAAAGATAATTCCACATAAAATCACCAGATGTGATCCTTTTAAAAAAATATATAAATCAATGGAGTATAGAAATGTAATCTCCAAGTCAAAAATATTAAGATCCAGGACCCTTCTCTAAATGCATGAGAAGGGTTTAAATGCTACTTAGCTAAATCTAAAAATAGTCTATTACAAAAATTAAGGATTCGGTTTAATGACCGTCCTTTTCCTAGGCTAAAATAAAGTAAAATTAAAACTAAATCTAAAAACAAAGTCTATTAACTAACTATCTATGAACTTGATCTTTAAACTTGTAGGCATCTAGCATAGTTTTGAGAAGATGTGGTTGACCGACTTCATAATTCAACTATCTTGAAAAGACAGAGTCGGCAAGTGTAGGCGCAATCTTCTCTGTAGAATTGATGATACAATTAAGCGCACTGTGCTGACTGTGTGGCTTCACTAAGTATGTCCAGTAATAGTCCCAATTTAATCTTGTCAGCCCTTGGATTGATTTTTTTCTTTCTTCTACTTTTTGCCTCCATTCTCTTTGTAGTTGATGTGCCTATGGGAGATATTTCGGAACAGTTTCTGAAATCAAATTAGCTTTGTGTAAATTATCATTTACATAATCAGTAAGAGTGTTTTCCGCTGTAGCCGCCTCCTCTGCTGCATTCTCTACTCTTCTGATTTGTGCATTCTCCTGTATTGGAGCTTTTTGCTCTGCTATTAATTTTTCAATTTCATCTCGATTTTGCTTCGCCATTTTCTCCTTTTCCTTTTTCTGATATCATACTTCAGCCAAGGTAGTTTCTTCTTTATAGATTCGACCTTTCACAATAGTTTTTCTCTTTTCCGAACACGCTCCACATCTTTTTCTTGCTCAGCATTAAGTGCCTTGAATTTAGTCGATGTTTCCTCATTTTGCTTTACAGTTATTTCAAGTCTCTTCAACTCCCGACTTTTATCAATAAGAGCTTTATGTTTCCTTGAGAGCTCCTGATCTCCAACAGCTTTTAAGTAACTTCTAAAAGCTCTATAGGGGATAATTTGGCAAACTCACATACCCTATCTTGTGGTAGAAACTGTGTCAAATTGCCCACTTGGATATTGAACTTGTGAACAGCGTCTAAAACATCCTTTTTGGTACTGTCCACCCGTGTTTGTTTTTCTTCAACGGTTCATCTCTTTTGGTCCACTCCTGTGTGCATTCTGACAAATTCGCATGTTCTCTGGAAAAATCTTCCATGAATTGCTTATTATAAGTCGCCTGAGGTTCCGGCAACTGATACATCAGCCTCAAATCTTCCGTAGTGAATGACCCGATTAGCTCTTGAGCTGGAGTTCTGAATTGTCTGTCTGAAATATCGGTGTTGTCCAGCACCCATTTCACCATGTCTGTATATGGGAGAATCCTCGGCCTTGCTGCTATCCTATGTAGAAATGAGCAAGCTAGTTCTTTGAGAGTTGCCTCTGATGTATTACTAGAACCTGCTGTAGCCGCAACTTTCAACACCACAGGATTTTCTTCTTCCAGCAAATTATACATTCCTTCCCATGTGGTTATACCGACATCCTTATTGCAAGCGGTGTCTGCATACAGTGAAGCCATTTCTCTGTTTTCAGAATTCGAGCTCTTCTCCTTCTTACCCATAATGTTCTGTGAAAGCTTTGTATAGACGTTTGCTCCTTCGTGCCTGTGTTTTATGAGTTAAATGAGAGTAATGGCATAAGAAAGGTGATGAGATAGTTTTAAATGCAAAGGCGGATGAAATATATTATTTTATCGTGAAACGACTTTCAATCAAAACAAAATCTCATTTACCATTAATTGTCAATCCATTCATTTAATCCAATCATTAAAGCGCATAACAGATATTGATATATGGGAAGATTTTCTTTGAACAACGCGCTTTTATGAATCTGCGACATTGCGATCTGCGATTTGCTGTGCAATATCGCAATATCGCAATATCGCAAAATGAAACCATCGCAATTTTGTAAATAGCGCAAAAGCGCAAATTGTGAAATAGCGCAAAAGCGCACATCGCAAATATCGCAAAAGCGCAAAATTGTAAATAGCGCAAAAGGTATTCGTTTAACATTTCTCTTTTCTGCGCTATGCGATCTGCGACCAATATGTTATTGTATAGGCTTTTGGGATCGCATTATCGCAAAATCGCAAAATCGCATTTTCAGTTTTACAAAAGATATATACCACTTTGTGATGGATGCGCTATTTTGTTTAAAGAACAATTTTATTGTAATCTATCATAAAATTAAGTGTTTCTTAAGGTTCTTTCTAAGGGATTTCTCTAAGTTTATGATAGAAAGTTTTATTTGAAAAGGAAAACAAATCCTAATTGATTTTTTGGATTTTTTAACTAAGGGTCCCCATTTATTTAGTATTATTACTAATATTAAATAAAAAGGGGGGTTGTTGCTGGTCACAACAGGTCCCGAACTCTTATCCAATGGAATATATTTTAGAACATGTTCAACTTCCATCTTTGTAACCGGGGCAAAAAGTTGATTTTTCTCCTCCTCCTTGAAAATAAGAGGCAAGTTTGCTATAAGACGGATTTGCATCCCCATGTTGCGATCCTACACTTTCTTATACAGTGTCTCAAAATATATCACAACCTGTTCTTGTATGGCTTCAGTGGTATGAAATGGTTGGCCCTCTTGAACAATTTTCCAAATCACGTTTTGTTTTTTCCTACCACATGCATAGGAATGAAAATATCTAGTATTTCTGTCTCCCTCATTCCACTAGATTGCGCTGCTTTTCAAACGTCATGTTTGTTCTTGAATTAGTAAGATTCTTCTCTTCTACCCTTCCAATAGTTTAAGTCTCCCCCAAATCACTCCAAGAGAAGGCCCGTTCTTCAATTTTTCAAATAACATGGAGGTTTCCTGAGCATTCTCTTCTAAAGTCTGTAGTAATTTCTTCTTTTTAGAACGTTCCCGAGTTCTAACCCTCTGTTTTAGTGTTCGAAGGGATGCTGACAAAAAATCCATGATAGAAGAATCAGCTGGTCTCACCAACGAACCAAAAAATCCACGGACCAAATTGTTGAATTCCACGTCCTCCAACCAAACCCGATTAAAATTGAAAGGATATCGATTAGTTTTCAGTTCAAAACCCCACTCCAAAGTAATCAGCCTATGGTCAGAAACCAATAGATCTTCCACCCTGAACATAATGTGGTCCATCTGTGACCAGATTTCCTCATGAACCATAATTTTGTTGAGTCGTCGACCCAAAAAATTCTCACCCTATCTTCCATTGCACCAAGTCGGACAACATGATTTAGGCTCAATATCATGAAGATTATGGTCCCGAAGCATATCACCCACTAAGTCTGAGATAGGGTCATATCTCCCCCCAGTCCCCGAAGTCTCCCTTGGGTGGAGAATACAGTTAAGATCTCCGACAATAATTAAGTTATTAAGAGATAGTAAGCCACATCTTTCCAACTTCCTCCAAAAATTCACCCTATCCTTGTAGGGAGCATATAAATTTATCAGATGAACGCGTTGATGGAAACCGCAAATGTAGCCAGTGAGTAGAATTCCTCCAAAGAAACTGAAGGCCTGGAGTGATTCCCACCTGGGATCCCATAATACAACAAGACCGCCAGACCGCCACATAGCATCCTTCACTACCTTGTTCCAAACTGGAAACATTTACAAAAAAATGTTGAGCGATCCCCCACAATCATTGTCTCTTGAATGAAAATGAAGACATGTTTAATGTTGAAGAAAAAAATCCTGAAGTGACATGAATT
This sequence comes from Pinus albicaulis, assembly GCA_034641835.2. Taxonomy (NCBI): domain Eukaryota; kingdom Viridiplantae; phylum Streptophyta; class Pinopsida; order Pinales; family Pinaceae; genus Pinus; species Pinus albicaulis. Next base: position 1,437,254,166 of record CM076579.1, read on the forward strand.
TGTCCCGACCCCCCAACCCACGTAAATTTAGTGAGCAAAGTATCATTATGGGACCTTTTGGGAGGTTTCCAATGCTCTAAGTACCCTGTCGAGAGCCTGGGTAACTGGAACCTCCCGAAGGTTCCGCAGTTAGTTGACCAACCCATGTTCCCCAGTTGACATAGACCTTTTTTTTTTTAGTCGTGGCCAGCCTTTACCCTTTCGAATAGTGACATCAGTAGCAAAAGAAGGGTTGATATTGATGGACGGGGATGGATGGCGCTCTGAGTGGACCACGAGGGGGATGATTTCTGCCTCCAGGTTGTGGATGATTAATTCCAAGTCGGAGCCAACATAATTCATGGGGGAAGGAAGGGGAGAAGAAGGGTGTCAGTTCAACTGGTGTAACCAAGGCATGGGGCAGATATGAGGGAGAAACATACCTAATAGGGGACAAAAAGCTGGTGGGAGGCGAATCCGTACCCCGAGGGATGTGGTGAGAGGAATTAGGAAATCCCGGGACACGCAAAGTAGGCCGAACAAGTGGAGAAATTGGATGAGTGGAAGGAGGATCCAAATCCTCCCAGCTAGAGAAAGGATCAAAAAAGAAATCCCCTCCCCCAGTAACAGATTGATTAATAATATGCTTATCAGAAGAGTGGGCCTGAACAGAATTACCTGGAGAATATACAAAGTCTTTATCGGGCTCTCCAGAGTATTTCTTTGCGTCCAATTCCACTCTTTTGAATGAGGGAAGAAGTTTTTCTGAAACCTTTTTCTGCACACGCCACTTATTCTGCAGTAAATAATGTCGTATTAGGTGGCCGGTTTGGAAACAATTATGGCACCTGAAAGGGGTGCGCCAATAATCGATTAGTTGATGATGAACCAATGACTCCCCCTGTAAGTCAATATGTTCCGGAAGACCCCCAACATATGAAACCTCTGTAAGAATCCAGGCAACCCGCTTGTCAAAAACACCAACACACTTGGGATCAACATATCTGCATTTTACAATACAATTACCAATGGCAGTCAGTGCATGTGGGGTCCAAAATTCCAATGGCAGACCTGGAAGTTTCACCCACACCAAGTGACATTGTGGGGGGTTGGAAGTTGGGGGGAAACCGATAAACCAGTGGTGTAATTGTAGAAAACATCGACCAAGGACCTAGGTTCGCCGAAATACTTCACCCACATCCTCTGGTGCTGTGAAATGAAAACTAAACCAACCCTCCTGTAGCTGGCATATAATTGGGCAGTAACCCAAGAGCTTTGTCTAGGCGGAAGTGAGCCATTCGTTCATGTTTTCCCCACACTTTTTGTCGAAAATCCACCACCCCATAAGAGCACAGGTCTGTAGACTCTCCGCCTAATAAAACATTATATCTTTCCCAAAACTGAGTAGTCTCCCCTCACGCACCATCTTGTAAGGCTTACGGTGCCGAAAGGAAGAATGAAAGCTGCCCAAAGAAATCGGTGGATAGAGTGGTCAAAGTGAATGGGATGTGATCGACCGATCCACATCCAGAGGAAATGCAAGAACAGAGTCACTCGGCTAGGACACCTGGCAAGGTAAATATGACACACCACCCTCTGCCACCTCGGTCGCATGCACGTCGGCCTCTGTGATGTTGACGCGGTCCAACTCCTCCAAAAACGTGTCCAGATCCATCATTCTCAGCAGTATAAGGACATATCCCAAAGTGGTAACCAACTATGTAAGATGTGATCCCAATGTCAGAGTATGTACAGAGATGAACATATTTTGAGGTTTCAAGCTGCCCAAGAGATACAAAAAATGGATACTATTAATCTGTCCAGCACCCCAATTAAGGTGGAAACTTAAAAAAGAGATCGACAAGATATCTCATAGTTGAAGTCACCCCCAAGGGGTAGGGAAGAAAATAAGAAGGAAATCAATGAATAAACATACGAAGATTTAATCCCCACCCACCTGATTTGAAAATTTAAAAATTCTGGTTGACGGAGAATGGTTGACGGGAAGCCAACAAAAACCAGGGAGGGAAGAAGTCCAGGGACCCGAGAGAACGAGAGAATGCACAATAGCTGGATGATATAGTGTCACTGAAAGCATCTGATACCTCCTGATATATAGTCTAAGGAGAGAAACTTTATTACAACACTGTCACAAGTTCATTCACCCCAGAACATTTAGTGGCGGCAACAACAGCATAGACAAACCTCCAAAGTTCCACCAATGTTTACAGATCCGAAACTATCATATTTTTGCAGGGGCGCGAAAAATCTGTAGTGAGGAACCAATGTAAACATGAAGTCGATGACAGTTTGGCACATTCCTGGTTATGTACAGTCAAACCACTATGAAGGCAGTTCCATAGATGCATCCACAACCAGTGACACTTACTGCCATGTACATATGTCAAAAAAGAACAAAAAAATATGTTGCTCTTCCTGCCATAATGACTGTCTAGTTGAAGGAGATTTTCTAGATTTTAACTCTGATTGGACAAACTTCCAACTACACCTGCCATGACCTGTAAATGCAAACCTCATTAGTTAAGCTTAAAGAAAACCTCAACGGCTTCTGGGCATCTAGCTTAAAGTGGATTTGGTTAAGATGGATGTAGGCACATTTGATAAAAAATTAACATTTTGGTGAAAACAATGTACACTATTAATCTATTTACTTCGAAATTAACATGCATCACTCATCTAGTTACATTAGATCATAAATTATCACATACACTAAAATCAATGCACATTAGTCTATTTACTTTAAAATTAATGTAAATCATCCATCTCATTACATCAGATAAGAAATTAGCATCTACATTGAAATCAATACATTGATTTCTATTGATTTCAAGTAGAATTAGAAATTAACATGTATAGTGCCTTTACCCTTTTAATTTGGTCAACAATTCAATAGTTTTTGGTATCTTGTTTTTAATCTAAATTTGAAACTCTAGAGTGTAAACTTAGGGTTTTAACCATTTGAAATTTGACATAAAGTTTTCTATTTTTAGTAATGCAAAACTATATTATATTACATTTTGTGCAATTTTAATAATACCTAAATTATTTAATTACACTTATATTTTATTAAAAGTTTGTAGATTTTTTATAGTTCATAATTTTGTTATATATTAGAATGAAAAAATTGCCAAATATTTAAACTCTGTAATAATAGATTTGACCATTTTAAATAACCACAAAATAATAAGTAATAATTTTAATTTAAAAATGAAAATATTTACCAAATACATAATCCATTTTAATTTTAAATTTATCAACCGCAATTAGAGATACATAAAGAAGCATGTAATTTGTAAAGATAAAGAAGCATATAATTTGTAAAGGTGTAAGAGAAAACTGACCCATAGAAGATTGGGCAGCTACATTGAGCTCACACAATGTATATATAACTACTGAAGCAATGTCTAAAGATATTTAAATAAAGAAATATTAAAATGATAATTTTGTTTATTAAATGTTTCACGTGCAATAAAAATGTGTAAATATCTCTTTAATAATGCTTCAATAAAATATGTTCGCAATATTTTCATCACATAGTAATATGATTCAATGGTATATAAGTTCAATCTTTTTGTTTATAAAATATTTTTTTATAAATTTGTAGAATATTTTTGTGACAGAATAATGATTTACTAATACAAGTATGCAATTTTAATTTTATCTACGACATTTGGAAAAAAAAAATGTAATTTTATTTGCATATCTATATACACATTTACTTTTACATTTTTATTTAAATTGATTGCTGTCATTGAATGCCCAAAAAATGTAATTTTATTTGTGGATAGACATATCTATATACACCTAGATGTGTTGACTCTTGCATTTTTATTTAAATTGATGGCTATGATTGAATGCTTAAGATTGGTTGATTTTGTTAAATAAAGCAAATGCAACACACACAACGTGAGATAGAGCTCACACAACTTGTCATTAGCTCAACGACAACATTACATATTTATAGCATAGGCACTCAAATAATCTTCCTAAGTTTGGGGCAACAATCATGAACTGGTGGAACTAAACTCTAATTATAAAACTCTCGTTCAACAAACCATAGCCATTCCTATTTCTACATTATTCTAGATTATTCTCACATCCTCCCTTAATGGAGAAATGGATTTTCTAAAACACCTAATTTACTTCTAAAAACTTCAAACTTGAGTTTACCAAGAGGCTTGGTAAAGATATCAACCATATTATCCTTGGTATTACAAAATACTAAATCAATTTCATTTGATTCAATCTTCTCTCGTACAAAGTGGTATTGCAGCTCAATGTGTTTTGATCTGGCATGATATATTGGATTGTGCTCTAATTTGATAACACTTTGATTATCACAATTTATGCATGTTGAACCACTTTTCTCCTCTTTGAGATCTGCAAGAATTATTCGCAACCAAACAACTTCACAGGTGGCATTGGTCAAAGCTTTGTACTCAGATTCTGTTGATGATAAAGAAACAATTGGTTGTTTCTTACTACTCCATGACACAACCCCTGATCCTATATGAAATTCATAGCCAGAGGTATATTGTCTGTCATCAGGATTTCCTGCCCAATCCGAATCAGAAAAACCTGTCAGTGCAACATTAGATTCATCAGTATACATAATACTTAAACTAATTGTTCCTTTTAAGTATCAGAGAACTTTCTTTGCAGCGTTCTAGTGATTTCTTGAAGGCTTAGCCATAAACTGACTAAGGATACTGACTGAGTATGCAATATTTTGTCTGGTAGTGGTGAGATAGTTCAGATTGCCCACCAACTGATGATATAAAGTTCCATTTGCCTCTTTAGTTCCATCTTCTTTGTATAACTTTGCATTCTGTTCTAAGGGAGTTGACATAGCTTTGCAATCACTCATATTGAACTTTTTAAGAATTTCCTTTGTGTATTTACTTTGAGTGATCAATGTTTTACTAGGCTCTCTCCATACCTCAATTCCTAAACAGTAATGCAATTCACCCAGATCTTTCATTTCAAATTCCTGAGACAGCGGAATTTTAATTTCTTCAATTAAATTGTAAGCACTGCCTGTGATAATGAGATCATCCACATATAAAGATATTAAAGCAAAATTTCCTTCATCTTTCTTAACATACATGTTAGGATCATTTTTTCTTTTCACAAACCCATTCTGATGAAAGAAGGTATCAATATTTACATACCATGATCTCGACGCCTGTTTCAAACCATATAAGGCTTTTCTTAACCTTCAGACTAGATGCTCCTATCCCTGTTTGACAAACCCTTCAAGTTGAACCAGATGAACTTCTTCCTTTAAATCACCATTCAGAAAAGCAGATTTGACATCCAATTGATGTATATTCCAATTATGTTTTGTAGCTAAGGCAATCAATACTCTAATTGTATTCAATTTAGCTATTGGTGCAAAAGTATCTTCATAATCAATTCCCTCCTGTTGAGCATATCCTTTTGCAACTAATTTCGCCTTAAATTTATCAATGCTATCATCTGCTTTAAATTTAGATTTATACAACCATTTTCTTCCAATTGGAACTTTGTTTTCAGGGAGTTCAACCAATTCCCATGTTTGATTTTTTATAAGAGAGTCATATTCATCATTCATAGCATTCCTGCATTGTTCATGCTCTTTAGCTTGTTCATAATCAACTGGTTCTACAACATTCATGATATTAGACATCAAAGCATAATCTCTATACCTTGCAGGATGCTAGGTTTGTCAGGTTGACCTTCTTGGTTCTACAATACTTGTTGGAGTTCCATCCATGATTCTCCTGCTTTGAGGTGTATTTTCCTCTTGTGATGAATCACTGCTGCTAGATGTGCTCATGCTACTTTCATTCTGATCATAAACCTATACCTGTACCTGTTCTTGTTTAACCAAAGTATCAATTTTGACATGATCATCATTAGATATATTCCAAGCATCATTCATTGTATCACTTTTATCAGCATTCTCATGAAACACCACATCTCGAATTGCAAACAATTTATGTGAACTGGGATCAAACAGTTTATATGCTTTCTGAGCTGTACAATACCAAATAAAAACACACTTGATTGACTTTGCATTAAGCTTTCTTCTATTATCCTTAGGAATATGCGCAAAGGCAGTACATCCAAATACTCTTAAATGATTGACATCAGGTTTATGACCATAAATAATCTCAAAAGGAGTTTGAAAAGCTAATTTCTTAGTGGGACTTCGATTCTTCAAATAAACAGCAGTATTAATGACTTCTGCCCAGAAACCATTAGAAATGTTTTTGCCTTGAAGCATACTGCAAACACACTCCACCAGTGCTCTATTCCATCTCTCAGCAACACCATTTTGCTGAGGAGTATGGGGTACTGTGAACTGTTGTTGGATCCCATGAAATTTACAATACCTGTTAAACACTCTCGATTTATATTCACCACCCTGATCTGATTTGAGAATTTTAATTTATTTGCATGTTTTTTTTCAATCAAAGTTCTGAATTCTTTAAAATACTCAAAGACATCACTTCTTCTTCGTATGAAATAGACCCATGTATATCTAGATCTATCATAAAAAAATAAGAAAGTAGGAAGCACCACCAAGCGACCTAGTTTGCATAGGTCCACATACATCAGTGTGAATTAATTCAAGTATATCATATTGTCTTTTCTCTGTATGAACGGGAAACTCCTCTCTATGCTTCTTACCAAGTGCACAAGCTTCACATGGTAAATGTTCACACTTCATAACAGGAAGACCTTCAACCATTGTTTTTATTTGCAACAACAATAAATCATTGTAATTTAGGTGCCCATACCTGTGATGCCATAACTCTGCTGTTGACGTTGCTGTGGATGTCTGTGCAACATGACGCTTCATCGTCACATCCAATTTATACAATCCACCACCCCTGATACCTGTGGAAACAACCCTGTAGCGATCCTGAACATCTTTCACAATACACCCCAATTTACCAAATTCCACTTTTAAATTATTATCAGTGATAGTTGAAACATATATCAAATTCTGTTTAATACCAGGAACATACATCAAATCATGTATCTGTCTCATTTGTCCATTAGGCAAGTACACACTTATTACGCCATAGCCTTGGACTTTATGTGACTTGTTATCTCCTAGGTCAATGTGTGTGCCATCAATTTTCTCGTAATATTTATCATACCATTATTTATTACAAGTCATATGAGCTGATGCACCAGAATCTATGAACCAAGAAGTCTCATCATCAGTTTCAGCAGGCAATGCAGCATCAGAAAGAAACAATTTAAGATTTTTAAATCCATTAGTAACTGAACTGTCTCTGTTCATGAAATTTCCATTATGCCTTCTATGTCTCTAATTTGATTCATGATTCTTTTTTCTATAGCAATCTTTAGCTAGATGTCCAGGTTTTCCACAATAATCCCATTCAATATTTCTCTTAACATAAGAATCAGGATGTGTCATACCTTTCTGCTTTGCTTGAAAACGACCTTTGTTCCTGTCCCATGGTCTCCCTCGGAATGATTTTTTACCTCTTGCAATCAATGCTAAATCAGAATCATTTGAATCCAGTTCAAAATTTTTCATTCTCTCTTCTTCTTGAAGAAGAATTCCAGCCAATTCATCAAATGTAGGAGGCGTTTGTTTAGTTGAGAGTGCTAAAATAAAGACTTTATAGTCTTGGACTAAACCCTTTAAAGCAATAGTTACTAAATCGCTACTAGACACTTTTTCACCAATGTCACCAAGCTTATCACTTAAGTCTTTAATTCTAGAAACAAAGTTGCTAATGCTTTCATTGGCTTCCATTTTGATAGATAGTAGCTTCGTTTTTAAAAATAAAATGCGGTTTGCATTAGTAGTTTCGTACAAACCTTTGAGAGTTTCCCACGTGTGCTTGGAAGATTTACAGTCCCGAATGTGAGGAATGATGTTGTCCTTTACAGACATGCGCAACAACACTTTCACTCTCATTTCTCGCTTATCCCAATATGGAATCGCGACGGCAGCAACAGGCTTACGCTCGTCACCATTGACAATCATCCAGAGGTTGTATGCCTCGAGAATGGTGACCAGCTTAAACTTCCAATTGACGTAGTTTTCGCCATCAAGTTTGGTGGATTCATTTAAATATGAATCGACAAGAGGATTGGACATTATTTTCAACAACAACGACCAGATTCAATTGCAAGAAATTAATTCACTGTAATGATTAAGAAGAGATTCATGCAAGTGACAAATTAGATGAGTAATGGAACTCGCAATCAGAAATATTTCCCAGATTAAAATCTTCTCGACCGTATCTCAAACAGCTCTTGAATGCAGCAATTTAAAATGGAGACGCAACAATGAACAATGGAGAATATGCTGCTCAGAACGCACAGCAAACAAACGATAAAATGAAGCAAGAGGGGCGGATTGCCCAGTCGCGACAACAACGTGAGATAGAGTCCCTCACATTGGCTTTGTACAAATGTGTGCGATGCTCACACTTCTTCTCAGAGCAGCCACATAAGTCACCACGCTTACTCGGCCTTACTCCAGCACTTACTCCAACAGATCGATACTGCCTCTCATCCACAGATTGAATGATGCCCGATCAAACGCTTCCCACTCTCTTGATTCGAGGCACCCTAATGCTGACCGTTGGATAGAGGCACGTTGTTGGGTAGATCCACCTTAGCTACGGTCCAACCACACCAGCCTAAGAGGAAAAGTATAATTCCTACCAGTAACAAATCTCCAAATGATGCACGCAGAGATCGATCTCAATCTCTTCAGGTCGGGACAATTCTTCCAAAATTGCAGCTCTACTCACGCATGTATGACAACCCATTTACTCACACAACATAGCTTCAATCTAAAGCTCTGATACCATGTTAAATAAAGCAAATGCAACACACACAACGTGAGACAGAGCTCATACAACTTGTCATTAGCTCAACGACAATATTACATATTTATAGCATAGGCACTCACCTAATCTTCCTAAGTTTGGGGCAACAATCCTGAACTTGTGGAACTAAACTCTAATTATAAAACTCTCGTTCAACAAACCATAACCATTCCTATTTCTACATTATTCTAGATTATTCTCAGAGATTTTTACATTTTTATTTAAATTGATGATTGAATGCCTAACATATTCTTTGTTTTAGATTGCTAGTGCCCTGAAAGAGAGCTAAGAGTTTGGAAGAAAAAGTAAGGGATAGGAATAAAAAATATTTAAAAATGGAGTTGTCTTTAGTGTGATTTTTTGGAGTTTTTAGTGCCGAATTAGAGATGAAAAATTCCATGGATTTAATACTCTGAAAAATCCCTAGGGCATTTAGATTCTGTAGGAGTTACCCATTAAACTTGTCATTTCAATGAATTCCTTCGTAATTTTAGAAAATTAAATAAAAAAAATTCACCTAAAAAACTTCCAAAAAATCACACTAAAAACAACTCCTTTAAAAATTTATTAATCTACCCTAGTGAAGTCTCCACATTGTCCATTAACGGTCCATTAACACAGTGAAGTAGTCGATTGATATCACTGGACCTTTCAATTTGGACAAGCGGAGCAGCCACTAGTCAAACATTCTTTTTATTTTTTTTGGTTTTTTAATTATTTTTTTATATATTGATTTTTTTTTTTAATCTTAATTATTTTTTTTGGTTTGTATTTCAATTTTTTTTTTTAATTTTAATTATAGTTAAAATTTTGTTTTTTGAATTTTATTAAATTTTTATTTTTACAAGTTAGTTTTATTTTATTTTTAAATTTTTATTGATTATATATATATATATATATATATATATATGATTTTTTTAGTCTTGTTTTTAATTTTATTTTTATGTTTTATTACCAACATGAAAATCATCACTTTAAACAAAAAATAAAAAATACTTAATTTGAAATTACCACTTTTCAAAATCTATTTAAAAATCACAACATTTAAAAAAAAAAACTTTTAAAAATCAGAAATTTTTTTGCTACCTCAATTTTTTCTTTTAATCAGTAACTTTATTTATACATTTATTTTTAACCAAACTTGATTTGCTACGATGGGTTCGATGAATCCAATACTTCAAATGGATATAAAGCATAAATATGAGATGCATGTGACGAGTAGTTTCCTGAACTGCTTCTTAGCGGACTTTGTTCATGTTCCCAGAAAATCGGACAAATTTACGGTGACAGAAGAAAATTAAGGTAAATTTCCCTTAAGCCAATTATTTTGATATCCAATAACACTTTTTTGGTCAAATTATTTGTACGGTCAATATTAAATTAATTTCTGCCAAAATTTGAAGTCCGTTCCCTATTTATGAAAATTGATAGCTTTTGACTTTCTTTTAAATTTTAATGAAATATCAATCATATCGACAGCATTTGCTTTGTTTAGATTTTAAAGAAATATCAATCATGATTAAACATGACACAAATTAACGGCTAACCCATCAATCATTTGCATTACCTCTTCCTCTGCCAAAAATTACGAGAAAATATTCCTCGCGGACCATCGACTCTTCATAAAAATAATAAAATTTTGTTCGAATTCGCAACTTCACATCATCAGAAAGTTATTTGCAGGACAATAATTCCACGCGCTCTAAAAGTTATCGCGACAGCTCCAGTTGCATCGATGCGCGTGTAGTCCAGAAACCGAAATGACCGCATCCGAAAATGCGGATTTGAAAATTAATTCTCTAAAAACGAATTTTGGAAGCAGCAGCATCGATGTGAGTCAAGTCAAGTCGGGAAACCGAAATGACAGCATCCGGAGATGTGGATTTGAAAAGTAATCTCTTGCAAATGTATTTTGGAAATGACCATGAGTGCATTTTCTAATCAATTTCCTAGTAACCAAGAGGAGAATGATTTGTATTTATTTTTCTGTTTATAAAATTTGATTTTCGAATATTATTAGCATTTGCACTGAGTGGTGCAAAGTAAAGTTGGGGAGTGGGGATAAAACTTTTATGCAATATTGTTTTTCTTTTGTAGATATTTTTATTTGTTAATGTAATCAAATATTCTTTCTAGCTTTCCTTAATTTACCACGAATGATGACCAAAACTCTATTGCAATTTTCTTTTATAGATATCTTTATTTGTTAATGTAATCAAATATTCTCGTTGCTTTCAAGCTTTCCCTAATGATGCAGGAGCATCCGACCAAGGGTAGACAAGCGGCAACAGGTTTTGTCTTTTGGTGATGTGACATTTTGACAGGTCTTTGAACCTGTACATGTTTAATTTGTTTTTAGATGACTGTTTACCAGTAGCGAGTTTTTTTTAAGTAGTATAGCTAACTTTTGTTTTTACTTCTTATTAAGAATCTGTGGTAGGGTTATTTGGTTACTTTATTTTCGTTAGTGATAAAAGAAAAATAGAAATAATGGTTAAAATGTAACTGTGTAACTGACAATGGGACAGTTACCAACTGGTAACGAATTGGTCCTCCTCTGAGATACAAAAAGGAAAGAAGTCGTATCCTGGGGGGGTTCTGCAAACTGTCAAGAAAGAAGAGAAATAAAACAAGTAGCATAACTGTTCAACAAATCATCTGTGTTGGTTTTTGAGTAACAAATTTGTTTACAGAATAATGTGAATTGCACTGACAATTTATTAATATAGACCTACAGTAACAAGCAATTGTATTCTTTTATTTTTTTTCCCTCATGCAAAGTGAACAGTTACGGTAGTGCAGGAAGGCATCCACTACGAATTGTTTCTTACAAGACAGAGGCATTACAGATCGATGAAGAATCGGCCAAACATCACGAACAAGAAGACGTGGAAACAGAAAGCGAATGGTAATTAAATACAGGAAGAAAATTTGATCTACAGGTAACAGTCATTACACTATCATACTTTTCTGAGCAAACTGATAAACGATAATTGAAGTTTCTTTTCGAATAGATTAACCAGTCACATTAAGAGTCCAGTTCTTACAGTTTTCTTGATTACATCATAAAAACAAAACTATTCGAAACAAGAAATTGCAGTTGGGGTTTTAACCAAAACCCTTAAGATTACAGAAACCGAGTTCTAAACAGCCATTAAGTTACAGGCAGGGTTTCTTCGAAACCCAGGGACGAGAACCTGTATAAAATTTCATTCAGAGTAACCGGATTGAAATGAGGGGAAAGCATCGCTGAGAAATACATAGCAAACTCCAGTTTGCTACAGTCAAGATTCTGAGAAGTATTGGAACGACATAGCCTGTGTGACCTAAACAAATTACAGCGTAAAAGGAAAAGTTGAAACATGGATGGATGCTACTCGTGGGAAAACGAGGAACGAGGGTAACCCACGATCGAGGACTGGATCGCCGAGAAAGCCGCGTTACCTGCACAGAACAGAAAACTGCGTCAACCCAGAATTCCATGTGATACATTCATGGTAATTGAAGAACGATGAAGGGGTTCTACATTACTACCTTGCGAAAAAGACAGAACACATCGATTCTTGGTTGAACTAGACAGCTACTACAAAAAACCGACCAGACCTGCTCATAAGGAGCCCAAAGATCAGAGCGAGAAGGAGGAGAATGAGAAACTAAATCAAGGAGTGACGACTTACCAATTCGAGCGTCGGACGAAGCTGAACTAACCAGTGAAGTATCATAGTTCAAACCACCTGTACACAGTTGAAAAGCGAAATCACTAGTGACGGAGGATAAGCACAGAAGAAAACAAATAACGAAAGTAGTGGTTTAAAAGGAACAAGAAATTACAGTGGAAGGGATTGATCCTGTCGAGAAAGCGGAACAACTTAACGTTGTTTACACCGATACCAGTTCGCCATTGAAGGCCAGTTACAGGGGGAGCCGGAACTTACAAGCAAAAGTTCTCAGAAAAATCACAGAGGTGAAACCCTCACGCGGAAACACAGAACAGAATGCAAATGACCGCCAAAGTGGACTGATACCGAACCATAAGGCGAGAAAACCGAGTGACACAACGATCGAGCTGAAACAATTACTGTAGAATTAAATGCGAATCACCAAGGCGTTGTAACAAATCCTACGGAGGTTGAAAACCTGAGGATTATCATTGATTTCATTAACCATAGTTTGACGTGTGACAATCCACAAATTTATTAATAAGCCACGTAATAACACAAAATTGGCATTTGCGCATTCAGATTTTATTTGCTATAACAGTTAACTTGGGTTGTGGGCTGGAGTTCCCACCAAAGTGGTATCAAAGCTGTAGATTGTGGTTAGGAGAATATGGAGGTTGGTAGACGAGGACGGGGAAGAGGGAGAGTAATTCTTAGAGGAGAAGAAGAGGGACTGAGGGAAGAAATTCGAATTCTGAATGAGCAATTAGTAGCAGTAGAGGCTGGAAGGAGGAGAGACCCTGCAGGAGGGGATGAAAGTGATGAAGAGGTTGCAGAACAGGCAGATGGTTTGGAGAAAGAAGCACCTGAACTCAAATTATTGAGGTCAGTTTTGTTATCCAGTCATAAGCCAAAACATGAACTTTCTACTTATGACGGAAGTTTGTCAGCAGATGTGTTGCTGGATTGGCTTAGTGAAGTGAACAAATATTTTGATTTTGAAGAGATCAGTGAAGACAAGAGGGTGAAGTTCGCTGCCACCAAGTTGAAGGGACATTCGTCCTTGTGGTGGGACAACGTTCAGGCAGAAAGAAAGAGGCTAAATAAACAGCCTATAAAGAAGTGGGCCAGAATGGAGGCCAAGCTGAAATAAAAGTTTCTGCCTAAAGATTATCAAATTATGATGTACAGGCAAGTACAGAATTTGAGGCAAAGGGGAGTGATGGTCAAAGAGTATACAGAAGAATTTTATAAGTTGAATTTGAGGGCAGGATATATAGAAGATACCCCAGAAAAAACAGCAAGGTTTGTAAATGGATTGAGAGGGGAGATACTGGATGAAATCGGTATTCTCTCACCTAGAACTTTGGATGAGGCATATCAGTTTGCCTTGAAGGTGGAAGAGAAAATAATCAGGAAGCAGAATGCCAGAAGAGGAGGTGGATCTAGCAGAGGAAAGGGGAAGGCTTTTGGCAAAGGCAGAGATACAGGTTCCAATGAAGAAGGCAACAGTTCCAAATCTGCAGGAACGGCAGAAAAGGACAACAGCACTAGAGGGGGACGACCAAACCAGCGAGGGAGAGGTAATGGTTGGGGCAGAGGAGTTGTCCAGTGCTATAAGTTCCACAAGTGGGGGCACAAGTCGTATGAATGTCCTGAAGGAGAACCAGCAGGTGGGAGAGGAACGTATGTTTCCCAAACAGAGGAGGCGGAAGCACCTCCCCAGGAAGTGGAAAATGCACCAGAGACAGGGGAAGCCTTGGTACTGAACAAGGTACTGATAAAACCAGCAAAAGAAATTGTGGAACCAGATCAAAGAAAGGCCTTGTTCCACACAGTTTTCAAATCACAGGGTAAGTGCTGCAAACTGATAATTGACAGCGGAAGCACCGATAATTTGGTGGCCACGGAAATGGTGGAGAAATTGGGACTGAAAAGGCTGAAGCATCCCACTCCTTACAAAGTGTCGTGGCTACAAAAGGGGCACCAACTGTTGGTGGACGAATAGTGTGAAGTAGAATTCCAAATAGGCAGATACAAGGACAAAATTATCTGCGACATTATGCCAATGGATGTCTGTCATATATTGTTAGGAAGGCCCTGGCAGTATGACAGGAAAGTAACTCATGATGGGAAGACGAACTGTTACAAGTTTGTCAAAGATGGGGTCAAGCACACGCTTGTGCCCATCAAGGAGGAAAACACAGCAGAATCTAGTGGAGTGAAGGCATTACTTGTGGGTGGAAAAGAGTTCTTGAAGAAAATTGAGGATAATGATGTTAATTTTGCTGTTGTGAGGCGACCAAAGACAGTGGTATTGCACACAAAGATCACAGATCTGCCGGAAGAGATCCAAGACGTGTTACAGGACTTTGGCGATATCATAGTAGATGACTTACCTGACGAATTTCCACCTAAGAGAAGCATCAACCACTGTATTGATTTTATACCAGGAGCTAGCTTACCAAATAAGGCAACTTATCGTATGAGCCTGAAGGATAACGAATAAATTCGGAAGCAGGAGCAGGAATTGCTTGATAAGGGGCTGATCAGGGAGAGTATGAGTCCCTGTGCAGTTCCGACAGTGTTAGATCCTAAGAAAGGTGGCGAATGGCGAATGTGCACAGATTCAAGAGCTATTAACAAGATTACGATTAGGTACAGGTTTCCATTGCCCCGAATGGATGACATGATGGATTTCTTGAGTGGGGCAGCATATTTTTCGAAGATTGACTTGAAGAGTGGATACCACCAGATCCGAATCCGGGAAGGAGATGAATGGAAGACAACCTTCAAGACGAATGAAGGGCTGTACGAATGGCTGGTGATGCCATTCGAGTTGAGTAACACCCCTAGTACATTTATGCGCCTAATGAATGAAGTGCTGAAAGAGTTCATTGGGAAATTTGTGATTGTTTATTTGGATGACATTTTGATTTTTAGCAAAACGAAGGAGGAACACTTCCGACATGTTCGAAGTGTGTTGAGAAGATTGCAGCAGAACAAGTTGCTGATAAATTTGAAAAAATGTACTTTTTTTCAACGGGAATTAGTTTATCTGGGTTTTGTAATTGCAGAAAATGAGTTAAAAATGGACCCAGAAAAATTGCAGCTATAGTAAATTGGCCATCCCCAAAGAATTTGTTCGAGGTTCGAAGCTTTCATGGATTAGCAAGCTTCTACAGGAAATTTATCAGGGATTTTAGTGGGATCTGCGCACCCATGTTGGACACAATCAAGAAGGCAAATCAACCTTTTTGCTGGACTGAAGCAGCAGAAAATAGTTTCCAGACTTTAAAGAAGAAGATCACTGAAAGACCGATCTTGAGATTTCCAGATTTCAACAAAAATTTTCAGGTTCGTTGTGATGTCAGCGGTACAGCCATTGGGGCAGTACTTAGCCAAGAGGACAGACCAGTCGCTTATTTCAGTGAGAAACTGAACGAAAGTAGGCAGAAGTATTAATCTTATGACAAGGAATTTTATGCGGTCGTTCAAGCTCTGAAGCACTGGAGGCACTATTTGCTAGGTAACGAGTTTGTTTTATTTTCTGATAATTCTGCCTTACAGTATGTTATGCAGCAGCATAAGTTGAATCATAAGCATGCAGAGTGGGTGGAATATCTGTAGAGCTTTACATTTGTATTGAAACATATTAGCGGACAGTCCAACAAGGTGGCAGATGCATTGAGCAGAAGAGCTTTGCTCTTGCAGGAGAGTATGGTGCAGGTGCTGGGTTTTGAGCATTTGAAAGATTTATATCAGACAGATACAGATTTTAAGGAGGCCCATGAGGTGTGTCAAAACCCTTTGCTGCGGGACCATAGTCCATGGTTGGACTATAATCTGCAAGAAGGACTGTTGTTTAGGGGGAAGGACTATTGTTTAGGGGAGGACAATTGTGTATTCCCGATTGTTCAATGCGAGAGAAAATTATTCGAGAAAAGCACAGTGGAGGTCTAGCCGGACATTTTGGCATAGACAAAACATTATCCCAGATAGAGCGTTTTTATTACTGGCCAAAGTTGCGATGAGATGTGCAGAGGTATGTAAGCAGGTGTAAGATGTGTCAGTTAGCGAAAGGTGGCAGTCAAAATGTAGGACTTTATATGCCACTACCCATTCCGAGTAGACCATGGGACTCATTCAGTTTGGACTTTGTCTTGGGTCTGCCCAGGACACAGCGGGGGTTTGATTCAATAATGGTGGTGGTGGATAGATTTTCAAAGAAGGCGCATTTTATACCCTGTCGAAAAACCAGTGATGCTACTCACGTAACCCACTTGTTCTTCACAGAAATTGTTAGACTGCATGGCTTGCCGAGGTCCATTATTTCTGACAGGGATGTGTGATTTAAAGGACACTTTTGGCGTACCCTGTGGAAAAAGTTGGACACTCAGTTAAACTTTAGCTCCGCTTATCACCCGCAGACCGATGGGCAAACGGAGGTGGTGAACAGGAGCTTGGGAAACCTGCTACGAAGTTTGATAGGAGAGGGTCACGGAAATGGATCGTACTTTTTGAGTTGGTACAGCAATTCCGAAAATGTGACACGGATTTACGGTCCTTTCGGGTTAAACGTATGGCATGCATCCTCGCGGGTACACGTGAGATTTGGAAAACTTGAAAAAACTCATGTGAATGGAAGATTTTTGTAACGATGATGGGTGTGAGCGGTGAAGTCGAAGTTGCGGGACAACGAGTCAAATATACAAACGGCGAACGATTTAAAGGCGAAGTTCAATTTCATGTTGGGGCCAATGTTTATTCACAACGAGAACATTTCCAGGCATTATAACAAATTAGTTGCAAAAAAAAATTGGTCTGCCAAAATTCTTCCAAGTTTATGGCTACTAAATACAATTCGCCAGAATGGGCATTTCTGTGCAATGTGGCGGTGCGGCCCTTACACTTCCGGTCTGCGAACGATCGGGCGGGCGGGCGGGCGGGACACCCAAGTTGGCAAGGATTCTTGGTTGAGGCAGATGCCTGCAGCGCAGCCCCTTGAGATCGAGGTGTCTGACACCGTGGCAAGCAGAGCACGTGGGAAGAATGTTCGATGCCCGGTCGCAGTGGAAGAGCAGTCCCTGCGAGGGACGGTTCTGGCTTGATGCGCACGTGGAATCGAGAAGGGCGGCTATTCGGTGGATGATCTCATGGAGCGAGGAGCCATGACTTTGTGCAAGAACGTGCGGGGAGCATCCCAGGCCAAGGGTGAACAAGCGGCTTGCTCAGGTTTTGTCTTTTGGTGATGACATTAGTGGTCTTTGAACATACATGCTCATTGTTTTTAGATGACTGTTTACCGATGTGAGTTTTCGTAGTATAGGCGACTTTTGTTTTTAATTCTTATTAAGAATCTGTGGTAGGGTTATTTGGTTACTTTATTTTCGTTAGTGATAAAAGAAAAATAGAAATAATGGTTAAAATGTAACTGTGTAACTGACAGTGGGACAGTTACCAACTGGTAAAGAATTGGTCCTCCACTGAGATACAAAAAGGAAAGAAGTCGTATTCTGGGGGGGTTCTGCAAACTGTCAAGAAAGAAGAGAAATAAAACAAGTAGCATAACTGTTCAGCAAATCAGCTGTGTTGGTTTTTGAGTAACAAATTTGTTTACAGAATAATATGAATTGCACTGAAAATTTATTAATATAGACCTACAGTAACAAGCAATTGTATTCTTTTATTTTTTTTCCCTCATGCAAAGTGAACAGTTACGGTAGTGCAGGAAGGCAACCACTACGAATTGTTTCTTACAAGACAGAGGCATTACAGATTGATGAAGAATCGGCCAAACATCACGAACAAGAAGATGTGGAAACAGAAAGCGAATGGTAATTAAATACAGGAAGAAAATTTGATCTACAGGTAATAGTCATTACACTATCATACTTTTCTGAGCAAACCGATAAACGATAATTGAAGTTTCTTTCCGAATAGATTAACCAGTCACATTAAGAGTCCAGTTCTTACAGTTTTCTTGATTACATCATAAAAACAAAACTATTCGAAACAAGAAATTGCAGTTGGGGTTTAACCAAAACCCTTAAGATTACAAAAACCGAGTTCTAAACAGCCATTAAGTTACAGGCAGGGTTTCTTCGAAACCCAGGGAAGAGAACCTGTATAAAATTTCATTCAGAGGAACCAGATTGAAACGAGGGGAAAGCATAGATGAGAAATACATAGCAAACTCCAGTTTGCTACAGTCAAGATTCTGAGAAGTATTGGAGCGACATAGCCTGTGTGACCTAAACAAATTACAACGTAAAAGGAAAATTTGAAACATGGATGGATGCTACCCGTGGGAAAACGAGGAACGAGGGTAACCCAAGACCGAGGACTGGATCGCCGAGAAAGCCGCGTTACATGCACAGAACAGAAAACTGCGTCAACCCAGAATTCCATGTGATACATTCATGGTAATTGAAGAACGATGAAAGGGTTCTACATTACTACCTTGCGGGAAAGACAGAACACGTCGATTCTTGGCTGAACTAGACAGCTACTACGAAAAACCAACCATACCTGCTCATAAGGAGCCCAAAGATCAGAGCGAGAAGGAGGAGAATGAGAAACTAAATCAAGGAGTGACGACTTACCAATTCGAGCGCCGGACGAAGCTGAACTAGCCAGTGAAGTATCATAGTTCAAACCACCTGTACACAGTTGAAAAGAGAAATCACTAGTGACGGAGGATAAGCACAGAAGAAAACAAATAACGAAAGTAGTGGTTTAAAAGGAACAAGCAGTTACAGTGGAAGGAATTGATCCTGTCGAGAAAGCGGAACAACTTAACATTGTTTACACCGATACCAGTTCGCCATTGAAGGCCAGTTACAGGGGGAGCCGGAACTTACAAGCAAAAGTTCTCAGAAAAATGACAGAGGTGAAACCCTCACACGGAAACACATAACAGAATGCAAATGACCGCCAAAATGGATTGATACCGAACCATAAGGCGAGAAAACCGAGTGACACAACGATCGAGCTGAAACAATTACTGTAGAATTAAATGCGAATCACCAAGGCGTTGTAACAAATCCTACGGAGGTTGAAAACCCAAGGATTATCATTGATTTCATTAACCATAGTCCGACGTGTGACAATCCACGAATTTATTAATAAGCCACGTAATAACACAAAATTGGCATTTGCGCATTCAGATTTTATTTGCTATAACAGTTAACTTGGGTTGTGGGCTGGAGTTCCCACCACCTAATTTATCACGAATGATGACCAAAACTCTATTGCAATTCGCTTGCACTAAAGCCAAGCCAAATTTTCGTTGTCTTTTTTTTTCTTAACAAATTTGTTGCATCCTCCAGTGCTTTCTGCTTTTTCAATTCAACTTCAAGTGCAAAATAATTTCTGTTGCAAATAGATAGATGGTTTTTTCTGCTTGGGTCCTGGGGTGACATAGGGCTAGATGGAAAGGGTCCATTTTAATTTCAAATATCATTGTGATAATGATATGGAATTTAGTATTATTTTTTTTAATTTTCTGAGATAATGTTGGGTATGATAACAATAAATTTTCTTTATAAATTAAATAACATTTTTAATGTAATTATTAAAAATGAAAACAAATTATTTTTAATAATTTTACCAATAAATTGTAGAACATATTTCACAAGATTAAATCTATTTAGCACAATTTTTACATTATAACCTTGGAATGATATTTGTTTTTATGTTCCGGATAATTATAATAATTTTACCAATAAATTATATAACATATATGATAACAAGAATGTTGAGATCATTTTCAATATTTTATTAATAAATTTTTTTAAACTTCTAGTACATTAAAACATAACTAACCATCCAAATATATGTCATAAATAATTGTGTTCTATCTTTCAAAGATCAATAATTAAACTAAAGAGAAAAAAACTAACTATACAACCTTATTTCACTCTAGGAATCAAACCCAAATATTAATTATGAAAGTTACATGCCTTTAGTGTGTGGCTAACACGCTACACCATAAATAAGATGACAAATCGGGTATTAGGGTAATTGACCCCTGTTAACTCACCAGTGTACCCCAATCGATGAACCATTCCTTAGAGAGACATAAGTAATTGATAATAATAATAAGAAGAATAATAATCCAATTTTAAGGTCACGGCCAAGCCAAACACCAAATTGGTGTATGAGACCCCTTTGTTTGTGGGACAAGGGACCCACCTCCACGCTGTACTCAAGTAGTATGATTATCAAACAATAGTTACTCAAAAACAATCCATTAACGTCAAATCATTAATAATAGAATAAAAAATATAATATATACATAAATATGTCCTGGAATAATAATTTAAACCTTTTAATTCACAATCTTGAAATTTTAACTTGTGGCTCGAGAAGTGGACGAATGTGTTCCTCATAACCTTCAGGTACAACTGTGTCATTCAAAGGATCCTTGAAAGCTACCTCATATAGATGTGGATAGACATTTCCATCATATCGTCCAAGTATAGATCCCAAAAAGTGATTTGTATAATTAAATGCATCTACAAGAGCCACAACATTTGGACAAACCTGTGAGTAAAGTGCACGTAGCTGATCAATTGCGAGTGCTGATTGTTCGCTATCAAGGTAACCAGTGGAAAGGAAATCACCAAGACGGTTGTGCATAAATGATAGTGCATATAAACTGCATAACAAGTCAAGTTAATGAACTTTGACTCCCTCTCCTGGAATGTCTTGTTCTCTATAAATTTTGAAACAATTATCAACTCGCAATGAGATTTTGCTGCGTTTACCAGCTCACTAGATAGTTCATTGAAACTTGCTTCTGGACTGGATGCTTAGCTGACTTGTAATGCACAATTTGCAGCAAGCCTTGCTGACCTCGCTTCAAATGCATCCAACACAACTGAAGCTTTCAGCCAATCCTTAGCTTTAGAAACAGTGCAGTTATTCTCCAACAGATATTCTAGCTCGCCCAAATATGCTGCAGTGCCCACAGGCCTCTTTGATCTCAGTTGTTGGACTATCTTCATCAAGAATATTGCTACCTGTAGAAGCAGAACTGTGTTATCTCCTTCATATGTGCACACAGGAACATATAGAACAAACATCTCTGGAAGCCCACTACTGCACAAGTACCCATGACTACCACAAGCTTACGACAATATTCAATGCCCTTCACAGTCATTGATGTTGTTAATGACTTTAACACAGCAGTGCATGCATGTGCTTCAGCTAATGTTGAGAAATCATTTGCTTCCAAACATTTTGTTACATCCAAGTATAGCCATTTCATCCATTCACCTATAAATCGGAAGGCATAAATTGTAGCCAGCATGGGAAAGAGCCTGTTTTGCTGAGGATATATTTTGTTATAATATAATGCAGTACCAAGAAAAATAAGCTGGGCAGCAAGGGTCAGAGTTACACAGAGTTCAGGGTTGTGCTCTCTAAAATTTTTGTGGCACTAGATTTTTACTGTTGCATTTTCTTGGTAAAAAGGGTACTTTACTTTTATAGAGCATTTGATTTCCAACCCATTTCTTAGGAAGTTCTTCAAATGGAATGTTATAGGTAAACGATGAATAGCTTGTTAATCGAGTTGCCTGGCGTTTCTTCAGAGTATATGAATTTTTCATTGGGTGCATCAGAAGTATGGGGACCTCAATCCCTCCCAGACTTGATGGTGGAATTTTTATTAGGAAATTGTTTGATAATCATTTCAATGATGCTAAAATTATTAAACATAAACCTTCCTGGAGGAATAGGAAAACTGGAAACACGATGGTGGCCAAGGGCCTTGACATATTTCTTCTGGCGGAAAATTTGGTTGGCAATATTTCCTTGTTTCATCAATGGAGCGGAATAAGCAGATATTTAAATCACCACTCAGTTCTGTTAGAGTTAAAGAGAGGAAATTGGAAACCCGACAATCCATTTAAATTTAATTTGTCTTAGCTGAATGAAGAAAGCTATGTGCAATTGGTAAAGGATACCTGGTCTCCTTTCAATTTGGATTCGGGAATCTCCTTTTCTCTC
This sequence comes from Pinus albicaulis, assembly GCA_034641835.2. Lineage (NCBI taxonomy): Eukaryota > Viridiplantae > Streptophyta > Pinopsida > Pinales > Pinaceae > Pinus > Pinus albicaulis. The sequence continues at coordinate 1,437,276,709 of CM076579.1, forward strand.
AAGCACCACAAATCGAAGCTCTGCGTGGCGGTCCACAACGCCTATCTCCTGGACGGTGGAGAAATCGAGGAAATCCATAGTGTCGTGGAGAAATCAAAGAATGGAAGGACGAATTGACTTTAACTCACTCACCCAATAATATATTGCCAAATGTCAAGATATAACTAGTTAGAAGGGAAATGAGAAAGCTCTTTGATTGGGTGAGGAAAACAGTGTTTTCCCACCCAATCTCATAAAGAGAATGCCTCTGGCATAATTATTTGATTATTTATTTATTTTAATTGCTTTTAATTTTTTTTTTTTTTTTTTTTTATGTTAATAGAAAAAATTTGTATCTTAAGAGATTTTATTCTTCTTAACATAATATATTAGGGGTTAACATGGATCTAAACTAGTTTTAGTTATGAACAAATAACATGAAATTTGTTAGACATGTGAATAATATAGTCATTTATTTTTAATTTTTAATTTTCTTGGTACATTTGTTTGTTGAGAAGATAGAGAGTGTTAATAACTTGAATGATGAAAAATGGTGTTGTGTAACTATTTTAAGTTTTAGAGTTTTTTTTTGTTGGAATTTGACTAAATCATTTTTGGTCATATCTGGTTTTTTTCTTGTTTAAAATGAGTTTTATAATGCATACATGGACCTAGTTACCTGAAAACCCCTAAATTAGCCACATTGTGGGAAGTAATTTAAAGGAATCCATATCATATTTTCAAAATTTGAGCAGAAAATATCTCTAGAAAACTTCCAAAATGTAGAACAATTAGACTATGAAACTATGAAAAGATCCATCTTAACTACATATTTACCAAGAGTCCAGAAGGATCAAACTTCATCATATGCAAACTTTTTTTTAGAATGCAAAAAAAAAATATTTACACATCCCTTTTAGTGCTTGATAAATCCTTGATTAAGATAGACCTACAATGGTTTTTTGTGTATCTCTATATAGATCATGTGTAATTTTTCATTGTTTAAATTGAATCTTAGAATAATTTATTACCATTAATATTTTAAATTAAAAATTGAATGAGTTACACATTTTCCTCTTATTAATAAGTGACTAAATTATTTTACCTTTAATTACTTTTTCTTTTTAAACATTGAAATATTTTACTAAGATAAACATTAACACACACTCTCTCTACACACATTTTTTACACATATTTTTTGTCTCTATATTAGTCAATATGATATTGAAACAAATTATTTAGTTCAATGTTGAAATATCTATAAGAGAAATATATATTTTTTGTTGTTTAATTTTAATTTTAATGCCTTTATCTATGTAAAGTTATATAAAATTATATTAAGTAATATAGATATCGAAATAATTTTTGTATTACTCCAAGAGAGAAAGTGAAATATGGACCAACCAAGTGAGCACAATGAGAATGTGATTATTAAATATTTTATAATGCTTTTGATTATAACTAACCAAATAAGTATAATTATCTGTGTGTTTATTATAGTCGATAATGTTTTTTCATTGAAAGTATTTTTTTTAAAGGATACTTTTCAATTTCCAGCTGAGCACAAATGAAATTATACATCACCCTCATACTCGATTGTAGAATGGATGTCTATTCTCAATAAAAAAAATTGAATGCAAAGTGACAATGTAACGATTTTAAATGATGGAAAATGTGAAGGAGGGTGTAACTAGAGAAAATATTGTCTTGAGAAATCCACACATGACTAAAATTCAATCATATCAAACCATATTCCTCCAACCAATACATTGAAAAGTCAATGCGCTCTATCAATTCCTTTATCATTTTGGTTTTTATGAAATTTTCTTATTTTCTTGCATAAAGGAGTTAAAGGCTTACCATGATTTCAGATAAGTTGCATCAAAAATAAAAATCATTGAGAGAAGGTATGAAAGGACAATTGTTAAAGGAGTTATGGAAAATCTTACATGAAGCTTTGCAAGATAGGATTAGAAATCACCAAGTGTTTGGGACACTAAAATGTTATCCCCTCCACCTAGTTTCAAATCCCATAGGGGGAACTCTTTGGCTCGTCGTGATAAGGCTCAAGGAGTAGTCTTCCCTGCCCTCATGGAGTCTGGGTTCTTGTTAATTCATAAACTCCATATCTTGAAGATGGACCTGACTGGCAGTTTCAAAACGTCAACTAAAACTCTCAAATTTGTGGAACTTCCACCATTGATCAACAATCACGTCTTAAATATGGACTCGCTAGTGGGTCTGAAACATCAACTGAAACATTCAAATCTGTGGATCTTCCACCATTGATCAACAATCCAACCACAAAAACCTAAAAAAAATAAGTCATAAATTCCTAGTATCTTTGGCTAGCAGGTTTTTGGATATACTCTTGGTGCTATAGTGGTATCCTCTAGGTTTGATTTTGGGTCTCACCCATATTACTCCAACAAGTTACCGATTCTCCATGGTAATAATAATAATTATTAGTATTATAATTATAATAAACATGTACACTAAAATCAGTGTACACTATTAATATATTTACTTTGAAATTAATGTTGATCATCCATTTAGTTACTCATATCATAAATAGACACATTCACTATAATCAATGCATGTAGTGTAAAAAATAAAATAAGATTAGAAATCAACATCTACCTTGAATTCAATGCACACTATTAATCTATTTGTAACTTTGAATGAATGCAAATCATCTATCCAGTTACATTAGATTAGAAATTAACATATACATTGAAATCATTGCACCTAGTGCAATTAATCAAATATCATTAAAAATCAACATCTATGTTGAAATCAATCCACACTATTAATCTATTTTATTTTAAATTATTGCAAATCATCCATCTAATTACAGAAAATTGGAAATTGGAAACTAATATTTACACCGAACTTAATGTACCTAGTGCACTCAATCAAATAGGATTAGAAATCAACATATACATTGAAATCAATACATTTAGTGCAATCAATCCAATATGTGGATATTTCAAGATTGATCTAGATTAAGGTGAATTTGGTTAAGATGGATGTAGGCACATTTGATAAAAAAATTGAAATGTGTGTTGAAACCAATGTACATTGTTAATCTATTTACTTTGAAATTAACATACATCATCCATCTAGTTACATTAGATCATAAATTATCACATACACTGAAATCAATTTTAAATTTGACATATAAGAGCTATAAAAATTTTCCAATTTTAATAATGAAAAACTATATTATATTAGATTTTGTGCATTTTTAATAATACCTAAATTATTTAATTACACTTATATTTTATTTGAAGTTTGCATATTATTGTGTATGAAAATGTTTTATACTTCATAATTATCTAATATATTACAAAGAAACAATTGCCAAATACATAGACACTATAATAACAGATTTGACTACTCTAGATAACCATAAAATAATAAGTAATAATTTTAATTTAAAAATGTAAATATTTACAGAAATACACAATCCTTTTTAACTTTGGATCTATCAAACACAAATAGAAATACATAGAAAAACATACCATTTGTGAAAATGTAAAAAAAAAATGACCCATAAGAAATTTGGTAGCTACATTCAATGACTTGAAATCATATAACCTTATGAACACAATGTTAAAATTTAAATGTTATTTTTACATATATATATATATATATATATATATATATATATATATATATATATATATATATATATATATAAATATAAAATATGATTAAAGATATTTAAATAAAGAAAGTTTAAATGATAATTTTGTTTATTAAACGTTTCACCTACAATCAAAATGTGTAAATATCTCTTTAATAATGCTTCAATAAAATATTTATGTAATAGTTTTATCAGAAAGTAAAACCTTTATCAAACCTTTGTTTTATAAGTTCAACCTTTTTGTTTATAAAATATTTTTTTACAAATCTATAAATATTTAGAATATTTTTTTCATAGAATAATCATTTACTAATACAATAGTATGCAATTTTATCTACAAATTTTGAAAAAAAAAATGTTCTTATGCAACTTTGTAGAAGGAATGCATACATTAAAAAAAAAACTTTGTTTAAGTCCATTTTATCTTGGAAAAATGCAATTGGACATCTCACCTTAGCATATTTTCGAACCTAAAATGAATTTAATAACAAATAATGAAAATAAATGAAAATAATATATTAAATAAAAATAATTAACACAAATAGTTATTTAATTTCTTTTACAACACAAAAATATACTACTCAATTTTACTACACAAATACTTTCAACATGTGGGAACACATAAATGTCCACTACACAATATATGACAATTACCAGTATAAAGAAATATATACTAGGAATCGCCCCTATCGTTGTAAAAATACAGTGAAGGAATACAAGATTTGGGAAGCTCATCTTGCCACCAAGTAAGATTTTAATTATTTTTAATTAGATGTATAAAGCATCAGGTGGATGGCGAGAGGCTATCTTACAAGTTCATATTATCAATCCACAAGTGAAATAATCTGGGTATCATTGGTCATGAAGTCTTGAGTTGACTTTTAAACAAGTTGATCTCTAGAGGTTAATTCTTCAAGATTATGTTCTAAGCAATATTGGGTTATTAAATTTGCCAAAATTGTTAGACATTGATGAACCATGCAAGGTTAAATTGAACTCTATTTCTATATATATATAAAAAATCTATATAGTTGTTGTAATAATTTATTAAATATTTTCTAACCTAAAGAATTTTCATCTACATGCAAGTAACTATAGATTGCTTGAAATGAAAGTCATTGATGAATAAAGTTGGAAGTGGAGGGCATACACCATTAAATTATGTCGACTTTAGTTGAGACACCAATTAATGAAGCACAAAACTTTAAACAATGAAGCTGACTATTTTAATGCTTTGTTTAGCGGTAAGGTACATGCCATCATAGAGTCCATACATGGAATCCCTAGTAGCAAAAAATTGCAATATTCTCACCTTTGCTAGAAAAATATTCACCACACAAAACTCAAGATTTGTAAGTGATTCATATTTTCCACTGTCATTTGATTTCAGTTAAAAGCACTCAAACATCCACAAAACTTACTATTCATGATCTCCGGTCCATTTTTTGGGTTTGTATGTAATCTCATTTAGATAGAAACGGATGGATATTTGAGGAGATGGCTTGCAAGCACGATATGGTTGCTAGCCAGATTATGAGAAGATGGAACAACACAACCATTTTTCAGAAGACCTCTCGTGACCTCTCAATCAGAAACAAACCATTTGAGATGCACTACCCTACGGGGTTTTTTGATGGAGCAACGCAACAATCAAGATGTGACTATGGTGCATGGTTCATGATCTCACTATAGTGTCACTACCAAATTTCTTTGTATGGAGGTCAGGGCACTAATATGATGGCTGAGATCCTTGTGCTATGGGGATTATTATGGTTTACAAAGAAATTATACATTGACAGGTTGTGGGTCTTTAGGGACTCCAATGTCCTCATAGAGCATTTGAACAACTGGATAAAGATGGCGCCCAGAAATCTCACATCTTGGTTGGACAAGATAAAAAATCTAAGAACCACATTCACTGCTATATCCTTCTACCACGTCTTTCGAGAGAAAAATCAGATGGCGAACCGACTATCTAAGAAAGGTCTACATGGTGTATTCAGTGAAATGAAATATGAACTTGTAGATGAAACTGGGATTGGGACAAAAGGGGTGGTAAATTTTTTCTAAGCCTATTGTTTGAGGCGTTTTTGGTTTTTTGATATTTTGTATGTTGGTTTGTATAATGGTTTCATGTGCAGGCCTGTTATATAGGTGAAACTATCTCCGAGTTTTTGGATGTGAAAAGACCATATACAGTTGTTGCGGCCACGTTTATTGCATATGGCAATGGGACTGTATCTAAACAGATAGGGTCTTCACTACAGAAATTAGGGGTATTTATTATAACTAGCTTATGCGTGTTAAACTGAATGGAATATACATGTTTCGGATATAAAATTTGGATAGGAAACAAAGGCCAAATCTGTAAATGGAAGACTGATGTAAATAATCTATATTTTGCACCGATACTCAATATAAACTAGAGTTTTTTCTTACTAAAAATGGATTGAGAGCTTCTTTGCTAGCATTTAGTCACACACATGAGAAATTGGCAGAGAATATTTCTAATATAATACTCGAATTAGCAAAACAATGACACAATCCAAGTCTTACGAAATAATCGTTTCCATATTACCATGAGGATTGTAGTAGATATACTCAGCCTGAATCTGGCAAAATTCAAATTGACAGTTTTTGGGGTATTTTTTGATAAATCCTTAACATACAATGAGGAATTTCTTTTCCTCTATCAACACAAATATTTCATAAACATAACTTGCAAATGGAGCATTAAAAGCATATACACTGTGGAGAATAAAAAAAACTATGTTTTATTCATTTGCTTTCAATCTTTTATATTCATCAGAACTGTTGTTCTGCTTTTTCTTTCACTCTGCTCCATTGCTCTATTGCGCACACAGTCTATTCACTACTCTCTGCATACATTATACAGTCTACACACAGTCTTCTTTGTATTGTAAACATATATATATATGTTTACAGTACTTATTAAAAATATTAACCTAAGTTGAAACTATATGAAAAATAAAAATATGTCACAGCATTTAACAAAACCATATAACAACAAAAAAAATTACAAAATATGTCACGATACGTTTATCGCATCGAACACTGAGCAGGTGACGTCAACACCAAACTTTGAAAAATTGAATGAGGAAAGGTTTGCGATAGTTTATCGCATCAAACTTCGTGCCTGTTGACGAGGCATTTAAACCTTGGGACGATGCACTATTGGTCGCAGGGGAGATGAGTTGGCGGTTGCGCGATCGCAAAGGGACGATGATGTAGACGGGAAAGGGTGTGATAAGCACCAATTGGTCACAGGCGGTTGACGTGGATGTGGCGGGGTCCATCAAAATGACGTGGTGAGGTTTGTATTCAAAACAAAATGACATGGAAATAACTGTGGTTGGTGCGTAGAAGTTATGGTGGGAGGTTGCGTAGTTTAAACCATGATTTGCAAATCTGGAGGCTGCAGCAGTGTAAGAACAAGTACGAGTGTTACAGATGGATTAAACACAAAAATTCAATCCACAGTTTGAGTGCAAAACCAAACAAATTTGCTGCTGCCGCTGTCCTTGTTTCTCTTCAATTCAAAATTGATGTTTCTGTCCTTGTTTACCTATGTCCTGGTTTACGCAGATTACAGTTGGGGTTAATTACCAACATTTTTGTCATATTAAGATGAGTTGGATTAGTTACAGTTATAGTATTATTTATTTAGCTGGCGCGATGGAAATGGAACGCTTCTAAAGTAGCCCACAAACAGTCCCCCAAGAGTCATTTGGCCATGGTGAAGACTTTGAACTTTACCATAAATATGTGCCTACGTGACACGTCCACCTTAATCTCTCTTTTGGGCCGATCGTGTTCTACTTACTGCATGGTGCATGAGAGTCGGTTTCTATTTCAGGCCACCTCGCCACCTACAACTCAATCCTTCCCTCGCCAACACTTGCATACAAATTGTACTCCCAGTTCGTAATCATTCCCAACATAGTTCATAATCCTTCTGAGTATCTTGATATGCTTGAGAGGATGGATTATGATGCAAATGCAAGGTAGAGCATGTTAAGGTCTCCGCTAAATAGCGTGGCAGAGGATAATTTTTCGGTGAATGCAAAGACATGGAAAGCAGGAGGGTGCGGCTATTGGAAGGATGATATAAGTACCGTGATTTATAAAACGTCAAATTTTCGTCATAATCAATACTGTCTACCATTTTCTATTGTCGTCTGCATGAGAGATGGCCGTGTGAGAAAGAGTAAAGTAAGAACTGCAAGAAAACCCTCGTCTACGATGAAAATCTCCAAATTCTTCTGGTAAGAAACACAGCCTCGGAGGAAATCCAAGAAAAGGGAGAGCGTTGTCCCGGCTGATATCGACGGAAAGGTTGGAGAAAGCGTTTTCGTGGTGAAAAGCTTAGAGGATCCCTACCATGATTTCAGGGATTCAATGCTCGAAATGGTTATGGAGAAGTAGATTTTCCAGGCTTTAGGTCCCGTTGTATATAATATATAAAACATTCAAAATAAAAACGACGCACTGTGTGCTGACAAATCTACATTTCTCTATTCAGCACTGGATTTTGGCATGTCCTTCACAAGTTATATGAATGTCTTTGATGCCAGTAATAGTACAGTAGTTGGTTCTGACTATTCCAGTTATGATTTTCAGGGGCCATAGCTACACTAGCTACACAGAGAGGGGTCGTACTTACGGCACAGACGAATGGTAACGGTAGAAGGGATGACTGAGCGATGAATGGCTGAGCGGCTGACGACGGTGTTTTCAAATGCACTAGGTTTTAGCCACGTGTCATATTTGTATTGGAAAGAGGAAGATGAAATTATTAGAGCGCAGGAATGGTCGGGGTGAAAACTGTCTTCTCACCCCAACCCAACCCCGCAGAGAAAAAGCCTTCGGCATAATTACGTTGTTAAAGGGAAAATAGCGGAACTGTATCCTCGTTAAATGCACACAATTCCTAAAGGATCACTACTAATAATCTTGCGTATAAAGTCTTCACCTTCACAAGTTCTCCTCTACATAACACGAGTATTTGGAAATGGTATTACAGACAGAATACAAAGTTTGCATTTGATTAACATATGTTACGGGTTCCATCCCACGAGTATTTGGAAATGGTATTACAGACAGAATACAAAGTTTGCATTTGATTAACATATTTTACGGGTTCGATCTGATGCCGGGGCATCCAAACAGTTTTATTTGGGACAAAGATTTGTTAAAACCGAATTGGTTTTCTGTAACCGTTTCTTGATCTTTTATAAAAAAACCTATAAAAAGAAGAGCCTGTACTGTGTGAGAGATAGGAGGAGCGAATACAATGTAACTGAAAGAGGAGATGCGTGCTGAGGCTGAAATGCCTCAATTGAATCTGGTGTTTTAGAATTGTAATTTCATTTTGTACTATAATAGAATATGGTGTTTTGTGGATTTTGTGTGTGTCCCTGAAATGGTTTATGGTTGGTTTAGTTTTATGTTTTCGATCATATTGTCATAAGCATGAGATTGTTGCAGATCATGGCGAGTTAAGCATATTAAAAGCTCGGCATAAAAGGTCGTAGCATTAAATCCACGTTCTCTATGTATAATTTGAATGCACATTACTATGGAAGAGTATGTGAAGAGCTGAGACAAAGATCGATATGCTCAGTAGAAGTATTCAGTCACGGTAGTGGAGTAGAACGAAATAAAAAAGCAGAATTCGTTGGATTAAGGACCAACGAATGAGATTGAAAGGTCTCCTGTTAAGAAGTTTAGTGGCATGATTGTTCATATGGTTCGAACACTGTGTGTAAGCATCCAGTCAAGCGGCGGTGCCTCCGAGTCAAAGGTGGAGAAGAATGGAACCGTGCACTGGTGTAAACACCGGTAGCTACACGAGGGCGCAAACGATCTCAGCATTTGTCTATTGAATACGTCGAGTCTTGCATTTACAGTTTGGTTGTTTGAATCGATAATTGTGAGATCGATTCACAACAGTAAAGTGGAGGAGATGGTTTTGAAAGGAGCAGAAATCTTGAGTTGAGCGTTCTAAGTTCCGTTATAAATTGAGCGGTTATTTTATTGGTAAATATTTATATAATTGAGATATGAATATGTGGGCCGAGTAAGCAATATTAATTGCTTTATGCTGGAAGTTAAATGGGTTTAATGTCGTAGTTTCAAAGCTTGGTAATTGTTTCAAAGAGGGTTTTAAAGAGTAGTTAAATGCTTGTAACAATATTTGATATATTACAAAGGAACTTTGTTAAAGTTCGAATCTTGGATATGTGATGATAAAGGATTGAAGTTGGTTTTAGATGCGTCCAATATATGTGTAATCATTGTAGTGGCGCAGTGGAAGCATAATGGGCCTAAACCCATAGGCCCTAAGATCGATTTTAGAGTTTGTAAGTGATGAATCTGCAAATTTAACACAGATTTTGAGGGTTGCAGGTCCATATTGTATAGCTGAAAGGTGAACCTGCCCTGTGGCAAATTCATTTTTCGTCAAGTGGTATCAGAGCGGGAAAATCCTACGGAAAGGGATTTTGTGTGCGAAGCAAGAAGGAGTTTGCGAACGAAGAGGTTCAGTTTTATGAAGTTTTGTGAAGCTTGTGATTTTTTTTTGTGTTTTGTGAAGGTAGCAGCAGGAAGAAGGTGAGCAGATGCAACAACCTAGAGCAGGAGTGCTCAAGTGGTTCGAGAGGAAAGAACCAGAGATGCCAAAAGACTAAGCTCATGAGAGAAGCTTGGTGAGGTATCTGGTAGCAGGGAGGACTGCTATTGCAGAGGTTTCGTTGCAGTTCACGATGGACAAATTCCACAGAGGATGTGGGCTGAATTGTTCAAGAGTGTTGCTACAGGAAGATCACAAGGAGCAGAAGAATATGCAGAAGACATATGACCAGGAGGTCATAAATTTTTGTGCCTCGTGAGTCTGATGCAGGGGCATCCAAACAGTTTTATTTGAGACAAAGATTTGTTAAAACCGAATTGGTTTTCTGTAACCGTTTCTTGATCTTTTCTAAAAAAACTATAAAAGGGAGAACCTGTAGTGTGTGAGAGATAGATAGGAAGAGCGAGCACAATGTAGTAGCGTAAGAATGTGTGACTAAGGCTGCAATACCTTAGATTGTAAACCAGTTTTGTATTATATAATAGAATCATAGTTGTGTGGATTTCTGTGTTCAAATACGCTGGTTTATAATTTAGCTTTACAAATCGAATGAACTCTGTTTTTCTTTTGTATTAAGACCGGAAGATCCGTGGTTGTTAGTTAGAAGCAGTGGGAGAAGGTTTTCGATTTCTTTTAGAATTTTCTGAATTATATAAATCTGTTGAACGCAATTGACTTTCTTAAAGTTGAACGAAATCTGCAATTGAACGTGTTTGATTTGCATCGAATTCTGTTTGGTTGAACTGTTACCGGACTGAGATCGATCCCAGGCTTTGAACGCAGAGAGACGCGCTAGAGATGAGCGATCTGACTGTAGGTTGAATTGAATTGAAAGCCTTTGAAACCCGCTTCCAATGAATCAGAAGTTGAAGTTTGTTTTTCAAGCGGTTTGTGTGAGAGAAACCCCTGACCTCGCATGCCTGTCGAGTGGAGGAGACGGTTTTGAAACAAGCAGGAATCTGGTTTTGAGCGCTCTACCTTCCGGAGCTCTGTTTTACAAAGAGAAGCGTTGAAGTTTTATGATAAGACTGGAACCAAGTCCAGAATCGTATTATCCAGAAAACGCGTGGAAGGAAGGGACACAACGAAAGTTATTAACATAATTCAAATCCGGCGTTAATTAGGTCAGAGCCATCGTTACTTTGAGTTTAAACGTTTGCTTGAAACTTGATGAGTGGGCTTATAATCCACAGGTCTCAGGATCGGGATTGAAGATTTGGATAATGAATTTTCAGTTTTGACATGGAAATGAAGATTGCAGATTCGATTTGTGTAACTGAAAGGTGAACCTGCCCTGTGGCAGATTCATTTTTCGTCACGATCCCTGTGAGTGTTGTAGAATTGTAGATGGGCATAATATGGATATTTGTTAATTTGGTTTCTCAGTGAAAAATTATAATCAATATCATTTATATGATTAGATTTTTTTTCCAAGAGATCAAAATTTACTTTTGAATCACTGAATTGGATAAATATAAGTTATGGAGTTTCATTTGGAGTCACAACACGTGTTCTCTTTCCAAGAAGATCAAAATTTACTTTTGGATCATTGACTTTGGATAAATACAAGTTAAGGAGCTTCATTTGGAGTCACAACACGTTTTTTTTTTTTTTAATCTATGAAAATTCCAAGGATTTTATTCACACATGCTAATAAAAGAAAAAGAAAATTATAATCATTAAAATAGATTCGTCTTTCCAAGAGGACCAAAAATTATCTTTGGATCACTTAATTTGGATAAATACCAGCCTAGATCCATTTTAACTCCGGATCTATCAAGTGCCGAGAGGGATCAAATCTCTCAAGGTGAAAACCTATTTTTTGAGTGCAAAACTTGAGGAAAGGTTTGCACCTCGAGAGATTTGATCCCTCTCTGCTCTTGATAGATCCAGAGTTAAGATGGATCTAGGCTGGTTTCAGTAGTGTGCTGCCAAGGAAAATCTATAGAAGATACGTTTAATTTTATCAATAATATGTAAATATATCAAATATTAATATAATCATTTTAAATATGCTAAATATTTGTGAGCTTAACTTGGTCATTTTAATTTTAAATTTTCTTAGTTACCTAGTTTGTTGAGATGATAAATAGTGTTGATAACTTTAATGATGAAAAATGATGAAATAATTTTTTTGAATTTAAAGTGACAATAATAATGTTGAAAGATAGAAAATGTGAATAATAAGAATGTACTCATGTTACAAATAGTCCTCATTGTGATCAATCTCAAACTATTCTCTTCTACTATTCTTATTGTCACCCTTGTTATTCTTATTGTCACCTTTGTTAGTTTTGTCATCTTTTCATATCGATTACATGAAAAAGAAAATTTAAATTGTAAATAATTTAAATCTTTAGCTCGAGCTGTCGTAGTATGGCATGATACCTTGTCTCTCTTGCTCTCTAATATAATAGGTTAAATTACTATAACACAAAAATCAATGTGCATTGTTTATATTGTTTTGTGCTTACACTAAAATCAATGCATATTGTTAATCCAATCAATTTAAAATTGATGTACCATTATATATCCAATTACATCAAATCAGAAATAGACATCTACATTGAAATCAATGCCTTTAATGCAAGCAATCAAATAAGATTAGAAAATAACTTCTACACTGAAATCAATGCATTTAGTGCAAACAATCAAATAGGATTAGGAATCTTCTACATTGAAATCAATGCATCTAGTGCAAGCAATCAAATATAATTATAAATCAACATCTACATTGAAATCAACACATCCAGTGAAAGCAATCAAATAGTATTAGAAATCACCACCTACATTGAAATCAATGCATCTAGTGCAAGTAATCAAATATCATTATAAAAAAATATCTACACTAAATTCGATGGATCTAGTGCAAACAATCATATAGGATTAGAAATCACCATCTCCACTTAAATCAATCCATCTAGTGAAAGAAATATTCTTCCCTCTCTCCACCCTCCATCCATATCTAAATCCCCCTCCATCTCTTCCTTTTTGTCTCTCTATCTCACCCCCCTAAACACACATGCTCTCACACTCCATATCTATCAATCTCTTTGTCACTCCCTCCCTCTCGCCATCCCTCTCTTCTTCCCTCTCTTCACCTTCCATCTATATCTCCATCTTCCCCTTCTCTCCCTCTTCCCCGCTAATATCTCTCTTTCCTCCTCCTTTCCTCTCTCCCTCTCTCTCCATCTTCCTTATCACACACACACACACTCTCTCTCTCTCTCCACCTTTATCTCTCTATGTCTTTCCTCTTACCTCCCTCTCTCTCCCCCTCCAAGTCCATCTCTCTTTCCCTCCCTCTCTCTACTCTCTCACATCCTCTCTCTTCCTTCTGCTCTTTCCCTTTCTCTCCCATCTCTCTCTCTCTCTCTATTCACCCACCAAATATGTTACTATATCCCTCCCTCTCTCCTTATCTCTCATTCTCTCCCCCCTTATCTCCATCTCTCCTTCTTTGTCTCTTTATCTCACCCCCAAACACACACGCTCTCTCTCTGTCTCTCCCTTGTCATCCTTTCTCTCTCTCCACTTCTCACTCTCTATATTTCTTATTTCCTACCTCTCTCCCCCTCCAACTTCATCTCTCTATCGATCCCTCTCTCCTCCTCTCTCTCGTCCTTCCTCTACTAGCTCCCTCCCTCTTCCCTGATCTCTCTCTCTCTCTCTCTCTCTCTCTCTCTCTCTCTTCCCTCCAATACTATCTCTTCCCCCATCATTCTCCTCCTCTCTCTCATCCTTCCCCTCTCTCCCTTTCCCTCCTGCCTCCCTCTCTCTTCCCCATCTCTCTCTCTCTCTCTCTCTCTCTCCACACCCCTCTCTCCCTCCAACTACATTACTATATCCCTCCCTCTCTCCTTCTCTCCCCCCTTCTTTCCATACATCCTACTTTGTCTCTTTTCTCACCCCTAAACATACACACCCTCTCTCCATCTATCCCTTGCCACTCCCTCTCTCTACCTCCACTTCTCTCTCTCTATATATATTTCTTCTTCCCTCTCTCTCCCCCTCCAACTTCTCTCTATCCCTCCCTCTCTCAATTCCTCTCTCTGGTCCTTCCTATCTCTCTTATCTCCCTCTCTCTTCTGCCATCTCTCTCTCCCTTTATCTCTTACCCTCTTCTCTCTTCTGCCATCTCTGTCTCCTCTAATCCTATCACTATCTCCCTCGCCCTCTCCTTCTATCTCTCCCTCCTCCATATTTGTGTCTCCCTCCCTCCCTCTTCATTCCTCCTCTCCCCTTTCATTTAGTTTATCTCCATCTCTCCCTTGTCAATCCCCTATGTCTCCACCTCTATCACTCTATATATTTGTTCTTCCCTCCCATATATATATAGAGTTAAGATATATCATGATACATTTATATATATTATAATATAATAAATTTAATATTGTATTAATCAAAATTTATTAAATGGACTTTATGGTTTTGACGAGACTTCATCAGGTATGAAAACATTGTTTTTATGAGATGTGCATTTGTCAAATTTGTTCTAATTATCTTACAGATATATGACAATTCAGTTTGGTTATGTGTCTAATGATTTGTGGGAGACAAGAAACTTTTGGGGTCAGTAATGATACGTCTGAAAATATCTTGAGCAGATAACGGCCATAACATGACACACACAACCAGATAGAAGATGAATAGATAATATCAAGTCAAATCCATAGATGGCAGTGGAGATAATGTAATAATCATAAAATAGTAATTGTCTAAATCCTTCTACATTGTTGATCTACGCACCACCTCTTGCCTTTCAAAGGCATCTTCCATATATTGGTTATTGGACTGTGGGTCATGGTCAATGTATATCCCAAAATAAATAAAAAAGTCTCCATTCACTTGCTGCAGGTGTTGTAGTGCATGAGCATTCGTCTGTAAATGCCTTTCACAAACATATTTCATATGCTGACTCCAAAAATGCGCCCTCATTATATGTTTTTGAATTGCTTGTGGTCAAATTCCATTAATTCACACCCTACAAAAACCACTTTCCAAGTGATATTCTAGGTAGATTAGACACAATGATTATGAGCTGGAGTTGTATAACACATTTTTTGTCATGTATAGATATTCTACCCAATGTTATCATTATGATCTGGAGCGAGATAATGCTTTTGTTCTTATGTATAGATATTTTACTCAACATTATCATAATCGAATTGTTCGACTCCCCAAATTGGGAATTAGTTCATTATTAGACTCCTTGTATTGGGAAATTGGGAATTGGGGATTTGGTTTAGAACCAGATCAAGAAACTGGTTGACCAAAAAAAACATAAATTATAATGGAGTTTTGGAGACTTTTTTATAAGCACTCTAAAATGTGGAGCATTCTGAGAGAAATTGTGGAGACTAAGTATAATACCACAACTCCGGACCTAATCAAAAGGCTATGCAATTTGGTATCTGAAAAAAATAAAATGTAGAGGTGGTCAAATGGAACTTATTTTGGAATATTAGAGATGGATCAAAGAATTTTTTTCTGAATGAAGCCTAGATAAGGAGTGCATTCCTTTCAGAGGTGGTTGGTTGGGTAGCTCTTCAAGAAGCATTCCAACAGGGTTGGGAAAGAAAACTTTGCAACAACGAGATAGATATAGGAGAAGGGGTACTACAACAAATAATTTGGAAGGAAGTTAAGGAAGTTGACATTGAGATACATCCAAATTCATGAAATAAACTTGCAGACATACTGGCTAGAGTTAGTATCACCCACGGAGGAGGAATTGATTCCTTGCAATGGAACAACTATGTTTAAGTGGCACACTTGGAAAAAGCAGGATAAGAATCCATAATAAGATGAGGGAAAAAGGAAAGATAGTAAGGTTTTCTAACAAGATCTGGATCAAAGAAGGTTGAATGAAGACTAAATCTTTTCTCTACTTGGTGGCTAGGGATAACATTTTCATTGGATCAGTGATGAAAATATGCATTCGAGGCCCCTCTAGGTGTGTGTTGTGTAAAGAGGAGGAATGGGCTAACCATGTCCTTTTGAATTGTACCAATGCTTGGAGGTCTATGGTGGAATTCTCCAGCATTTAGATTTCTAGTTCGTGGTTAGGCATTTTCACAGGGGATCGGTGATGAAAAGAGGGGCATTCAAGGCCACTCTAGGTGTGTGTTGTGTAAAGAGGAGGAATGACACAACCATGTGCTTTTGAATTGCCACAAAACTTGGAGGTCTATGGTGGAATTATTTGGCTTTTAGATTTAGGATAGTCCTAGCAAGAATATTTTTTTTGAACCAGTGGCAAGTAGGTATCATTCCTTGAAAACATAAGCATTGTCTTGCTTATGGAGGATATCACATTCAATTGTTTCTTGTAAAATATCATATAATAGAATTTTAGGGAGTATAAAGCTCCCAAATCATGGGATTATTCAAAATATTATTTTCTTTGATAGCCATTATAGCAGTGTTATTCATTCAAAGAGAACCCTTTTTCCTCAGGAGTAGCCATTCTTGTTAGGTGGTGTGTGCAAAGTCCTTGATAAAAGGATAAATGGAAGTGTTACAACATATATTGCATGAGGTTTCATATTGTTATTGCCATCACATTGATGGAGATTTGCTACCAATACTCTGGAGCATTGGACTGACTTGGGGAATACATCTTCATGGAGCCCCTTTTTATTCATTACATTAGATCACTTAATGGAGATCATTGGTTGGGGGAATATCACTTCTACTTGGTTGGATGGTGATTGTAGTGGCTGCATGGTGGTATTCTCATTTGTGCTTGCCTTGTTGATCACCCCTTGGTTTCACTTTTGATGGATGTGGACATGTGTGATGGCGGATGAAGTGAGGGTTTTAGTATGACTAAAGTTTAATAATGAACATGTGATGGTGTATGATTTTGAGTCATGGTTGTGTGTTTTACATGTGAAATGGGAATGATTTATAAATTCAACTCATATGGGCATTTGCATGTGTCATTAAAGGATGATTTGTGAATGGGACCATACCTATTGTGAACATATGTTGCGTGCCACTAGTGTGTTCTGGTCGCTGAAACAAACACATTTGGTTAATCCTATGGGGTATGTGTTGGTAATGTGAAGCAACAATATTATGTGGATACTATGCATTTGAGCCTTAAGTTATAAACATGGAAAGCAATTTGTCAAAGAGGTTACGAAAGCTGCCCCCCCTTGGTCTAGAGGACATACAATGACTGTTGAGGTTTAGTGTGACAGTTGAATCTTGTGCATTGTGAGGGTTTTAATACTAGGGCTTAATTATGTATGATCCTGAATCGTGGTTGTGTATTTTTGGGGTGAAATGGGAATGCTTTATGAAGGATAGAATGATAGGCATCTGCATGATGACATCTGGTCAGTGTTTTCAGTCAAAAGCATGGCAACATAATAAACCTTGCTTGTTTGACATCCACTTGATATTTTCTTTATCTTGTGTTTACATCATATAACAGGATGTGAACTTCCCTTTATCCAGAGGATTTTTTCTATGCATTCTTCCTGTCCTGGTCAATTTTATTTTGAAACTTAAGCTTTGCATTGATTATGTCTTCATATTTTGTGTTTTATGTTTTCATTGCATTATAAATGTCAGAGAAAATAAGGCTTTCCTTCTATGTGTTCCAAGAGCTTGATCTTGTGTTTTATTTACTATTTGCTTCTCATCCTTTGTTAAAGCCTCTATTGAGAGGATACCTGTACATTCTCCCAATCATTTCCAACCTTGTCATCTCTGTTGGGTTTTTCAAATGGCTTGTTTCTGTGATAACTGTCTTGTTCTTCCTACATATCCTTTCAATATTTCTACTCTTCAACAGTATGATCCCCTGGCGGAGTCTTTTACTCATTCTGTCGAACTCTTGCTTATCCTATATGGGGAAAATTTAAGGGACACATGTTTTTGCAACCCCCCTCTTTCCCACTTCTTTCCATTTTCCTTTACATATCAATGGATTCTATTTTTGGTTCTTAACTTTTAGCAGTTCCTTGTTATCATATTTGAAGCAAAAACTGAACTTGAATGTTACTATAAATTGTTGAAGCAGTAACAGAACTGAGTATTTAGATAATGGTTTGAGGTTATACGTATATGTGGCCACACTAGGACATTTTTGCTTTTAGACTCAATTTCCTTGGTGTCTCCTAAGCTCAAAGGGTGGAATCATATCAAATTTTAAGGTGATCTGATAGCCTCAATTAATGAGCAGACCTTCTTTGCATATGAGCTGTAGGCAACAATAACAGTCCAACCTTCAACATCTTGTTGAAAAGATAAGTTTATGACAAATTCTCCTTGAACCTGCAGATGCCAAATTCTGTACTTTTGGGCTGAGAATTTCCTTAGCCCAGTGTTGCTTTCGATTCAAGGAATTGGTAGTGCTTTCCATTCAGAAAATGAACAGGAAAACCATTAATAACAAAATCCCTAAGAAAAAACATAAACAGTTAGTATGCTGGGATGTCTCTCTGCAAACAACGGTTATGGCTTGTACATGCTTGCATGGCTCAAGACATGATTGGGATTCGAATTTTAGCAGAACTGCTGCTCTTTTCCCTTTGGAAAAACACAATCAGCCATTCCAGTGTCCACTGGGATGACTCTCTGCAAACAACACTTGTGGCAGGAAACAATGGAGCACTTAGTTTTCCATCTCAGGACATGATTGAGACTTGAACTTGTACTTTTCTGTACTAGGGTTTTTTAACTGAACAATCTCATTCACTAAATAAAAGTATCCATCTACATTTTCTATTACAGTTGCTGGAAATTAAAATAATTCAAAATTATATTAGACAACTAATTCTGAGCAGTGAATTTGTATAGTGTTATGGCTAGCCTGAATTGGTGTCTATTCAATTGGAGCTGACTTGACTTGAAGGAGGGTCGACTTAACAAATTTGGAGCCAAAAATTCAAAATTTTATCTTTTAAAATTGTCATGAAGAAAATGTCTTATATTAATAATTATATATATTATTCTTATTGAAACTGACATGAAGAACATGTCTTACATAATTAAAGGGCTAAAATATTAATTATGAATACCATCCATAGCTACAAAATTCAATAGGACGTGCTAATTATTTTGATCTTTCTTTCCTGGGGATATTTTTTATTTTTCTATTTGGTTGTTCAACATTGTATGGTTCTTGTTCTGGGTGGCATAGTTTGGTGCATTTTTCATTGAATTAGTGTTATGGTTGAACAAGGAGGTTCCATACATATATAATTTGATGTATGTCAAGTATTTTACTCTATATTGGGTGTTCTAGCATTTTAGATTTCCTTGGATCTTTCTAGGTGTGAAAATTCATATTGAAACTATTATTTATTCTCTTATGTATGTTATTTGTTGGGTGGAGTATTGTGGTGCCCTACTCTTAGTGTGGAGTTTAATTATGAGTACTAAATTTCATGAGTCGAGGGACCTAGGTGGACTTTACTCATGTGGATGCTCTATAATAAATTTTGGTGCTATAATTCCCTTTAGTAGGAGCTTTGACTATCAAATTGATCAAGATCAAAACTGCCACTTGGTCATCGAATAATATACCAAAAGCAGGTGGCTAGGCCATAAATGACAATAAACTGCAGCCTTCTGGTACACAACTAAAAGCACACATTGATAATCATAACTTTGGCAGTAGATTGAAATCTCAGCCAATAATAGGAAATCTTTATTCTGGTTTGTGCAGGTTCAACTTGGAAATTTTATGTAGTAAACAAACCATGTGCATTCTACTTATCTATATGTACACAACATTCTGCAATATTTTGTAGAGAGACATTCATTGCTCAAAATGAAGGTCAATCTTGATTCCATGTGTTTAATGTCTGTATGTTGTTTCACATTCTTTAGCCATATCATGTTTCCCTCTTTTTTTGGTCCAAAATTCCAAGTCATAGAAGGAATTACTTTCACTAGATTGGAAAGAATTCAGATTATCGAGTTTCCTATTGGTTAATTTCTTATAGGGAAAGGGCTGATATTATCAAGAAATAATCATTTGTATGTGTTCCCAACGAGTTGACAGGATTTTAATGAAATATTCAAAATTTACAGGAAACTGAGAGTGAAAAGATCTATTAGAGTACCGGCCATTAGTAGCAAGCTTGCTGATATTCCTCAAGATGATTACTCGTGGAGAAAGTATGGGTAAAAACCCATCAAGGGCTCCCCTCATCCCAGGTATTGACATAATAGTATTTTGTACTTGAAAAACAAATTAAAATTATGTAAATCTATAGAAGATTGGATGTTCTAGGCGATTAATGTTATAATCTGCATGTGATCCCTTAGTTGTTAATTTCCTTTTGAACATGTGGAGTTTGATTCGATTTTCTTTGTTTGGTGGATACCTGTAATGAGTTTTGTGTGGATGTACGACAATGCATAAATATTTTGGTTGTGATTGAAATTTGGATAATACCAGTGGGGTTGTGGTTCAATTGTAATAAGGGCGGTGGGTTCTCAGGCAACCACCAGGGTTCCAGCCCCCCTGATGGTTATCTGCTTAATCTTTGCCCTTTGTGGGTTGGCCTGGATTGCTCGCTGCGATGTGATTTTTCTCTCATGGGTGAATTTCTGCATATAGTTCTTCCAGTCTAGCTTTTCAATGCATTGATTTCAAGGAAAAAATAATGGAATGCTTTAATCAAGGTAAAAGTGGGCAGTGAGCCATCCTGAACTCTCCCTTTAAATACAAGTTTCTAAGTTGTGGATTTAATTATAATACAGGTTTCACTAAGTCCACCATCCCTTCATTTCAACTTTTAGGTCTTCTTTGCAATTTTCGTTTCACAAAATTACATCTTAGAGTGCTTTCTTACTAAAATTATAGGAAACTTCTGTATCAATGTTAACTGAAACATTTCACTAAAAATATAGTTCCTGTCGAATTTACCCTATTTTTACATCAGTTGTGCCCAATGATTTCTTTCGTTTATGCTCTTTCATGTTTCAGTTTTTACTTGTACAAAACAGACTCTCATTTCTTAAAAATACTCATTAACTCACGAAGTTGTTGTAGTGCACACTATGAGAGATTGGCATCAGACATAAAGCATTGCAATTTTGCAAGCAAGATGGGAATGTATTTATTTATTGATCATACCTGCCAATTGTGTGTTACTGTGCAATAAACTATCTTTCCACCTTCTTGAATGTGTGCCAGGGGTTGATTCTGCTTTGGCATTTGTGTGGCTTTCCTTCCATGGTGTATATTTTGTTCCCCTTTCATCTATTGTTCCTTTTTCTCTTATTTAATTTTAAATAGTCCAATTTCTGAAACGTTTATGGTTTATATTGTTCACATTAACCTTAAATAGCTGTTGTGGAAGTCTTGACTGTTTTGGCACAGGGATTTCTTTGTGCATTGTCTGAGAGAACTCTTGGTTGTTTATATTGTTCACATTGATCTTAAATAGCTGCTGTGGAAATCTTAGCTGTTTTTGCATAGGGCCTTTATTGTGCATGTCTGAGAGAAATTTTGGCTTAATGCATTTCCTCTTTGTTGCAGAGGTTATTATAAATGCAGCAGTGTGAGAGGTTGTCCTGCCAGGAAACATGTGGAACGCTGCTTGGAAGACCCCTCAATGCTGATCGTGACTTACGAAGGAGAGAAAAATCACTCTAGGAAACTCTCTGGAAGCCCGAATCTTGTGGTGCACCCTTGAAGTTTCCTGTGTATTGTTTTTCTCTTTTTGATTTTGCAGGTTGGCTGATGGGGCAACACAAAAACCTGCCTTTCACTTGGAAATGTTTTCTCTGGTGTTGGCATATTGCAACCGTAAGGCCATGTGATTATTTTGCTGCAAACTAAAAGAGGCCAACACTAAGCATTTTCCTTTGTAATTGGATCCTCTAGACGGATGATAGCATTTTTCCTTAACTGACATTCATGAATTTCAAGTTCTATATACAAGTAGCTCTGATTGAGGCCGTCTGGTTGAGTTTAAGCTCAAAATATATGGTTGCAACTAGTTTGTTTCATCAAGAACAATATGACCCTCCTAGCAAATACAGAACGGGAAAGAAATGATGTATTGTCAGTCTCTTGAAGAAAATTTAGCTTTTATCTCCACTGATTGGTGGCTGTAAATTAATGTGCAAGTTATGGCCTAATGGAGTTATACATTTTTGCAATTCCTCTGCTTCAAGCTTTCATATATGGATATAATTTAATAATGTGATTATATGGGTTGGTTTCATTATTAAGAATTGCTCCACGAACCTTTTGGACTAGAATACCTCATGATTGCAGGCTTGGAATTCACTCTGTTATAGAAGATAGCAGTGACAAGAACATTGAATATTTTTCTTGCCTTTACACACAGTTTCAAATTATAGAACCCAACAGCAATGTGTCTTCCACTCGCATGTTTTATATTGGCCTTTTTGATTAAGGCCTTTCATTTGTTGCGTGAATTTTTAGATGTTCTCGAAATTCTACAGTACTCAAATTGCATCACTTATTTTGGCTGTCAGCTTGTGGAGTCGGGTGTGTTTTTCATTGAAATATTTGTGCCCAAAATGTGTAGGTTACTATGAATTCTGAGATGAGTTCACTGTGAAAATATGTAAACTTACACCTTTTCAAGTCCTCAAAGCCAAAATACTCAAATCATATTTGTTTATCCCAATTTATTCATGGAATTTATATGGCATTTTGTTTATCCCAGTTTCTTCATGGACTGCACCTTTTTCAGTCCTTGGAGCCAAAATACTCAAATCATACAATCATATTTGTTTATCCCAGTTTCTTCATCGACTTTATATGATAGTTTCTTCATGGACTTGCATCTTTTTCAGTCATGAAAGCCCAATTACTCTTATGATATATGTGTCCCAGTTTCTTTACTCTGATATTTTTTTATCCCAGTTTCTGTATATTAGCATATATTGATTTCAACCTTGGCCTCTCACTAGAAGCAAGGAAGTGGTGCAGCAATTTCGTGCCATTAAAGCACATATATAATAGGGGGAGGGTAGTGATCTCAAGTCCTGGTTGGCCAAAGAATATATAGAGTTGATAAAGAAGAAGGGAGAGGCTCCTTTCCTTACCAGCCAGACCAGAGAAGCATTCACATGGATGTTGTATTATATTCAACACTGCTTTGTGTTGTATTGGATCTATTAAGCGGTTACAAGGTAGAGAGATTAAATATGGGTGTTGCTGAATCACATAAAGCTGGAAGATTTGGTGGAAATAATTTTTTTTTAAAATAATTTTTTGTTGCTGTCGGTATTCCGACAGATAGGTTTTTTTAAATATAAATATAAATATAAATATATATATATGTATATATATATATATATATATAATTTTATTTTATTTTATTTTTTTCCTTTGCTATAGCAACACTTAGTTTTTTTTGTTAAAAATTTCTTGGCATCGGTAATGCGACGTTTCCACCCATCGCTATAGCGACATTTGGTTATTTTTTTAAAATTTCTTTTCGTCGGAAGACTGATAGTTATGGAATGTCGGTAGATTGACGGTTTGGAACATCGGTAGAGAGACATTTTGTAACGTCGGTAGAGCGACGGTTTGGCTAATGTCGAAATAGCGACGCTTTTGATAACGTCGGAATAGCGACGATCTGGGTATCATCGGAAGAGAGACGGCCGTCTGGAAACATCGGAAAATGTGTCGCTCTTTCGACACTTTATCAAAATGTCAGAATTGCGACTCTAAGGCTAAGCACATTTTTCCCCGCCTAAAAGTGTCACTCTTGGGATGCCTATGTGTCGCAAGAGAGACATTTTGGCTGTCAAAAATTGGGCCAAATGTGCTAGTGTCCTCAACAAAGTCAACAAACCCAAATCCAAAACCAAAACCAAAATCGACAAATCTCACTACCATTCCCTCAGAGACCAAATTAATTACCTTCCCAACCATTTCCAAACCCCAACAATAAAAATCCTCAGATTACCTATATGATAGAAAGTCAACAATTTAAAACCTATATGATCATTACTCCTCTAGATCTTAATGATGTCCAATTAAGATCTGGTAGGATATTAGAAAAGAGGAAGCTTTTTGTAGTCATTCAAGAAAAATACAATTCTGAGGAAGATTCTCTACATCCCAATAAAAGTTTTGAAGAAGGAATAACTCTTCAAAACCAAAATTCTGAAAATGAAAAGCAAAAACAACCAATAAATTCAAATCCTATAATAGAGCAACCATCAGTATCTACTTCTACACCTCCTTTTCTTGAAAGATTACAAATTGATAGAGGCGTAGAAAAGCATATTATGTTGCCTAATTATGATTTCCTAGATGAGTTGAAAAATATTTGCATCAAAATCCCTTTGTTACAAGCCATCAAGGAAATTCAAATTTTAGCTAAAATAATAAAGGAGTTGAGTATGAAGAAACTAGGAAGAAAAACAAAAGAAATAAAAAGAATCAAGCTTGTAGGAAAAATATCAGACATAATGATGGGGAAAATTGCCATTAAAAAATATCTAGATCCTGGAAGTATATTTGTAAAAACACATATCAATGGAGTTGAAATTCCAAATACATTGATTGATTTAGGAGCAACAATAAACGCCATGAGAAAATAGACCATGGAACAACTCAAACTTCCTAATCTTCTTTATACACCTACATTACTGCAATTAGAAGATAGATCTGTAATCAAACCAGATGGTGTGTTAGAAGATATTTCAGTGTCTTTAGATTCTTGGGAGTACCTTGTTGATTTTATGATTTTAACCCCTAAGAACACTCTAGGAGGACACCCACTGATATTAGGAAGACCTTGGTTGGCTACAGCTGATGCTTTAATTAGCTGTAGATCTGGTGACATGTATATTTTTTTATGGTAATTCAACTAATAAATTCACTTTGTATCCTCGAGCAAGAACAATCACAAAGATAGATGAAAAATAATGGGTTGATGATGAAGAAGATATACAACCTCTCTTTACTATTTCAACCATTAGTGAAGATAGCCAAATCTTAAATACTATAGAAAATTATGAATCATCTCCAGAATATGAACATGATCAATTTCAAGAAAAAGCCAATATTTAATATTTATCATCTAGGCAGATGTCTCTTTACTCTATGGAAGAATTTGGTAGCTCTACAATTGAAATCTTTCTAGGGAAAATCTTGAACATAAACAATAATTTGGAGAAATTACAAAAGGAAAAGCTAATCAAAACATTACAAAAACATTCATCTGCATATGCATGGGAATACACTGACATGAAAGGAATTAGTCCTAAGACTTGTATACATCACATTTATATTGAGGAAAATTGCAAACCTATCAGACAGCCTCAAAGAAGGCTAAATCCAAATCTTAAGGAAATTGTGAAAGAAGAGTTGCAAAAGCTGTTAAATGTAAATTTCATCTATCCAATTTCAGACAGTTAGTGGGTTTCTCTTTATTGATTGTACCCAAAAATAATGGTATATGGAGGGTATGCATTGATTACCGAGAATTGAATAAATATACCCTAAAATATCATTTTCCTTTTCCCTTTATAGATAAAGTGTTAGATACATTAGTAGGTAAGAAGTATTTCTCATTCCTCGATGGTTTCAGTGGTTACAATCAAATTCATGTTGCACCTGGAGATCAAGATAAAACCACATTTACCGACCCATGGGGGACTTGTGCCTACCGAATAATTCCTTTTGGATTATGCAATGCACCTGCAACATTCCAAAGGGCAATACTAGGAATTTTTTCTGATCTAATACATGATCGTGTAGAAGTGTATATGGATGACTTTACAGTTTATGGTAATACATTTGAAGAAGCTTTAGAAAACTTGGAAAAGGTTCTTAAAATATGTAAGGAAGCAAACCTCTCACTAAGTCATGAAAAATGTTTTATGATGTTTTGTAATATTCCTAATTAGTCCTAGGCTAATTGGAACATCCATTTTTGTTTTATTTCTTTGTTTGAAGAATAAAAGTGTAAAGGAGGTCCATAAAACTCCTAATAAAGAATAAATCAATGCCAAATGTGAAAAAGGCTAAATCTTGGCTATGTAAGCATGTACCCTTAGGTGTGAAAGAGGCTAGATATTTTGACTGGGTCAACCTTGACCAAATCTACAACGCTGTCTTGGAGGAGTAGCCATCAATGAGGCACATCATAGTTTTAGATGGAGCTACTTTGTGTGAAAGGAGTGTTTTCATTGAGGGTGGTTTAGAGTTTGCAAGCTCTTAACTTATAAAAGGAAGAGGATGGCAACATGAGAAGGTTGTTGATGATTATGTTATTTCTTGAATATATTGTCTGTTTAGACATATATCATTCTCTTGCTATTTAGCTGAGAATAGTGTTGTTTAGCATTGGGTGTTCCTGATCGGGAATCCCACCTTTTCCCATTGAGTAGATCTTGGGGGAGTTTGTATTGTATTTTCCACTATATGGCTGAAGTCCAAGCTACTTCTTTCAACTACAACACAGATCCTGTTGAGGGCTTGGTTGTCTTTGCAAGCTGCAACAAGTGGAGGCTAGATCTACTCAGATCTAGACCATTTCAGTGCTCCTTTTCAGTGGGGAAGGATTTTATCCCATTGGCAAGAGAGTATTGGATCATTGGAGCATCATTTTCAGATCTTGGCATGTGACCAAACTTATTCTAAACCCTACAATGCAGTATTTCTTCCAGAACTGCATTATTCCTGTAGGTGCTATTTTAGGGTGTTTTGGCACATCATTTGAAGGGTTGGTTTTCAAGTGTTGGGGATCTGCCCTCCACTTTGAAGATCCATTGAAGGAAGATCTATTTCTTGTCATATCAGATCTGATTTGAATACTTTTGTATACTTCTGAATATCTAAATATTTCTGCAGATTTGCAGACTTAGATCTTAGATCTACTGCTTGTACATGGTGTAATGATCAAAACCCCAAGGGGAATTGATAGAAGAGCCTCTATAGTGTATTGATATGTTATATATCTAACTTTTCATGCACTTATATTCTCTAGATCTAAAGTGTAATCTTCAGCTACTGCAGCTCAATAAAATAACACTATCAAGCCTTTTCAGTCCATACATGTGATTGTAACACCTCTTTTTGAGGATTTTCTTCTATTGGAGTCTTGTATTTCCAGTTATGAATCTTATGGGCCACATTGTACACCTGTTTTTCTGCTGTAAATACATTTGAAAGGTCTCCTTATTTTCCTCCTGTGGTATCTTTGACGATCTGCGTTATTTTATTGCATATCTATCTTGTATTGCTACATTCACTATTTGGGAATATTACAGTGGTATCAGAGCATCATCTTGGCACAACCTGTGCTTTCTAAGAAGCCAATATGTATTTTGAAGAAAATAAAAGACAAAATAATTTTGATTACACTGATGACAAAGAAAACAAGGGTAAAACCCCTTTATCTGGAAGAATGAAAGGGGAGGAGTTCTTAAAAACTCTTTTCCAAACTATGCATGAGCTTAAAAGGGAAATCAGGGGAATAAGGAGGGATAGACATGAAGATCCCTCTAGAGTATTTTCACATGAAGAAAGCCCCAATTCTTCATATTATGTGTGTGAACATTCAGCCACACAATCAGATCTACAATGCTATAGCATGCCTACATTCTTGGCAAGAGAAGAAGCAGAAGGAGAAACACCAAAGGAGGAGACTCTTGGTGACTATCTCCAATAATATGAATCTCAGTCTAGAATATTCAAGGAGCATTTAAGCTTCCAAGTGTTTTGTCAACTTAAAGAAGAGAGAAGATCCAACAACTACATTAGAAGAAGAGGGTGCATGCAGCACACTTTGGGTAGATTATTTCTACCTACTTTTGATGGATCACCCGAGAGCTCAGCCAAGTCTTAGGTAAGGAAGCTAGACACATATTTCCAGCTGCATCAAGTTTCAGAAGAAGAAGCCATAAGAGTAGCAGCACTGCATCTGAAAGGTAAGGCTTATGCTTGGTGGTTATTTGAATCTTCTTCATTGAAAAATGAAAATATATCTACTTATGCAAAGTTCACTAGGAGGTTAGTGAAAAAATTTGATGTAAAACAATATGAAACTTCCTTGGGGGAGCAAACCAAGCCCAAGAAATCAGAGCCTTTGCATGAGTTGGAAGGATCTGTGAAGACAACTCCATTTCAAAATATTGTTGAGGGGGTTAAAGATCTTTTACATGATTTGCCCAGGGCAAAGGCCCCACTTCAACAAGAACTTTCTTCTCAAGAAGAAGACATGAGGATTCCTTTTTCAAAAGGAGATCAAGAAAAAGGATCTCTTAATGATGAGGCATTCTCCATTGATGAGGAGAAGGAAGAGGAAGAGCTGGAAAGATCCTCTAGCACTGTAACAGTAGGAGGAGATCTACTTCTATTTGGAGATGGATATGACGCAATTGCTTCCAATAGAAGGACTCTTGTATCTTTGCAAGAAGCTCCAAGGGATCAACATCGAAGGGATCTTACAGATGAAGATCATGAGAAACATGTGTCTATGTTGATAGACAATGAGAAAAAACAATGGAGGAAGTGTGTTCCAACATTGAATACATCCTTGGGAACACACACTATGTTAGATCATTCCTTTGTGATCAAGACTCTTGACACCAAGGAGATGTTGGGTCTACATGGGTTAGTTACATTTGAAGAGAGCACCTTAGATTGTGAGATCTTGCAGAAGGTAGGAGAAGAAGAAAAAAGGAGGGATCACAACGCTGACATGGCAGGAGATGATCACTATTACATGGAGGAGAGGATGGAGCAATCGCTCCAATCAGAAGCACTCTTGCATCCTTAAGAGTGATACCCCATTATCATGAAACTTCCACACAAAAAACAGAGGTGAATTTGCATAGTGGAAGCAGGGATATGATGATACCATCTATTATGCACATGGGATTGATCCATGAGACATAATTATCTTGTGGAAAACCAACTGGTAGACCACCTGATTCAGATATGGTGAAATATGTCTCACACCTTGATGCTCCATTCATAGATCCAAGAAGGAAGGGAGCATTAGAAGACCACAATAAAACACTGGTAGTGTTGGGGGAGCTCAAGGAGGAGGGAAATATTAACCCTTTATCACCATTTTCCACTCTCTCATATCATACTGCGCTGAGAGAAGATGCTGCAAGAATGGAGGAAGACACCATCATGGGGAAAGGAGGGCAGTCCTTGGCTATGAAGGCTCATAAGATGATCTCACTTGGACAAAAATCTTCCATACATGAAAAAAGATGGTGGTCACACATGCATAATTTGTCAATATCAAGAAGGTTTTGGATAGATGATAGCATTCCATGGGAGACTAACTTCAAAATACTTCCATCTTCATTTGAGCATGTGTATATGCAAGAAGGGTAGCAAGGAGGGAATAGAAACCTTCCATCATGTACTCTTGGCATGGGATATGTCAAGGAGGAGAAGAAGGGAAGGAATGACCTTCCAACACATACCTTTGGCATGGGAGATGT
The DNA here is from genome assembly GCA_034641835.2 of Pinus albicaulis. Lineage (NCBI taxonomy): Eukaryota > Viridiplantae > Streptophyta > Pinopsida > Pinales > Pinaceae > Pinus > Pinus albicaulis. The sequence goes on from CM076579.1 coordinate 1,437,306,423, forward strand.
CAAGGAGGAGAGCAGCCACATGACAAAATTTTTTGTTGATACATCATCAGTGCTGTCATTGTTGGGTAGTTTAGATTCATATTGGAAATCCCAACTGTTGGTGGATTATTCCAAGGATCTTCACACTTGTATGATACTTGATGGCCAGCAGCATGAAGAGGGCTATTTAGTCCAAGGAGGAGTCATCTATCATCATGGTAGGATCTTCTTGTCTATAGCCTCCAAGCTCAAGGAGAAGTTGCTACAAAGGGCCTATGAAGAGTTCTATTTCAGCCACACATATTCCATGAAGCTCAACAACATCATCATGAGGAGCTACCATTGGGAGGACTTTGAAGGAGAACTATATCGGAATTTTCAAAGATGCATGTACCATGTGGAGATGGAGCAGCAACATAACTCTATGAGAGAGTTAATTCAACCTTCTCTTTCTTGTTTTGAGAGAGGAGATAGATCTATGCACCACTCCATTTGTTTGAGGAGGATTGTTGATGAAGAGCATACTCATGTAAATCATGTTTTATTTTCTGATTCTATGTATTCTTTTACCATGTATATGCCGGCCATGACTCCAAGGAGGAGTGTTGTACCTTATAAACTTCATGGCCAACTTTGGGCCAAAACTATTTTTGAATATGGCCACTCCCTTGGAGGACAAAGGGAGATTTTGCAACATGATGGGTGCTTTCCTAAGGCACCAAATATATCTCACACTTTCAGCCATGGTGAGATGATACGGGCAGCAAGTAAGTGGTGGGGAAATCACTTACTACATCTTGATCTAACGCAGTCGGGAGATGCACTGCGCTAGTTCCACATGTGGGACTATGACCCACCTCCATATGCACAAATTTCTGTTTGCATATCTATTGTTTTGATGCCCTACATTGATGATGTGCTTGTACTTTTTATGGGGATGTATGGAGGAATAAGGGAAGGTATGTATGTGCCCTATGGGATGGATATTCTCCATGTACTTTATGCTACATGTTTTAGGGAGAACATTGGGCAAACCATTTTTGTTTCATGTAAACTATTGTCTCCTTATGGGATGGAATATTTGCATCTCATGAGAACTTTGGAGGAGCAATTCATGGAGGGATGGATTGGTGAAAAATTAGCTTATGGAGGAAGCTTATCACATGTTGGTGTCACCAATGGAGGAGGAGAAGAGCTAAAATACTCACCTTATCAATTGCTTAAGGAAAAGCAACATTTTGGAGGGAGGACTGTAATATTCCTAATTAGTCCTAAGCTAATTGGAATATTCATTTTTGTTTTATTTCTTTGTTTGAAGAATAAAGGTGTAAAGGAGGTCCATAAAACTCCTAATAAAGAATAAATCAATGCCAAATGTGAAAAAGGCTAAATATTGGCTATGTAAGCAAGCACCCTTAGGTGTGAAAGAGGTTGGATATTTTGATTGGGTCAACCTTAACCAAATCTACAACGTTGTCTTGGAGGGGTGGCCATCAATGAGGCACAATGCAGTTTTAGATGGAGCTGCTTTGTGTGAAAGGAGTGATTTCATTGAAGGTGGTTTACGGTTTGCAAGTTCTTAAATTATAAAAGGAAGAGGATGGCAGCATGAGAAGGTTGTTGATGATTATGTTATTTCTGAATATATTGTCTGTTTATACATATATCATTCTCTTACTGTTTAGCTGAGAATAGTGTTGTTTAGCACTGGGTGTTCCTAATTGGGAATCCCACCTCTTCCCACTGAGTAGCTCTTGGGGGAGTTTGTATTGTATTGTCCACTATTTGGCTAAAGGCCAAGCTACTTCTTTCGACTACAATGTAGATCCTGTTGAGGGTTTGGTTGTCTTTGCAAGCTGCAACAAGTGGAGGCTAGATCTACTCAGATCTAGACCATTTCAGTGCTCCTTTTCAGTGGGGAAGGCTTCTATCCCATTGGAAAGAGAGTATTGGATCATTGGTGCATCATTTTCAGTTCTTGGCATGTGGCCAAACTTATTCTAAATCCTACAGTGCAGTATTGCTTCCAGAACTGTGTTATTCTTGTAGGTGTTGTTGTAGGGTGTTTTGGCACATCATTTGAAGAGCTGGTTTTCAAGTGTTGGGGATCTACCCTGCACTTTGAAGATCCATTGAAGGAAGATCTATTTCTTGTCATATCAGATCTGATCTGAATACTTTTGTATACTTCTGAATATCTGAATATTTCTACAGATCTGCAGGCTCAGATCTTAGATCTACTGCTTGTACATGGTGTAATGCTCAAAACCCCAAGGGGAATTGATAGAAGAGCCTCTATAGTGTATGGATCTGTTATAGATCTGAATTTTCATGCACTTATATGCTCTATATCTAAAGTGTAATCTTCATCTGCTGCAGCTCAATAAAATAACTTTGTCAATCCTTTTTAGTCCATACATGTGATTGCAACACCTCTTTTTGAGGATTTTCTTCTATTGGAGTCTTGTATTTCCAGTTATGCATCTTATGGGCCACATTGTACATCTATTTTGCTGCTGTAAATACATTTGAAAGGTCTCCTTATTGGCCTCCTGATGTATCTTTGATGATCTTCGTTATTTTCCTGCATATCTATCTTGTATTACTGCATTCCCTATTTGGGAATATTACATGTTTACTGAAGGGATTGGTTTAGGACATCACATTTCAGGAGATGGAATTAAAGTTGATAAATCTAAAGTTGAAGTAATCTCCAAGTTATCAATTCCAAGTTGCCAAAAGGATGTTAGAAGTTTTCTAGGATTTACAGGGTATTATAGAATATTTATAGAAAATTTCACCAAAATAGCATCCCCACTCTTCAAACTACTCACCAAAGATTGTGAATTAGTTGGAATCCTGACTTCCAGTTAGCATTTGAAACTTTAAAATCAAAATTTTTTGAAGCACCCATCTTAAGAGGGCCTAACTGGAAACGACCTTTTCACATTTCAACAGATGCTTCAAACATAGCTCTAGGAGATGTGTTAGGACAAAAAGACTTGATCCCCTATGCCATTTATTGCACAAGTAAGAATTTGACTCCCACAGAGTTGAATTACACTGTAATTGAAAAGGAATTCTTAGTTGTTGTTCATGCTATCAATAAATTCAGACATTACATAATAGGCTCATTATGTAAAGTGTAGCTGTTACACAGTAATTTGTCACCGTCCGTACCATTCCCCGTCCCGCACAATGGAGGACCCATTATGTGACCTGTGAGCAATGTCAAGCCTTGAAAATACCTTCATTGCATCCCTTTCCATGAGGACAACATTTCTCCTGTTTATCATTTCCTGAGCAGACCTCTAAAAACACATGTTTTTGCATTGGCGCTGGTAGCCCGTTATGTACTCGCGCCAATGGGGGAAAATTAACACTGAGCCCGCGCCAATTGGCGCTCTGTCCCAGTGTTGTACCCGCGCCACTCTGTTTATGGAAATTTTTTTAAAAAAAGAGGTGAAGTTTCGATTACAACAACTTCGTGGATGAGTCATCAGGAGTGGTTTCGCCTGAATAACCACGGCCTTCCTCCTTTGGCCTCTTGTTTCCACCATATGGGGAACCTCCCAAAGGATAAGGCCTCCCTTCCACTATTGTAGGGATCCCAACCTCCTCCTCTCCTCTATAAATATAGCTTTCATCCATTGATGAAGGGGCTGAAAGGTCAGTCAAGGCCGAAAGTCCTGAAGGTCGGGCTTTTGCATCTCCCTATTCCCAAGTGCCTTCTCGTAAATAATCCCTTCTTTCCCCTTAAGGCCCATTCAAGCGAGGAGACCATTACGAGACTGGAGAGGTTTCTCTTCTGGCGAGCTACAGATGGATCACCTGAGGACCTGCTCTGAAGAAGTCATGAGACATGTAACTTGGTTGTAACTTCTATTCGTTTAATATTTTAATATGAGACTATGATTATGGTTCCACTCCTTTTTCCATCATGTTAATGCGAGTAATATCTTTCTTCCACCGATGTTTAGTTACTGGACAGCTGTCTTAAGGTATGTATCTCGTTCGTTCTTCTGTGTGCAGGTGTTCATCCGCGGAGATCGTGGAAGGATTGTGATCTGCCAGGGCTGAAGGACGGGGACATCTCTTCTTCAGATCTAGCGTTGGAATCCAGGTAGGCTCTCATCCCAAGTCTTTCATTCGTAACTAGGAGCTTGCGTCATAGCATTGTTTGTTTGTTGCTAGACCCCTGCTGGGCTAGTAGGGATCGCCTCTGTCCGCAGAGGGGATTTACCTCCTCAACAAATTGGCGACTCCGCTGGGGATCGTCCGGTTTTCCTTGTCTCGTTTATGTTGTTTCGCTTTGATCGTTTTTTCCTTGCTTGATGAGCCTTCTGGGTTGGGTTCTTTTTGTGTTTTGGCTTTTGGTTCAGCCCCCAGAGGATCAGATCTGACCTCTGCTTTTCCGAATTTTCACCTTTTCATAGTTGGCTTTATTGGCGCGAGTTTAGCCCTGACAGTCGCGCCAGTTGGCGCAGGTTGTTAGTTTATCACTCGCGCCATCCTCTGTCTGGCGCGGATTACAGCCAGACAGTCGCGCCATTTCCTGTAGGTGGTAGGGTTACCCTTGTTCGGAAGCTTCTTTTGGTCAGTACTTTGCTTCTGGGTTTGTTTTAGATTCAGCTTGAAGTGGGAAGTCTGGTCTTGGTTGGGAGAAAGTCTTTGTTTTTTCATTTTCAGGCAGTGGCGCTTGTTGTCAGTTAGCAACCCGCGCCACTTGGCCATTGGCGCTAGTTTTCAAGTAAAAGTCGCGCCAAGTGGCGCTAGTTGTCAATGTACAAGTCGGGCCACTTTCAGGGTGTATGAAAATTGAGATTTTTTTCCCTTAATCCTTCACCAGTGTGTCTTTCCCTTCCGGCCTTTCCTCTATATGAGCATAGATTACATTGCTCATTATTTGGAATGTCTTCTTTCTATGATTGCTTGATGTAAAAGGGAATGAATGCCTTGTTTTGATCTCATTCTTTGGAAGTCCTCTTTGTGTTTTATCAACTTTTGAGGAATTTTGTCACAAAGTATTTTGAAACAACGATTGCATTCTTAGTGTTTGTTTGCATCCCTTTTGCTTTCATCCTTCATTAAGAAGATTTGCGTTGTTTTAGTTTTCGTCTCATAGTTTGCTTTTCGTTGAAATGCATTAGATCACATTGCATTGAAAGGTAGTTTTGAGATTTATCATTGAACTAAGATCACATTGTTTAATGATTGAAAACTAAAAATCGCTTTGAGTGCATTCTCTTTTGTTAAAAGCATGCATTAAGTAGATTCTCATTTTATCGAAAAATGCATTGAGTGCATTCTTATTATTTGAAAAGAAAAAGGAAATTGTGCATAGATTACAATTGCATAGTTTTCGAAAAAAGAATTTTGCATAGATTACATTGCATAATTTGCTTCGTTGAATGTTTTAGAATACTTCTGGATAGTGAAAGTCATCTAGTTTGGAAAAGTTTCGTTTTCAGTTTTTCTGTTTGTTGCATCATTGTTTGAAGCTCTTCCATTAACTAGATAGCATTCATCGAATTGAAAGTTTTCTTTTCTCATATAGTTTTGCATTTAGGAGTCTTTTGAGACACTACATACGGTAGGGCCTGAAAATTGAAACTTAATTGAAGATCAAATGTAAAATTTATTCAATTAACCTAAGGCAGCATTGGAACTTAACGAAACACATTTAGAAGGTCTAGGCTAGAGACGTGTTCCGGCGTCGTTAAACCTAGCAGCTGTCGTTCGCCTGTTGGCTTTAGACAGCGCTAGTACGGACTTGCGCTCCCCGTACCGTCGCGTATATAAAAGGAGACCCCTCTAGGTTTTAAATCCTTTATCCACAAGAAGCCGAGTCTACCGCCCTATACCCGTGATACACCGAACACAGCATTCGGGGAGACTACCTGCACGTACGGAAAGTCCTTGGTCGATTTCTGTTTCATTATTTGAAACCAAGGTGTATGTTGCAGTTCACGGATATTTGGTACACCCTTTGTGCCTAGTTTTTCCTGAGCAGTCATTTGGTCTTTTCTGACTCCCTAAACTTGAAAAGACCGTCAAGCGCTTTTCCTTTCACGCTTGTGTCAACTCTGAAAGAGATAGAGTCATCTTTTATCGTTTCTCGACTCTTAAAACATGAAACGGTAGAATTTCTTACTTTCCAATGTGGTAAAATTAATCGCCCACGATTACACGCCCGTTTAGATATTGCTTGTTGGCCGTTTGATCGTGTGTCTTAACTCGTTTTCAGCCCGTGTGTGGTTTTGAGTTTGATGGCAACTTTTTCAGAGTTCACCAACCAAGGAATCCCCTCAGAAGGGAATCCTGGTCATTTTTCTCCTTTTGGAAATGTTGGTGCTCCTTACATGGCGACGTTGTCCCTTCCTGGGTTAACTGTTGGGTTGCCTGTTTGGTTGTTCTCAACCTCTGTTGTCCCGAATGTCTCAGTTACTGGTCAATCAGTTCCTCCACCCGAACCACATCATGTTGATTCTAAGGTGGACCTCTCCCCTTCTTCGCCTGTTTCTGCGTCCTCATCTTCTACTTCGCCTGGTGAAAGCCTGGATTCGAGTAACCAGGTGGCTAAGAAGAAGAAGAAGAAGACAAAGAAGAATAAGTCCGATAAGCGAGAGGCTAAATGTACGGCTACTGTCCCTAAGGAATCTCCTCTCGATAGTCCTTCCAACCCTCCTCGGAAAGTCAAGTTCCCGTGCATGTTGTGCACGGGAGACCATCTTCTTCGAGACTGCCCTGGCATTCCCAAGGTGCTCGAAGTATGGTCCAACGGTCGCCCACCGTTGTCTTTGGCTTCCGGGAGTCAGGTTGGGGGCACTGGTAAGGCTCCTAAGAAGCAGGGTAAGATCACCAATCCCTGTAAGTTGTGCGAAGGGCACCATGCTATTCACCTTTGTCCTTATATGGATGAAGCCAAGCGAGTCTTGGACAACCTGACTGTTTCTACACCACGCCTCCCGGCTGGTTATAAACAGCTTTTTTTGAGTCTTCCACCGGCTGATGCCGTGATTGGTCAAGGGTCATCCTTGGTTGATCCCACTCCTCCAGAAATTCAGATTCAGGAATCCGTTCCCGACCAACCATTGGTCGTGGGATCGGTTGAACTGGCCCCATCTGTGGTGCACCAGGTCTTTTCTGTTGAGAGTGGACCCCATAACCCTCATGTTCTTCTGGTTTCTTCAGATTCTTCAGACTTGGAGAGAGATTCTCCTGTCCCTGTACTTCAAGAAGTTTCTCCTCTGCCTCCCAAGATGGAGGCTACGGAGGATTTTCCTCCCGCCTTCGAGATGGAGGTCATGGAAGAGGCTTCTGCTTTCGTAACATCAGGGGAAGACCTTCGCATTTCGATGGTAGCCCCTCCGAGTAGTTTGGTCGCTTCCTTTGACTGGAATCGATTTGCAGGATTTCGCCTTCCGTCTTACGTGCCTTTCGAGATCACAGTACAGGCTCTTGGTCTGGTCGTACCCAGCACCATTATAGACGAAGGTGCATCTGTTAGTATTTTGTCCTCGACTACCTGGCAAGCTTTTGGTTCGCCACCGCTTGCGCCTGTTACGCAGAATCTGTTGACTTTTAACAGAAGGACGAGTCAACCGTTGGGTATCCTTCCAAGGTTACCGATTACTTTGGGAGGCAAAACCGTCCACATGGACGTGATGTCGTCTGTGCCCTTGATTTCAATCCGCTCCCGGCGCGATTACACCTATGCCAGGAGAGCCTGCTCTCCCCTTTTCTGTGGTGTGGCCCGTTTCACATGAAGGCGACTGACGTTGACCACGGATCACGTTGTCGTTCTTGGTCCTAATGTGGCAACTGTCCAACATCACCCTCCAGCTTTTATCCACCCGTTGTATCTGCTCCACCGCAGGTCAACTATGTGTCCACTTACCCCGTGCCTGTGCTCAGTGATGATGCCGTTGTGCATAATGTGCTGGGGGCATTGGGTCCTACCTGTGATGTTTCTCCATTAGAGAACTCTTTGCAACCGCTTCCTTTCGCTCATTTTGATGTAAGTCTAGAGCTACGCCTTCCGTTGCTTTCCTTAAAAAATGTGGAAATCAGGGCCGCTTCTTGAGCATGTTCGTTCGCTGGTGCCGCTCCTTAAAAATGAAACAGTTGGTCAGAGTGAAATTCTTGTCTTGTGTCAGTTCAAAAAATGAAACAAGGTGGCTCTGAGTAGAAGTCTCCTTGTCTTGTGTCAAGCCCAAAATGAGGGCCATGCTGTTTGGAGCATGTCTTTTCCGTGGTCCAGCCTTAAAAAATGAAACAAGGTTGTCGGAGCAGAGTTCCTTGTCTTGTGTCAAGCTCCTTAAAAAATGAAACAAGGGTGTCTGAGGATAGTTCTTGTAATGTGTCAACCTCGTTAAAACAATGAAACACGTTCCTGTTCAATTCGAGTCTTTGTTTAGATCTCGTAAAATCCCCAAAATTTAGTTTTTCTCGATTCCACACTTGAACCTCCTTCACCATCCGCTTTCATATGGATCGAAGTTTGGGGGTATACTCTAATGAGCCATCAGCGGCTGCTTATCTTTTCTAAGTACACACAAGCCTAGCTTTCTGCTTGTCAAGTAATGAAACCGGTTTCAAGCATAGTTTATCTTTGTTTCAAGCTTGTGTAAAAATGAAACCAACTTCAAGCAGAGTTTCCTGATTTCAAGCTTGTGTAAAAATGAAACCTTTCCCTTTACCCCTTGTGATTGCCATTTTATCAGCCTGTTTTTGCCAGATGAACCTTGGTTTTCTCACTCCATCGTCACTATCTGCTTGGCCGATCATATGCCTTCGCTTGGTTGTTTTACCTGTTCCTGAGGAACCTCTGCGTTGAGTGGTCTTGTTAGCCATCCTCTTAACTTTTATTTGTTCTGAGCAGTTCCACCATTACCGGAACCAGTTGCTACCCTTTATACCACTCGTTCCTTCAGGAGGAGTCTTCTTTCAGCTCTTTTCTGACTCTCTAAACATGAAAAGATTGCCGAGGCCCTTGTCATTTCGATCTCGTTAAAATGGACACGAATCGACATCCACCCAGTATAAGTTTAACCCTTTTTCGGGCTGGGATGGATTGATTACGAAAAAGGAATACCCTAGCCTATCGCGACTAGGAGGTTTTCCCGGATATTGTTTTCTACCTTTTCGGATCCGGGGAACTATTTACGAAAAGGGACTTGTGGAGTTTTCTTTTCCGCTGTCTTTTCAAACTCTCTAAACATGAAAAGACGCCGAGTTCTTCCTTTGTCAGACTCGTTAAACCCTGATGACATCGGATCCAGTCGAAATGACGTTATTCGAGTCACTCCTTCCTAGGGCTCGTTAAATGTACTAGGATGGATTCGTCCGAAGGACGGATTTATATGACAAGCATATGGTATCCTCTTCAAGCTTGTGTAAAAATAAAGAGGTACTCGCCAGAAATGGTGGGGGAAAAATGGAACCATCGTCGTTGTCATTGGCAGTATGTCGCTCTTGAACATGGCACTTGTCCGCATTCGTGTCGGGTTGGGGACATCTCATCTCGTTTCTTCACTTTGCCTCCGTGGGTTTGGATAATCTCTTTTGACCTCTCCTCTGCTCATTGCCTCGTCACCATGACCTCTGATCCGTTGATGTCAAATACTGCCAAATCCACTGTCGTGCCGTCAATAAGTTCAAGAGAAGTTGGCCTCTGCAAATATCAACCTTCCTCTGTTTCTCATATGGTCCTGATTCACAACAAAAACATTATGTTCCTCTGTCTCGTGTCGATGATGTGGGAATCATTATGGCCCACCTTCGGTCAAGGTCACTTCCTGTCGACTTCAACTCATTATCCAGGAAGTTGGTCTAGAGACTCCTGATGGTACCTTGGAGCCTGCATGCCTCAATGGCAGCTTCGTCGCATTCGACGTGAAGTTTACATCATTGACTTCCGATCGAATGATTCTGCGGGTGTTCGACGTCAACTCATTTATTCACACGCCGTAGATTGTACCTATAGTACCTTGAGGACCATTGTCATTATTGGTGGTTTCTCTCGCGTCTGTTAACAGCTTTCATCATTGGCTGGTAATCAGACGATGTTCTTGCATGTTCGACTTCAGCTCACATATTTGCATGCTTGAACTTGTACTTTGTTTGGGTCGAGATGGAGCGCAAGACCCTGGATTGTGTCTGTTGTAATCCAGGCTGCGATTGTGGATTATTAACATTATGTACATGACTCACTGATTGGATGGCTGCGACCATACCTGAGTCTATTTGTTTGATCCTAGTTGGATGGCTGCGCCCATACCCTGGATCTGGATTATTTCATACTGCTTCTGATGGTCAAGGCCCATACTACAGGATATACATCAGGCACTTGAGATATCGCTGTATCTTTCATAGGTTTTCCGACTCAAGGGGCCCACATTGAACATAGCCTCGTAAGATGTCTCACCCTCTCTCTCTCTCGGGCCTCATGCTTTAGGGGGCATCTGTTACACTGTAATTTGTCACCGTCCGTACCATTCCCCGTCCCGCACAATGGAGGACCCATTGCGTATATAAACCAAGCTTCCTATTGCTAGGCTTTCTTGTAGCACATAATGAACATCCTCTACTGAAACGTGAACCACTATCTACCATGCGAGGCCAATAACAATACCTCTATAAATGTGCCACCGTTTTGCTTACCCCGAAATGTCCAGCAATAAGAGAAGAATGAGCTTCTCTCATGATGCTTAGTCTCTCCCCCTGTGGTATACATAACTTTCCCATATGAAACAACAAATTATTATGCAAATTATAATCATTCTCCTCAACATGATTCCCTTCACTCAAGTTAGCATACACATCCTTAAAATCAACATCTGATGCATACTGTTCGATGTAGCTCTCATGTACAATAGAATCATTCTTAAGTAAAGTAGTAGCACTAATAATAGGCCTTGAAAGTATATCAACAAATTTATTGTAAATAAATTTTTTGTACCTTATTACCAAGTGAAAT